>CM055069.1:23752844-23801312 GCA_029204045.2 Tillandsia leiboldiana | reverse complement strand
CTTGCTGCCTTGTACTTTCCTCCAGTCCAATTCGCGTGCAGTGCAGCATAACTCTTGAAGTCTTTCCCGGCGTTGGTACGGCGAGCACGGCGCCCTTGTAATCGCTTTTTTTAGGGCTCTTCACAGCTTTCCTTAGCATTGGCCGCCAAAAGAACTTGGCTCCCTTCCCGGGCCGGCGGTTCAAGGATGCATGCTCTTACAAGCTTCATCTAATTCCGTCGGGCAGTCAACGCACAGCTGCAAGCCCCTCCCCTGTTCCCGCGCCAGTAGAACGGCCATGCACCCAGCCGGTGCCTTCCGCTCCTTACTTTTTGCTACTAAGTACATGGTCCCCAAGTGGGATAAACAAAAGAGTGCGTGCCTAAGTAGATCGAGGCCAAAACCCGGTTGGTTTTGGATGGGAGAAAAGAGGATCTTCGTAAGAGAAGGGAGTATCTGCGGACTACGCCAACGGCGGATCCCCGCAGTCCCTCTTAAAGGCGTTCGCCCCTCCCCAAAAGATCCGAGGAAAAAACGGACAGAAAAACAACGAAGCTATTACTAACGACGGGACATAGCCGAAACCCATAACAGATGAAGAAAGGATGGTATAACTCAGGTTCGACGGATGTCCCCAACTAAAAAGAAGTAGTTCAAGTATTACCTGTCGTCACTCGGTTCGGGACGTTGCTCCGTCCGCTGGGGCGGCTGGGGTAGCCCTCCCGCAACCCCTGGGCCAGCGCCGCACTGCGTGGTTGGGCAGGTCCTGGTATGTACGAGTCCGCCGACGGCGAGCCGTCGGTCGGTCCTTCTGTGGGTTGGAGCCGCGGTATCCTCTCGTCCCTCCCGTTGTGGCGTTGCGGCGGTAGCGGCCTGCTCTCGCGGACATGAAGCGCGGTGTGATCTGATTTGCCGCAACCATTGCAGTGAGTACCTCCAGAGGCAGTTCGTCACTCGATGCGCCTTTCCGCAGATGACGCAGGGCCTTGTGGCGTCTCTCTGGGGTCCCTGTTGGTACCCGCCCACCCTCCCTTGCATTTTCCAGGTGTTGGTTCGCCCGTACCCTTGGGTTTGGGGGGGCTCCCCTGCAAGGCGGGGGTGGCGGCTTTCTCTGCTTCGACAGGTCCCGGCGCCGGGGCCTAGTGACGCCTAGCTTCTGGCGGCACGTGTACGCGTGTGACCCGGTCTACCACACCGGAAACAGTGATCATCCCGCCAGGGGCAGCCATCACTCGATGTGCGCCGCCACAAATGACCACGGCGCTTCGATGGGCCGGGCCCTCCTTCTTCACCGGTCCAGACTCCGGTTCTACCTTCGGACGTTTGGTCGCGCGGCTCGCCAGATAGGGTCCTCCGCCGGGTCAGGGTAGGGGCACCCTTGCCGGGCGTACTCTTGCTCCGCACGCATGGCCAAATTAACTGCATCGTGATAGGTGGGAAATCTCGCCGGTGGCATCCCGCGAGGGTACCGTCCCATGGGCCGTGCTGGAAGTGGTCAACGCTCTCAAGGTCCCGCGTCAGCATGCACAGACGCTCCGTGAGAGTCAGAGCTGTCCTGCCACACATCGGCAGTTGGTTGCGCAGCAAGCGGTTCGCCCCGTCTGCGGTGTCCATTTCCGTCGGTCGTCGCTCACTGTTTGGACTGCTATTGTATCTGCGTACATAATGAAAGCATACCGATCATCACAAACATAGAGACATAACTGACAAGGCAACCCGGCTCCTAAAGGGTTCTACTAAATCTCTACCCTCCCCCACGTACACTCGTGTCCTATTTATTTATCCCGTGTTCACTTTATTACTCAGCAGCCAGAGTATTGCGCCCGTGGATGTTAGGCCCCGACTGTTGTGGTTAGAGTTTACCTCTCTGATACCATCTTAATCTGTCACGCCCCGGGGTTCGAATCGCGCGGAAGAGGAGCCACCGATGCCCCTGATTCAGCCATATATTTTTTTTGTTAAAACATTACTCCCCGGCGTGCACAGACCCGCCGCATACACAAATTCGCTCTGCAAATGAGCAGAGGCCCCTTTGTATATGCACGGCGTCTCAACTACAAAGTGTCTCACAAGGCGTAGTACATACAATCTCTAACCACATCAGTTGGGTCTCGTACACATACAACCAAACAATTCACGTGACATTCTAGCATTCACTTAGAGCAGAGGCCGGTGTTTTGAAAGGATAAATAATCACAAGGTTTTGAAAGCGGCATCCACACGATGCCCTCGTTTGTGAAAACAGTTCGTAACACATAAATCCCACAAGGTTTATAAAGCTTGGTGCCCACACGACACCCACGTTTTAAAAATAGTTTTCGCAAACGGTTTCTTTCTTTTTTTCATCGTTCAAAACGGCCAAGTAAGAGAGAACGTAGTATTCATTCAATTATTCAAAAAGAAAGGAAAGAAAAGGGCAACATCCACTTCGACCCCACGGGGGTGTCGCAATCCACAACTAGCTACCATGAATAATAAAGAAAAGGGAAAGAAGAGTCACTGTATCTGAAGTCACCCATAAATCAGATCAGCACCCTAACGTCCTCACCGGCGCCCTAGCACTCGCCCCTGGACGAACCTGTCACGAAGTGGGAAGTCAGTGACTAGAAATAGCATGATAAGCGTAGTAAACAAAGATAAGGCAAACCACAAACACCGGAGCAACTATCCCTCCCATGCACCTTCCACCTTAACCACACCCTGTATCATTACGACATCGGGCACCTTCCCCGATGCCCACCGCAGAGCACCTGCCTCACAAAGCAACATCGGGCACCTTCCCCGATGCCCACCGCCGAGCACCTGCCTCGGCCGCCGAGCACCTGCCTCGACGTCACCGCTCACACCCCCCACCCATGGGGGCCCCCATTCCTAACGCCACCTCCGCGTGGGGTACACGGGTCAACGTACCACTTTTCCGGAAAAGCACACCCTTGCGGTGGCCAAACCGCGGGTGTGCGTGTAGCAAATTTGAGCCTCAGATTGACATTGAGTATCATAACATAACATAACATAACAGGGTTAGTGCATAAACAGAAGGAGACTGACAATTCCACCTTGCCCCAACATGCTATTTCTAACAGTTAAACCCCATTCCCGAAACCCCCGGGAACGTACCCACCTTGTGTGCGTCGTCCTGCGTTCGTCCAGTCCGCGTCTGTGCTCCAGTCGCCCACAGCGTCCCGCACTCCTGAAGGAACATAGGCAAATCGAGACTTAGAAGTCCGAAACTTACAACGACTCCCTACAGCGTGCGGCGGAGTTCTTCGCACGGCACCGGCCCGTGCGGCGCACACTCCGCCCGGGCACAGCATCGCGTGGCCCCAGCCCGCGCGGGCGCCCCACCTGCGGGCGGCCCGCGCGGCCAAGCGCCGCGCGGGTGCCTCGCCCGCGGTGCGGGGGCGACCCCGCGCGGCACCAGCCCGCGCGGGCGCCCCACCTGCGGGCGGCCCCGCGCGGCCAAGCGCCGCGCGGGTGCCTCGCCCGCGGTGCGGGGGCGACCCCGCGCGGCACCAGCACCGCGCGGGCGCCCCACCTGCGGGCGGCCCCGCGCGGCCAAGCGCCGCGCGGGCGCCTCGCCCGCGGTACGGGGGCGACCCCGCGCGGCACCAGCCCGCGCGGGCGCCCCACCTGCGGGCGGCCCCGCGCAGCAAAGCGCCGCGCGGGTGCCTCGCCCGCGGTGCGGGGGCGACCCCGCGCGGCACCAGTCCGCGCGGGCGCCCCACCTGCGGCGGCCCCGCGCGGCAAAGCGCCGCGCGGGTGCCTCGCCCGCGGTGCGGGGGCGACCCCGCGCGGCACCAGCCCGCGCGGGCGCCCCACCTGCGGCGGCCCCGCGCGGCCAAGCGCCGCGCGGGTGCCTCGCCCGCGGTGCGGGGCGGCCCCGCGCGGCACCCAGCGCCGCGCGGCGCCCCGCCCGCGGCCGGTCCGGCGGCGGCGGCGGCGGTGTTCCCCGTGAAGACTCTACACAACAAAACTAATAAAAAACTCACCTTTGATCCGCCGGAAAAGAGAGGAAGAGGATCGTCCTAACGTTGCCCGGTTGATCCCGCGAGCAAGAACCTCCGTCCTTTCCTCGAAAGCCCCGCCGTCGGTCGTACAAGAGCGAAAAAGGGTTGGGTCCCCGTTTTATTCTCCTCTTTTTCCCTCTCGTGGTGTCTCTTAAAGAGAAACCCTAGCCGTCCTTCACTCTCTCTTTTTTCCCTCTCGTGGTGTCTCTAAAGAGAAACCCTAGCCGCCGAACGAAGGGACCTAGGAGGGAACACCTAAAACCCTAGGTTCCTCAAAGGGTAAGAGAATAATTAATTAATAGGGACAGATCCAGCGGCTATAATTACCTCGAGAAACGTGCCGATCGTCCGCACGGATTCCGGGGCGCCTAAGTGGGGTCCGAACTTCGGAAAATTATTCCGGGTGAACCGGGAGTCGGAATCTGAAACCGATCGCGCCCCCGTTCTCCATTTCGCGAGCCCTTCGGCCTAAAAATGTCCGCGAGCCCCAACGGATTCTCCGGAAAAACACTAAAAATTGTCCCTCAGTCGGGCAGTCGAAGAAAAAGGGGTAACGGGGAGGGTCACGGAAAAGTCAGGTCTTACAGCCCAGGCCCGCGCGGGTGCCAGACCCGCACGCACGGGTGACCCCGCGCGGCGCCCAGGCTCGCGCGGGTGCCAGACCCGCACGCCCGGTGCCCTAGCCCTGCGCGCAAGGGTGCCTCGTGACGGCGGTGGTGCGGCCGGCCGGGGTGAACCGTCTCCCCCCCCCTTCCCGTGCGACGATCCGGAAGAAAACCCTAGCTAAAAAAAATAATAAAAACTCACCGAACCAAAGCACCTCCGACTCGCCGATGAAGAGGGAGGGAGAGACGAGGATTATCCCGTTCTTGCGTGCCCGGTTCCGGAGGTGTGCGGTGTTCTTCCCGTTCCTCGATTGTTCCGCCGCGGTTCCTCGCGCCGATCGGATGGGAAGAGGAGGGTTAGGGAGGGGCGGTTTCTTCCTTCTTCACGTCGCGATGTAACAGGGATGAGAGGAACGGTAGGGGGCTAAGTCTGAACCTATACCAACCAATTAAAAGAAAAGCCGCCCGTACACGGGAACTTAACCCTAAGTCCCAACAAGCAATTCAATCTCGGCGAAATTGAGTTTGGGTGCGACCTGGGTCCGGTCCGCCTCGAAGAACGTGTAAGTTGCCTGAACTGCTGCCAACTTCCGGAATTTATTCTGGGAGATTCCGGGGTCAGAATCCAGAACCGATTTCGCCCCCGTTTTCCTCTTCGCGAGCTCTATCGTCTAAAAATACCCGCGAGCCCCGACAGTCTGCCCAGAGATAAAGAAAAATAATTCACCCCTGGATCCCATAGTCGAAAAGCGGATTAACAAGAATTCAAAGGGAAGTCTAGAAAGACAAATAAGGCCGCGGATATTACATGAGGAGTGCGGGAGAAACCCCAACCCTCCTCCTACCTTCTTTCCACCATCCGACGTTGGGCGTAAAGAACCGTGGCGGCGAAACGGGGAGAGGGGAGGAACAATCGCTCTTTCTGTGGGATCGAACGAGCGAGGGGCGGACGATCCTCCTTCTCCTCCTCTGTTACGGCTTTTTGGTCTTGGCATATTTCGTGAGTCATGTCAGTAAGTTGAGTCGGAGTCTTAAAGGGATCAAATTGTCAATCAGCAATCAAAGACTTAGAGAAGATTCAACAAGAGCTCAAGTTGACACTCAGTGTCTTGAGTCTTGAAGATTGAAGTTGAAGAATTGTGGATCAGTTACATCAATCTCAAGAAGAAAGTATTCAAGAGGATCAGGTATGTTTAACTAAATAATTTTGGTGATCCGAATACCTTCTTATAGTGTAGAAACACTTGGATGAACTTTTATTGTCATAATAATCAAAAACTGGTGTTCGGACATGTTCAGGATCCGGATCAGAGCCAACGATCCGGATCCCGAAGGTTGTTGCTTCATACAAGACTTCGATCCGGATCCATGCGATTTCCGATCCGGATCCCGAATGTTAAGTTTTCTGATTTGTATGAATGATCCGGATCGGGCAATGCGATCTGGATCCCGAACCATGGGATTTCTGGAATCGTCAATCTCGTTACGACGATCCGGAGCGCAGTAAATCCGATCCGGATCGCCGTCCTGAAAATTTCCAGATAAGGTATGTTTTTGATTCTTATCTCTTTCCAAAGGTTTCTAAACTATAAATAGACGTTTAGGGTTTCTCAAAATCGTGGGAGCTACGGCCGATCTTTTTATAAAACTCTTGAGAGCAACCCTAGAGGCGAGGTTTTCATTGTTCTTCTTAATAGCCTCTTTTAGGTCAATTCGACGGTTCTTTCAAGAACAGATCTTTTGTCGAATTGATCTAATCTTTGCTTAGAGATTTCTTCTACGGTTCCTCAATGAGAATCTAAGCAAAGGATCACCATCGAAGTCAATATTCTTATCGACTGAGTTTGCGTCGTGGATTCGACGTGGCATCGTGAATTCGGTGTGCTAAAGGCGTTTCGTGGATTCGAAACGTGTGCTCGTGGATTCGAGTGGCGTTCGTGGATTCGAACGTGTGCAGTGGGCGTGCAAAATCGGTGGAGCGTGAGGTCCAAGAAATTGAAGGAGGGGTTAAATCCGTGGAGACGGTAATCACCTTGTTATTCTTCTTTTCTTAGGGATTGTTATTGCGCGGATATCCAACCGGTCAGCGCAAGGTCCGAAGAAGCTGAAGGAGGGGTTGAGTCCGTGGAGTCGGTAATCACCTTGTTATTCTTCTATTCTTAGTGGATTGTTATTGCGTGTTGGTCCCGTGGTTTTTCTCCTGGATTGGAGTTTCCACGTATATCTCGGTGTGCTGTTTTTATTTTCCGCATTGGTTTTTATTTTGCACTGAGATTTGGTTTTATAAGTATTACACCTATTCACCCCCCCCTCTAGTTGTTTGATAGTACCTATTTAGATCCTTTGGGATTCATAACTCTACAATTGGTATCAGAGAGGGTTTTAGGTTTATCTATCATGTTGGGTGAAAGTGGTAATATTTATAGACATCCTCTTTTTGATGGGACTAATTATGCTTATTGGAAAGTGCGGATGAGAGCTTTTCTCATCGCAATTGATGAGCGGGTATCGCAATCCGTGGAATACGGTTGGGTGCATCCTGTTGAGGAAGTAGGAAATTCTACTACCCTAAAACCTCGCTCTAGATGGTCCAAAGAGGAATTTGAAAGATCTTCTTACAATGGGAAAGGTATGAACGCTTTATTTAATTCTCTTTCCTCGACTGAGTTCACAAGAATTTCCGCGTGTGAAACCGCGAAGGAAATTTAGGATATTCTCAAAATTACACATGAGGGTACTAATCTTGTAAAAATTCAAAAGCTCCAGATGCTTACAAGTCAATTTGACTCTATTCATATGGAAGAGCATGAATTGTTTACAGATTATTACACTAGACTTCAAGATGTAATAAATACATGTGCTAATTTAGGAGAAAAGATCCCAGAGTCGAAAATTGTAAGAAAGATACTTCGGACTCTTCCGGAACGGTTTAGGGCAAAGGTTACCGCCATTGAAACCGTTAGTCATCCGGATGAGATGAGTATAGAGGAATTAGTAGGTGCTTTGCAAACTTATGAAATGACTTTTCCTACTAATCAAGTTTCTTCCAAGTCTTCTTCTAAGCTTACAGGTATTGCATTCAAATCAACAAAGGAAGAAGATAGCGAATCAAGTTCCGACGATGAAATCTCTTTTGCCGATTTTGAAGAACAATTGGCGCGGATCGTAAAGAAATTTCGTCGGAAGTTTTGGAAGAATCGAACCAATGGATCTTCATCCACAAAATCTTCTAAAGGATCATCGGGTTCTAAATCCTCTAAACTCAAAAGCTTTGCAAAACCTTCTAAAGAAAAAGAAAAAGATGATTTCGAAGGGGAAATCCAATGCTATCGATGCAAAGGCTACGGCCATTTTTCAACGGATTGTCCTTCTCCGAAATCATATAAAAAGAAGGCTTTGCAAGCGAAAACTTGGGACGATTCTACTTCTAATGAATCGACCTCAAGTAAAGAGGAAAAAATCGTTGCTTCTCATGCCTCTCATTTTCCCTCTTCTAATAATTGTTTATCATCATTAGTCACTGACTCTACTCCTTTGATTTTGTATGAAACATCAACAACCGGCGGAGAGTCATCAAGTGAGGGGGAGTCGGACGAGGAAGAACTCGTTGAGGCATATCAACAACTTCTTGCAGAATCTAAGAAGATGGCCAAGCATATCAAGAAGTTGAGGAAGCAACGACTTGAGAATCAAGACAAGAATCATGCTTTAAAGATAAAACTTCATGATCTCGAGGAGGAACAAGGACGTTTATTGAATAACAATAAAATCCTCCAAGAAAAGCTAAACCAATCGGAGACAAACGCTAAATCATATACGGACAAGATTGGTTTTCTAGAAAAACAGTTTGAGGAGATTCATGTCACCAACCAAGCTTTGACCAAGCAAGTTCATGAACTTAAATCCGACATACAAAGGCTTTCAACTGGTTCCAAGAAACTTGATTGTATGTCCGGATTAGGTCAATCAAGCAAGGTTGGTTTGGGATTTAAAAAGAACCAAACTGTGAAGGCTTCAAGTTCCACAACTAAATTGAAAGGAAGAACTTGTCACCTATGTGGACTTGAAGGACATTTGGTGAAGGATTGCCCGAAAAAGAGAAAGAAGAATTCTTCGGCAACTTCATCTACGGAGCGAACTCAACGGAATCAAAAGACACATCAAGTCAAAGGAGTTCACTCAACCCACCAAAGGTCCGAGCCACAACATCAATCATACAAGTGGATCATTGCGAGGCAAAGACCTAAGGTGGACCAACAGTCAAAGCGGACAACCCCCGGCCACAACGAATCAAGACAACCCAAAATCCAGCGATTTTGGATTCGGAAAGGTGATATCTTTCCTTGTCTTAAGTTCTAAATAGCTTATGACTGTATGTAATGCTTTGATTGGTTTTCCCTTCATATCTTTCTTAATCTTTGCATTACATGTTTTTCAATGCTCTTCGTTTTATACTTTGTTTTTGAACAAAAGGGTTTTTACTGAACAAGTGTATTGAATAAAAAGGGCTTCACTTTTATTCACTCCAAATTAATTTTATTTGGATTATCAACTTTACTCCTTAATCATAATCTTGAAGATACTTCATTATAGGAGTTTTTGATATTATAAGCATCAAATTTTAGAAATCATGTGTGATCTTTAGATGCTTAATCTATCTCGGTTGTGTGAATTCATTGTGATAAACGTGAGACAACCGATAGACTAAAATTTGGGATATAATTCTTTCACGTAAGAGATTGCATTCTTACAAGGGTATTGAAATAATTTGCAAAAGATGTGGAAAGAGTTACATCCGAAAGGAGTGTGAAAACTACCACCACATGTTGGAAAGAGCTGCCACCCCGGTCGTCCGGTTTGTGTGTGAAGCTACCACATGTTATGGTTGCTTGATAGTATTTTATGAGAAAATCTTTAGTTGAAGCATTTGGAGATTTATATGCAAAACTCTTATATTTTGAATAATCTCCTGGTTGGTATAAGGTGGGATAGTTGAAAGATGCTCAAAGAGCCACCCTTAGGTATTTTTGTGCTTATCTCAAATTTGAAAGGGTAAGAAATCAAATTGATGTCATTTGGAAATCTCTGTAAGTCATCTTTGTACATCCGTTACATCTTGATAGACTTTGGATCTCAAGATTATTTTTGATGACTTGTGTTTGATGAATATAACATGAAAAACTGTTTATAATGTTTTATCTTTGTTTTTCATGATTTAGGAGTAAATCTTTTTAATCTTGTGAAATTAATTGGATTGAATGACATCTTGTTAATTCATTGGTTAAAGCACTTAAATTGTTTTCTTGATGGAATACAAATCGGTATTTGAAAAGATTCTAAATTTTGGATTTGTTTCAAGGAATTATTTGTGTTTTGCCTTCTGGTACCGGTACGCAATCTGCATTTTTGTTATATACCAGAACTGAGCTTTTATCTCTCTTTCTCTATGAACTAATGTTGTTAGTGATTTCCTTTTGTCTAGTATGTTCACTGTTTGACAATTTATGACAAAAAGGGGGAGAAGAGAAATGACGGAGATGAGATCATCAAGAGAGGACAAACGAAACGAAAATGGAAAAATGGGGGAGAACCGAAAATGATGATCGTATCACAAAGGGGGAGAACATAGATGCTCAAGAACATGGAGAACATGTTAGAGATGCTCAAGATAGGGGGAGACAAAGAAAAATTGAAAGAGCCGAAAAACAAAAGAACCAAAAGGAAGACGGATCAAATGTAGGATTCCAATTTCTAACGACTAACGTTTGATTTCGTTTGGAGTTTTGTTTTGCAGGAATTACATCGCTTTAAGATTCCATGTCCTAAGTCATAGAGTATGTTCTAGGACTGTTTGGTTCAAATGTAATCTTGTATTTATTGGATCTTTCACGCAAAGAAAATCAATGTTTTGGTGATGACATTGAGTTTCGATTTTTTTTTGGTTTAAGATGAGTGACTTGAGCGCTTTTATGTATTTTTGGGTTTTGTCACGAAATTGCCAAAGGGGGAGATTGTTACGGCTTTTTGGTCTTGGCATATTTCGTGAGTCATGTCAGTAAGTTGAGTCGGAGTCTTAAAGGGATCAAATTGTCAATCAGCAATCAAAGACTTAGAGAAGATTCAACAAGAGCTCAAGTTGACACTCAGTGTCTTGAGTCTTGAAGATTGAAGTTGAAGAATTGTGGATCAGTTACATCAATCTCAAGAAGAAAGTATTCAAGAGGATCAGGTATGTTTAACTAAATAATTTTGGTGATCCGAATACCTTCTTATAGTGTAGAAACACTTGGATGAACTTTTATTGTCATAATAATCAAAAACTGGTGTTCGGACATGTTCAGGATCCGGATCAGAGCCAACGATCCGGATCCCGAAGGTTGTTGCTTCATACAAGACTTCGATCCGGATCCATGCAATTTCCGATCCGGATCCCGAATGTTAAGTTTTCTGATTTGTATGAACGATCTGGATCGGGCAATGCGATCCGGATCCCGAACCATGGGATTTCTGGAATCGTCAATCTCGTTACGACGATCCGGATCGCAGTAAATCCGATCCGGATCGCCGTCCTGAAAATTTCCAGATAAGGTATGTTTTTGATTCTTATCTCTTTCCAAAGGTTTCTAAACTATAAATAGACGTTTAGGGTTTCTCAAAATCGTGGGAGCTACGGCCGATCTTTTTATAAAACTCTTGAGAGCAACCCTAGAGGCGAGGTTTTCATTGTTCTTCTTAATAGCCTCTTTTAGGTCAATTCGACGGTTCTTTCAAGAACAGATCTTTTGTCGAATTGATCTAATCTTTGCTTAGAGATTTCTTCTACGGTTCCTCAATGAGAATCTAAGCAAAGGATCACCATCGAAGTCAATATTCTTATCGACTGAGTTTGCGTCGTGGATTCGACGTGGCATCGTGGATTCGGTGTGCTAAAGGCATTTCGTGGATTCGAAACGTGTGCTCGTGGATTCGAGTGGCGTTCGTGGATTCGAACGTGTGCAGTGGGCGTGCAAAATCGGTGGAGCGTGAGGTCCAAGAAATTGAAGGAGGGGTTAAATCCGTGGAGACGGTAATCACCTTGTTATTCTTCTTTTCTTAGGGATTGTTATTGCGCGGATATCCAACCGGTCAGCGCAAGGTCCGAAGAAGCTGATGGAGGGGTTGAGTCCGTGGAGTCGGTAATCACCTTGTTATTCTTCTATTCTTAGTGGATTGTTATTGTGTGTTGGTCCCGTGGTTTTTCTCCTGGATTGGAGTTTCCACGTATATCTCGGTGTGCTGTTTTTATTTTCCGCATTGGTTTTTATTTTGCACTGAGATTTGGTTTTATAAGTATTACACCTATTCACCCCCCCCTCTAGTTGTTTGATAGTACCTATTTAGATCCTTTGGGATTCATAACTCTACATCCTCCTCCGGCGAAAGCGAGGTAAGCGGTTCGGGTCTTTTCGTTTAATTTCGGTCTAGGGTTTTCCTTTTTGTCGGTGTCGTGGGTTGTTGAATGGGAGGCCGCCGCCGCCGTTGTCAAACGGGAGGCCACCGCCGCTGTTGTCGTGTCCGCGGGGTCGTCGCCGCCGTCGCCGGGGTCGCGGCGTCGCAACCGGAGCCGAAAAAGGGGTCGAAGTACTGTTCATCCGGAAGAAACAGGTCACGCGGTCCACCAGACCCGGCGTGCACCCGGTTCACGGATTCCGGACCCAGCGGCGCGAACCCGGTGCACGGTTGCCTGCGCCAGGCCACGCGGTCTACCAGACCCGGCGTGCACCCGGTGCACGGATTCCGGACCCAGCGAAGCGAACCCGATGCATGGTTGCGTGCGCCAGGCCACGCGGTCCACCAGACCTGGCGTGCACCCGGTTCACGGCTACCGGGCCCAGGGGCGCGGACCCGGCGCACGAAAGCATGCGCCAGGTCGCGCGGCCCACCGTTTCGGCGTGCACTCGGTGCACGCCCCCGCAGCCCAATCGCGTGGACCCGGCTCGCGCTTCCGCCCGTGCGCGGCCCGGCCCATGCCGCAGCGGTCCACCGCTGCGGCGTGCTCCCAGTCTGCGCCCCGGCTGTCCTGCGTCGTGAACCCGGTCCACGCATGGACCCGTGCACCAGTCTTCTGTTTGAGGGTCCAGAAGCTCTGTTTTTGGCCCGTTTCGCCCCGTTTTTGAGTGTTTTTAACCGCGACGATGTTTTTAACGATAAGTTTTACTGTAGATCTTCTTCGGGCACAAGGGAGTGTTTTAACTGGAGTTTTCGCACATCTTCTTCTTCGCGCTTCAGGTGGGTACACCCTAAGAACCCCTTTATGCGCAATTTCGTTACTGTCATGATTATCATGTGGTGGGTACACCCTTAGAACCCCTTTATGCGCAATTTTGTTACTGTCATGATTATCATGTGGTGGGTACTCGTTCTGAGGTTTAGTGTCGGGATTTAAAAACTGTAAATATATTTCAACTTCTCAACTAACTGTGGTAATCTGTGATGATCTCTATGGTTCATTATTGTTGGTTTCGTTTTGTGTACTTGGTTCATTATTGTTGGTTTCGTTTTGGGTACCTGGTTCATTATTGTTGGTTTCGTTTTGGGTACTTGGTTCATTATTGTTGGTTTCGTTTTGGGTACTTGGTTCATTATTGTTGGTTTCGCTTTGGCTACTTGGTTCATTATTGTTGGTTTCGTTTTGTGTACTTGGTTACGATGCTCGAGGCTGCAGCACGCGCACCTGCGGTTTGGCCACCGCAAAGGGTGTGCTTTTCCGAAAAAGTGGTCGATGACCCGTGTATACCCACGAGGTGACGTAGTGGGGGCCCCCGTAGGTGGGGGGTTTGAGGCGCCAAGGTGTGAGCGGTGCGACCCGTCGGGGTAGGTGCTCGGCGTGGTTTACCGAGGTAGGTGCTCGGTCCGGTTTCCCGAGGTTGGTGCTCGGTTTAGTTTTCTTTCCAAAGGTTGGTGCTCGGTTTGGTTTTCTTTCTCGAGGTTGGTGCTCAGTTTAGTTTTCTTTCCCGAGGTTGGTGCTCGGTTTGGTTTTCTTTCTCGAGGTTGGTGCTCGGTTTGGTTTTCTTTCCCGAGGTTGGTGCTCGGTTCGGTTTTCTTTCTCGAGGTTGGTGCTCGGTTTGGTTTTCTTTCCCGAGGTTGGTGCTCGGTTCGGTTTTCTTTCCCGAGGTTGGTGCTCGGTTTGGTTTTCTTTCTCGAGGTTGGTGCTCGGTTCGGTTTTTTTTCCCGAGGTTGGTGCTCGGTTCGGTTTTCCTTCTTGAGGTTAGTGCTCGGTCTGGGTTGCCGAGGCAGGTGCCCGGTTCGGGTTTTGCAGGGGGAGGGGACATCGTCGATCGCACGATGCAGAGGGCGGTTACGCTGGTTTTCTTACGGTTTGCTTTAGTTACAGTCTCCCTGCATTTCGTCTTTTATACCTTGTGTCGCTGACTTCCCACTCTGTGACAGGTTCCTTCGGGAGTGAGAGCGAGGGCGACGGTGAGGCCGTGACAGGAGTACTTTTGGCCCTTCGAGACCATAGGCTATATGTATCCCTTTTCTGCCATTTCATTACTTAGTAGTGGCTTACTATGTGGATTGCGATACCCTTGTGGGGTCGATGTGGATGTTGGACTATCCTTTTTATTACCTTTGTGGATGATCGTTTTGCTTTTCCCGACTGGCCACTTTTAAACTACCAAATAAAAGAAAAAGAAAACATTTCGAAAACTGTTTTAAAAATCTGGGTGTCGTGTGGGCACCATTTTAAAACCCTGTGGATTTATGAATTGTGAAAACTGTTTTAAAAATCTGGGTGTCGTGTGGGCACCATTTCAAAACCCTGCGGATTTATGGATTTCGAGAAACCGTTTTGAAAAACCTGGATGCCGTGTGGGCACCGCTTTAAAACTTGTGGATTTATCCTTTCAAAACTTGACGGCCTCGTTAATATTTATGGAAATTAATTGTATGTATCCAACTGTTGAACTAGTGTGGATAAAGTGACGGTTGCTTGGTTATTGTATTCGGGACGCCGTGCATATACAAAGGAGACTCTGCCCGTTCGCAGAGTGAATTTGTATATGCGGCGGGTCTGGGCATGCACCGGGGAGTTTGGTTTCAAAAAAAATAATAATAAAAAAATACATATACACCAATTCAAATCTTTTCAGTGGTCGCCTTCCGACTAATGAAACCCCCGGGGCGTGACAGATGGTCGGCTCAAAAGGAGCTGAGCCTAGCAGAGGCATTCTGGCAAATGAAACAAGCGTTAGATTTTCTCAAGCGAACGCAAACGTGAATCAAAAAAATCAGTCATGCACGCAACGCATGTCTGGATGCAGTGACGGCCGCCATCATGACCTCGATCGACAAAGTCCGGCGGGCTTGTCCTTCGTTAGCCCAAAGCGAGGTGTGTGACGTAGGTGTGACAAAACCTCTATACACTTCACCACAATTATGGCTGATGCCGTCGACCCTGGTGGCTTCCATGTGGCTGCCGGCAACGCCTGTCCACATGGCCGGGCCGCTGAGGGAAGGACAGACACCGTGTCACGGCTCGGGGGTAAACTAGAACCCGGGCCCGTCTACAGATCCGCCATGCACATGAAATTTTTCGCGTATACGAAGTGCCAAAACCTGCTCAGATATAAGATAAGCAATAAAAGAGCACAAGTACAGAGCTAAACTAAAAACTATAACATCTCAGACTGAAACTGAAACTGAAAGTGAAACACAACTATAATAAATACAATAATCTCTCCCAGCTCACCAAAATAATACAACCAGCTGGCGAAAGTCAGACCCAAAATAAAAATACATCAGTCTGAGAAAAAGGGGTACACCAAAAGTCTAGCTACATACTCACTGTCAGGCAGAAGATCTATCTACTCAGCGATCCCCTTACCTCGATTAGCCGCTGAAGGTCCAGCAGCTCCCGCAGAAGACTCTGCAAAACAAAGGGGAGAAAAAGGGAAAACAACAATGGGAGTGAGAACCACTGATAAAACCAGTAGCCCCCAGTGGGTAATTTCTCAAGATCCGACGTACCCACTAAGTCTACCAGAGGCAAAAGGAAAGTAAAGTGGTAAGCTAAATAGACAGCTGATAAGGAAAAACTACCACTACTATGCCTCTAATGCAGTACCGAATAAAATGGCTGTACGCATGCATCAGTAAACAGTATCTGCCAAAATAAACACAATCCATGGACCGACAAAAATTGGTACTGCTTGCTCTGCCGTCATCATCGGGTATGCCAGCGAACGCATATCGCCGATGTAATATCGAACCCAAAAACCCAGTAACCGACCGGCACCTACCCGGTCCTGCCTCACACTCCAGAGTGGCACTCGAGGGGAGCTACCCGCACGATGAAGTAATAAGCCAAAAGTATCTCAATCCAGCAGGGCTTAGTCACGACTATGCTCAAAGTGGAAAACTCTCTCCACTAAATAAACCCCGATCCCCAATCCGATGCAAAAGTAAACATCCGGTCAACCGCCCAATATCCGCGGTCGCCCCAACACCCCACAAGTCCCAAAAATTAGGTGAAATCCTCCCAGCCTCGATAATCATGACTACACTATCCCAAGTCCCTGCTCGCAACCCGAGCAACATGAAACCAATACCCAAAAAGAGAGGAAAGAAACAAGCATGTTTCCTCCTAAGTCAAGTCCCAATATGATAGTGTAGCAATAAAAGGTGGCCTAAGTAGATGTCCCTACAAGCATGCAATAGTTCTCGATTAACATGGAATGAAAAGTATCAAGTACCATTTATACGTAGAAGTAGGCCAATATGTCATAATCACTAACTAACAACACATGCTATCCATATATACTCATAAAGTACTAGTCTCACATAGATAAGCTAAGAAATAACCAGAATGATTCATCCATGTATGATCCACAATGGGGTGGTGTAACAATATACATAATGTGTTGGGGTCACCCTAATAGCCCTAGTTAGTAAGTCGTGAAAAGAGGTGCTCAACAACCCACCTGGAACACGCAGATCCGAAATTCGATCGGGCTGAAATTTGGCATGCGCGTTCCCTCAGCGTCTATGGTCCTAACGAATCCAAAATCTCCCAAAAAATCCTCCCGGATCAACGGTGGCGAGCAAAACGGCGAAGTGTTGTCCAACAATGTAGTGCAAAAATAGCGGACGCGAGACAATGGCGTAGATGCGAAAACAAGCACAATTTCTATCCGGGGTCAAAAAGGAAAATGCTCACCTTGATCGTGATGAAAAGTTCCAACTTCCCCTTTCCTCGTGAAACACCAAAATCTCAACGAAAACTGTAACAAGAGCCGAACACAATGTAAATTTTAGTCTCCAAAATTCTGCATTTTACTGTTTGCGCAACAGTCCCAAAACATCAATTTTTCACCTACGAAAAGTCCTTCAAACATTCCAAAAAAATCACGGCTGCGATCCTTGCAAAGTGTGGATAAAAATCGAGTATTTAAACTCCCCGTTCGACTCCCGTAGGCCGAGAAAAGGATCTCTCATCCGCGGTCCAGAAATTGCCGTAGAAAAAAGGGGTCTAAAGATGCTCCGAAAAACCCAATAAAAACTCGAAATGGAGGGAAATGATAAATACAGAAAATGAAGGCCTACCTGTCGTGGAAACGGTGTCGCAAGAATCCGCTAAAAACTCTCTCGGGGTAGCTCACGGGAGCCCACGGACTGAACTGCGACGGAAAAATCCACCGAAAGAGGAACATCGAAGTGCACCGAATCGCTGAAATCGTCGATGTTGCGGCTTCCAAAAATTTCCAAGATCCTTGGAAATGTAGTACACAGGGTGAGGAAGAGCTTTGCTAACAACCCCTATGAAAAACTCTCCCCAAAAAACGAAATGAGGGAGAGAAGAGGCCTATTTATAGTCAATTCCAAAAAATCCCAAAATTGGGACTTTGGGGGACCTTTTCGGGCGCCCGAATTTTTTGGGCACCAAACAGGCACCACCGGCGCCCCCATCTGCGCAGCGCCCGGATCGCTCCAGGCGCGCTGCGTGTCCCGAACAGGGGACAGCGGGTGCGGGGCTGCTCGGCCCACGCCAACCGCGGGGAGGGTGGCGCCCGCCAACCGCGGGGCGCAACGTGGCACCCCCCGCGTACGGGTGCCCACCTGTCCCCGCACGTCGCCGCCACCTGCCCGCCTGCACCCCGCACTGCGTAGACCGCGCCACGTGCGCCGGCCAATCCGTGCCCGCCACGTGCCCCCCCCCCCCCGCCAGTTCATAACACCCCCGTGCACCAAATTGCACCAAAAACTTCCGGGCGTCCGTTTTTGGGCGTCCGAACTTAGAAAAATACAAGCAAATAGGTGTTTTTCCATGTTTTTCCGTGCTGAATCCAAATCGGGCCTCCGTTTAGTGAGAAACCATTTCAAAATTTTTGGCGAAGGCAGCCGAAGGGCAACAGGATCCAATTCCGTGCTGAGTCCATTTAACGCGTCTGTTTGATGCGTTACGGACCCGGTACACCAATAATAGGTGTTTCTCGTTGCGGACCACGGGGGCATGCTACACGGGAATCTAGGCCATCACACACTGACAGTAATGCCAGCGCAGCAAGTGGAGACCTTTCCAAATGTGCAAACGCTTGGGGCGGTACAACCGCAGCCAACCCCGTACCAAACAGGGAAGTGGCCGATATGGTAGAACATCGGCCAGCAATCGGACGCTTACCGGGGAGTGACTTTGCCTCTCCCAACGCCATTGGTCCAGCCACAGACCGGGGGCAGGAACGGCGGACAGGTCCCTCCCCCGGGACCAGCTCAAGATTAGGCTAGCCAGCATGGGCTGCCACCTCCTCCAGTACTGTTAGCAGCGCCGGTACCTCAAGCCGGGTGTAGTGTCCACGGTTTTCGCTCGGTATCACTTTCGGTAGTCACGGTATTTTTCTCATTTTCTGGTTATGCCTTTTTGGTCAGATTTGTATTTTCATTGTGTAGGGCTCGAATAATGAAAAACGGATGTGCGATCGGCTCTAATTTCCGATAAACGAAGCTCCCGATGTGAATTTTCTAAGTTTAATGTAAAAGAAGGGTAGAACACTCATTTCGGCTTTTGGGTGCTTGAAAATTTGTGCCAACATACGATGAGATTTTCGAAGAATTTGGAACACAAATCGAGGGAGAAACGGTTAAATTAAAAGATTGATTTGTTATAAAAAGATTTGGTTTGTTGCAAAAAGTTAGGAAGAGATTATTATTGTTTCAAAATTTCTTATAAATAGTAGAACCGGGGATCGGTTTCTACTTTACACATCAAGGAGAGAGAGAGACAAGAAAACCCCAGTTTTCGGTAATTGTAACGAAAAGAGAACATCGTCTTCTTCCTCGAAGGGTTCATCAGAGATCGGGATCGAAAATCGGCATCATCGTGGGGCAACGGAGGAGGGAGCATCGACATCGCGGGAGACCGGAGAGCGGAGGACGGAGCCGAGCATCGCATCATCATCGTCACTGGCTAGAAGGTGTGTTTTGATTTTTCGTTACCTCTTTTAGTGATTCGGTAGGGTTTTTCGATGTTCTTGTCGGGGTTCTTTGGGGTGTTGATGGAAACGGGGACTTGATGCGAAGTTGGGGTCAACACCGTCAAGGTGGACGGGAGGCCACCGCCGCCATCGATGTAAAATTGGGAAGCCGCCGCCGCCATCGTCAAAGACGGGAGGACGCCACCACCAATTGGATGCTTTTATAGCCTTGATGGAGTTGTCGTGATGCACCACCGCTAGGGATGCCGCCACGCATGGTGTCGCCGCACGGGCCGCCACCCGCGCGGGAGGCACCCGTGCGGGGCGCTGCCCGCGCAAAGCGCAGGCCGCACGGGGCACTACTAAGCGGGGCGTTGCCCGCGAGGAGCACATGTAGAGTACCGGGACTTTGTAGAGCGCACCGACCTCGCAAGATGGCGTGGTGCGGAGAAATCGCCTTGGGCGTGTTCCATATGTGTTTACAGATGAGTTCGGGTTGAGTCGGATCGACGCGGAAGCCCCAGCTTGAATCGGAATTTTCCAGGCATTGTGTGCCGTTAGAGGACTGGTTTGTTAGAGCCTCGACTCCACAGTTGTATGTAGAAAAATTGGAAAAGGTTTGGAACATTTGTATTTTTTGTTTACAGTGGAGTTCGGGAGGTTTCGGACTGGTGCGGAGGCCACGAAGGCAAAAAGTGAGTTGGAGTTGGCGATTAATGGAACCGGTTTTTGGATTGAGCACACCGACTCCACAGTTGAGCTTTTGAGGGGGAAAAGCTTTGGACATGTGTATTTTTAGATTACAGCGGAGTTCGGGAGGTTCCGGACTGATGCGGAGGCCCCGAGGGCAAAAAGTCAGTTGGAGTTGGCTTAAAATGGATTAATTAATTAAATTGGTTAATTAGCCTGAGAGAAGGAAATTAGAAAAAAGAGAGAAAGATGAGAGAGAGGGAGTTGGATTGGATAGATGTTGGTGTTGGAGAGTGTATTGGGTTCTTGTTCACCATGCACCATGCACCATGCACCCAGCCACCTTAATTAGCACTTAATTAGCAAGTGCCATGTCATCTTCTTCCACTCTGCTTCAAACAGAGAAAATGGGCTTGTAATATCATAGATTTTGTAACACTTAATACCTCCTGCTAATAAAGTTTCCGTTTAATGTAATTAACGTAACAGGTTTATTTAAGTCGTTAATTCGGAGGTGCGGGTATTTTTCTGCGATAGAGATCGGAAAATGGAGAATGGCAGTGCGATCGGATCTGGATTCCGACTTACGGAACTCCCGGAAAGGGGTAGAAAGTGATCGCAATGGCCAGGGGTGCATCGAAATCCGCGCAAGTAATTTGGCACGCTTTCCGAGAAAAAAGATAGAATTATCTTTAAGGAATTATCCTGAAGAATCTAAATTGAGGAATTAATTAATTGGAGAATTAATTAATTGGGAAATTAATTAATTAAGGAATTAATTAATTGGGAATTTTAAAATACCCAAAGTGGTTATTGTCGTACGAAAAGATATTTCGTTATCTTCTCCCGAAAGAAAGAGAGAGAAAAAGAAAAAGGAAAGACGAAACCCTAACCGGAGGAAACAAGAAGAAAGGCGAAACCCTAATCGAAAGAAAACGGTGGAGAAGAAGGTGAAAGCTAAAGGATCCAAACCCTCCCGACGAACGCGCCAAAACCAAGAGCGAGAACGGATAGCCGTCTCCTACGATTAGAGGTAAACTAATTTTAGTTTGGTATAGTTTCGCTTGGTTTTTGGGTATCGGTATTTCAGGGAGTTTAGGAGTAGCCGTTTGCTACCCAACGTGTCGCGCCGCGAAGCCCTAAGGCGTCCCGCGCGACCGTAATGCGCGCCGCGCGGGGACGGTGACCTGTCACGCCCCGGGGGTTTGTTTTAGCGGAAACGATTCATAAAAGCCGAATATTTGACGCGTAATTTTTTTTTTTTTTTTTTTTTTTTTTTTTTTGAGAACCCCTCTTCCCCGGCGCGTGCCCAGACCCGCCACACGTACAGGGTCACTCTGCAACCGGACAGAGTCTCCCCTGTACGTGCACGGCGTAGCGTTCAGCACATGTTCCAACATACACGACCAATCAATCACGACAGTTGTTTACAAGCAACCAGTATTCTAACTAATAAAAGAAGAACGCATGGCCGATCAATTTGGAAAGGATAAATCCACAGTTTTGAAAGAGCGCCTACCCGGCGCTTACGTTTTGAAAGCTAGTTTCGAAATCAGCATAAATTCACAAGGTTTGAAAACGGTGCCCACCCGACACCAAGTTTTGAAATCCCTTTTGCAATCCATAAATTCACAGGGTTTTGAAACCAGTGCCCACACGACACTTAGATTTTTAAAAACGGTTTTCGCAATCTTTTCCTTGGCTTCTGCCTTCTTGATTTTCAAATGGCCGATAGAAATAAAAGGGAAAGATATTCCACCAGGGGCGCTAAAAGTAGCCCGTACCGACATCCACGCCGACCCCACGAGGGTATCGCAAACCACTCACATAACTACAAAGTAATGACAAGCGAGAATAAAAGAATAAACCCAGTCCAGGGTCCCCAGCGACCCAGCTGCTCCTGTCCCGTCCTCACCACCGCCTATCTCTCTCCCCGCCTGGACCCTGTCACGAAGTGGGATGTCAGTGACGCAGAAACAGTAAAGCATGAGAATATAGTAAAACAAACCGTGAGGACAACTGGAGCAACCACCCTCCCAAGGAGGAAAGGCAACCCGTACACCTGCATTCTGTAATACCCGGCCGCGTCGGTCCATTACCGACGGCCCCATACCGTACCTGCAACACCGCGACCGCGCCGGACAACTAAACCGGCGGGTCGCTCCGCTCGCACCTAGGCGCCTCAACCCCACAACTAATAAGGGGCCCCCACTACGACACCTCGTGGGTAAACACGGGTTCTACGACCTCTTTTCCGGAAAAGCGCACCCTCTGCGGTGGCCAAACCGCGGGTGCGCGTGTGGCAACCTCGAGCCCAGTAACCGTAACCACCATCATGTCAGTATCACAATAAGAATAATAAGAGTAATGAGATAAAATGAGGTAAATGAGGTAAGGTGCATAATCGAAAACAAGGTAATACCGCGCGCACACGAAGGTGGCCCGCTGACATATAAGGGTTGAAAAAGAAGAACACCGTCGGCGATCGACGCTAGTCATTATAGCGAACCCACTAACATGCATAAGCTTTCACCCGTCATTACGTAACCCCAGTACACTTAGAATAGACCCCGTCCAATAAGATAGAATTTAGAGGCTAGGAATAAAGTAAAAACAACCCACCTGAATGAAGGCCGATCCCGAACCTCCGCTAGACTGCCGGGAGGCTGGTGCTGAACAACTGGCCCTGAACAAGGGCTAAAATCAGTAATAGGCTCACATATACCCGTCCCGACGACACGACAGTAACGGAGTATTTATACGGGGCAATATTGCCGATTTACCGCACAGAATCTAACTCTCGATCAATGAGGACCTACTGAACTCTAACAAAATGCCTAGTAGGCGTGTAAACGCTGTCTAAGGACAGCCAGCCAGTCCGAAACGCATTTTAGTCCAAAAAGTAATTTAACTTGCCTAGAGCTATTGCATTAAACCAATGTTTCGACTCGTTCTCAAAATCCGGGAGTCCAAAAGCTGCGCCGTAACTTTCAGCGCGTTCGTTACAACGAGACCCAGGCCATGCTCACAAGAAATGGGCCGAGACCAAGCCCAATACCAAATTGGCCCATAAACTCCTTAGGTTCGATTTGCAACTATGCTTAAACCCAATATCTACTTGGTCGATTACAGAGATAACTGAAGCATCATGTACAGGAAGGTAAGTGGAGTTGAGGGCTCACCTGAGACTGGCCGGGAAGTGGCCGGAACAGCGGCCGGAGAGAGGCTGGAACTCGGGCTAGGGCTCGGGTTGGTGTTCTTGGAGCAGCACTGGTCCAGACCTGGAACCAAGGTGAGCATGAGTTAGTGGAGGTCCCCAGGAGGTTTCGGGTCCATGTGGGGTCGAGCCCCGGCGGCCGGAGGCGGCGGCGGCCGGAGGCAAGCCCGATGTGATGCTCTCGGGTGCAACTACGGGAATCCAGAACCCGACGTTAGGCTCTACATGCAAATGCATGGAAGGCATCCCCCAGACCTAAGGACCTTACCTGGGTAGCTTTCCCACTGCGAGAAGCCCCGGCGATCGCCGGAGACCGAGATCTCCCAAGCTCGGTGAAAGAACGAAGCCTCTAATGGCGGAATCCGGCCGGCGAGGCCTGGGCCGGCGCCAGGTGGACCAAAGCTTCCCCTCGGTGTCAGGAGGCTTGGTGCAGTGGTGGCCGGCGTCGGGAGGGCCGCGGCGGCGCCGGACGGCGACGGTCGGCAAGGATGCCAAGAACCCGATTCCTAGGGCTTCCTCGTTTGGGCTTGATCTTGATCCGATCGGGATACAACTTCGGGGAAGTGTTGCAGTCGCTCAGAGGAGCCGGATTAACGGTTCTGATCTCGATCTGGATGGCCAGAAGGAGCCCGCGCCCGTGATCGGTCTAACAACGACAATCCGGCGACGATGGTCCCCCGCCGGAGATCGGGACGACGGCGCCGGCTGGGCCTGCACCCGAGAGGTCCTCTCGGTGTCAGCAATACCTTGGTAGAGTCTAGGTGCAAGAATAACAAGGAAAACCTAAGAGCTTACCTCGCCGGAAAACCAAGAAGAAGGAGGGAACGGCCGCGGCGGCGCGCGGCGGCGGCTGGGTCCGAGGTCACCTTGGCTCGGATGCGGCTTCACGAGGGACCTCACCAGACTGGGTTTTGACCCTCCAAACCTTCCTGGACACCCTCTCTCCGAGTCGCCCGAATCAAGAGGAGTCTTGATCTTCTTCTTCTCCGGCGACGTGGAGGCGGCGCCGGCGCTAGCTTCGGTTGCGAGGAGCACGCGGAGAGGGGAGGAGGTTTGTTGAGGTGCGGCTAGGGCAGAGCCTAGGCTTAGGTTTCCTTGTGCATGGAAAACCCTAGCCGTACCCATGCTTACGTATATAGCATTTGCTACAATTGCCATTTAGCCCCTCCAAGTCTTGCCATTTGCTATTAGGTCCCCTACAGTAGCTTTCCTTTGCACTTAAGTCCTTATCCAAGAACTGGCACGAGAAACGAGGCAACTTTAATAGGGTTTTAAGTGTAAATATCCCATTTTTCGCCCTATTTCACGTATTTCGAGGCGATCCGGTCGCCGAAACGGAAAATGGACTGCGCCATGACGTCCGGCTCGACGAGACCTGTCAGGTAGCGATCTCTGATCTTCGCGAAACTGCCCGGATAAAATCTCGGCCCATAATAACTGTGTCAAAATACAGTTTTCGCGCTTTTCGAGATTCCAGAGTCGTCAAACAGAATTTTCGACTGCGCCATTGCGTTCAGAACATCGAAACGGATCAAAACGACTACCTGAATTACTATGTTTGGGTTCCGAACAGTGAATTAGTCAGCGTTGCAACCGCCGAAGTCCCGAAATTGAGGTTTACTGTTCATCTACAGTGGCCACTTAAGTGACACTGTGCACAGGCACTGTCACCATGATTGCATTTATTCACTTGCTTCTTCATCGGTTTCTGGAAGATCCGACCGTCAGCTCTAAAAGTGCTGAATATGAATCTCGCTCAGTCCGACAAGACGATCGCAACGGTCAACTCGGATTTCCAAGATCATGTCCGGATTGGAAAGTAGCCTTTTGTCGCGTAAAACGTGCAACTCGCACACTGGCAAACGACTAAATAAAACAACATAGGTCTTTTGAAATCAAAACCAGGTCAAAATTTCACCTTTTTGACTATTTATTAAAAATAAAATATTTCGAGTTCTTACATCACTTACAACTTAAAAGAAGTTTCGTCCCCGAAACTTACAACTTAAAGGAGTTTCACCCCCGAAGTTACATCCCGAAGTCATACTTTATGAAAATGCTCAAAAAGTTTACTCGAGGGCTACAAGTCAGTCGCCAGGTATCTACAAGTCCCAGGCTACTAATCTAAACCCATTCTGATACTCCCCATTACAGGGCAGAGTATTTTCTCAGTTCTTTCGACAGTCCATTGCCTGCAGCCAACGTGCTTCCCAAAAGGAACAGCGAAATACCATAGATCCGTCGCCAACAACTAGTTGGGGACGTAACTCCTATCGGAAGGTGTATCACATACCTCCCAACACGACCTCAGTGCTAAAAGCATAACCTTTATCAAGGATTACTACCACCTCGTGGTCACAACCATCACCATGACTAACACATAGGCGAGTCCACGTCGATCCACAAAATCTGTGCAAAAGGTGGGGTCAATTTGCATCCGCCCCCGAACAGGGTTACTATCGGGCCCATAGGCCAACGAAATAAGACACGGAGTCACTGAAAGGTCGGCAACTTGTTCAACCTCTAAGTGAACTGTGAGGCTAGTGCAACCATAGCAGTCATTTACTGCTGTGCCACCAGCTGGACGATTACGAAGAGAACAGTGATTTAACCCTTAACCACCGTCACTGATCCGAGCACTCTGGATCCATGAAACATCAGCCCACAGCCGAAGCCATGACCGCGGCTAACCCTGCACTAACAACGATCCCGAAAACCGGAGTGCGTACGACTAATAACCGGAACGACGAGACTCAACTGTATGATACACACCAGAGCTCCAAACCACTATGCCAATGCCCTACGCTCCCTTGTGAACGCAAGTCACCCTAGGGCTCGCTCCTAACTAAAATACCCAGGTATCGGACCGGGAAAGCGGAATTTCGTGCATCAGAGATTGTGCAGTTCACGTACCGGTGTGCAAATCGCTAAGGTCAGATCTGCTTCCTCGCCCGTAAGCACACTAGACCGGAACGGTCGACGAAGCGAGAGGTAGAGCTAAAGGCAGGAGGGCTCGCAAGGGTCTGGTAGGGTCGGGTTGCTCCGGCCCAAACGGAGCTTCTATGAAGCCAAGGGAAGGGATGGTAAACGGAAAAAGGAAAAGTAGAAAACAAAGAGAGATAAGTACCTGTCATTCCCTATTTCGGGACGACGCGTCGTCTGCCGGGGCGGCCGGGGGAGTCCGCCCACAATCCTTGGGCCAGCGTCGCACCGCGTGTTGGGGTAGGGGTTTGCTGTCTAAAGAGTCCGCGCATCGTTGGTCGTCGGGCGAGTTCTTTGTCTGCACGGGGGCCGCCGCCGCGCTCTCTGTTCCTCTTGGCGGTGGTGGCACGGCGGCGGTGGCGGGGGTGGGCCCTAGAGGGCAGGAGAGGTGATTGTGATCTGGCAAGCCGCACCGGTTACAATAGTGGTACCTCCAAGTGCATTCCGCCACTGGGTGCGCGCCCTTGCAGATGACGCAGGATTCCGGTTGCACGTGCGCGCTCCCCTTAAGCCCTCGTTCGACCTTCGGTGCTTGCGTCGGGCGTGGATTAGGTCGGCTCTCTGGATCGGTGCCCCCTTGAGGGGTGGAGGCGGCGGTTCCCTTGGGCTCGACATGTCGCGGCGCCGGGGGTCTTCTGACAGACGGCTTCAGCGGGCACTCATAACGCGTGTGGCCCGGCTTGCCACATCGGAAACAGTGTCCGTCCCGCCACGGGCAGCTCGTTATGAGGTGTGCATTGCCGCATATGACGCACGCTTTCGGTGGCTTAGGTCTCTCCTCCGTCGTCTGCCCGAGGTTCTGCCCGGCTCTCGGGCGTTTGCTCGCCCGGCCCCTCAGATGGGGGTCCCCGGCCGACTCGGGGCGAGAGTATTCCTGCCGGGCGCGCTCTACGTTGGTGTGCATGGTCAGGTTAGTAGCCTCCTGGACGGCGGGAGGGCCCGTCGGCGGCACCCCGGGAGGGGCAACGCCTCTGCTGCCGCCCCGGAATCGGTCGACGCCCTCGAGTTCCTGTGTCAGCATGCTCAGGCGCTCCGCGAGAGTCAGCAGCTGCCCAGCCACGTCGCGCAGCTGGTTGCGGAGCAGGCGGTTGGCTTCGTCGGCGATGTCCATTTCCGTCGTCGGTTGCTGGCTGAGTCGGCCCTCGATCTGTATGCACACAAAGAAGGTCGCCTTTAGTCTTTGCTAATCATCAACGGTACATCGCACCACATAGCGGGGGAAGGGACTCGGACTCTGACTCTGCGTCCCCGGCCGATGATCTAGTACGGGCCATGGCCGTCACCCATCACAAAAGTCAACTTTAGACTACCCTACTAACAACAACCATAAAGTGAGAGAAAAGACTCAACATTCCCCCCCCCCCCCCTCGGTCACTCACGTTCTACAGTCCTATGCCCTAACCATTTCATTCGTATGTAGGCATGTGAGGGTTGTCCACGGATGTCAGCACTAACTGTTGTGATTGAAAGAACGCTCTGATACCATTTAATCTGTCACGCCCCGGGGGTTTGTTTTAGCGGAAACGATTCATAAAAGCCGAATATTTGACGCGTAATTTTTTTTTTTTTTTTTTTTTTTTTTTTTTTGAGAACCCCTCTTCCCCGGCGCGTGCCCAGACCCGCCACACGTACAGGGTCACTCTGCAACCGGACAGAGTCTCCCCTGTACGTGCACGGCGTAGCGTTCAGCACATGTTCCAACATACACGACCAATCAATCACGACAGTTGTTTACAAGCAACCAGTATTCTAACTAATAAAAGAAGAACGCATGGCCGATCAATTTGGAAAGGATAAATCCACAGTTTTGAAAGAGCGCCTACCCGGCGCTTACGTTTTGAAAGCTAGTTTCGAAATCAGCATAAATTCACAAGGTTTGAAAACGGTGCCCACCCGACACCAAGTTTTGAAATCCCTTTTGCAATCCATAAATTCACAGGGTTTTGAAACCAGTGCCCACACGACACTTAGATTTTTAAAAACGGTTTTCGCAATCTTTTCCTTGGCTTCTGCCTTCTTGATTTTCAAATGGCCGATAGAAATAAAAGGGAAAGATATTCCACCAGGGGCGCTAAAAGTAGCCCGTACCGACATCCACGCCGACCCCACGAGGGTATCGCAAACCACTCACATAACTACAAAGTAATGACAAGCGAGAATAAAAGAATAAACCCAGTCCAGGGTCCCCAGCGACCCAGCTGCTCCTGTCCCGTCCTCACCACCGCCTATCTCTCTCCCCGCCTGGACCCTGTCACGAAGTGGGATGTCAGTGACGCAGAAACAGTAAAGCATGAGAATATAGTAAAACAAACCGTGAGGACAACTGGAGCAACCACCCTCCCAAGGAGGAAAGGCAACCCGTACACCTGCATTCTGTAATACCCGGCCGCGTCGGTCCATTACCGACGGCCCCATACCGTACCTGCAACACCGCGACCGCGCCGGACAACTAAACCGGCGGGTCGCTCCGCTCGCACCTAGGCGCCTCAACCCCACAACTAATAAGGGGCCCCCACTACGACACCTCGTGGGTAAACACGGGTTCTACGACCTCTTTTCCGGAAAAGCGCACCCTCTGCGGTGGCCAAACCGCGGGTGCGCGTGTGGCAACCTCGAGCCCAGTAACCGTAACCACCATCATGTCAGTATCACAATAAGAATAATAAGAGTAATGAGATAAAATGAGGTAAATGAGGTAAGGTGCATAATCGAAAACAAGGTAATACCGCGCGCACACGAAGGTGGCCCGCTGACATATAAGGGTTGAAAAAGAAGAACACCGTCGGCGATCGACGCTAGTCATTATAGCGAACCCACTAACATGCATAAGCTTTCACCCGTCATTACGTAACCCCAGTACACTTAGAATAGACCCCGTCCAATAAGATAGAATTTAGAGGCTAGGAATAAAGTAAAAACAACCCACCTGAATGAAGGCCGATCCCGAACCTCCGCTAGACTGCCGGGAGGCTGGTGCTGAACAACTGGCCCTGAACAAGGGCTAAAATCAGTAATAGGCTCACATATACCCGTCCCGACGACACGACAGTAACGGAGTATTTATACGGGGCAATATTGCCGATTTACCGCACAGAATCTAACTCTCGATCAATGAGGACCTACTGAACTCTAACAAAATGCCTAGTAGGCGTGTAAACGCTGTCTAAGGACAGCCAGCCAGTCCGAAACGCATTTTAGTCCAAAAAGTAATTTAACTTGCCTAGAGCTATTGCATTAAACCAATGTTTCGACTCGTTCTCAAAATCCGGGAGTCCAAAAGCTGCGCCGTAACTTTCAGCGCGTTCGTTACAACGAGACCCAGGCCATGCTCACAAGAAATGGGCCGAGACCAAGCCCAATACCAAATTGGCCCATAAACTCCTTAGGTTCGATTTGCAACTATGCTTAAACCCAATATCTACTTGGTCGATTACAGAGATAACTGAAGCATCATGTACAGGAAGGTAAGTGGAGTTGAGGGCTCACCTGAGACTGGCCGGGAAGTGGCCGGAACAGCGGCCGGAGAGAGGCTGGAACTCGGGCTAGGGCTCGGGTTGGTGTTCTTGGAGCAGCACTGGTCCAGACCTGGAACCAAGGTGAGCATGAGTTAGTGGAGGTCCCCAGGAGGTTTCGGGTCCATGTGGGGTCGAGCCCCGGCGGCCGGAGACGGCGGCGGCCGGAGGCAAGCCCGATGTGATGCTCTCGGGTGCAACTACGGGAATCCAGAACCCGACGTTAGGCTCTACATGCAAATGCATGGAAGGCATCCCCCAGACCTAAGGACCTTACCTGGGTAGCTTTCCCACTGCGAGAAGCCCCGGCGATCGCCGGAGACCGAGATCTCCCAAGCTCGGTGAAAGAACGAAGCCTCTAATGGCGGAATCCGGCCGGCGAGGCCTGGGCCGGCGCCAGGTGGACCAAAGCTTCCCCTCGGTGTCAGGAGGCTTGGTGCAGTGGTGGCCGGCGTCGGGAGGCCGCGGCGGCGCCGGACGGCGACGGTCGGCAAGGATGCCAAGAACCCGATTCCTAGGGCTTCCTCGTTTGGGCTTGATCTTGATCCGATCGGGATACAACTTCGGGGAAGTGTTGCAGTCGCTCAGAGGAGCCGGATTAACGGTTCTGATCTCGATCTGGATGGCCGGAAGGAGCCCGCGCCCGTGATCGGTCTAACAACGACAATCCGGCGACGATGGTCCCCCGCCGGAGATCGGGACGACGGCGCCGGCTGGGCCTGCACCCGAGAGGTCCTCTCGGTGTCAGCAATACCTTGGTAGAGTCTAGGTGCAAGAATAACAAGGAAAACCTAAGAGCTTACCTCGCCGGAAAACCAAGAAGAAGGAGGGAACGGCCGCGGCGGCGCGCGGCGGCGGCTGGGTCCGAGGTCACCTTGGCTCGGATGCGGCTTCACGAGGGACCTCACCAGACTGGGTTTTGACCCTCCAAACCTTCCTGGACACCCTCTCTCCGAGTCGCCCGAATCAAGAGGAGTCTTGATCTTCTTCTTCTCCGGCGACGTGGAGGCGGCGCCGGCGCTAGCTTCGGTTGCGAGGAGCACGCGGAGAGGGGAGGAGGTTTGTTGAGGTGCGGCTAGGGCAGAGCCTAGGCTTAGGTTTCCTTGTGCATGGAAAACCCTAGCCGTACCCATGCTTACGTATATAGCATTTGCTACAATTGCCATTTAGCCCCTCCAAGTCTTGCCATTTGCTATTAGGTCCCCTACAGTAGCTTTCCTTTGCACTTAAGTCCTTATCCAAGAACTGGCACGAGAAACGAGGCAACTTTAATAGGGTTTTAAGTGTAAATATCCCATTTTTCGCCCTATTTCACGTATTTCGAGGCGATCCGGTCGCCGAAACGGAAAATGGACTGCGCCATGACGTCCGGCTCGACGAGACCTGTCAGGTAGCGATCTCTGATCTTCGCGAAACTGCCCGGATAAAATCTCGGCCCATAATAACTGTGTCAAAATACAGTTTTCGCGCTTTTCGAGATTCCAGAGTTGTCAAACAGAATTTTCGACTGCGCCATTGCGTTCAGAACATCGAAACGGATCAAAACGACTACCTGAATTACTATGTTTGGGTTCCGAACAGTGAATTAGTCAGCGTTGCAACCGCCGAAGTCCCGAAATTGAGGTTTACTGTTCATCTACAGTGGCCACTTAAGTGACACTGTGCACAGGCACTGTCACCATGATTGCATTTATTCACTTGCTTCTTCATCGGTTTCTGGAAGATCCGACCGTCAGCTCTAAAAGTGCTGAATATGAATCTCGCTCAGTCCGACAAGACGATCGCAACGGTCAACTCGGATTTCCAAGATCATGTCCGGATTGGAAAGTAGCCTTTTGTCGCGTAAAACGTGCAACTCGCACACTGGCAAACGACTAAATAAAACAACATAGGTCTTTTGAAATCAAAACCAGGTCAAAATTTCACCTTTTTGACTATTTATTAAAAATAAAATATTTCGAGTTCTTACATGACCGCGCGGCCGCGACTAGGGCCGCGCGGGATCAAGTGCCCCGCGTGGCCGCGGCTAGGGTAAACGCCGCGCGGGGCCGGTGCCCGCGCGGCCACGGCAAAAGCCGCACGGGGCCGGTGCCCGCGCGGCAGCGGCGCGTGCCGCGCGGGCGGGTGCCGTGCGGCGGCGGTGCATGCCGCGCGGGGCCTTGCCCGCGCGGTTACAGCTTGTGCCGCGCGGGCGGATGCCCGCGCGGCGGCAGTGGCACATGCCGCGCGGGCGGGTGCCCGCGCGGCGGCGGCGGTGGCGGTGCATGCCGCGTGGGGCCCTGCGCGCGCGGCTGCAGTTTGTGCCGCGCGGGCGGTTGCCCGCGCGACGGTGACAGCACATGCCGCACGGGGCCATGCCCGCACGGCCACGGCTAATGCCGCGCGGGCGGGCGCCCGTGCGGTTGCGGCGCGCGGGGTTGGTGCCCGTGCGGTCGCGGTGATTACTGCGCGGGGCCGGCACCCGCGCGGCCGCGGTTTTCGCCGTGCGGGGCTGAGGTCCGCACGGCAGCGGATGAAACCGCGCGGGGTCGGTGCCCACGCGGCCGCGGCATGCGTCGCACGGAGCTAGGGTCCGCGCGGTCACGATAAATGCCGCGCGGGGCCGGTGCCCGTGCGGCCGTACGACACGCAACTCCGCGGGGGGCGGCCGCGTCGCTCTATGCGCGCGGGCGCCACCGCCGGGTCAAGTGTCCTTAGTGTTGTTGAGTTGTTTGGGCTCGGTTTATCCACTACTATATTGTTGATCTGACCATGGCACTTTTGGGGACTACTTCTAGGCCCGGGCGTCAACAGAGAGCGAGGTTCTGTCTCTGGAATACGCGTTTCGCATAATCGAGGTGGGTAGGTGTTGGTTATTACCGGTGAGGTGTCGTTTCCGAATACTCGTTTTGATAAAGTAGATACGGTTATAATTTGACTAACCCCCTAGCATGTGAATCCCTTTTACTATTTCAATCAAGCGGCTGCGGTCGCAGGTGCGGTATACTTTTCTGGTTATAGCGGCTGCGGTCGCAGGTGCGTTGTACTGCTCTGGTAATAGCGGCTGAGGTCGCAAGGCATTAAAAATACTCATATTGCTTACACGCACACCGGCAGTTTGGCCACTGCAGAGGGTGTATTTTTCTGAAAAGATGGTAAGTCGTTTACCCGTGTACCCCACAAGGGGAGGTTAGTGGGGACCCCTCAAGGGGAGGCGGCCGCTACTTGGGCAGTCGAGGGGTTGGAGGCACCAAGAAGATGAGTACGGTATTGGGGTTGGTGCCCAAAATATTCAGAAAGCTAGGGTAGGTGCCCAGCGGGACTTTCAACAGGGATTTAGCGATACATGAGGGGGAGGGGAAAAGTAAATGCCCGGTGACGCGGTGTGTTCTTTCTATTTATTGCGTTTACTTGCTTATTCTCTACTTTATCAGTCACTGACAACCCACACTGTGACAGGTTCGAGTAGGGGTGGATTTCGGGACGACGGTGAGGCATCAGTTAGAGGACACTAGCTAAGAGGGCTAGTAAAATGATACTTTATTTTATTTACTTTTGGTTATTGCATTACTATGGTTAGTTTAACTGTGATTCATATACTGTGGTTTCTGATGGATGTTGGGATGAGGACTTTCTTGTAACTAACTGGTGAATGATAGGATGTGTAATTGTGGCTTGTTTTCAAATACAAACCGGTTTCAAAGGAGTTTTCAAAGCAAGTGCCGTGTGGGCATCGATTTTCAAAACCCATGGGTTTATGCTATAGACTGTATAGGATAGCGGTGATGGTTTGATGTACTATATCCTCTCCTCGCTGCATGTCATGATTGGAATGGTTAAAGTAGTGGACTTGTTGGCGACGCCGTGCATATACAAAGGAGACTCCGCCCGCTGGGGGGAGAGAATTTGTATATGCGGCGGGTCTGGTACGCGCCGGAGGCAAGGTTCATGTAATTATTTAAGAAAAAAAATGGGTACGTTTTCCGCTCCTTTAGAACCTCCGGGGCGTGACAGATTTTATGGTATCAGAGAAAACAACTTTAACCAAGGTGATCATGACCAACATCCACAGAATGTAATGACACAAGTGACTAACTAAGTTGATAACCAAAGTATAGGTGTGTCACGTACGAGCGTGAGCGCGGGGAAAAAAAAGGGATAGAGTCCCAGTGTTCGTAGGTGAAGGGACTATACCAATTAAGTCTAGAACTAACTTGGTTTCTTTGTATGCACGGTTAATGGCCCGAAATTGCTCTTCAATCGATGGTGCAGAAGAGGATACGACGGTTCCGGCAACAGTGGAGAAGCGGCTACTCCAACAACGAATTACGCGACATGGCTTAGCGCTTCCCCTTGTGTTAGGAAAGACGAACCCCATACGGCTCGCCTTCACAAGGATGGTCTACATCGCGACACTATTCGGGTAATACCGATGGTGGGTTTACCTGCTTACCGAGAAGTGATCGACTGGACCACTATGGTGGGGCGGGAATTGGCCGTTTCACGCACTCGGTAGAAGGATCATGAACCTGCCGGGGGCCGAAAACGACCCCAACCATAACCTAGGAATGACTCCCCCAACGGGAGCCGACCACCACAGTATCCGAAGACGCCACAAGGAATCTGAAACACGTCAGACAAGGGAATCGATACGTCATGGAGTATCGACAAGAATAGGTAAGGTTGACCAATTGTGTTTCCTTTGTTATAAGGGATGAAGCACACAAGGCCCGCCTCTTCGTAGATGGATTGCGGAGCAATATTTTCGAAATTGTGCAAGCGGTGGAACTTCACACCTTCCAGAAAGTGGTGGATAGGGCCACCCTAGTGGAGCGCGGATTCGTGGTGATGCGCGCCCGACGAGAGGACTCGGAGTACAACAAGGACAAGAAATGACCCCAGCCCTTCTTCGGAGGGGGATTTTCTAGTAGGGACCGGCCATACATCACCTACAGAGGGGCACCCCGGGGGATTATTCGTTTCAGGAAGCACGACCATTGCTTCTAATATGACAAACTAGGACAGTTCCGCTTTAACTGCCCCGAACCCGGGAACAATTCTTCGGAGCCGCGACACGGGTGAGAGGTCTTATGCGACGACACGACAAAGGACGCACTACCCGAGGGAAGTAGTAGCAGGAATGACCCTTACGAAGAGTAATGTTGGTCTTGACCCCAAGAGAAACCTTAGAAGCAAATACTTTGTACATTCCTGCCCAATAAGGATGCAAAGACTTAGTTGTCTTTGGTGTTGGCCATTTATTTATGGGTCAAATAGGTCCAACTTCTTGCCTCGAGACAATAGGCCCAATAAGTCGAGTGGGCTGCGGTCCACAGCAGACCTAACGGCAAAAGACCTAACGTCCAGGTGGGTTGAGTCCGGTCGAGATCCGTGGCGCTGTGTCGGTACGCTTTTAGTGTATTGGTTGCATATCTCTAAAAGCTCGAGCTTTCGGGGTTAATGGTTAGCACCAACGATCCGACATTTAGGACTTAGTGGCGTCACTGCTAAGAGAATTCGAGGGGATACTCAGAAGGGATGGGCTTACCGAGTAGCAGGTGCTAGCCGATTGCGAGAAACCGAGCGTGCCATCGTGGGGCACACCCGTTCTATTCATACGGAAGAAGGACGGGAGTCTACGATTGTACATCGACAATCGGGGAATGGATAAGGTCATAGTAAAGGACAATACCCTCGCCTCGGATGGAGGACCTATTCGACCAACTACCAGGAGCGACGGCGTCTTCAAAGATTGATCTGCTGTCCGGCTATCTCCAGGTTAGAGTCCGGAGTGATGACATACCGAAACAGTCCTTCGAACTCGGTATGGTCATTACGAGTTTACGGTTATACCGTTTGGACTCATTGTCGCTCCAGCGGTGTTCATGAAGGTGATGAACAGGATCATGGAACCCTTCTTAGACCAGTTTGTAGTGGTCTTTATAGATGACATCCCGATCTACTCTCGCACAGACAAAGAGCACGAGGAACACTGGCGAGTGATCCTCCAGACCCTCCGGTACCAGAAAGTGTATGCCAAACTCAAAAGGGGTGAGTTCTGGCTCCGTGAGGTAGACTTGTTGGGACACATAGTCTCAGTGTCGGGAATAGTGGGGGACCCGAGGAAGATAGAATCCGTGACCGACTAGGCTCGGCCAACGACGGGGACAGCTCAAGGATTATGAGCGGAACTATCCTACACACGACTTGGAGCTCGCGGCAGTCGTGTTTGCGTTGAAGCTCTGGAGGCACTACCTCTACGGGGCACACTGTAAGGTGTACTCCGACAACCAGAGCCTCAAATATTTGTTTACGCAAAAGGAGTTGAATTTGCGGCAACAGAGGTGGCTGGAACTACTGAAGGACTACGATTTGTCCATCCATTACCACCCCGGAAAGGCAAACGTGCATGGTGGCCGATGCCTTGAGCCGGAAAGGACAGGCGGAGGAGACGACACTGTGCACCCTTACCCAACAGGATCGGCTAATTGCACAATTCTCGCAACTGAGACTGGAGGTAGTGCCAGCAGGAGCAGTTGCGAAATTTATGTCCTTGGAAATCAAGCCTACGCTGATAGGGAGGATCGCAGAAGGCCAAGCGACGGACCCACAATTACAGCAAGTGCGGGACAGGTTATCCTCGGAACCAGGTGGGGATTTTGTGATCAGCGTCGATGACGTGTTGAGGTTCCAGGGACGAGTCTGCGTACCTGACGTGCCGGAACTAAGGAGAGAAATTCTGGCGGAAGCGCATAACGCCCCCTACACCGCGCATCCTGGAGGTACAAAAATGTACAGAGACCTAAGACAGACCTTTTGGTGGGCTAAACTATGTTACGGAATTTGAGTTGGCGTATTTCGTGAATTCGGCTAAGTCTTGAAGATTGAAGGTAAAGGAAGTTGGATCATATAACTCAATCTCAAGAAAGAAGAATTCAAAAGGATCAGGTATGTTTAACTTAATATCTTTGGTGATCCGAATACTTCTTATAGCGTAGAAACACTTGGATGGATTTGTTATTGCATAAATATCAAAAACTGGACATGGGACATGTTCAGGATCCGGATCAGACTGTTCGATCCGGATCCCGAAGGTGGTTCGTTCATACACCAGTTCAATCCGGATCGTAGCTTCCCTTGATCCGGATCCCGAACACTGAGTTTACCATTTTATTTGAACGATCCGGATCAGGCTACTGCAATCCGGATCCCGAACGTTGATGTTTGGTAAACTGTATGAACGATCCGGATCAAGCATTTCGATCCGGATCCCGAACCTTCGTTTTTCTGGAATCTGTTTTTCTCGCTACTGCAATCCGGATCGCCGATCTCCGATCCGGATCGTCGTCATGAAAATTTCCAGAAAAAGATAGTTTTTGATCCTTATCTTTTTCCAAGGGTTTCTAACCTATAAATAGACCCTATGATTCTTTTTCTAGGGCTAATCCACATAAGTCCAAAAAGTAGCCGTCATCTTTTATACGGCCTAAGATCCATATATAGAGAAGAAAGGAAATCATAGATTCTATCTTATGTTTCTTCATCTATATTGATTGATTTGATTCTAGGTTTCATACTCACATTTTGAGTTGAATAAAATCAATGAATACTTAGATGGTATTTCCGATCTATTTCTAATCTAAGTATTCGGCGTATCATCACCACCCAAAAACAACGATTTACCCCAAAATCGGCGCGTGGACTCGCGTGGCCTTGTGGATTCAAGGTGCAACCGCTCTCGTGGATTCGGAGCGAGGCACGTTCGTGGATTCGAAGCGTGCTACTAGGTGAAGACCGTGGATTCGGTCGGACGTCGTGGACTCGACGTTGGACGCCGTGGATTCGGCGTCGGACGCATATCGTGGATTCGAGAAGCGTCGTGGAGCGAGCGGAGAAGATCAACTAGGAGCGTATGGAAAAGGTTGAGTCGTCTGTGAGTACGGTATATCACCTTGTACGTGTTTAATTCTAGTGGATTTCACCGTGTTATCGGTCCCGTGGTTTTTTACTCCGGTTTGGAGTTTTCCACGTAAAAATCTTTGCGTGTTATTTATTTTTCCGCATTGGGTTTTTATATCGCAAAGATTTTTGAGTGTTTATGGTTTACACCTATTCACCCCCCCTCTAGGTGTTTTTTCTCCTATTTAGATCCTATTATTCATATAACCCAACAAGTGGTATCAGAGCGGGAATAGGGTTGTAAACAATGGTTGAAGGTGGAAACATCAACAGACCCCCGTTCTTCGATGGAACAAATTATGCATACTGGAAAGTACGGATGAAAGCCTTTTTAATTTCCATCGACGAACGGGTGTGGCAATCAATTGAATTAGGATGGTCTAATCCAACTGAAATTATTGGTGATGTTCGCACCATCAAACCTAGGTCGAAATGGACCAAGGAAGAGATTGATATATCTTCTTACAATGGCAAGGGAATAAATGCTTTATTTAATGCCTTATCACAAACAGAGTTCTCTCGCGTCTCGGAATGTGAGACTGCGAAAGAAATCTGGGATGTTCTTCAAGTTACGCATGAGGGAACTAACCTTATGAAGATTCAGAAACTGCAAATGCTTACGAGCAAGTTTGACTCTATTTTCATGGCAGAAAATGAATCGTTCACTGACTATTACACACAATTGCAAGACATCGTAAACTCATGTGCTAACTTGGGAGAGAAGATTCTAGAATTTAAAATTGTAAGAAAGATCTTAAGAACTCTTCCTGAAAGATTTCGTTCCAAGGTTACAGCCATTGAAACTATTAAACACCCGGACGAAATCCGTGTAGAAGAATTAGTTGGTTCTTTACAAACTTATGAAATGACATTTCCTACTAACTATTCTTCGGGAAAGGCATCCTCTTCTAAGTCTTCAGGTTATGCTTTGAAAACAACAAAAGAAGAAGACGCGGATTCATCCTCCTCAGGCGATGACGAGAACTTATCTATGGAGGACTTTGAGAAGCAGCTCGCTCTCTTGACAAGGAAGTTTCGCCGAAATTTTCGAATGGGTAATTCAAGCAAAACTCCATCCTTCGGAAAGTGGAAGAAAGGCAAGGGTTCTTCAAGTTACAAGTCAAGAAAGCAAGAAGGCTTCTCTAAGAATAAGAAAAGCACAGAAGGACAAGTCCAATGCTTCAAGTGCCGAGGGTACGGCCATATCTCAATGGAATGTCCAACTAAGAATCCGTCTAAGAAGAAGGCGATGCAAGCCGTCACTTGGGATGACACCTCATCGTCAAATGAGTCATCGTCAAGTGATGAAGAAGACAACGCAACTGCGTTCCACGCGTCCACATCTTCACCCTTCATGTGCTTAATGGCAAGTACATCCGACTCGCTGTCCAACTCCACTGTTGAAAAGAATGCAACGGACAATGAATCAGATGATTCGGAAGGTGAAGATTTTGCTCTAGCCTACCATAGACTTTTGAGGGATTCAAAGAAACTGGCTAAGCAAAACAAGGGGTTGAGAGGGAGATTGCAGGATCTCGAAGAAGAACTAAAAAGGGTAACTTCTCTCTCGACCGATCTTGAAGTGGAAAGGGATAATCTGATAAAAGCAAATGTTTCCCTTCAAGAGTCCAGTGAGCAATTCGAGAAGAATTATATAGATATGGTTAACAAAGCGAATTACTTCTTGAAGCTCAACGGCGAGGCTCGACAGGAAAAATTGGAAATGACAGAGACCATTCTCCAACTCAAGGATGACTTACAGCGATTTTCGTCAGGAAGGAGTAAGTTGGATAAGCTTCTTGGTCTTGGTCAATCAAACAAGTTCGGCCTCGGATACAATCGAACTAAAGACGATTTTAGTTCGGTTGGGACAGTTTTCGTGCCTCAGTCGGTATCTCCTCCTCCGACACCGGAATTCACGACAAGCAACGACAACAAGCCTACTTCACCCTCCTCCGGATCGTCAAGCACTAAGGTATGTTTTCGTTGTGGTATTGCAGGGCACATAAGGAGAAATTGCAAGATGGGAGCCAAACGCTCAACTCAAGCACTTCTTGCAACGACTACCAAAAGGGTAATTCCTCGGAAAGCAAATGCAAATTATTCCAAAGGAAAAAGCCTCGGTAGTTCATCAAACAAGACGACGACGTCAAGGAAAAGCGATGGATCAAACAAGACACTTTCACCAAAGGTATCAACCTCACAATCACTTCCGACGTACACCAAAACTCGAAAGGTTTGGGTACGCAAAGGTGAAGTTTTCCCTTGTCTTGTTACAAATATTTCCTTGCATGCATATGATAATTCGTCTTGGTATCTGGATAGCGGCTGTTCCCGTCACATGACCGGTGACAAAAACTGCTTTCAAAATTTTGAGAAAATCTCCGGAGGACTTGTGGTTTTCGGAGACGGTCAGTCTTCCAAAATTGTTGGAAAAGGAACGGTAGCTATTCCAGATGGACCGATTCTGAATAATGTATTATTTGTTGATGGGCTTAAGACTAACCTCATTAGTATCAGTCAACTTTGCGATAATGGTTTTTCTGTTAACTTTTCATCTGTTGAATGCATTGTAACTGATAAAGATCATGTTTTCTTTTTAAAAGGGGTTAGATCTGAAAACAATTGTTATGTTGTTCCCAATAAAATTTCTGAAAATTGTAACTTAGCCTCTTTGAATAATGAAACACTTTGGCATGAAAGGCTAGGACACATAAATTTTAAGGAACTTGCTAGAATTTCGAACAAAGACGTGGTCAAGGGGGTTCCTAAACTTTCACTTAATCAAAACATTGTGTGTGGTGGTTGTCAAAAGGGAAAACAATCTAGGACTGCACACAAGAACTTGAATCACGTCGGTACCAAGCGGCCCTTGGAATTATTGCATATGGATCTTATGGGGCCAACATGTCAACCATCCTAGGGAGGTAAATGGTATATTTTCTTATTGGTTGACGATTTCTCTCGGTATTCATGGGTAGCATTTTAAAAGAGAAAGCTGATACTTTTGATTCTTTTCACGAGATTTGCCTTCGTATTATGATTGAAAAGAATGAAAAGATCATTCGTGTTAGAAGTGATAGAGGTGGAGAATTCATAAATTCTAAATTCATTGATTTTTGCACTTCCAACGGCATTAAGCATGAATTCTCAGCACCCTATACACCTCAACAGAATGGTGTTGTCGAGCGCAAAAACAGGGTTGTTCAAGAGATGGCACGTGTTATGCTTCATAGTCGGAATTTACCGCTACATTTTTGGACTGAAGCTGTGAACACTGCAATCTATGTTATTAATCGAGTTTATTTGCGCCCGGGAACGTTAAATACACCATATGAACTATGGTGTTGTAGAAAACCCAACATCAAATATTTTCGTATCTTCGGGAGTCGATGTTACATTTTACGTGACCGCGAAAATCTTGGAAAGTTTGACTCTCGAAGTGACGAAGGGATTTTCTTGGGGTATTCTACGAATAGTAGAGCATATTGGGTATTTAACTTGGAATCTAAGACGATCGTAGAATCTATAAATGTTAAAGTAGATGAAGCTTTCCACTTTGCATCTGATAAATCTACCCCTGATATCTCTCTTGATGATGATACTCCTGTAAGTGCATCTTCTCATGATAATACTTCCAATATTAATGATGCATCTAATGGTTCTTCAAGTTTATCTGATGTGCAGGAATCATCTCATATACCTCCGAGTACTCCATTACAACAAACGTTACGCATCTCCAAGGATCATCCTGAATCAAACATCATTGGAGACCCACAAGAAGGAGTCAAAACTCGGAGACAGTTGGTTTGTGGATTCGCCTGTTACGTTTCCATGATCGAACCAAAGAACATCGATGAAGCTCTTCAGGATGACTACTGGATTGAAGCAATGCAGGAAGAGCTCCATCAGTTTGAACGCAACAAAGTCTGGGAATTAACGACGCCTCCGAAGCAACACAATGTGATTGGTACTAAATGGATTTTCAAGAACAAGAAAAATGAGGATGGTACCATCATCAGGAACAAAGCACGTTTAGTTGCTCAAGGCTACTCTCAAATGGAAGGTATAGACTTTGATGAAACGTTCGCCCCTGTAGCTAGACTCGAGTCCATTCGTATCTTATTCGCTATTGCTTGTCACTTCAATATAAAACTCTTTCAAATGGACGTTAAGAGCGCGTTTTTAAATGGGTTTTTAAATGAGGAAGTTTATGTGGCTCAACCGAAAGGTTTTGTAGACTGTAAACTACCTAACCATGTTTTTCGTTTGAAAAAGGCTCTTTACGGTTTAAAACAAGCACCGCGAGCATGGTACGAAAGGTTGACAAAGCACCTTTTGGGGAAGGGCTATACTCGAGGGGGAGCAGATCAGACTCTCTTTGTGAAGCATTATCAAAATAACTTCATTGTTTCACAAATCTATGTCGATGACATTGTGTTTGGAGCAACAAAGGATAATGATGCTTCTAAATTCGCAGAAACCATGGAAAGCGAATTTGAGATGTCTATGATGGGCGAACTGACATACTTTCTTGGACTGCAAGTGAAACAAAATGGTGAAGGCATCCATCTGTGTCAATCCAAGTACGCAAAGGAGTTGGTAAAGAAATTCGGATTAGAAGATTCTAAAGATTTTCCTACTCCTATGGGAACTAGCAATAAGGGATTAGGAAGTGAATCTCTTAGTGATAATGTAGACGAGAAACTCTATCGCAGCATGATTGGAAGTCTACTTTACCTCACAGCTTGTCGCCCGGATATATCCTTTAGTGTTGGGATTTGCGCGAGATATCAATCAGCACCAAAGGAGGTTCACCTGAAAGCGGTGAAACGGATCATCCGGTACGTCAAAGGAACTGTAAACTTCGGAATTTGGTATCCTATGGGAACAAGTTTAGATATTATTGGATACTCAGATGCCGATTGGGTAGGATCTGTGGATGATCGGAAAAGTACGAGTGGTGCATGTTTTTATCTTGGCCATTGTCTTGTTGCATGGCATAGTAAAAAGCAAAACTGCATTGCACTCTCGACTGTCGAAGCGGAATACATCTCAGCGGGTAGTTGTTCAACTCAACTTATTTGGATGAAAAGCGTGTTGAGCGACTTTCGGATTTCAGCAACTTCGGTAACTGTTTTATGTGACAACACAAGTGCTATAAACATTTCAAAGAACCCTGTGTTGCACTCTAGAACAAAACACATTGAACTTAGATATCATTTTCTTAGAGAGCTAGTTGAATCAAATATTCTTCAAATTTCCTACATTTCAACTGAAGATCAATTAGCTGGCGTTTTAACAAAACCTTTGGATCAAAAACGTTTTATTCATTTGCGTAAAGCAATTAGAATGCTTCCTTGAAATAACCTCTTTTTGAAACTCTTGTTTAGGTTAGGTTTTGTTTTTGTGTTTTTGTTCATTATCTATGCTTAGACATAGAATATCAATTGAGCATTAGTTTAATTGACTTTAACTGCATCCTTTTATATATTTAGAAATCTATTATGCTTTAGATATCATAATATTTCATTTGATGCAATGATCATTTATGTCAGTTAAATCATCTTTGTTTTGATCAAAGTCAATTTCTCTCTCGATGATCTCTTGGTATAGTTTTTATCTTATTTGACTGTTTAGTCGAGTATGAAATCGAGATCAATATTTGGCTGAATACTTTATATCTTAGATAATTGATAGCCAATTGAGGGGGAGTCAAAGAAAAAGTATTATGCTCAAAAGATGTGGAAAGAGTTACATCCCAATGAGGAGTGTGAAAACTACCACCACATGGAGGAAAGAGCTACCACCTCGGTCGTCCGAGTACTGTGTGCAGCTACCACATGTATACCAAGCAAGGTTTTCAAGTTTGATTAATTAAAATGCATGTTGAAATACTTGACTCTGTCAAAATTTCAAGGTTGGTATAAGGTGGGATTTTTAATGAAAGATGCTCAAGAGCCACTCTCTTCAATAAATTGACTAGATATATTATCTAATTTATCGGGGATGTTAGACATCTATTGATCTTTGTATTCATTTTCTTTACCGAATTGATTATTTGATAAAGGCAATACTCATAAGATCAAGTTAGATGTAATTGAAGTTGTTCAACTTTAAGGGATTTAATTTTATAAATTTTCGTTTCATTTGTTGGATGTTATTGATAGATTTGGTATAATCTATTTCTTGTTGTATGAAACGATGATTTTCGTTTAAAGTTGATACACAAAAGTGCTTACAATCTTTTTCTGGTTTTTCTAGAATTTCTCTGAAATTTTCTCAAAGAAAAAGTTGGAGGCCGATCCGGATTGGACCTGCCGATCCGGATCCCGAACGCAGATATTCTTCTGCGGGCAGCCGAATCTGGATTGGACCTGCCGATCTGGATCCCGAACGCAGTTTTTCACTGCGGGGTAGTCGATCCGGATCGTAATCCACGAACTGATCCGGATCGCGGCTATGGTTTTATAGTGAACAAAAGGGTTTGATTTCTTTTTACTCCAATCTTTTGTTCCAAAGTTTCCAGAGGCTTCTCTCTCTAGGATTTCACCCATCTTGGAAGTTTTCAAACTCAAGTTCTTCAATTCCAAGTAAGTTTTAATTGATCAAAATCTCGGTTTTTCACAGTTTTTCTTATTCCTCCTCAAAACGTGATGATTTTCTTGTATCAATTTCAGTTGTGGATGGTTTTGATCAAATTTCTTTTGAAATAAGAACTCTGGGTAGATTAGTTTTGATTATATGCTAGGTATTCGCAGATAAACGGATTTTTGGTCTTCGATTTTCAAAAATGTCGGTTTTAGGGCATATAATGGGAATTTTCCAAAATCATGCAATTGATCTATTTTTAAATTTCCTTTTGCAAAACTAATTTGATTCTTAGTCTCTCTACACGATAATGATTGTTTGGGTACAATTTTTCTAATTTTTGAAAATTAACATTTTTTTCGTGTTCTTGAGGTGTTGCTCACAGGATTTCTTTTCACAAGGAACCAATAGCAATGGTGATCACTGGATCATTTTCCTTCTGGCTGCTATGGTACATACGAGAGACACTGTCAAGCCCAAGAGGGCTAAGAAAGCGAAGAAAGCTAAAGATGATTCCGAACAGAATCTGAAACGGAATCGATTGATTGGGATGAGCTTCAAGTTGAAGCAACAACTGTTCCCACTGCTTCAAAGGGAAAAGCGCCTGCGAAACATCGAAGGCTCCGCCTACTGCTGCTGAAAAGGGCAAAGCTCCAATGGAAGAAACTTCTGGGAAGACAAGAAGAAAAAGCGTTGCTCGCAAAAGAGGGAGTGCTCGAGGAATCTCCATTGAGCAACCAGTTGATAGCCAAGCACCTCCACAAGACTTTATCAGCTCGGCTAGGATAAAGGACTTTGAAAACAGGGAATGCATTGGCGAAAGGCATGTTAATGTCAAAGCCTTGAAGGAAAGATCTCCGGCATTTGGGACTGTATGACCAGACAGGTCTTGCTCCCATTTGCGATTTCCCCGAGACCACTGGGTATTGTCTTCACTCAGTGAGGATGTTCTATCAAATGCTTGCTATCTCGTTGATCAGGAGAGCGGACGTCGAGACTTTCAAACATTGGTCAAGAATGTTAAGATTAAAGTAACGCCTCAACTGATTGGAGAGGTATTAGGGATGACGGCCCGAGCCGATGGCGCTCATTACCTGAAGAATCAAGTTTTCAACACCAACTCCTGGAGAGTGGTAGTTGATGGCATCTGTCTGCCCGATACTCCGTCAGCAGGAAACTCCGTCTTTTCAAAAGAGCTACGACCAGAGTATCGCTACTTAAACTTCATTGTCTGCTATAACGTCCTTCCAAATATGAACACGAAGGTTCTTCGGTGGGATAGGATGTTATTCCTTTATCTTCTTGGAAACCCCACAGCAGCAATGGGAGCAAACTTAAACATTCCTACATCATCTGGGCGAGGATGGCTCGCTATGTGGAACATGCTCACCCTTCAGAGAGACTACCTTATCCAATGATCATCATGCGCATTCTTCGAAAATTTAAAGCTGACACAATGCGAGTTCCTACATGCACAGTCTAGGAACGATCAATGAAACAACAATTGTAAAGTCTCTCTCGACAAAGCCAGACGAGCCCATATTACCTCCTCACCGACAACGAGCACAACAACAACAAGCGACAACCTCTGCACCGGCAGCAACTCCTCCAGTCCAACCAGCACAACAAGCACCTCCATCAACTTCTGATGATGATGCATCAGTTACCTCAATCTATAAAGAACAGCAAAGGCTCTCCAACGAGCAAGAACGTATATCAAATGAACTCATTGAGGTAAAGGAAGAAATAAAGAAGGTAAATAAGAATCAGTCATCAATGAACAAGAGATTAAAGAAAATCTTCCAAATTCTTGGCTGTATCAGTTCAGAGGAGTCTGAATAATCCGTATCCTTCCAATTTCTGTTTATTATGCATATGTTTAATCCTTCTCTTGTGCAGGAACTTTTTTTTTTTTTAACTTTTTTTGTGCAGTCTTTTAGTTTTAAGTTTTAGTTCTCAAACTTTGGTACTTGAACTGTTAACCATTCTCTCCATTTTGGTAATTTTTGGCTAACTTTTGTGACAAAAGGGGGAGAGAGAAGTATAAACAATGATACTATGATACATGGTTACTGAGAAACTTGAAACTATAGAGGTAAGTATAACCTCAACTTGAAAGGTAAGTAGAACTTCAACTTTCGGTTTTCATTTGTGTTTGAATGCATGCCTCGACTAACTATTCGACTAACTATTTGGGCATGTAATATAACTAACAAGTTGATGTTCACTAACATGACATTTGGTTTTTGATTGCATAGAAGATATGTTGGTGTTTTAACTATGATCAGTTTACATATCTGAATGTATAAATGTCATGGTAAGTATAAATGAGTATAAACTTCATCTCTGTATGTGGTTTTGAATGATATAAAATTCTTGAGGTATCTAACGATTTCTTTTGTCAAGAATGATTTCTTTTGCAGAGAGTACAGATGTCTAAGTCTAGAGTCTGTTTTAGGAGTTTAACTCATGTATTTTATTTGGATCTCCATTGTAAATTTTTGTTGTATGGTGATAGCAACAAAAATATCTTTTTGAATTTTCTTGAGTGGATCTATGTTTTGTCACGAAACCGCCAAAGGGGGAGATTGTTACGGAATTTGAGTTGGCGTATTTCGTGAATTCGGTTAAGTCTTGAAGATTGAAGGTAAAGGAAGTTGGATCATATAACTCAATCTCAAGAAAGAAGAATTCAAAAGGATCAGGTATGTTTAACTTAATATCTTTGGTGATCCGAATACTTCTTATAGCGTAGAAACACTTGGATGGATTTGTTATTGCATAAATATCAAAAACTGGACATGGGACATGTTCAGGATCCGGATCAGACTGTTCGATCCGGATCCCGAAGGTGGTTCGTTCATACACCAGTTCAATCCGGATCGTAGCTTCCCTTGATCCGGATCCCGAACACTGAGTTTACCATTTTATTTGAACGATCCGGATCAGGCTTCTGCAATCCGGATCCCGAACGTTGATGTTTGGTGAACTGTATGAACGATCCGGATCAAGCACTTCGATCCGGATCCCGAACCTTCGTTTTTCTGGAATCTGTTTTTCTCGCTACTGCAATCCGGATCGCCGATCTCCGATCCGGATCGTCGTCATGAAAATTTCCAGAAAAGATAGTTTTTGATCCTTATCTTTTTCCAAGGGTTTCTAACCTATAAATAGACCCTATGATTCTTTTCTAGGGCTAATCCACATAAGTCAAAAGTAGCCGTCATCTTTTATACGGCCTAAGATCCACATATAGAGAAGAAAGGAAATCATAGATTATTCTTATGTTTCTTCATCTATATTGATTAGTTTGATTCTAGGTTTTCATACTCACATTTGAGTTGAATCAAACTAATGAATACTTAGATGGTATTTCCGATCTATCTTGATCTAAGTATTCGGCGGATCATCACCACCAAAAAACAACGATTTACCCCAAAATCGGCGCGTGGACTCGCGTGGCCTTGTGGATTCAAGGTGCAACCGCTCTCGTGGATTCGGAGCGAGGTACGTTCGTGGATTCGAAGCGTGCTACTGGGTGAAGACCGTGGATTCGGTCGGACGTCGTGGACTCGACGTTGGACGCCGTGGATTCGGCGTTGGACGCACATCGTGGATTCGAGAAGCGTCGTGGAGCGAGCGGAGAAGATCAACTAGGAGCGTATGGAAAAGGTTGAGTCGTCTGTGAGTACGGTATATCACCTTGTACGTGTTTAATTCTAGTGGATTTCACCGTGTTATCGGTCCCGTGGTTTTTTACTCCGGTTTGGAGTTTTCCACGTAAAATCTCTGCGTGTTATTTATTTTTCCGCATTGGGTTTTTATATCGCAAAGATTTTTGAGTGTTTATGGTTTACACCTATTCACCCCCCTCTAGGTGTTTTTTCCCCTATTTAGATCCTATTATTCATATAACCCAACAAACTAAGAACGATCCGGAAACTTCGTGGCACTATGTTTGGTGTGCCAACAAAGGTGAAGCGGAACACCACGACCGTCGGAAAACTCAACCATTGCCATACTAGAGTGGAAATGGGAACGTATCACCATGATTTTGTGACCGATTATTCTGCGATCGCAACAAAGGACACGACGCGATATGGGTCATCATGGATCGTCTGATGAAATCGGCCCACTTCAATACGTTCACACGACGTGGACTAGTGATCGGTGGCGCTGACCTATATCGACGAGGTGGTGAGGTTGCATGTAGTACCATCAATCCATAACTCCCTCGGACATGGACACCGCTCGTGTCAAACTTTTGCGGAGTCTGCGCAGGCGTGGGGACCAAGTTGCAGTTTAGCACGGCTTTCACCCACAGACAGGAGCAATCGGAGCGAGTGATACAGATTCTTCATGAGGTATGCTTCGAGCTTGTGTGCTAACCTGGGGGAGGGGTGGTCGCGTTACCTACCCCTCGTGGAATTTGCTTACAATAATAGCTATCAGGCTAGTATTCGGATGGCCCCGTACGAAAGCCTTGTATGGACGCCG
>CM055069.1:23637620-23752744 GCA_029204045.2 Tillandsia leiboldiana | reverse complement strand
GTTTACGGAATTTGAGTTGGCGTATTTTCGTGATTCGCTCAAGTCTTGAAGATTGAAGGTAAAGAAAGTTGATCATATAACTCAATCTCAAGAAAGAAGAATTCAAAAGGATCAGGTATGTTTTTACTTAAGATTTTGGTGATCCGAATACTTCTTATAGTGTAGAAACACTTGGATGGATTTGTTATTGCATAAATTCAAAAACTGGACATGGGACATGTTCAGGATCCGGATCAGACTGTTCGATCCGGATCCCGAAGGTGGTTCGTTCATACACCAGTTCAATCCGGATCGTAGCTTCCCTTGATCCGGATCCCGAACACTGAGTTTACCATTTTATTTGAACGATCCGGATCAGGCTTCGCAATCCGGATCCCGAACGTTGATGTTTGGTGAACTGTATGAACGATCCGGATCAAGCACTTCGATCCGGATCCCGAACCTTCGTTTTTCTCTGGAATCTGTTTTTCTCACGCTACTGCAATCGGATCGCCGATCCGATCCGGATCGTCGTCATGAAAATTTCCAGAAAAGGTTAGTTTTTGATCCTTATCTCCTTCCAAGGGTTTCTAACCTATAAATAGACCCTATGATTCTTTTTCTAGGGTAATCCAAATAGAGCCAAAAAGTAGCCTTCATCTTATACGGCCTAAGATCCATATATAGAAGAAAGAAATCATAGATTCATCTTATGTTTCTTCATCTATATTGATTGAGTTGATTCTAGGTTTTCATACTCACATTTGAGTTGAATCAAATCATGAATACTTAGATGGTATTTCCGATCTATTTTATCTAAGTATTCGGCGGATCATCACCACCCAAAAACAACGATTTACCCCAAAATCGGCGCGTGGACTCGCGTGGCCTTGTGGATTCAAGGTGCAACCGCTCTCGTGGATTCGGAGCGAGGTACGTTCGTGGATTCGAAGCGTGCTACTGGGTGAAGACCGTGGATTCGGTCGGACGTCGTGGACTCGACGTTGGACGCCGTGGATTCGGCGTTGGACGCAGATCGTGGATTCGAGAAGCGTCGTGGAGCGAGCGGAGAAGATCAACTAGGAGCGTATGGAAAAGGTTGAGTCGTCTGTGAGTACGGTATATCACCTTGTACGTGTTTAATTCTAGTGGATTTCACCGTGTTATCGGTCCCGTGGTTTTTTACTCCGGTTTGGAGTTTTCCACGTAAAAATCTTGCGTGTTATTTATTTTCCGCATTGGGTTTTTATATCGCAAAGATTTTTGAGTGTTTATGGTTTACACCTATTCACCCCCCTCTAGGTGTTTTTTCCCCTATTTAGATCCTATTATTCATAACCCAACAAGTGGTATCAGAGCGGGAATAGGGTTGTAAACAATGGTTGAAGGTGGAAACATCACCGACCCCCGTTCTTCGATGGAACAAATTATGCGTACTGGAAAGTACGGATGAAAGCCTTTTTAATTTCCATCGACGAACGGGTGTGGCAATCAATTGAATTAGGATGGTCTAATCCAACTGAAATTATTGGTGATGTTCGCACCATCAAACCTAGGTCGAAATGGACCAAGGAAGAGATTGATATATCTTCTTACAATGGCAAGGGAATAATGCTTTATTTAATGCCTTATCAAACAGAGTTCTCTCGCGTCTCGGCATGTGAGACTGCGAAAGAAATCTGGGATGTTCTTCAAGTTACACATGAGGGAACTAACCTTGTGAAGATTCAGAAACTGCAAATGCTTACGAGCAAGTTTGACTCTATTTTCATGGCAGAAAATGAATCGTTCACAGACTATTACACACGATTGCAAGACATCGTAAACTCATGTGCTAACTTGGGAGAGAAGATTCCAGAATTTAAAATTGTAAGAAAGATCTTAAGAACTCTTCCTGAAAGATTTCGTTCCAAGGTTACAGCCATTGAAACTATTAAACACCCGGACGAAATCCGTGTAGAAGAATTAGTTGGTTCTTTACAAACTATGAAATGACATTTCCTACTAACTATTCTTCGGGAAAGGCATCCTCTTCTAAGTCTTCAGGTTATGCTTTGAAAACAACAAAAGAAGAAGACGCGGATTCATCCTCCTCAGCGATGACGAGAACCTATCTATGGGAGGACTTTGAGAAGCAGCTCGCTCTCTTGACAAGGAAGTTTCGCCGAAATTTTCGAAGGGTAATTCAAGCAAAACTCCATCCTTCGAAAGTGGAAGAAAGGCAAGGTTCTTCAAGTTACAAGTCAAGAAAGCAAGAAGCTTTTCTAAGGATAAGAAAAGCACAGAAGGACAAGTCCAATGCTTCAAGTGCCGAGGTACGGCCATATCTCAACGGAATGTCCAACTAAGAATCCGTCTAAGAAGAAGGCGATGCAAGCCGTCACTTGGGATGACACCTCATCGTCAAATGAGTCATCGTCAAGTGATGAAGAAGACAACGCAACTGCGTTCCACGCGTCCACATCTTCACCCTTCATGTGCTTAATGGCAAGTACATCCGAGTCATTGTCCAACTCCACTGTTGAAAAGATGCAACGGACAATGAATCGGATGATTCGAAGGTGAAGATTTTGCTCTAGCCTACCACAGACTTTTGAGGGATTCAAAGAAACTGGCTAAGCAAAACAAGGGTTTGAGAGGGAGATTGCAGGATCTCGAAGAGAACTAAAAAGGGTAACTTCTCTCTCGCCGATCTTGAAGTGGAAAGGGATAATCTGATAAAAGCAAATGTTTCCCTTCAAGAGTCCAATGAGCAATTCGAGAAGAATTATATAGATATGGTTAACAAAGCGAATTACTTCTTGAAGCTCAACGGCGAGGCTCGACAGGAAAAATGGAAATGACAGAGACCATTCTCCAACTCAAGATGACTTACAGCGATTTTCATCAGGAAGAGTAAGTTGGATAAGCTTCTTGGTCTTGGTCAATCAAACAAGTTCGGCCTCGGATACAATCGAACTAAAGACGATTTTAGTTCGGTTGGGACAGTTTTGTGCCTCAGTCGGTATCTCCTCCTCCGACACCGGAATTCACGACAAGCAACGACAACAAGCCTACTTCACCCTCCTCGGATCGTCAAGCACTAAGGTATGTTTTCGTTGTGGTATTGCAGGGCACATAAGGAGAAATTGCAAGATGGGAGCCAAACGCTCAACTCAAGCACTTCTTGCAACGACTACCAAAAGGGTAATTCCTCGGAAAGCAAATGCAAATTATTCCAAAGGAAAAAGCCTCGGTAGTTCAATCAACAAGACGACGACGTCAAGGAAAAGCGATGGATCAAACAAGACACTTTCACCAAAGGTATCAACCTCCACAATCACTTCCGACGTACACCAAAACTCGAAAGGTTTGGGTACGCAAAGGTGAAGTTTTCCCTTGTCTTGTTACAAATATTTCCTTGCATGCATATGATAATTCGTCTTGGTATCTGGATAGCGGCTGTTCCCGTCACATGACCGGTGACAAAAACTGCTTTCAAAATTTGAGAAAATCTCCGGAGGACTTGTGGTTTTCGGAGACGGTCAGTCTTCCAAAATTGTTGGAAAAGGAACGGTAGCTATCCAGATGGACCGATTCTGAATAATGTATTATTTGTTGATGGGCTTAAGACTAACCTCATTAGTATCAGTCAACTTTGCGATAATGGTTTTTTCTGTTAACTTTTCATCTGTTGAATGCATTGTAACTGATAAAGATCATGTTTTCTTTTAAAAGGGGTTAGATCTGAAAACAATTGTTATGTTGTTCCCAATAAAATTTCTGAAAATTGTAACTTAGCCTCTTTGAATAATGAAACACTTTGGCATGAAAGGCTAGGACACATAAATTTTAAGGAACTTGCTAGAATTTCGAACAAAGACGTGGTCAAGGGGGTTCCTAAACTTTCACTTAATCAAAACATTGTGTGTGGTGGTTTGTCAAAAGGGAAAACAATCTAGGACTGCACACAAGAACTTGAATCACGTCGGTACCAAGCGGCCCTTGGAATTATTGCATATGGATCTTATGGGGCCAACATGTCAACCATCCTAGGGAGGTAAATGGTATATTTTCTTATTGGTTGACGATTTCTCTCGGTATTCATGGGTAGCATTTTTAAAAGAGAAAGCTGATACTTTTGATTCTTTTCACGAGATTTGCCTTCGTATTATGATTGAAAAGAATGAAAAGATCATTCGTGTTAGAAGTGATAGAGGTGGAGAATTCATAAATTCTAAATTCATTGATTTTTGCACTTCCAACGGCATTAAGCATGAATCTCAGCACCCTATACACCTCAACAGAATGGTGTTGTCGAGCGCAAAAACAGGGTTGTTCAAGAGATGGCACGTGTTATGCTTCATAGTCGGAATTTACCGCTACATTTTTGGACTGAAGCTGTGAACACTGCAATCTATGTTATTAATCGAGTTTATTTGCGCCCGGGAACGTTAAATACACCATATGAACTATGGTGTTGTAGAAAACCCAACATCAAATATTTTCGTATCTTCGGGAGTCGATGTTACATTTTACGTGACCGCGAAAATCTTGGAAAGTTTGACTCTCGAAGTGACGAAGGGATTTTCTTGGGGTATTCTACGAATAGTAGAGCATATTGGGTATTTAACTTGGAATCTAAGACGATCGTAGAATCTATAAATGTTAAAGTAGATGAAGCTTTCCACTTTGCATCTGATAAATCTACCCCTGATATCTCTCTTGATGATGATACTCCTGTAAGTGCATCTTCTCATGATAATACTTCCAATATTAATGATGCATCTAATGGTTCTTCAAGTTTATCTGATGTGCAGGAATCATCTCATATACCTCCGAGTACTCCATTACAACAAACGTTACGCATCTCCAAGGATCATCCTGAATCAAACATCATTGGAGACCCACAAGAAGGAGTCAAAACTCGGAGACAGTTGGTTTGTGGATTCGCCTGTTACGTTTCCATGATCGAACCAAAGAACATCGATGAAGCTCTTCAGGATGACTACTGGATTGAAGCAATGCAGGAAGAGCTCCATCAGTTTGAACGCAACAAAGTCTGGGAATTAACGACGCCTCCGAAGCAACACAATGTGATTGGTACTAAATGGATTTTCAAGAACAAGAAAAATGAGGATGGTACCATCATCAGGAACAAAGCACGTTAGTTGCTCAAGGCTACTCTCAAATGGAAGGTATAGACTTTGATGAAACGTTCGCCCCTGTAGCTAGACTCGAGTCCATTCGTATCTTATTCGCTATTGCTTGTCACTTCAATATAAAACTCTTTCAAATGGACGTTAAGAGCGCGTTTTTAAATGGGTTTTTAAATGAGGAAGTTTATGTGGCTCAACCGAAAGGTTTTGTAGACTGTAAACTACCTAACCATGTTTTTCGTTTGAAAAAGGCTCTTTACGGTTTAAAACAAGCACCGCGAGCATGGTACGAAAGGTTGACAAAGCACCTTTTGGGGAAGGGCTATACTCGAGGGGGAGCAGATCAGACTCTCTTTGTGAAGCATTATCAAAATAACTTCATTGTTTCACAAATCTATGTCGATGACATTGTGTTTGGAGCAACAAAGGATAATGATGCTTCTAAATTCGCAGAAACCATGGAAAGCGAATTTGAGATGTCTATGATGGGCGAACTGACATACTTTCTTGGACTGCAGTGAAACAAAATGGTGAAGGCATCCATCTGTGTCAATCCAAGTACGCAAAGGAGTTGGTAAAGAAATTCGGATTAGAAGATTCTAAAGATTTTCCTACTCCTATGGGAACTAGCAATAAGGGATTAGGAAGTGAATCTCTTAGTGATAATGTAGACGAGAAACTCTATCGCAGCATGATTGGAAGTCTACTTTACCTCACAGCTTGTCGCCCGGATATATCCTTTAGTGTTGGGATTTGCGCGAGATATCAATCAGCACCAAAGGAGGTTCACCTGAAAGCGGTGAAACGGATCATCCGGTACGTCAAAGGAACTGTAAACTTCGGAATTTGGTATCCTATGGGAACAAGTTTAGATATTATTGGATACTCTGATGCCGATTGGGTAGGATCTGTGGGATGATCGGAAAAGTACGAGTGGTGCATGTTTTTATCTTGGCCATTGTCTTGTTGCATGGCATAGTAAAAAGCAAAACTGCATTGCACTCTCGACTGTCGAAGCGGAATACATCTCAGCGGGTAGTTGTTCAACTCAACTTATTTGGATGAAAAGCGTGTTGAGCGACTTTCGGATTTCAGCAACTTCGGTAACTGTTTTATGTGACAACACAAGTGCTATAAACATTTCAAAGAACCCTGTGTTGCACTCTAGAACAAAACACATTGAACTTAGATATCATTTTCTTAGAGAGCTAGTTGAATCAAATATTCTTCAAATTTCCTACATTTCAACTGAAGATCAATTAGCTGGCGTTTTAACAAAACCTTTGGATCAAAAACGTTTTATTCATTTGCGTAAAGCAATTAGAATGCTTTCCTTGAAATAACCTCTTTTTGAAACTCTTGTTTAGGTTAGGTTTTGTTTTTGTGTTTTTGTTCATTATCTATGCTTAGACATAGAATATCAATTGAGCATTAGTTTAATTGACTTTAACTGCATCCTTTTATATATTTAGAAATCTATTATGCTTTAGATATCATAATATTTCATTTGATGCAATGATCATTTATGTCAGTTAAATCATCTTTGTTTTGATCAAAGTCAATTTCTCTCTCGATGATCTCTTGGTATAGTTTTTATCTTATTTGACTGTTTAGTCGAGTATGAAATCGAGATCAATATTTGGCTGAATACTTTATATCTTAGATAATTGATAGCCAATTGAGGGGGAGTCAAAGAAAAAGTATTATGCTCAAAGATGTGGAAAGAGTTACATCCCAATGAGGAGTGTGAAAACTACCACCACATGGAGGAAAGAGCTACCACCTCGGTCGTCCGAGTACTGTGTGCAGCTACCACATGTATACCAAGCAAGGTTTTTTCAAGTTTGATTAATTAAATGCATGTTGAAATACTTGACTCTGTCAAAATTTCAAGGTTGGTATAAGGTGGGATTTTTAATGAAAGATGCTCAAAGAGCCACTCTCTTCAATAAATTGACTAGATATATTATCTAATTTATCGGGGATGTTAGACATCTATTGATCTTTGTATTTCATTTTCTTTACCGAATTGATTATTTGATAAAGGCAATACTCATAAGATCAAGTTAGATGTAATTGAAGTTGTTCAACTTTAAGGGATTTAATTTTTATAAATTTTCGTTTCATTTGTTGGATGTTATTGATAGATTTGGTATAATCTATTTCTTGTTGTATGAAACGATGATTTTCGTTTAAAGTTGATACACAAAAGTGCTTACAATCTTTTTCTGGTTTTTCTAGAATTTCTCTGAAATTTTCTAAAGAAAAAGTTGGAGCCGATCCGGATTGGACCTGCCGATCCGGATCCCGAACGCAGATATTCTTCTGCGGGCAGCCGATCTGGATTGGACCTGCCGATCTGGATCCCGAACGCAGTTTTTCACTGCGGGTAGTCGATCCGGATCGTAATCACGAACTGATCCGGATCGCGGCTAGGGTTTTATATAGAACAAAAGGGTTTTGATTTCTTTTACTCCAATCTTTTGTTCCAAAGTTTCCAGAGCTTCTCTCTCTAGATTTCACCCATCTTGGAAGTTTTCAAACTCAAGTTCTTCAATTCCAAGTAAGTTTTATTGATCAAAATCTCGGTTTTTCACAGTTTTTCTTATTCCTCCTCAAAACGTGATGATTTTCTTGTATCAATTTCATTTGTGGATGGTTTTTGATCAAATTTCTTTTGAAATAAGAACTCTGGGTAGATTAGTTTTGATTATATGCTAGGTATTCGCAAGATAAACGGATTTTTGGTCTTCGATTTCAAAAATTTCGGTTTTAGGGCATATAATGGGAATTTTCCAAAATCATGCAATTGATCTATTTTTAAATTTCCTTTTGCAAAACTAATTTGATTCTTAGTCTCTCTACACGATAATGATTGTTTGGGTACAATTTTTCTAATTTTTGAAAATTAACATTTTTTTCGTGTTCTTGAGGTGTTGCTCACAGGATTTCTTTTCACAAGGAACCAATAGCAATGGTGATCACGTGGATCATTTTCCTTCTGGCTGCTATGGTACATACGAGAGACACTGTCAAGCCCAAGAGGGCTAAGAAAGCGAAGAAAGCTAAAGATGATTCCGATACAGAATCTGAAACGGAATCGATTGATTGGGATGAGCTTCAAGTTGAAGCAACAACTGTTCCCACTTCTTCAAAGGGAAAAGCGCCTGCGGAAACATCGAAGGCTCCGCCTACTGCTGCTGAAAAGGGCAAAGCTCCAATGGAAGAAACTTCTGGGAAGACAAGAAAAAAAAGTGTTGCTCGCAAAAGAGGGAGTGCTTGAGGAATTTCCATTGAGCAACCAGTTGATAGGCAACCATCTCCACAAGACTTTATCAGCTCAGCTAGGATAAAGGACTTTGAAAACAGGGAATGCATTGGCGAAAGGCATGTTAATGTCAAAGCCTTGAAGGAAAGATCTCCGGCATTTGGGACTCTGTATGACCAGACAGGTCTTGCTCCCATTTGCGATTTCCCCGAGACCACTGGGTATTGTCTTCACTCAGTGAGGATGTTCTATCAAAATGCTTGCTATCTCGTTGATCAGGAGAGCGGTCGTCGAGACTTTCAAACATTGGTCAAAAATGTTAAGATTAAAGTAACGCCGCAACTGATTGGAGAAGTATTAGGGATGAATGCCCGAGCCGATGGCGCTCATTACCTGAAGAATCAAGTTTTCAACCCCAACTCCTGGAGAGTGGTAGTTGATGGCATCTGTCTGCCCGATACTCCGTCAGCAGGAAACTCAGTCTTTTCAAAGGAGCTACGACCTGAGTATCGCTACTTAAACTTCATTGTCTGCTATAACGTCCTTCCAAATATGAACACGAAGGTTCTTCGGTGGGATAGGATGTTATTCCTTTATCTTCTTGGAAACCCCATAGCAGCAATGGGAGCAAACTTAAACATTCCCTACATCATCTGGGCGAGGATGGCTCGCTATGTGGAACATGCTCACCCTTCAGAGAGACTACCTTATCCAATGATCATCATGCGCATTCTTCGAAAATTTAAAGCTGACACGAATGCGAGTTCCTACATGCACAGTCTGGGAACGATCAATGAAACAACAATTGTAAAGTCTCTCTCGACAATGCCAGACGAGCCCATATTACCTCCTCACCGACAACGAGCACAACAACAACAAGCGACAACCTCTGCACCGGCAACAACTCCTCCAGTCCAACCAGCACAACAAGCACCTCAATCAACTTCTGATGATGATGCATCAGTTACCTCAATTTATAAAGAACAGCAAAGGCTCTCCAACGAGCAAGAACGTATATCAAATGAGCTCATTGAGGTAAAGGAAGAAATAAAGAAGGTAAATACGAATCAGTCATCAATGAACAAGAGATTAAAGAAAATCTTCCAAATTCTTGGCTGTATCAGTTCAGAGGAGTCTGAATAATCCGTATCCTTCCAATTCCTGTTTATTATGCATATGTTTTAATCCTTCTCTTGTGCAGGAACTTCATTTTTTTTTTAACTTTTTTTGTGCAGGTCTTTAATTTTTAGTTTTAAGTTTTAGTTCTCAAACTTTTGGTACTTGAACTGTTAACCTTTCTCTCCATTTTGGTAATTTTTTGGCTAACTTCTGTGACAAAAAGGGGGAGAGAGAAGTATAAACAATGATACTATGATACAATGGTTACTGAGAAAACTTGAAACTATAGAGGTAAGTATAACCTCAACTTGAAAGGTAAGTAGAACTTCAACTTTCGGTTTTCATTTGTGGTTGAGTGCATGCCTCGACTAACTATTCGACTAACTATTTGGGCATGTAATATAACTAACAAGTTGATGTTCACTAACATGACATTTGGTTTTTGATTGCATAGAAGATATGTTGGTGTTTTAACTATGATCAGTTTACATATCTGAATGTATAAATGTCATGGTAAGTATAAATGAGTATAAACTTCATCTCTGTATGTGGTTTTTGAATGATATAAAATTCTTGAGGTATCTAACGATTTCTTTTGTCAAGAATGATTTCTTTTGCAGAGAGTACAGATGTCTAAGTCTAGAGTCTGTTTTAGGAGTTTAACTCATGTATTTTATTTTGGATCTCCATTGTAAATTTTTGTTGTATGGTGATAGCAACAAAAATATCTTTTTGAATTTTCTTGAGTGGATCTATGTTTTGTCACGAAACCGCCAAAGGGGGAGATTGTTACGGAATTTGAGTTGGCGTATTTCGTGAATTCGGCTAAGTCTTGAAGATTGAAGGTAAAGGAAGTTGGATCATATAACTCAATCTCAAGAAAGAAGAATTCAAAAGGATCAAGTATGTTTAACTTAATATCTTTGGTGATCCGAATACTTCTTATAGCGTAGAAACACTTGGATGGATTTGTTATTGCATAAATATCAAAAACTGGACATGGGACATGTTCAGGATCCGGATCAGACTGTTCGATCCGGATCCCGAAGGTGGTTCGTTCATACACCAGTTCAATCCGGATCGTAGCTTCCCTTGATCCGAATCCCGAACACTGAGTTTACCATTTTATTTGAACGATCCGGATCAGGCTACTGCAATCCGGATCCCGAACGTTGATGTTTGGTAAACTGTACGAACGATCCGGATCAAGCATTTCGATTCGGATCCCGAACCTTCGTTTTTCTGGAATCTGTTTTTCTCGCTACTGCAATCCGGATCGCCGATCTCCGATCCGGATCGTCGTCATGAAAATTTCCAGAAAAAGATAGTTTTTGATCCTTATCTTTTTCCAAGGGTTTCTAACCTATAAATAGACCCTATGATTCTTTTTCTAGGGCTAATCCACATAAGTCAAAAAAGTAGCCGTCATCTTTTATACGGCCTAAGATCCACATATAGAGAAGAAAGGAAATCATAGATTCTATCTTATGTTTCTTCATCTATATTGATTGATTTGATTCTAGGTTTTCATACTCACATTTTGAGTTGAATCAAATCAATGAATACTTAGATGGTATTTCCGATCTATTTCTAATCTAAGTATTCGGCGGATCATCACCACCCAAAAACAACGATTTACCCCAAAATCGGCGCGTGGACTCGCGTGGCCTTGTGGATTCAAGGTGCAACCGCTCTCGTGGATTCGGAGCGAGGTACGTTCGTGGATTCGAAGCGTGCTACTGGGTGAAGACCGTGGATTCGGTCGGACGTCGTGGACTCGACGTTGGACGCCGTGGATTCGGCGTTGGACGCATATCGTGGATTCGAGAAGCGTCGTGGAGCGAGCGGAGAAGATCAACTAGGAGCGTATGGAAAAGGTTGAGTCGTCTGTGAGTACGGTATATCACCTTGTACGTGTTTAATTCTAGTGGATTTCACCGTGTTATCGGTCCCATGGTTTTTTACTCCGGTTTGGAGTTTTCCACGTAAAAATCTCTACGTGTTATTTATTTTTCCGCATTGGGTTTTTATATCGCAAAGATTTTTGAGTGTTTATGGTTTACACCTATTCACCCCCCCTCTAGGTATTTTTTCTCCTATTTAGATCCTATTATTCATATAACCCAACAAACTAAAGAACGATGTGGCGCACTTCGTGGCACGATGTTTGGTGTGCCAACAGGTGAAGGCGGAACACCAACGACCGGCGGGAAAACTACAACCATTGCCCATACCAGAGTGGAAATGGGAACGGATCACCATGGATTTTGTGACCGATTTTCTGCGATCGCAACAAGGACACGACGCGATATGGGTCATCATGGATCGTCTGATGAAATCGGCCCACTTCATACCGATTCACACGACGTGGACTAGGGATCGGCTGGCGCTGACCTATATCGACGAGGTGGTGAGGTTGCATGGAGTACCATCATCCATAACCTCGGACAGGGACACACGCTTCGTGTCAAACTTTTGGCGGAGTCTGCAGCAGGCGTTGGGGACCAAGTTGCAGTTTAGCACGGCTTTTCACCCACAGACGGACGGGCAATCGGAGCGAGTGATCCAGATTCTTGAGGATATGCTTCGAGCTTGTGTGCTAAGCCTGGGGGAGGGGTGGTCGCGTTACCTACCCCTCGTGGAATTTGCTTACAATAATAGCTATCAGGCTAGTATTCGGATGGCCCCGTACGAAGCCTTGTATGGACGCCGGTGTCGATCGCCCATTTGCTGGGACGATTTGGGAGAACGGAAACTCTTGGGGCCAGACCTCGTAGAGGAAACGGAAACAAAGGTGCGCCTTATCAGGCAGCGGTTGCTGACCACCCAGAGCCGGCAGAAAAGTTACGCGGACCGGAGGCGACGGGAACTGGAATTCTCGGTAGGGGATCATGTGTTGCTTCACGTGTCACCCTCTAAGGGGACGAGACGGTTTGGCATAAGAGGGAAGTTGAGCCCACGGTATGTGGGACCGTTCAAAATCTTGGAGCGCGTGGGGTCAGTAGCGTACCGATTGGCCTTACCGCTAAATCTTGAACGGGTGCATAATGTTTTCCACGTTTTGATGCTCCGGAAATACTTATCTGATCCGTCGCACGTCCTCGACGCCTCGGTCGTTGAACTGCGGGAAGACTTGAGCTTCGAAGAAACGCCGATGCGGATCTTGGCAAGAGAAGAAAAGAACCTTCGGAACCGGACGATCCCCTACGTAAAGGTGCAATGGAGTAACCACGAGGAGCGCGAGGCGACGTGGGAACTTGAAACAAAAATGAGAGAGTGTTACCCCGAGTTATTTAGTGAGGAGTGAGATTAAGTTTCGAGGACGAAACTTCTTTTAAGAGGTAAGTGGTGTAATATCATACATTTTGTAACACTTAATACCTCATGCTAATAAAGTTTCCGTTTAATGTAATTAACGTAACGGGTTTATTTAAGTCATTAATTCGGAGGTGCGGGTATTTTTCTGCGATAGAGATCGGAAAACGGAGAATGACAGTGCGATCGGATCCTGATTCTGACTTACGGAACTCCCGGAAAGGGGTAGAAAGTGATCGCAATGGCCAGGGGTGCATCGAAATCCGCGTAAGTGATTTGGCACGCTTTCCGAGGAAAAAGATAGAATTATCTTTAAGGAATTATCCTGAAGAATCTAAATTGAGGAATTAATTAATTAGAGAATTAATTAATTAGGGAATTAATTAATTAAGGAATTAATTAATTGGGAATTTTAAAATACCCAAAGTGGTTATTGTCGTACAAAAAGATATTTCGTTATCTTCTCCCGAAAGAAAGAGAGAGAAAAAGAAAAAGGAAAGACGAAACCCTAACCGGAGGAAACAAGAAGAAAGGTGAAACCCTAATCGAAAGAGAACGGTGGAGAAGAAGGTGAAAGCTAAAGGATCCAAACCCTCCCGACGAACGCGCCAAAACCGGGAGCGAGAACGGATAGCCGTCTCCTACGATTAGAGGTAAACTAATTTTAGTTTGGTATAGTTTCGCTCGGTTTTTGGGTATCGGTATTTCCGGGAGTTTAGGAGTAGCCGTTTGCTACCCAACGTGTTGCGCCGCGAAGCCCTAAGGAGTCGCCGCGCGACCGTAATGCGCGCCGCGCGGGGACAGTGCCCGCGCGGCCGCGGCTAGTGTAGAGTCCTGGCGTTCCAATGCCTTTGCATACCTTCTTTTTATGACGGGACTGTTGGGGGAGACTCGTCACTGTGTTTTCTGCAATGGACTGGGCCTGGACCGCGAGTATTTTTCTGCGTTTGAGCGCGGAAGACGGAGAACGGCAAAGCGATCGGATTCGGATTCCGATTTACGAATCTTCCGGTTTGGGGGTCAAAGCGTTTGCCTTTGTGTTGTGCACCAGAATCCGTGCTAAGTGTCCATCACGCTTTTCGAGGCGATCGGACGGGACCCTTCTACGATCAGACTTTTTCATGTTATTTAGGTTTTTGGTTTATCCTCTTTTTGGTAACACCTCGACCTTCCGATTTTCCGTTTTGGTCTTAATTGGATCTTCTTAGTTGTTAGAGGGGGGTTAAAAGTTCGAGAATTTCTGGGCTGACCGTCGGGGTCTGCGGATATTTTTAGGTGGTAGAGCTCGCAAAATGAGGAACGGCGGTGCGATCGGATCTGGAATCGGACTTACGGATCTCCCGGAATTGGGATTTGAAGCTCCCGGTGACTGCTAAGTGCACCGATATTCGTGCATGGAAATCTGCACGATTTTCGAGGAAGTCTGAGTCAGACCTTGACCTAGGGTTGATTGGAGGTATTCATAAATAGTACCCTTTTTTTAGAAAACCCTTTTTACTTTCTTTTGGTGAACGTGAACGGAGAGGGAGAGTTCGAATTTCGAAATTTCGAATTAGGGGAGCGATCGAGAAAGGAGAAGGAAGAACGGGGAATCCATCTTTCGGAGAGCTTTACGTTGGAGACGAGAGGGACGATCCTTTTTTCCTCTTCCTCGCAGGGTCGGTGTCACGCCCCGGGTGTAAGCCGGAACCCGGGCCCGTCCACAGATCCGCCGTGCACACAGAATTTCCTGTGTACACGAAGCGCTGGTAACCTGCTCAGATATAAAAGATATAACAAAGGAGCATAAAACAGAGCTGAAATAAAACTACTACATCTCAGACTACAGCTGGGAAGTAAAAGCATAATAAAACTCTCATAAATATACATGTGTCTCTCCCAGCTCACGAAATAGATACAACCAGCTGGCCAAAGCCAGACCCAAAATAAAAGGAAAAGTACAACCGTCTGAGTGTACCGGGGATACATCAAAACTACTGAACTCGGTATCAGGGGAGTAGCTAGCTAATCAGCGATCCTCTTACCTCGATCCTGGGCAGAGGGTCCCGCAACACCAGCAGAGGACTCTGCAAAACAAAGGGGAAAAGAAGAGGGAAAACAGTAGGGGGTGAGAACTACTAAAAAGACAGTAGCCTCCCCTAGTGGGTAAACCTCAACTCAGACCTGCCCACTAGGACTACCAGAGGCTAAAAGAATAAAGGTGGTAAACTATAAGTATGACTACTGATAAAAGCTACCACTAATATGCCTCCACATGCCCAGCTAAAAGATAGCTAAATGTATGCATCAGAATATCGAAGTTTGCCACATCGGGTATGCCAGCCTACGCATAACACCGATACGGGATAGGAGTTTCAAGGTCTGCCAAATCGGGTATGCCAGCCTACACATAGCACCGATATGGGATAGGAGTCTCAAGGTCTGCCTAATCGGGTATGCCAGCCTACACATAGCACCGATATGGGATAGGAGTTTCAAGGTCTGCCAAATCGGGTATGCCAGCCTACACATAGCACCGCTATGGGATAGGAGTCTCCAGGTCTGCCAAATCGGGTATGCCAGCCTACACATAGCACCGATATGGGATAGGAGTCTCCAGGTCTGCCAAATCGGGCATGCCAGCCTACACATAGCACCGATATGGGATAGGAGTCTCAGGGTCTCAAGTCTGCGAATCGCGCACTCTGATCTATAAGGAAAAGTACCATCCACCAAAGGAAGCCCAAACCCTCTCCCCGATCTGATGCAATAACAACTGTCTGGTCAACCGCCCAAAATCCGCGGTTGCCGCATTACCCTGCCATCCCAGCCTACCCGTCCCGAATCCCAAGTATCTGACTACACTATCCCAGCCCCTGCTCTACCCGAGCATACTATCCCATATGTCTAAGTGACTGAAGAAAGAATGAAACATGGTTTCTCCTAAGTCAATTCCAGCATGATAGTGTAGCAGAAAAAGGTGGCCTATCTAGGTGACCATTCAAGCATGCAAAAGTCCTTTCTTAATGAACCATTTTAAGTACTCTAACCACATATCCCAACCTTTCATTTAACATACAACAAGGTATGGATTTAGCATGATTTCTAAGTAATTATTCCACATATCTAAAGCATGGAAATACTATCAACTAACTCGTAGTTTTCTAACAAGGCAATTATTAACGAAGAAACCAGGATCTCATACAAGCATGCTAGGTCCATCTCACAGTTCTACTAACAACATGATCAAGAGCATTCTAGTAGGCCTAGTGATAAATCACAAATAGGAGGTTTACAACATCACCCACGTCGAGCGCTAATCCAAGTTCCCAAAAGCGAAACCCAAGTTCCGTCCAAAAGCTCACCACCAATCTGTACAAAATACCCCAAAGGAAAGTACATAAGCTATACATTCACCATTTCCCAAAATCTGTCCCTTAATACTGCAGTCCAGAATTCTCTAATTTTTACCTACGGAAAATGCCCAGAAAAATCCAAGAAAAATACTATCGCGATCCTCGCGACGAACCCGTCGAAACGAGTACCTGCATGCCCAAATTGGAGTTTCCTACGCTGAGATAAAAATCCGGCAAGGGAAACACCCCAGTCCCAACTGCACCAAAATTCTGCAACAAAGAACCACAGAAAAAGGAGATTCTCACCCTCGTTCAAAATCCAGAAAAATCTGAGAAAAATCCATGAGACTCCTTGCGAAGGGTAGATGAAAAATGCCTTTTGAATCGCCTCGATCCGACGTCTGAGCGAAAAGATACGGCAAGAATACCGCGGTGCTGTCCAAAAGTCCGCGACGAAAAATGGGTCAAATGGGTGCTCGGAAAACTCCAAGGTTGGCACGGAAAACGAGGAACCTCAAAACACAGGAGTTGAATTCCTACCTGTCGTGAGTCCAACGGCGCAAAAATCGGTGGATTCCGAAGTCGGGGTGAGTCGGGGGAGCCCAAACACTGAGAAGGGGCGAAGTGGGTCGCCGGAGAACAAGCGTCGCGCCGCGCCGTAAAATAGTGAACCTCGGGAAACGTGCCACCAAAAATCTCCAAAGTCCACCAAAGGGTAGTGCACTGTGAGGGGGAAAATCGCTCTGAAGAACTCTCCCAAGAAAAGGGCCAAAAGAGCTGAAAAGGAAACACAAAGGGCCTTTTATAGCCCAGCCCAAATGCTGTTGGGCCGGGTTTTCGGGCGCAGCTTTCGGGCGCACTGCGCCCGGAAACCCGGTCGCACACCTCCCGTCCGACGCGCCCAAAAAGCCCTGGTGAGGCCACGTCACCCCGCAACAGGGGACAGCGGTGCAAGGGTCCCTCCGCGCGCCACGCGTCCCCCCGCGGTCAGCGGGGGTAGGTACGGCCCGCCAGTCGCGTGCCGACACGCGTCCGCACTCGAGTGCGGCCGACCGGCCGCCTGGCGCCACTGTGCGCGCGCTGTCCCGAGGCGCCCCACTGCGCACACCGTGGACCGCGCCCACGTGAGCCAGCGAATCACATGCCGCCACGTGTCATGCGCCCGGTCCACCGCAACCCCGCAAAGCCCCTGAGCCGCACCGCGTGCACCGGCCATTCCGAGCACGCCACGCGTCCCCCGCCCGCGGTCCATGCACCGCCGCGCCTCCCCCGTGGACCGAGCTGCATGAGCCGGCCAATAATAGGCCGCCACGTGGCTCAGGCCGGTCCACGAGCCTCCCCCATGCACCGAAAATCCCCGAAAACTTCCGGAAGCCCGCTTTTGGTCATCCGGACTCCAAATTCAACAAGCAAATAGCCGTTTTCAAGCGTTTTTCCGCGCTGAATCCAAATCAACCTCAGATTGGCCCAAAACCTTTTCTAAAATTCGGCAAATGCAGCCGAAGGCCAAATCAGCTATCGAAGTCTCACAAGGTCCATCTGTGGCACCCCTTTGATGCACCATGGGCCAGACACACCAACACTAGGTGTTCTACACAGTGGATTCATCGGGAAGTTGCATGGGAAAAACCAGAACACTACATCCTCCCCCACAAGAAAAAGTTTCGTCCTCGAAACAAGGTCATACCTCAAGCAGGGGCCTCGAACAGGTGGGGGTAAGCATCCATCATCGCTGACTCCAGCTCCCAAGTAGCCTCGCGCTCATCATGACTGCTCCAGAGGATCTTTACATAAGTGATGGCCCGACTACGCAGCTCCCTAACCTCACGGTCCAAGATCCTCAACGGCCGCTCAACATAGCTCAGATTCTCAGCAACCTCCAATGGGGTGAAATCTATGATGTGGGATGGGTCATGAACATACCTCCTCAGAGTCGATACATGAAAAACATTGTAAACACCTGAAAGCCTGGGAGGAAGCGCAAGCCTGTAGGCAACTGGCCCTAAGCGCTCCAACACCTCAAAAGGTCCAATATAACGTGGGCTCAGTTTCCCACGAATGCCAAATCTCCGAATCCCCTTCGAAGGCGAGACTTTCAAAAGACATGATCGCCCACCTGAAACTCTAAGTCTCGCCGTTGTGCATCGGCATAACTCCTCTGTCGACTCTGGGCGGTCTCGAGGTGTCGGCGTACCAATCTGCCCTTTTCCTCTGCCTCTAATAGTAGATCAGGACCCAAAATAGCATCCGCTCCCGTCTGTGCTCTCGGCAAACCAGTGACAAAATCCATGGTAACATGTTCCCATTTCCATTCAAGGATTGGGAGACTCTGCAACTTGCCAGCAGGTACACGATGCTCAGCCTTTACTTGCTGACAAGTTAGACAGTGTGCTACAAATCTCCCAATGTCTCTCTTCATCCCATTCCACCAAAACTGTGCCTTAAGGTCCTTATACATCCTAGTACCACCAGAGTGACTGGTAAAAGGTGTATAATGGGCCCCTCTCAACTCGGGTCTCTGTACCGTAGTACTCTCGAGTTGTCCACTGCAAAATCCCCTATCTGATCTGCCCGAAGGTGTGATCCAATCCTCGTCAAGTGGGGGTCCTCACTCGGTGTCTCCCTAATCCTGTCCAACAGAGCGGGCTGCAAGATCATAGACATGAGTCTAGCAGAGACCCCAGGGGATACCATCTCAATCTGTAGACGCCTCAACTACTCCACAAGCGGTGCCTACTACGTGATCAACATGGTCAAACTCTGCACTGACCTCCTACCAAAGCATCTGCTACGACATTGGCCTTGCCGGGATAATAAAGGATGCTCACATCATAGTCCTTTAGTAACTCCAACCACCGGCGTTGCCTCAAATTCAGCTCCTTTTGAGTAAACAAGTACTTCAAACTCTTATGATCAATGTAAATCTCACAGTGCTCTCCTTAGAAGTAATGCCGCCACAACTACAACGCGAACACCACAACCGCAAGCTCCACATCCTGCGTAGGGTAATTCTTCTTGTAATCCTTTTAATTGCCGTGAAGCAAGCACTTACCCTACTATGCTGAATCAAAACACATCTCAAACCGCTGTGAAAGGCGCCACTACAAATTACGAATCCATCGCCCCTCACTGGCAATGCCAGAACTGGTGCCCAAATCCAAACCCCTCATCCGCTCCTCAAAGCTCAGCTGGCACAGTTCAATCCGAACAAACCTTATCCCCCTCCTAGTCAAACTGATCGGGGGAAAAGAGCTTCGCAAAGCCCTCAACAGACCAACGATAATAACCCGCTAAGCCCAAAAACTACGGACCTGAGTAACAGTCGTCGGTCTAGGCAAATCCCGAACAACATCAATCTTCGTCGGGTCAACTGCCACTTCTGCAGCTGAAACAAAGTGGCCTAAAAGACAACCTCCCGAAGCCAAAATTCGCACTTTTTAAACTTGGCATACAGCTTCTTCTCTCGCAGAAGCTGCAGCACAACCTCAAGTGCTCCTCATGCTCTATATCCCTCCGGGAGTAAATCAAAACGTCGTCAAAGAGCACGACGACAAACTGGTCCAAGTACGGCTGAAATACCCGGTTCTTCAAATCCATAATGTAGCAGGGGCATTAGTTAAACCAAAAAGCATAACAGGGAACTCATAATGCCCGTACCGGGATCTAAAAGCCGTCTTGGGGATATCCTCGGCCTTCACTTTCTGCTGGTGGTAACCTGGTTGAAGATCAATCCTCGAGAAGGCACAAGCCCCTTGCAGCTGATCAACTAAGCCATCAATGCGCGGCAAAAGGGGTACTTGTCCTTGATGGTCACTAAATTGAACTCTCACACAAAGTCGAAGTGAACCATCCTTCACTTTTACAACTAGCACCGGCGTTCTCCAAGGCAAAACACTGAGTCCGACAAAACCCTCAACCTTCAAGTCCCGAAATAGCGCCTCTAACTCTCGCAGCTTAGCCGGTGCCAGTCGATAAGGAGCCTTAGAGATTGACGCAGCTCCTGGAACTACGTCAATCAAAACTCAATCTCCCTAACCGGCGGCATACCAACCAACTCCGGGGGAAAACATCCGGGAATTCGTGGGCAAACGGGATATCCGCGAGTTCCGATGCCGCCGTAGGCTCCTCCACCACACTAGCCCAAAAAGGCTATGCATCCACAGCGAATCATCCGCCTCACTCGGGAAGTCGAAACCACTGAGGTAAAAGAAACATCCTGACACCCTCTAAACACACACACCTCCTAGCCTGGCTCGCTAAAGGTAACAGTCCTCGCGGCATCATAAAAAATCGCAAAGTATCGAGCCAGCCAATCCAACCCAAGAACTACATCAAAGTCCCTCAGCTGTCTCAAGACCAACAGGTCCACTAACATAATCCAGCACTCGATCTGCATCGGGCAGGACCCACAACACTCCTCCACGTGCAAAAGATCGGGGAAACTAAACCTCTCGTGCATGTGGTAAAAGCCCTGCCTCTAACCCATATGATGATGCAACTGATTTACTAAAGAAAGAATGCGATGCTCGTATAACAAATAAGAGAAGAATCCAAATGGCAGTAATACATCATACCTGCCACCACACAGTCGGCCGTAGCAGAATCCCCCGCCAGTGCTAATGTGACGCCCCACTTCCCAGGGGGTCACCCATCCTAGAACTACTCTAGCTCTAGCACGCTTAACTCTCATGTTCCTCTTGGATCTTGCTACCATCCAAAATGCTATAGCCGGGTTAGAGATTTAGTCCTATTATATCATTTATATAGAGGACTAATCCAAATTCCGGGGGTGTTACATTCTTCCCCCCTTTAAGCCCTGACGTCCACGTCAGGCTCAAGCACACTCACAAGCACCAGGCGATGTGAGACTCGTCTCGCTAGCCTTAGCCGACCTTGTGAGGAGCTGCACTCCACTCACAACGGTCATTAGCCGGGGAGCCTCGCTCTACCCGCTATATAACCCTGGCTCAGCCGAGACTCATCTCACATTTCCGGCTGGTGAATGGCTCTGATACCAACTGTGACGCCCCACTTCCCAGGGGGTCACCCATCCTAGAACTACTCTAGCTCTAGCACGCTTAACTCTCATGTTCCTCTTGGATCTTGCTACCATCCAAAATGCTATAGCCGGGTTAGAGATTTAGTCCTATTATATCATTTATATAGAGGACTAATCCAAATTCCGGGGGTGTTACAGCTAAGCCGTCCTGATCACTCAACATCGGCTGTCTCTCACCAGAAGGGTGGGGAGGCGAAACTCGGTCTGCCTGGGGACCTGTCGATGAAGCTCCCGATCACAGCTGGGAAGTGGTAGGAACAGATGCCGGAGTCGATGCTGCACGTGCCGACAGAGGGCACGTAACCCGGAAATGTCCAAACAGGCCACAAAGGTAGCAGCGTCCCAGCCGCTGATCACAAGTACCCAGAAAGTGCTGACCCCCACAGAAGATACAACGGCCAGGGACCCGTAACTGCCGCGGCGGCTGCTGCCGTCTCTGAAGTCGTGATCGCGACCTCTGCTGGGACGCGGTAGAGGCCAATGCTGGAGAAGGTGCTACTAAGGTCCGATAGGGGCACGTATATCGGATGTGGCCTGGCTCCCCACATCGAAAGCATCGACCCTCCCTCAAGCCACAAGTATCAGATGGATGCTGCTCCCTACAGAAAACGCACCGGGACAACGCTCGAGACTGAAGAGACTGCTGCTGCGGTGGCCTCTGAAATCCGCCAGGTCCTCGTCGATCAAGACGCCCATGGCCCGGAGGCTGGGGCCGCGGGGGTCGTGATGGTCTCCCAGAACTGGCCTGTCCATCATCATCGGGGGCTGGGCGTTTCCTGTCTGGACGTTGCTCTAAAGCCCCGGCCCCCTCGCCAACCGCCAAGTCACCCCGCTGCGCCAGTAACTGCTCCAGGCGCTGGTCCTGACGAAAGCTCCTCGCCACCAACTGGGTCACCAAAGCCCGCAGTTCTCCCAACTCGGCGGATACCGCCCGCTCAGACTCCTCGGAAAGTGCGGGGGTACCCCGGGTGGGTGAACGACGACGCGGAGACATCCTGCCACAGGAAACCAAAAATCAGTAACACAACCCCACAAGACCCAATCTAGCGAAAGTCAAAGACATCTCCCTATTTCTGAAACTTTATGTTGTCTGCAGCCAACATAATTGTTCAACAGAAATAGGGTACGTCGATCCCTCTTCACTCACTGGAAGAGTCAACTGACCAAAATCACCGACTTTCGCAAAGTATCACGCCACTCACGCCCTATCATCCTAGGGTCTGCCAAAAGCCTAGGGTTTTCCTAAGTCCCAACTGACCTATCACTAAGCTCTGATACCAAACTAATCTGTCACGCCCCAGGTGTAAGCCGGAAGCCGGGCCCGTCCACAGATCCGCCGTGCACACAGAATTTCCCGTGTACACGAAGCGCTGGTAACCTGCTCAGATATAAAAGATATAACAAAGGAGCATAAAACAGAGCTGAAATAAAACTACTACATCTCAGACTACAGCTGGGAAGTAAAAGCATAATAAAACTCTCATAAATATACATGTGTCTCTCCCAGCTCACGAAATAGATACAACCAGCTGGCCAAAGCCAGACCCAAAATAAAAGGAAAAGTACAACCGTCTGAGTGTACCGGGGATACATCAAAACTACTGAACTCGGTATCAGGGGAGTAGCTAGCTAATCAGCGATCCTCTTACCTCGATCCTGGGCAGAGGGTCCCGCAACACCAGCAGAGGACTCTGCAAAAGCAAGGGGAAAAGAAGAGGGAAAACAGTGGGGGGTGAGAACTACTAAAAAGACAGTAGCCTCCCCTAGTGGGTAAACCTCAACTCAGACCTGCCCACTAGGACTACCAGAGGCTAAAAGAATAAAGGTGGTAAACTATAAGTATGACTACTGATAAAAGCTACCACTAATATGCCTCCACATGCCCAGCTAAAAGATAGCTAAATGTATGCATCAGAATATCGAAGTTTGCCACATCGGGTATGCCAGCCTACGCATAACACCGATATGGGATAGGAGTTTCAAGGTCTGCCAAATCGGGTATGCCAGCCTACACATAGCACCGATATGGGATAGGAGTCTCAAGGTCTGCCAAATCGGGTATGCCAGCCTACACATAGCACCGATATGGGATAGGAGTTTCAAGGTCTGCCAAATCAGGTATGCCAGCCTACACATAGCACCGATATGGGATAGGAGTCTCCAGGTCTGCCAAATCGGGTATGCCAGCCTACACATAGCACCGATATGGGATAGGAGTCTCCAGGTCTGCCAAATCGGGCATGCCAGCCTACACATAGCACCGATATGGGATAGGAGTCTCAGGGTCTCAAGTCTGCGAATCGCGCACTCTGATCTATAAGGAAAAGTACCATCCACCAAAGGAAGCCCAAACCCTCTCCCCGATCTGATGCAATAACAACTGTCCGGTCAACCGCCCAAAATCCGCGGTTGCCGCATTACCCTGCCATCCCAGCCTACCCGTCCCGAATCCCAAGTATCTGACTACACTATCCCAGCCCCTGCTCTACCCGAGCATACTATCCCATATGTCTAAGTGACTGAAGAAAGAATGAAACATGGTTTCTCCTAAGTCAATTCCAGCATGATAGTGTAGCAGAAAAAGGTGGCCTATTTAGGTGACCATTCAAGCATGCAAAAGTCCTTTCTTAATGAACCATTTTAAGTACTCTAACCACATATCCCAACCTTTCATTTAACATACAACAAGGTATGGATTTAGCATGATTTCTAAGTAATTATACCACATATCTAAAGCATGGAAATACTATCAACTAACTCGTAGTTTTCTAACAAGGCAATTATTAACGAAGAAACCAGGATCTCATACAAGCATGCTAGGTCCATCTCACAGTTCTACTAACAACATGATCAAGAGCATTCTAGTAGGCCTAGTGATAAATCACAAATAGGAGGTTTACAACATCACCCACCTCGAGCGCTAATCCAAGTTCCCAAAAGCGAAACCCAAGTTCCGTCCAAAAGCTCACCACCAATCTGTACAAAATACCCCAAAGGAAAGTACATAAGCTATACATTCACCATTTCCCAAAATCTGTCCCTTAATACCGCAGTCCAGAATTCTCTAATTTTTACCTGCGGAAAATGCCCAGAAAAATCCAAGAAAAATACTATCGCGATCCTCGCGACGAACCCGTCGAAACGAGTACCTGCACGCCCAAATTGGAGTTTCCTACGCTGAGATAAAAATCCGGCAAGGGAAACACCCCAGTCCCAACTGCACCAAAATTCTGCAACAAATAACCACAGAAAAAGGAGATTCTCACCCTCGTGCAAAATACAGAAAAATCTGAGAAAAATCCAGGAGACTCCTTGCGAAGTGTAGATGAAAAATGCCTCTTGAAACGCCTCGATCCGACGTCTGAGCGAAAAGATACGGCAATAATACCGCGGTGCTGTCCAAAAGTCCGCGACGAAAAATGGGTCAAATGGGTGCTCGGAAAACTCCAAGGTCGGCACGGATAACGAGGAACCTCAAAACACAGGAGTTGAAGTCCTACCTGTCTTGAGTCTAACGGCGTGAAAATCGGCAGATTCCGAAGTCGGGGTGAGTCGGGGGAGCCCAAACACTGAGAAGGGGCGAAGTGGGTCGCCGGAGAACAAGCGTCGCGCCGCGCCGTAAAATAGTGAACCTCGGGAAACGTGCCACCAAAAATCTCCAAAGTCCACCAAAGGGTAGTGCACTGTGAGTGGGAAAATCGCTCTGAAGAACTCTCCCAAGAAAAGGGCCAAAAGAGCTAAAAAGGAAACACAAAGGGCCTTTTATAGCCCAGCCCAAATGCTGTTTGGCCGGGTTTTCGGGCGCAGCTTTCGGGCGCACTGCGCCCGGAAACCCGGTCGCACACCTCCCGTCCGACGCGCCCGAAAAGCCCTGGTGAGGCCACGTCACCCCGCAATAGGGGACAGCGGTGCAAGGGTCCCTCCGCGCGCCACGCGTCCCCCCGCGGTCGGCGGGGGTAGGTACGGCCCGCCAGTCGCGTGCCGACACGCGTCCGCACTCGAGTGCGGCCGACCGGCCGCCTGGCGCCACTGTGCGCGCGCTGTCCTGAGGCGCCCCACTGCGCACACCGTAGACCGCGCCCACGTGAGCCAGCGAATCACATGCCGCCACGTGTCATGCGCCCGGTCCACCGCAACCCCGCAAAACCCCTGAGCCGCACCGCGTGCACCGGCCATTCCGGGCACGCCACGCGTCCCCCGCCCGCGGTCCATGCACCGCCGCGCCTCCCCCGTGGACCGAGCTGCGTGAGCCGGCCAATAATAGGCCGCCACGTGGCTCAGGCCGGTCCACGAGCCTCCCCCATGCACCGAAAATCCCCGAAAACTTCCGGAAGCCCGCTTTTGGTCATCCGGACTCCAAATTCAACAAGCAAATAGCCGTTTTCAAGCGTTTTTCCACGCTGAATCCAAATCCAACCTCAGATTGGCCAAAAACCTTTTCTAAAATTCGGCAAATGCAGCCGAAGGCCAAATCAGCTATCGAAGTCTCACAAGGTCCATCTGTGGCACCCCTTTGATGCACCATGGGCCAGACACACCAACACTAGGTGTTCTACACAGTGGATTCATCGGGAAGTTGCATGGGAAAAACCAGAACACTACAGTCGGTAAGTGATCGTGTTGTTTTCCTGTTTGCAATTTCTGTGGGGCCGAGAGTTGGGCGACGGTCGTTCGGGTGTCGCACGTCGCGTGGGTTTGGTGGTAACGGGAAGCCGCCGCCGCCGTTGTTAAACGGGAGGCCGCCGCCGCCATTATCATGCCCGCGGAGTCATCGCCGCAGTCACTGTGTTCGCGGGGTCATCGCCGGAGCCGCGGGAGACGAAACCGGAGGGTTTACTGTTCACCCGTACGGCTGCGCCATCGCGCGGTCCACAGGACCCAGCGTGCACCCGGTGCACGGCTCCCGGGCCCAGGGGGCGCGGACCCGGCGCACGAACGCGTGCGCCAGGCCGCGCGGTCCACGGGACCTGGCGTGCACCCGGCGCACGGTTCCCGGGCCCAGGGGGCGCGGACCCGGCGCACGAACGCGTGCGCCAGGCCGCGCGGTCCACGGGACCTGGCGTGCACCCAGCGCACGGTTCCCGGGCCCAGGGGGCGCGGACCCGGCGCACGAATGCGTGCGCCAGGCCGCGCGGTCCACCGGTCGGGCGTGCACCCGGTGCCCGCCTCCCCAGCCCAACAGCGTGGACCCGGTGCGCGCTTCACCTCGTGCGCGGCCCGGCCCATGCCGCAGCGGTCTACCGCTGCGGCGTGCGCCTGGTCTGCGCCGCTGCCGGCTCTCGCCATGGACCCGGTCCACGCCTGGACCCGTGCACCGATCTTCAACCTGAAAGCCCAGAAGCTCCATTTTTGTCCCGTTTCGCCCCGTTTTTGAGTGTTTTTGACCGCGATGATGTTATTAACGATAGTTCTTACTGTAGTTCTTTTCGGGCACAAGGTGGGAGCGTTTTAACTGGAGTTTCCGCACACCTTCTTCGCGTTTCAGGTGGGTACACTCTTTGAATCCCTTTATGCGCACTATCGTTATTTTCATGTGTATCATGTTGTGGGTTTTCGTTCGAGACTTAGTGTGGGACTTTTCGAAAGCTGTTGATGATCTTCAATTGTTCGTTTAACTGTACTAATGTTGATAGTGTTTATGGTTTTTATTATTGGTTTGGTTTCGCGTATTTGGTTGCGATGCTCGAGGCTGCAGCACGCGCACCCGCGGTTTGGCCACCGCAATGGGTGTGCTTTTCCGGAAAAGTGGTCGATGACCCGTGTATAGCCACGAGGTGACGTAGTGGGGGCCCCCGTAGGTGGGGGGTTTGAGGCGCCAAGGTGTGAGCGGTGCGACCTGTCGAGGTAGGTGCTCGGCGTGGTTTACCGAGGTTGGTGCTCGGTTCGGTTTTCTTTTCCCGAGGTTGGTGCTCGGTTCGGTTTTCTTTTCTTGAGGTTAGTGCTCGGTCTGGGTTGCCGGGGCAGGTGCCCGGTTCAGGTTTTGCAGGGGGAGGGGACACCGTCGATCGCACGATGCGGAGGGCGGTTACTCTGGTTTTCTTACGGTTTGCTTTAGTTACAGTCTTCCTGCTTTTCATCTTTTATACCTTGTGTCGCTGACTCCCCACGCTGTGACAGGTGTCTTCGGGGGTGAGAGCTAGGGCAACGGTGAGGCCGTGGCAGGAGCATTTTTGGTCCTTCGAGGTCATAGACTGCATTTACTTCTTATTTTGCTCATTTCATTACCTGTTAGTAGCTACTATGTGGATTGCGATACCCTTGTGGGGTCGATGTGGATGTTGGGATGTCTTTTATTAACCTTGTGGGTGGTTGTTTTGCTTTTTTGGATTGGCCGCTTTCAAACTACAAAAGAAAAGAAAAAGAAAATATTGCGAAAACCGTTTTGAAAATTTGGGTGTCGTGTGGGCACCATTTTAAAACCCTGTGGATTTATGGATTGCGAAAACCGTTTTGAAAATCTGGGTGTCGGGTGGGCACCATTTTAAAACCCTGTGGACTTATGGACTTCGAAAATCGTTTTGAAAAATCTGGGTGCCGTGTGGGCACCGTTTTTAAAACTTGTGGATTTATCCTTTCAAAATTAGTTGGCGTCTGTAATACTTATGAAAATGGTTATATGTATTCGACTGTTGAACTAGTGTGGTTAAAGTGATGATTGTATGATTGTTGTAATCAAGACGTCGTGCATATACAAAGGAAACTCCGCCCGTTCGCAGAGTGAATTTGTATATGCGGCGGGTCTGGGCACGCACCGGGGGAGTTTGGTTTCAATATATATATATATATATATATATATATATATATATATATATATATATATATATATATATATATATATATATATATATATATATATATATATATATATATATATATATATATATATATATATATATATATATATATATATATATACGCAAATTTAAATCTTTTCAGTGGTCGTCTTCCGGTTAATGAAACCCCCGGGGCGTGACAGCTAGGGCCGCGCGGGATCAAGTACCCCGCGTGGCCGCGGCTAGGGTAAACGCCGCGCGGCCGCGGCAAAAGCCGCGCGGGCGGGTGCCGGGCGGCGGCGGTGCATGCCGCGCGGGGCCTTCCCCGCGCGGCTATAGCTTGTGCCGCGTGGGCGGATGCCCACGCGGCGGCAGCGGCACATGCCGCGCGGGCGGGTGCCCGTGCGGCGGCTGCATCGCATGCCGCGCGGGGCCTTGCCCGCGCGGCTGCAGCACATGCCGCGCGGGCGGGTGCCCGAGCGGCGGCGACGTTGCATGCCGCGCGGGGCCTTGCCCGCGCGGCTGCAGCTTGTGCCGCGCGGGCGGGTGCCCGCGCGGCGGCGGCGGTGGCGGTGCATGTCGCGCGGGGCCCTGCCCGCGCAGCTGCAGTTTGGGCCGCGCGGGCGGGTGCCCGCGCGACGGTGACAGCACGTGCCGCGCGGGGCCATGCCCGCGCGGCCACGGCTAATGCCACGCGGGCGGGCGCTCGTGCGGTTGCGGCGCGCGGGGTTGGTGCCCGCGCTGCCGCGGCGATTACTGCGCGGGGCCGGCACCCGCGCGGCCGCGGTTTGCGCCGTGCGGGGCTGAGGTCCGCACGGCGGCGGATGAAACCGCGCGGGGTTGGTGCCCGCGCGGCCGCGGCATGCGTCGCGTGGAGCTAGGGTCCGTGCGGTCACGATAAATGCCGCGCGGGGTTGGTGCCCGCCCGGCCGTACGACACGCAACTCCGCAGGGGGCGGCCACGTCGCTCTATGCGCGCAGGCGCCACCGCCGGGTCAAGTGTCCTTAGTGTTGTTGAGTTGTTTGGGCTCGGTTTATCTACTACTATATTGTTGATCTGACCATGGCTCTTTTGGGGACTACTTCTAGGTTCGGGCGTCAACAGAGAGCAAGGTTCAGTCTCCGGAATACGCGTTTCGCATAATCGAGGTGGGTAGGTGTTGGTTATTACCGGTGAGGTGTCGTTTCTGAATACTCGTTTTGATAAAGTAGATACGGTTATAATTTGACTAACCCCGTAGCATGTGAATCCCTTTTACTATTTCAATCAAGCGGCTGCGGTCGCAGGTGCGGTATACTTTTCTGGTTATAGCGGCTGCGGTCGCAGGTGCATTGTACTTCTCTGGTTATAGCGGCTGAGGTCGCAAGGCATTAAAAATACTCATATTGCTTACACGCACACCGGCAGTTTGGCCACTGCAGAGGGTGTATTTTTCTGGAAAGATGGTATGTCGTTTACCCGTGTACCCCACAAGGGGAGGTTAGTGGGGACCCCTCAAGGGGAGGCGGCTGCTACTTGGGCAGTCGAGGGGTTGGAGGCACCAAGAAGATGAGTACGGTATTGGGGTTGGTGCCCAAAATATTCAGAAAGCTGGGGTAGGTGCCCAGCGGAACTTTCAACAGGGATTTAGCGATACATGAGGGGCAGAGGAAAAGTAAATGCCCGGTGACGCGGTGTGTTCTTTCTATTTATTGCGTTTACTTGCTTGTTCTCTACTTTATCAGTCACTGACAACCCACACTGTGATAGGTTCGAGTAGGGGTGGATTTCGGGACGACGGTGAGGCATCAGTTAGAGGACACTAGCTAAGAGGGCTAGTAAAATGATACTTTATTTTATTTACTTTTGGTTATTGCATTACTATGGTTAGTTTAACTGTGATTCATATACTGTGGTTTCTGATGGATGTTGGGATGAGGAATTTCTTGTAACTAACTGGTGAATGATAGGATGTGTAATTGTGGCTTGTTTTCAAATACAAACCGGTTTCAAAGGAGTTTTCAAAGCAAGTGCCGTGTGGGCACCGATTTTCAAAACCCATGGGCTTATGCTATAGACTGTATAGGATAGCGGTGATGGTTTGATGTACTATATCCTCTCCTCGCTGCATGTCATGATTGGAATGGTTAAAGTAGTGGACTTGTTGGTGACGCCGTGCATATACAAAGGAGACTCCGCCCGCTGGAGGGAGAGAATTTGTATATGCGGCGGGTCTGGTACGCGCCGGAGGCAAGGTTCATGTAATTATTTAAGAAAAAAAAATGGGTACGTTTTCCGCTCCTTTAGAACCTCCGGGGCGTGACAGGGCTTCAAACAGAGGAATAAAAGAATGAGGAAGAAGGAGAAGAAGAGATGGAATTGAGGGGAAATAAAAGAAGGAAATGAGTGAGGTGATGGTGTGCTAGTAGTGTGGACCAACGGTTGGAAGCAGAGCGGAGCAAGCGCGCGTCGAGCCTCATGAAGGTACATTGCAGTTTTTCTAGTGAGAGAGAGAGAAAGCTTGGTTTTGATTTTTGGAGTTGAATTGGGTTTTGGAAGAGGTTGGTGTTGATGTTGGTGGTGTGGATTTGATGAGCTTGCTGTCTATGAATGGAGGAGAGGCTAGCAGAGGCGCCGCGCGCGGTTGGAGCAAGTCGCTGCGCGGGCGCGCATGGGTGCCGCGCGCCGCAGCTGCAGGCGCCGCGCGCAGCAGCTGCGAGCGCCGCGCAGTAGGCGGGCGCGCGCAGGCGGGCGCGCTCAGGGGGCGCTCGTTGCTGGCGCGGGCGCGCGCCGCGGGCCAGGGCGCTGCGCGGCAGGCGCATGGGCGCCGCGCGGGTGAAGCCTGGGCGCCGCGCGTGCGGAGGCTTGAGCGGGCGCGTGAGTTGTGGCTTGGTGTTTCGGAACCAATTAAGGGGTTCCGGAACAGGGACTTGGGTACCGGTACTGCATGAAGAGTACCGGTACCCCAGCATGCTGAATGCGTTTTTTGGTGGCTTAAGCAAGGGCAGTTTGGTCTTTTCCTTCTCCAACCTTCCTTTAGACTCTGTGGACCCTCTCTTCTCTATTTATATGGGACCCTCCTCCTCTCATCTCAGCATGAATCAGGGAAAGAAAAGAGAGAAAAGAGATGAAAGAAAACAAGGAAAAAAAAAGTGAAGAAGTGGAAAAAGAAAGAGAGGAAGCTTGCACGGGTGCTGCTTGTGAGGTATTGTTGCTTGGAGCTGGAAGGAGTCGCGCGTGCATCGGCCGTGTGTGAGGTAAGTGACAGTTGACTTCCTAAATGGATTTAAGATTTCTTTAGATGGTTTTTTATGGAGTAGTGAACTTGGTTTTGATGGTTTCTTCCTCTATCTCTTTTACACTCATCTTGAGGGGCTGTTGGTTGAGGGCATTCCATATATTTTGGAAAAAATTCCAACCCACCTGGAACGCTTTCCGCAGGCAAACGCTGAAGTCGGTGAAGCGCCGATACCTCAAATTGACGAAACTTTGAGAATCGCACCGCGCGCGCGCACATACTGCCGCGAACCACGGAAAGTCCCCGGAACCTCAAATAATTCCCCCGAGTCCACTACAAAAATCGTGCGCGCAAACAACTCACTCATTGCCAACATACACCACAAACTCGAGCCACTAAGCTCCCTCGGCTCCGCGCAGTAACTCAACCAAAACAGGCCCAACCAGGCGCCAGCCGCGCGGTGCCCAGCTGCGCAGCTGCGCGTGCCCGCGCCCCAACTGCGCAGCCCGCGCGGTGCCTGGGCCCGCCGCGCGGCGCGTAGGCCCGCAGCGCTCGGCCCGCGCGGCGCCTGGGCCCGCCATGCGGCGCCCAGGCCCGCAGCGCGCGCCCTCAGCGCGCTCGCTGCGCGCCCGCGCAGCGCCCGGGTTGCGCCCGCACAGCGCCCTGCGCTCTTCTGCGCAGCGCCCGCGCAGCGCCTGGCCCGCCGCTGCTGCTCGCGCCTGCCAGCTGCGCTGCCTCTGCAGCGCGGCGCCCTGCGCTTGCTGCGCGCGGCGCCCATGCACGCCTGCGCAGCCGCCCAGCGCCAGCCGCGCGGGGCGCCCTTGCACGCCCGCGTGGCGCCCAACTGCGGCACTCCACCCATGGACAAATAGTCCAACACCACCAACCCCAGTTCTAAAACCAAAAGCCCCAAAACCCAAGCTCAAATCCATAAAAACCAAGCTCTCAACAAAAACTACAATAGCCACATACCTCGCTCTAGGCTCGACGCACGCTTCGCTCGGCTCCACACGGCCTCTACTAGCAAGTCCACAGCAACAACACTCTCCAAAACCCTCTTCTTCCTTCTTCTATTTCTCCATTTTCCCACTTCCTTCATTCCTCTGTTTCTCCCCTCACTACTCTGCTTTTGTAGAGAGGAGGAAGGAAGGTGACGTGGCTAATTAGGATCCACTTAATTAGAAAGGGGCTGAGGGTGCAACTTAATTAATGGGTTGGGAAATTACCAAATTAACCCTCCTACAAAAAAAATCTCATCCACTCTTTCTCTTCTCTTTAATAATTTTCTTTCTCTCTTAATCCTTTAATCGACAGACCAAAAACCACTAATTAATTAAATTAATTAAATAATCCAAGAATAGCCAACTCCAACTCACTTTTTGCCCTCGGGGCCTCCGCATCAGTCCGGAACCTCCCGAACTCCACTGTAATATGAAAATACACATGTCCAAAGCTTTCCCCACTCAAAAAGCTCAACTGCAGTGTCGATGTGCTCAACTCAAACACCGGCGCCCAAAATCACCAATTCCAACTCACTTTTTGCCTTCGGGGCCTCCGCATCAATCCGGAACCTCCCGAACTCCGCTGTAATATGAAAATACACTTGTTCCCAACATTTTCTACTTTTCTGTGCACAACTGTGGAGTCGGGGCTCCACAAAACCGGTCCTCTGACGGCGCACAATGCCCGAAAAAATTCCGATTCAAGCTGGGGCTTCCGCGTTGATCCGAATCAACTCGAACTCATCAGTAAACATATATGGAACACGCCCGAGGCGATTTCTCTGCACCACGCCATCTTGCGAGGTCGGTACTGTTACGGATTTTGAGTTGGCATAGTTTCGTGAAAGTTTCAAGTCTTGAAGATTGAAGGTGAAGAAAGTTGGATCATTTAACTCAATATCAAGAAAGAAGAATTCAAAAGGATCAGGTATGTTTAACTAAAGTTTTTGTGTGATCCGAATACTTCTTGTAGTGTAGAAACACTTGGAAGAATTTTTAACTGCATAAAAATCAAAAACTGGTGTTCGGACATGTTCAGGATCCGGATCAGAGCCAGCGATCCGGATCCCGAAGGTTGTTGTTTCATACATTACTTCAATCCGGATCGCAGCATCTCACGATCCGGATCCCGAACGTTGAGTTCTCTGAAATGTATGAACGATCCGGATCAGGCTTTCCGATCCGGATCCCGAACGTTTGTTTTCTGGAAACCATCTTTATTGCAACTGCAATCCGGATCGCCCAAATCCGATCCGGATCGCCGTCCGTCAAAATTCCAGAAATGTTAGGTTTTTGATTCTTATCTCCTTCCTAGGGTTTCTAACCTATAAATAGACCCTATGACTCTTTTTCTAGGGTAAATCCAAAAAGAAGGAAAATAGCCGTCATATTCTTATATCATCTTATACGGCTCTAGATCCACATATAGAGAAGAAAGGAAATCATTAGAGAATACTCTATGTTTCTTCATCTATATTGATTAGTTTGATTCTAGGTATTCATACTCACATCTTGAGTTGAATCAAACTAATGAATACTTAGATGGTATTTCCGATCTATCTTTGATCTAAGTATTCGGCGGATCATCACCACCCAAAAACAACGATTTACCCCAAAAATCGGCGCGTGGATTCGCGTGTCCTTGTGGATTCAAGGTTCAACCGCTCTCGTGGATTCGGAGCGAGGCACATTCGTGGATTCGAAGGGTGCTATTGGGTGAAGACCGTGGACTCGGTCGGACGTCGTGGATTCGACGTTGGACGCCGTGGATTCGGCGTTGGGCGCAGATCGTGGATTCGAGAAGCGTCGCGGAGCGAGCGGAGAAGATCCTCTAGGAGCGTATGGAAAAGGTTGAGTCGTAAGTGTGTACGGTAAATCACCTTGTACGTGTTTTAATTCTAGTGGATTTCTGCCGTGTTATCGGTCCCGTGGTTTTTTACTCTGGTGATGGAGTTTTCCACGTAAAAATCTTGCGAGTTATTTTTATTTCCGCATTGGGTTTTTATCGCAACGATTTTTGAGTGTTTATACGTTTACACCTATTCACCCCCCTCTAGGTGTTTTTTCCCCTATTTAGATCCTTATTACATATAACCCAACAAGTGGTATCAGAGCGGGAATAGGGTTGTAAACAATGGTTGAAGGTGGAAACATCAACCGACCCCCGTTCTTCGATGGAACAAATTATGCGTACTGGAAAGTGCGGATGAAAGCCTTTTTAGTTTCCATCGACGAACGGGTGTGGCAATCAATTGAATTAGGATGGTCTAATCCAACTGAATTTATTGGTGATGTCCACACCTTAAAACCTAGGTCGAAATGGACCAAGGAAGAGTTAGACTCATCTTCTTACAATGGCAGGGGAATTAATGCTATTTTTAATGCCTTATCTCAAATTGAGTTCTCTCGCGTCTCAGCATGTGAGACTGCGAAAGAAATCTGGGATGTTCTTCAGGTTACACATGAGGGAACTAACCTCGTGAAGATTCAGAAACTGCAAATGCTTACGAGCAAGTTTGACTCTATCTTGATGGCAGAAAATGAATCTTTCACGGACTACTATACACGATTGCAAGACATCGTAAACTCATGTGCTAACCTGGGAGAGAAGATTCCAGAATTTAAGATTGTAAGAAAAATCTTAAGAACTCTTCCTGAACGATTTCGCCCAAAGGTTACTGCCATTGAAACTATTAAACACCCGGACGAAATACGTGTAGAAGAATTAGTTGGTTCTTTACAAACTTATGAAATGACATTTACTACTAACAATTCTTCTGGAAAAGCATCCTCTTCTAAGTCTTCAGGTTATGCGTTGAAAACAACTAAGGAAGAAGACGCGGATACATCCTCCTCAGACGATGACGAGAACCTTTCAATGGAGGAATTTGAGAAGCAGCTCGCTCTCTTGACAAGGAAGTTTCGCCGCAACTTTCGAAGGGGTAATTCAAGTAAATCTCCATCCTTCGGAAAGTCGATCAAAGGCAATGGTACTTCAAGTTACAAGTCAAGAAAGCAAGAGAACTTCTCAAAGGATAAGAAAAGTTCAGAGGGACAACTACAATGCTTCAAATGTCGAGGCTACGGCCACATTGCAACGGAGTGTCCCAACAAGTATCCGACAAAGAAGAAGGCGATGCAAGTCGTCACTTGGGATGACAACTCAACGTCAAATGAGTCGTCTTCAAGTGATGAAGAAAAGAGCTCCACGGCATTCCACGCGTCCATATCTTCACCCTTCATGTGCTTTATGGCAAGTACATCCGAGTCGTTGTCCAACTCCACTGTTGAAAAGATTGCAACGGACAACGAATCGGATGATTCGGAAGGTGAAGATTTTGCTTTAGCCTACCACAGACTTTTGAGGGATTCAAAGAAAGTGGCTAAGCAAAACAAGAGTTTGAGAGGGAAAGTGCATGATCTCGAAGAAGAAGCAAAAAGAGCAACTTCTCTCTCAAACGCTCTTGAAGTGGAAAGGGAAAATCTGATAAAAGTAAATGTTTCCCTTCAAGAGTCCAATGAGCGTTTTGAGAAGGAACATACAAATCTGGTGGATAAAGCGAATCACTTCTCAAAGCTCTACAACGAGGCTCGACAGGATAACCTGGAAATGACAAAGACCATTTTCTAACTCAAGGATGACTTACAGCGATTCTCTTCAGGAAGGAGTAAGTTGGATAGACTTCTTGGTCTTGGTCAATCAAATCGGTTCGGCCTCGGATACACTCAAACTGGAAACAGTCCAAGTTCGAGTGGGACAGTTTTTGTGCCTCAGTCGGTATCTCCTCCTCCGACACCGGAATTCAAGACAAACAACGACGACAAACCTACTTCATCCTCTTTGGGATCGTCAAGATCTAAGGTATGTTTTCGTTGTGGTGTTTCAGGGCACATAAGAAGATATTGCAAGACGGGAGTCAAACGCTCACCTCAAACACCTCTTGCAACGACTACCAAAAAGGCGCCTCCCCGGAAATCAAAGCAAAACTTTTCAAATGAAAAGAGCCTTGGTAGTTCACCGCGCAAGACGACATCATCAAGGAGCGGCAATCGATCTGACAAGACGCCTTCACCTAGGAGAATAACCTCACGACCATTATCGACGCACTCCAAAAGGGTTTGGGTGCGCAAAGGTGAAATTTACCCTTGTCCTGTTACCAATGTTTCCTTGCATGCATATGATCGTTCGTCTTGGTATCTGGATAGCGGTTGTTCCCGTCACATGACCGGTGACAAAAACAGTTTTCAAAATCTTGAGAAAATCTCCGGAGGACTTGTTGTTTTCGGAGACGGTCGATCTTCCAAAATTGTTGGAAAAGGGACGGTAGCTATTCCAAATGGCCCGATTTTGAAAAACGTCTTATTTGTTGATGGTCTTAAGACTAACCTCATAAGCATAAGTCAACTTTGCGACAATGGTTTTTCAGTTAACTTTTCATCTGTTGAATGCGTTGTAACTGATAAGGACCATGTCTTCTTTTTAAAAGGGGTTAGATCTGAAAACAATTGTTATGTTGTTCCTAATAAATTTTCTGAAAATTGTAACTTAGCCACTTTGAATAATAAAACTCTTTGGCATGAAAGGCTAGGTCACTTAAATTTTAAGGAACTTACTAGAATTTCAAACAAGGACGTGGTCAAGGGGGTTCCAAAATTTTTATTTAAACAAAACGTTGTGTGTGGTGGTTGCCAAAAGGGAAAACAGTCTAGGACTGCACACAAGAACTTGAACCACGTTGGTACAAAACGGCCTTTGGAACTTTTGCACATGGATTTAATGGGGCCGACCCGTCAACCATCTTTGGGAGGTAAATGGTATATTTTTTTATTGGTTGATGATTTCTCTCCGTATTCTTGGGTAGCATTTTTAAAAGAGAAAGCTGATACTTTTGATTCTTTTCACGAGATTTGCCTTCGTATTATGATTGAAAAGAATGAAAAGATCATTCATGTTAGAAGTGATAGAGGTGGAGAATTCATTAATTCAAAATTCATTGACTTTTTTACTTCAAACGGTATTAAGCATGAATTCTCTGCACCCTATACACCTCAACAGAATGGTGTTGTCGAGCGCAAGAACAGGGTTGTTCAAGAGATGGCGCGTGTGATGCTTCATAGCCGGAATTTACCGCTACATTTTTGGGCTGAAGCTGTGAACACCGCTGTCTATGTCATTAATCGAGTGTTATTGCGCCCGGGAACGTTAAATACACCATATGAACTATGGTGTGGTAGAAAACCCAACATCAAATATTTTCGCATCTTCGGGAGTCGGTGTTACATTTTACGTGACCGTGAAAATCTTGAAAAGTTTGACTCACGAAGTGACGAAGGGATTTTCTTGGGGTATTCTACTAATAGTAGAGCATATCGAGTATTTAACTTGGAATCTAAGACGATCGTAGAATCTATAAATGTTAAAGTAGATGAAGCTTTTCACTTTGCATCTGAAAAATCTACCCTCGATATTTCTCTAGATGATGATTCTCCTATTGTTGCATCTTCTCATAATAATACTTCCAATATTAATGATGCATCTAATGGTTCTTCAAGTTTATCTGATGTGCAGGAATCATCTCATATATCTCCGAGTACTCCGTTTCAACAAACGCTACGAATCTCCAAGGATCATCCGGAATCGAATATTATTGGAGATCCACAAGAAGGAGTCAGAACTCGGAGGCAGTTGGTTTGTGGATTCGCTTGCTACGTATCTTTAATCGAACCAAAGAACATAGATGAAGCTCTTCAGGATGATTACTGGATTAAAGCAATGCAGGAAGAGCTCCATCAATTTGAGCGAAACAAAGTCTGGGAATTAACGAAGCCTCCAAAGCAACACAATGTGATAGGTACCAAATGGATTTTCAAGAATAAGAAAAATGAGGATGGTACTATCATCAGGAACAAGGCACGATTAGTTGCTCAAGGCTACTCTCAAGTAGAAGGTATAGACTTTGATGAAACATTCGCCCCTGTAGCTAGACTCGAGTCCATTCGTATACTGTTTGCTATTGCTTGTCATTTTAAAATCAAATTATTTCAAATGGACGTTAAGAGCGCATTTCTAAATGGGTTTTTAAATGAGGAAGTTTATGTGGCTCAACCGAAAGGTTTTGTAGACCATAAACAACCTAACCATGTTTTTCGTTTGAAAAAGGCTCTTTACGGTCTGAAACAAGCACCGCGAGCATGGTACAAAAGGTTGACAAAGCACCTTTTGGAGAAGGGCTACACTCGAGGGGGAGCTGATAGGACTCTCTTTGTGAAGCATTATCAAAGCAATTTCATTGTAGCACAAATCTATGTCGATGACATTGTATTTGGCGCAACAAGAGATAATGATGCTTCTAAATTCGCGGAGACCATGGAAAGCGAATTTGAGATGTCCATGATGGGCGAATTGACTTATTTCCTTGGATTGCAAATTAAACAAAATGATGAAGGTATTCACTTGAGTCAATCCAAGTATGCAATGGAGTTGGTTAAAAAGTTTGATCTTGAAAATTCGAAGGATTTTCCGACTCCAATGGGAACTAGCCACAAGGGACTTGGAAGTGAATCACAAAGTGAGAATGTAGACGAGAAACTGTATCGAAGTATGATTGGAAGTCTACTTTACCTCACGGCTAGTCGCCCGGATATATCTTTTGGTGTTGGGATCTGCACGAGATATCAATCTGCACCAAAGGAGGTTCACCTGAAAGCGGTGAAAAGGATCATCCGGTATATCAAAGGATCAAGTAATTTCGGAATTTGGTATCCTATGGGAACAAGTTTGGACATTGTTGGATACTCAGATGCCGATTGGGCAGGATCAGTGGATGATCAGAAAAGCACGAGTGGTGCATGCTTCTATCTTGGCCATTGCCTTGTTGCATGGCACAGTAAAAAGCAGAATTGCATAGCACTCTCGACTGCCGAAGCGAAATACATTTCAGCTGGAAGTTGCTCAACTCAACTCATTTGGATGAAAAGCGTATTGAGCGACTTCCAGATTTCAGCATCTTCGGTAAAAATTCTTTGTGACAACACAAGTGCAATCAACATTTCTAAAAACCCTGTGTTGCACTCTAGAACAAAACATATTGAACTTAGATATCATTATCTTAGAGAGCTAGTTGAATCAAATACTCTTCAACTTTCATATATTTCAACTGAGGATCAATTAGCTGACATTCTAACAAAACCTTTGGATCAAAAACGTTTTATTCATTTGCGAAAAGCAATTGGAATGCTTTCCTTGAAATAAACTTCTTTTTGAAACCTTTGCTTAGGATAGGTTTTGTCTTTGTTTTGTTTTGTTCATTATCTATGTCTGTACATAGGACATTAATTGAGCATAGATCATAATTGACTTTAATTGCATCTTTTCGCACATTTAGAAATTTATTATGCTTTTGCCATCATAATATTTCACTGTTGCAATGATCATTTATGTTAATTAAATCATCTTCTGAGTGATCAAAGTCAATTTCTCTCTCTCAATGATCTCTTGGTATAGTCATTATCTTATTTGACTGTTTAGTCGAGTATGAAATCGAGATCAATCTTTGGTTGAATACTTTATATCTTAAATAATTGATAGCCAATTGAGGGGGAGTCAAAGAAAAGTAAAATGCTCAAAAGATGTGGAAAGAGTTACATCCCAATGAGGAGTGTGAAAACTACCACCACATGGAGGAAAGAGCTACCACCTCGGTCGTCCGAGTATTGTGTGCAGCTACCACATGTATACCAAGCATGGTTGTTCAAATTTTGATTAAGTAAAATGCATGTTGAAATACTTGACTCCGTCAAATTTCAAGGTTGGTATAAGGTGGGTTTTTATAGAAAGATGCTCAAAGAGCCACTCTCCTCAACAGATTGTCTAGATACATTATCTACTATATTTGGGATTTCAAACATCTATTGATCTTTGTATTTCATTTTCTTTACTGAATTGATGATTTGATAAAGGCATTACTCATAAGATCAAGTTAGATGTAATTGAAGGTGTTCAACTTTAAGGGATTTAATTTTTGTAAATTCTCGTCTCATTTTTGGATATTGTTGATAGATTTGGCATAATCTAATTCTTGTTGTATGAAACGATGATTTTCTGTTTAAAGTTGATACACATTTGTGCTTACAATCTTTTTCTGGTTTTTCTTGATTTTCTCTGAAATTTTCTAAAGAAAAAGTTGGAGCCGATCCGGATCGGGCAAGATGATCCGGATCCCGAACGCAGATATTCTTCTGCGGGCTGACGATCCGGATTGGACCTGCCGATCCGGATCCCGAACGCAGTTTCTCACTGCGGGTAGCCGATCCGGATCGCAATCATGAACTGATCCGGATCGCGGCTAGGGTTTTATAAAGAACAAAAGGGTTTTGATTTCTTTTACTCCAATCTTTAGTTCCTAAGTTTCCAGAGCCTCTCTCTCTAGATTTCATCCTTCCTGGAAGCTTTCAAACTCAAGTTCTTCAACTCCAAGTAAGTTTTACTGATCAAAATCTCGGTTTTTCACCGTTTTTCTCTATTCCTCCTCAAACGTGATGAATTTCTTGGATCAACTTTGTTTGTGGATGGTTTTTGATCAAATTTCTTTTGAAATAAGAACTCTGGGTAGATTAGTTTTGATTATATGCTAGGTATTCTCCTGATTAACGGATTTTTAGGCTTCGAGTTCTAAAATTTTGGTTTTTTTTGGCATATAATAAGGATTTTCGAAAATCATGCAATTGATCTATTTTTAAAAGTCCTTTTGCAAAACTAATTTGATTCTTAGTCTCTCTACATGATTATGATTGTTTGGGTACAATTTTTCAAATCTTTGAAAATTAACAATTTTTTTTCATGTGTTCTTGAGTTGTTGCTCACAGGATTTTAATCTTCTTAAGGCACTTGGATCAATGGGATTCTCATGGATCATTCTTTTATTGGTCGCTATGGTGCACACTCGGGCCACAAACAAGTTAAAGAGAGCTAAGAAAACACAACAAAAGGGTGAGTTTCATGTGATCAGCGACACAGAAGTAGATTGTCACGAGGTAGATTGGACTGAATTGACAGATGATGATGACTCATTGCCTGAACAAAAGGCGTCTGATGGTTCAAAAGGAAAAGCGTCCGATGCATCGAAAGAAAAAGTACCCATGGACAAAGGTAAAGCACCTATGACTGCACCAACCATCTCGGTGAAAAGGAAACGACTCGCTCGACGGTTTGGACGAGCACGAGGTTTCATGTCTAACGAACCGATTATTCCGGATTCTCCACCTCGGGAGGAACAAGTGTTCGTTAATGCGGATCGCCTAAGGGCATTTGAGAATCGTGAATGCATTGGTGAGAGGCATGTCAATATTGAGGCTCTACGAGATCACTCCCCTGAGTTTGGCGTTCTGATTGAACAAGCAAATCTTATTCAAGTTTGTCGTTTTCCAGAAGTGCTTGGATACTGTCTGCATCTTGTAAGGGCCTTCTATACAAATGCACAGCACCTTCGAGAAATTGAAAACGGTCCAATGGAATTTTACACGAACATCCAAGGCACAAGATTCAAAATTACTCCACAATTGATTAACGAGGTTTTGGGAATGCCTGCCAGCAAGACAGGAGTTAATTACTTGAAGGGAAAGGTTTTGACGAACACTTTGTGGCAAATGGTTATAAAGGGAATTTGTTTGGAAGGAACGCAATCAACGGAGAAATCGATCAGATCCAAAGAACTTCGTCTTGAGTATCGATTTCTAAACTTCATCACTTGTTACAATATCCTTCCAAATATGCAGACGAAAGTCTTGAGATGGGATCGAATGTTATTTTTGTATCTCTTAGGACATCCGTCTGAGGCAATGGGATTGAATATCAACATTCCATACATTATTTGGAATAGAATGACAAGATATGTTGAGCACCCTCATCCCACAGAAAGAATTCCATTTCCACTGATTATAATGAGGATCTTGAAGAAATTTCAGCTTGATATTACTTCACCGACTTATCATCAATGTTTGGGTATGATCGATGAGTCCACCGTTGTGAAGTCCCTTCACAAATTGCCCCATGTCACTCCAGTCCCTCCGTGCGGAACGAAACCTAGTAGCGGCACTTCCGCGTCACCATCACAACCAGCACCCACACCAGCGGATGAAGCATCAGTCTCATCCATCTACAAAGAACAACAACGATTGTCTTTTGAGCAGGAACAGATTTCAAAGGCACAGACGAGAATTTCCAATGAGCTGGAGCTCATCACGGCAGCTCATATTACCATAACTAAGAAGGTCAATTCAATGAACAAGCTGGTGAAAAAGATGTTCTCAAAGATGGGCTGCACAAGCTCTGAAGACTCCGGATCTGATGACTGATTCCTTTCTTTTTATCCTTTCGCAGATTTTTAACATTTTCCTGTGCAGGTTTTTCAGTTTTTAGGACTTACTCTTAGTTCTAGCTCTTATATTACGGAACATTTTCTATGAAATTTTTAACTCTCCTTCAATTTTTGGTAATTTTTGGCTTTGTTTGTGACAAAAAGGGGGAGAGAGTTTAGAGAACTTGAACAATGAGGAGTTTAGAGAACTTGAACAATGATGATGTGAAAATTGTGAAAATTGTGAAAATCTTGTATACATCAAGGTACAATGATGAACAATGATGACTACATCAAGGTACAATGATGAACAATGCTGATGTGAAAATTTTGTATACATCAAGGTAAGTATCACTTCAACTTCAACTTTGGTTTTTATCTTGTGATTGTTTGCATGTCTCTACTATCTATTCGACTAACTATTTGGGCATGTATTATAACTAACAAGTTGATGTTGGACTAACATTTTATGACATTTGGTTTTTGATTGCATAGAAGATATGTTGGTTTTGACTATGATTCTCTTACATATCTGAATTCTCAAATGTCATGATGATCAGATAAACTCTATCTCTGTACTAGGTTTTGAATGCTAAATATTCTTGAGGTATCTAACGATCTCTTTTTGTCAAGAATGATTTCTTTGTGAAGAGAGTACAGATGTCTAAGTCTAGAGTCTGTTTTAGGAGTTTATCTCATGTTTTTAAATTTTCGGATCTCCATTGTAAATTTTTGTTGTATGGTGATAGCGACAAAAATATCTTTTTGAATTTTCTTTAGTGGATCTGTGTTTTGTCACGAAACTGCCAAAGGGGGAGATTGTTACGGATTTTGAGTTGGCGTAGTTTCGTGAAATTTTCAAGTCTTGAAGATTGAAGGTGAAGAAAGTTGGATCATTTAACTCAATCTCAAGAAAGAAGAATTCAAAAGGATCAGGTATGTTTAACTAAAGTTTTTGTGTGATCCGAATACTTCTTGTGGTGTAGAAACACTTGGAAGAATTTTTAACTGCATAAAAATCAAAAACTGGTGTTCGGACATGTTCAGGATCCGGATCAGAGCCAGCGATCCGGATCCCGAAGGTTGTTGTTTCATACATTACTTCAATCCGGATCGCAACATCTCACGATCCGGATCCCGAACGTTGAGTTCTCTGAAATGTATGAACGATCCGGATCAGGCATTCCGATCTGGATCCCGAACGTTTGTTTTCTGGAAACCGTCTTTATTGCAACTGCAATCCGAATCGCCCAAATCCGATCCGGATCGCCGTCCGTCAAAATTCCAGAAATGTTAGGTTTTTGATTCTTATCTCCTTCCTAGGGTTTCTAACCTATAAATAGACCCTATGACTCTTTTTCTAGGGTAAATCCAAAAAGAAGGAAAATAGCCGTCATATTCTTATATCATCTTATACGGCTCTAGATCCACATATAGAGAAGAAAGGAAATCATTAGAGAATACTCTATGTTTCTTCATCTATATTGATTAGTTTGATTCTAGGTATTCATACTCACATCTTGAGTTGAATCAAACTAATGAATACTTAGATGGTATTTCCGATCTATCTTTGATCTAAGTATTCGGCGGATCATCACCACCCAAAACCAACGATTTACCCCAAAAATCGGCGCGTGGATTCGCGTGTCCTTGTGGATTCAAGGTTCAACCGCTCTCGTGGATTCGGAGCGAGGCACATTCGTGGATTCGAAGGGTGCTATTGGGTGAAGACCGTGGACTCGGTCGGACATCGTGGATTCGACGTTGGACGCCGTGGATTCGGCGTTGGGCGCAGATCGTGGATTCGAGAAGCGTCGCGGAGCGAGCGGAGAAGATCCTCTAGGAGCGTATGGAAAAGGTTGAGTCGTAAGTGTGTACGGTAAATCACCTTGTACGTGTTTTAATTCTAGTGGATTACTGCCGTGTTATCGGTCCCGTGGTTTTTTACTCCGGTGATGGAGTTTTCCACGTAAAAATCTTGCGAGTTATTTTTATTTCCGCATTGGGTTTTTATCGCAACGATTTTTGAGTGTTTATACGTTTACACCTATTCACCCCCCTCTAGGTGTTTTTTCCCCTATTTAGATCCTTATTACATATAACCCAACAGGTACACTCTACAAAGTCCCGGTACTCTACATGTTGAGCTTCTAGTGTCATGTGAGTTGAGATTCCTTGCTGAGATTATTCTAGATCATGGGTTTGTTTTTCTGATTGGGTAATGGAGATGGTTCTCCGACATGGCTTTGAGAGTTTGGTCTCTAGCAGATCGAGTCGTGGAGGTTTCCCGACTTAGCCATGGGTTGTGCATTATCAGATCTAGTCGTGGAGGGTTATCCGACATAGCTGTGAGAGGGTTTGGGCATTTCCTGATCGAGTCGTGGAGGGTTCCCAACCGAGTTGTGTTATTCGAGTTGTGAGTTTCCGATCTGATTGATCGTGGATCATAGCCTGCATGTGCCGCTTATGAGATAGTTGAGACTGATGGGATACTTGAGCTCGGTGGGGTCGCTCCCCTCGAGTTACGCTCCGGATGCGTGATGATGATTGAGATAGACAGACTAGGGCGCCCCACGGGGGTGGGCAGGTGCGTTCCTAGTAGTCAGTTTAGGACGCCCTACGCGGAGTGGGCAGGTGTGATCATAGTAGTCAGTAGGACGCCCCACGTGGTAGTGGGCAGGTGCATTCCTAGACGACAGGCGCAGGCTTGACTGAGCCAGTTTTGGCAGTCATTGAGATTTGAGTTTTGTGAGCACCTCGGGTGCGAGTGGTGCATAGCATGTTCTTAGATGAGTTTTCTTTTGAGCATGATATTTGAGGCATTTTAGCGGTGGCGAGTGTATGCATAGCAGGTTCATAGTAGAGATTTCCTTGAGTATGATGTTGAGACATACTAGCTGTAGTTCATTTCCTGCTTTCTCATCTATCTATCTGCATACCTATCTGTTGTGCCTCCAGTAGACTTAGTGGGCATACCGTAGATATTGGTGACGGTACCCACTGAGATCTACCTTCTGCAGTAGATCTCACACCCGCTGCGGTGGCAGGTTCCTGAGGTAGCTGTTCCGGCTTGGTTCGCTCAGAGACAGCTGATCGAGGTGAGGACGTGGCCGAGTAGTTCCTTACCAGCATTGAGAGTCAGAGGTAGATGTACCCTGTATTGTTTTGATTACACTTTTGTACTGGATAGTATGAGAGTTTGTATGTATCTGAGGGTGAGAGACATTGTATTGAGGTTTATTATTTATATCTCAGATGTTCAGTGATTGATTCTTTAGCTAGTGATTTTGGTTTCACCTCTGATACATGTTTAGCTATAGATCTGACTTGCAGGGTAGACGCTTCGTCTGTGCGGCAGTTTCCGTACAGATGGCAGATCTGTTGGCGAGCCCGGGTCGTAGTTTCGACCCCGGGGCGTGACAGCGCAGGCCGCGCGGGGCGCCGCCCGCGCGGGGCATTGCCGCACGGGGGTGCAGCCGCGCGGGACTTGGTCGCGCGGGGCGCCATCCCTGGGGACCTCCGCGGCCGCGCCGGTGCAGGAGCAAGCCGTTGCCGCTTGGATGTTTTCACCGCTGCTCCGTTTTCGCCGTTTCGTCGCACCGTTAGCCGTGTCGTTCCGTCGAACGATGTTTTTCAGCTGTGTCACCGTCGGAACTCCGGTTTGACCCCCGATTCGCAAAATTTCGTTACGATGATGTTTTTAACAACTATTTTTGGTGTAGTCTTCGTCCGGGCAAAGTTTGATGTGTTTTTGGAGTTTTCACACATCGTTTCCTTCGCTGTTAGTGGTGGTTAATCGAACCAAGGTAGGGGATGTTGTTGAACCATGGAGTCCGACCCTCCTCTCCCTTTTTATTGTAATTTTTGGCATAACTATTTTAAGGGTAAGGAAGGACAGGGTGTTGAATGTTTTGGTAAAATTGGTACATACAAAAATAGGACAAGGAAAATCACGTGACTTTATCGGGTACAACTACCATGATCTAGTTTACAGATACAGGTTATGATGCTCATGGCGCAATCACGTGCACCAGCGGTTTGGCCACCGCAAGGGTGTACTTTTCCGGAAAAGTGGTCTAAGGACCCGTGAACTCGACGTGGTATTTAAGTAGGGGCCCTCCGAGGTGCTACGGGGAGGGTAAAAAGGGCACCAAAGGATTGAGCAAGGTTGGTAATTCCTTAGGTCTACGGACTAAGGGATGGTAAGGATGGATTGGATGTTTCGGATTACGGTTTCATGTCCTATTTACTTTTTCTATCTTTACAGCATGTTATTATTATGTTGTTGGTTTTCCTTCCCATATTTTTAGTCACTGACTCCCACCATGTGACAGATTCCGGCAGGGATGGAGAAGAGGAGTCGGCTCACGAGTGGCTCGCATTACATCATTCCGGTGACCTCTTTTTACTTCTCTTTTTGGTTATTAAACTTAGTGGATATTGGATGCATGATATTTGAACTACTTGTGATGTGGATGATGATGTGACATGAATGTTGGAACACTTGGACGCCGTGAAGGCCTTGGGATGATAAACTTTTGGTCTTTCATTCTTATCTTATAATGGTTGAATGTGAATGTGAAGGTTTTTGAAAAGCTAAAACAATTGTAAAAAGAGATTTCTAAAACAAAAGTGTTGGGTAGGCACTATTTTAAAACCTTGTGGCTTTATCCGTTCAACTTGGAGTATGCCGAGTGGGCGAGTTTCCTTCGAATGATATAAAAGTTCATTTGATCCCTTAATTGTACATGTGTATGTTAAACTAGTGATGATTGGTGATTATGTGTTGTGCGATGCCGTGCATATGCAAGGGAGACATAAAAGCAACCCTGTGTATGTGGCGGGTCTGGGCACGTACCGGGAGGTAAACGCTTTTTAGAAAAAAAAATTCAGGTCGTTTTCAGCTTTCAAAATACCCCCGGGGCGTGACAGATTAAGATGGTATCAGAGCGTAAGTGTAGAGTACCGGGACTTTGTAGAGTGCACCGACCTCGCAAGATGGCGTGGTGCAGGCAAAATAGCCTTGGGCGTATTCCATTTGTGTTTTCAGACGAGTTCGGATTGATTCGGACCGACGCGGAAGCCCTTGGGATGAAAAGTGAGTTAGCGGCGACGAACCTGGAAGCCCAGTTTGAATCAGTGATTTCGGGGCATGGCGTACTTGTTGAGTACTGGTTTGGATAGAGGACCGACTCCGCGGTTGTGCGCAAAAAATGGGAAAATGTTGGAATACGTGTATGTTTAGGTTTCAGCAGAGTTCTGGAGGTTTCAGTTCGATACGGAGGCCCCGAAGGTGAAAAGTGAGTTGGAGTTGGTAATTAAAGGATTTAAGTAATAAATTGTAACCCGCTTTGGAGTTGAGAAAAAGGAACGAGAAAAGAAATGAGAAGAGAATGCAAGTGAGGATTTCTCTTGTGAGAATAACGGATTTTTGATTGAGCACACCGACTCCACTGTTGAGCTTTTCGTGTGGGAAAAGCTTGGAACATGTGTACTTTATGTTTACAGCGGGGTTCGAGAGGTTTTAGAGCGCGGCGGAAGCTTTCGGGGCAGAAAGTGAGTTGTCGGCGAGAGTTAAGAAGCTTCAGACTCGTATTTCGGCTTTGGGGAGCTCCAGTTCCGGAACTGAAGCTTGAGTTCCGGAACTGAGCATTGTGTTCCGGAACTCAAGCTCTAGTTTCGGAACTAAATGGTTTAGTACCGGTACCCAGCTTGGGGTACCGGTACTCAGCACCTCTGGGAGCCTAATTAAGCAGGTTTCGGATTTTTAGTGAAGGGCACGACGGTCTTTTCACCTCCCAAGCTGTATACCCTACGCCACCCTCTATATATGAGCCCTCCAACCCTGCCAATTTCTCCACGACAGAAAGAAAGAAAGAGAGAAAGAAAAGAAGGAAAGCAAGGAAAAGATAGAGAAAGAGAAGAAGAGAAGTGAGGGTGGCAGCTTGTGTGTCCTGCTGCTTGGAGTTGAGCGGAGCCGCGCGCGCGTCGGCCGCACGTGAGGTAAGTGACAGATTTCTCCAAGTTTGGTTTTTGAATTTCTTTAGATGGTTTTGAAAGGGGTTTTGAATGGAAGTTGGTTGTTCCTTCCATGTTTTCGTGTGCACATTGAGGAGCGGCTTGTGTGCTGTGGTTGGGAGCTTGCGGATTTTCACTGCGCGGGGCCGAGGGCATGCGCGCATGCTGTGAGTGGACGGCGAGGGAGCCGGAGCGCGCCGGATTTTTATTAGAGGACTCGAGGGATTTGTTCGAGCTTGCGGTGATTTTTTCGAGGATCACGACAGTGCGCGCGTGGGCGGCGCGATTTTGGACGTTCCTGCTGATTTTTGATAGTGAGCGGTGCGGCGCTTCACCGACTTTAGCTATTGCTTGCGGAAAGCATTTGAGGTGGGTTGGAATTCTTCAAGATGTATGGAATGCCCTCTAAAGCTATTGTATGCATGTTGATCATGTTTAGCTTATTATTTGCATAGCTCGTAAATCTGATAGTTGCCTAGAAAATTGTAGGAAGACATTTATGAGCCCGAGATATTTTTAGCATGATCTAGAAGTGATTTGACACTAGACTGCATGTTTAGTTGGCATTAGAATGGCATCTGAACCGTTTTAAAAATCGTTGGACCGGTTTAAATGAAAACTGAGATTTGAAAATAGTTTTAAAATATTGAGAGCTTCAAGAGGGTTTGAGTAGGTTCAAGATGCATGTGTTCTCGTGCCAGAGGGCCGAGTGGATTTCTAGAGCTCTGTGGGATGAGTTTCTAGTGTCATATGACTTTGAGCTTCCTCGTTGAGATCGATGGGATTATTCTAGATCGTGAGTTGTGCATTTCTGATTAGGTAGTGGAGATGGTTCTCCGACTTAGCTTTGAGAGTTTTGGGCTCTGGCAGATCGAGTCATGGAGATTTCCCGACTTAGCCATGGGTTGTGCATTATCAGATTGAGTCGTGGAGGGTTCTCCGACATAGCTGTGAGAGTGTTTGGGCATTCCCTGATCGAGTCGTGGAGGGTTTCCCGACTGAGTTGTGCTATCTGAGCATTGAGTTTCCGATCAGTTTGATCGTGGATCATAGCCTGCATGTGCCGCTTATGAGACAGTTGAGACTGATGAGATACTTGAGCTCGGTGGGGTCGCTCCCTCGAGTTACTCTCCGGATGCTTGATGATGATGATTGAGATAGTCAGACTAGGACGCCCCACGTGGAGTGGGAAGGTGCGTTCCTGGTAGTCAGACTAGGACGCCCCACGTGGAGTGGGCAGGTGCGTTCCTAGTAGTCAGTTTAGGACGCCCCACGTAAATCCCGTCCTTTGTGGATGCGTGGTAGTGGGCAGGTCCGTTCCTAGACGATAGGCGCAGGCTTGACTGAGCTAGTTTTGGCAGTCATTGAGATTGAGTTTTGTGAGCACCTCGTGTGCGAGTGGGTATATATAGCATGTTCTTAGATGAGTTTTCCTTTGAGCATGGTACTTGTGGCATATTAGTAGTGAGAGTGTATGCATAGCAGGTTCATAGTATAGATTTCCTTGAGCATGATGTTGAGACATATTAGCTGTAGTTCATTTCCTGCTTTCCTATTATCTATCTGCATACCTATCTGTTTGCCTCCTATAGACTTAGTGGGCATACCGTGGATGTTGGTGATGGTACCCACTGGGAACTACCTTCTGTAGTAGTTCTCACACCCGCTGCGGTGACAGGTTTCCTGAGGTTGTTGTTCCGGCTTAGCTCGCGCGGAGACAGCGGATTGAGGTGAGGACGTGGCCGATTAGTTCCTTACCAGCATTGAGAGTCAGAGGTAGATGTACCCTGTATATGTTTATGATTCCACTTTTGTACTGGACAGTCTTAGAGATTTGTGAGAGTTGTATTTAATTTTCATAGCAGAGAGACTATGTATTGAGGCTTAATATTTATTCAGTTGATTTCTGTAGCTACTGGTTTTAGTTTCAGCCCTGATACATGTTTAGCTATAGATTTGACTTGCAGGGTAGACGCTTCGTCTGTGCGGCAGTTTCCGTACAGATGGCGGATCTGTTGGCGAGCCGGGTCACAGTTTCGACCCCGGGGCGTGACAAATTAGGGTGGTATCAGAGCCTAGGAATATAGGTCGTTGAGGACTTAGTGACCCTAGGCTATTGGTTGGACAGTAGGATGACTGTCGTGAGAGACGTAACTTTAGCGAGAGTCCTGATGGAGTCTGTACCTCCCCCATAGAGTTGGGGTGAGTGATCTTACATGTTTATTCTCTAAAGTGATTATGTTGGCTGCAGACAATATAATACTTTAGAATGGTTAACATGTTTTTGATTTTCGCTTGATTGGGTCGAGAGTGCTTGAGGTCTTGATGTTTGGTTTGTGGCAGTTGTCCTTGTTGCCTCCGAGACGCCGTGCAGCGGCGAGGGCGTGTTTGACCTTGGATGAGGAGCCCGATCAGCGGGAGGCTGAATGGACAGAGCAGAGTGAGGTCCGTGAGTTGTGGGCCCAGGTAGCCCAGATGTTTGAGGCGACGCGGCGCCAGGAAGAGAACATAGAGCGCATGATGCGCATGTTTGAGCATAGAGCATCTCCTAGGGTATCGCCAGTAGTACCTCCGGCCGTGACATCGTCGACTTTGACCCAGATCACACTGTGAGTAGTGCAGGAGCAGCGAGAGTTTGCCGATCGGTTGTTGTACATCCGCCAGTTCCATCCCCTACAGATTTCGGGGCAGAGTTGGAGCCTTGGGAGGCCGAGAACTGGGTTGCTGCTTTGGAGAAGTTGTTTGAGGACTTGTTCATCCAGGAGAAGCATCAGGTGCACTTGGTTGCGCACTTTTGGATAGGGACGCCGAGAGTTGGTGGCGTCGAGTTCGTCCCGTTGGACCACCGGGAGCGTAGTTGATGACCTGGAGCGAGTTTCGTGCTTTACTGTTCAGGGCCTTCTTCCCGACAGTGTAAAGCAGAAACTGGAAGGGGATATGAGACGTCTACCGCAGGGGAGCCGACCTCTTTAGAGTATGTTCGCGAGTTTCCGCGATTGTTGAGCAGTGTGCCCTATGTTGCCCAGGATGAGGCCAGAAGGTTGATCTGTTTGAGAGGGGACTACATCAGGATATCTATCGCCTTGTGCATTCTCGGCGAGCGCCGACTTTAGATGCAGCGATTGTGCATGATCGATGGATTGACCGAAGATCAGTGATTATGTCCAAGAGGGACTGAGAGCGAGGGACCAACTCCAGAGAGAGACGTCCAGTATCGTCTGATTTTAGGACAGTCGTGTGGATCGAGGTTGCCATGATTCCAGTCTCAGGGTCATGGGTCTCAGAGGAGACAGAGACCAGGAGGTTCTTGACAGTCAAGGCACCAGCAGTAGTGTCAGGATGAGTGTGTCTTTTGCGGTGGGCCGCATTCATCGCCATAGTGTGACCTTAGGCAGGGGCGATGCTTTTCATATGGATAGTCAGGACATTTTCAGGCGGAGTGTCCCAGAGTAGTACTCATGGTTTTGCCGCTTGTGACGGCACCCCCACTACCCCTTCAGATGAAGAGGTTCATCCGACTTACCGGTAGGCTGATAGAGCCGTGATGCCGAGACAGATAGAGCGATGGCCACCAGCATCTAGTGGATGAGATTGTGCAGCCGGTTAGAGGACGCCAGGATAGTGGATCGCGTCTTACCAGGTGTGGTTTTCCTTACGGCCGTCGGAGTTAGAGTATGTTTGATGCTGACGCCGCTTGTGCGTATTTCAGTAGAGCATGGGTAGCTTCGTGTGGGCCAGAGATGGGACTGTCAGCTTGTGCACGTGAGGATCAGGTTCCAGATCACGTATAGCACATGGATGAGTGTTGCCAATCCTGCCCAGTGCTGTAGGACCTTAGATTTGATCCATTGAGTTGTTAGTCCTACGTCAGCTCCGAGATGTTGATATGAGGTTGGATAGGGATTTGGTATCCCAAAGTTATGCTATCTTGGATTGTCGAGAGAGGACAATGATCCTCCATAGACATGGTCAGGAGGAGTATGTTTATAGAGGATGCTAGAGCGCGACAAAGGTTGAGTCGTGGTCGTATTGCTTTGTTAGCGACTGTAGAGGAGGTGCCTACGGCGGCACCTGGACTGAGGAATATCCTTATCGCCGTGTGATCCCGGGTGTGAGTCTACCTGAGTTGATATTGAAGCTGCCATTTAGTGAGAATGAGATCGAGATGGTCATTGACGTGGTTTTGGAAACCGCGCCGACTTCAGTAGCACCTCTTGGAGTATCACCTGTGAGACAGAGAGAGAGAGCTGTTAGCGCAATTGCGGGATATGATGGATCGAGAGGTCTGTGTGACCCAGTACCACGTCGTGGGAATACGAGAGTGAGGATCCGAGAGATTGATATTTGGATATGATGCCACATTGTGAGTACACAACGGCGAGGGTTCTATGATGGTTCGAGCACAGACAGGTTTGGATCGTATTTTGATAGATGCCCTTTTGTGAAATTGGTAGCCTTTTGGAACCATACAGCCGAGGGCTATGCCCAGATAGTGTTAAGGACCCGGTAGGGGCATTATGAGCTTGCAGCACGGTCAAGTGGATTGACTAAGGCCCTGCCGCCTTTTGGATTTGAGGAATTGTGTGTTCCAGCTGTGTTTGGACGGATTGGTAGCCGTACCCGTCGTGGATATTTGGATTTATTTCTGAGGTGGCATAGGGCATGAGGAGCACTTGAGGATAGTGCTGCAACTTCTAAGAGAGGAGAAGTTGTATGCCAAGTTGAGAGAGTATGCTTTTGACTTCGGAAGGTTTTGTTGTTAGGCCATGTGATATCAGCTGCAAGAGTGACAGAGGACCCAACGAAGAGTGATGCCGTTGGGAATTAGCCTAAGCCTATGTTAGTGACAGAGGTCAGAAGCTCTTGGACTATGCGAGGCTAGTGTAGCTTGGAAGAGGCAAAGCTGAGGGGGATACCAGCATTGATATAGATGTTGCCTATGATAGAGAGAGCATGGAGTTATCCATAAACCCTTGAACCTGAAGTACTTGGTTACTCAGGAGGACTTTGGTTGAGACAACGTCGGTGGACAGAGTTATTGGAGCTGTATGATTGATTTAGTATATCATTATCCCGACATGGACATTATGGTTAGGTACGCCTTGTCTAGGCCAGCAGTGCAACCCTGGAATGAGGTGATCGAATCAAGGGATTCCACTTTTGGAACTTGGGAATTGAGTGTTAGGGGTTGAGCGTTGTTCCCGATGTTGAACTTCTTCCCCTGTGGATGGATGTGAGAGGTATATTTGTGGAACTTGAGCATTTTGGTTGCTAAGGAGCAATGGGGGAGTTATGCCAATTTGAGGCTTAGAGTTTGGATTTGGAGACCATGATTTGTGGAAGCCCCTATCCGCAGGGATATGTAGATTCGAGTTTACGCGGGGAGTTTGGTCCGCGAGTATTTATTTGGCCGGAAGAGGTATATTTGATCACCCGCTTGTTTTGGATTTCGTTTCCTTGGGAGATGGACGAGGATTCGAGCTATCAGGAACAGCCGATGCAAGTTCTTGCTTGTGAGAAAGAAGAAGTATGCAGTCGGGTTATACCTTGAGTGAAGGTTCAGTGGAGCCATCATGATGAGTGAGATCGGCCATTAGAGAGCCTGAAGATGAGTTGAGTCTTCCTGTCCCCATTTGATTGAGACGCCCTCCTGAGTTATGGATTATTGCTGGTTTCGAGGACGAAACCTTTTTAAAAGAGGGGAGAGTGTAGAGTACCGGGACTTAGTAGAGTGCACCGACCTCGCAAGATGGCGTGGTGCGGGGAAAATTGCCTTGGGCGTATTCCATTTGTGTTTTCAGACGAGTTCGGATTGATTCGGATCGACGCGGAAGCCCTTGGGATGAAAAGTGAGTTAGCGGCGTCGAACTTGGAAGCCCAGTTTGAATCAATTATTTCGGGGCATGGCGTAGTTGTTGAGTGCTGGTTTGGATAGAGGACCGACTCCGCGGTTGTGCGTAGAAAATGGGAAAATGTTGGAATACGTGTATGTTTAGGTTTCAGCGGAGTTCGGGAGGTTTCAGTTCGATACGGAGGCCCCAAAGGTGAAAAGTGAGTTGGAGTTGGCAATTAAAGGATTTAAGTAATAAATTGTAACCCGCTTTGGAGTTGAGAAAAAGGAACGAGAAAAGAAATGAGAAGAGAATGCAAGTGAGGATTTCTCTTGTGAGAATAATGGATTTTGGATTGAGCACACCGACTCCACTGTTGAGCTTTTCGTGTGGGAAAAGCTTGGAACAAGTATACTTTATGTTTACAGCGTGGTTCGAGAGGTTTTAGAGCACGGCGGAAGCTTTCGGGGCAGAAAGTGAGTTGTCGGCGAGAGTTAAGAAGCTTCAGACTCGTATTTCGGCTTTGGGGAGCTCCAGTTCCGGAACTGAAGCTTGAGTTCCGGAACTGAGCATTGTGTTCCGGAACTCAAGCTCTAGTTCCGGAACTAAATGGTTTAGTACCGGTACCCAGCTTGGGGTACCGGTACTCAGCACCTCTGGGAGCCTAATTAAGCAGGTTTCAGATTTTTAGTGAAGGGCACGACGGTCTTTTCACCTCCCAAGCTGTATACCCTACGCCACCCTCTATATATGAGCCCGCCAACTGTCACGCCCCGGGGGTTTTATTTTAGCGGAAACGATACCCCAAAGTAAGCGTAAGGTGCGTACAAATTTTTGTTTAAAAACCTCCTTCCCCGGCGCGTGCCCAGACCCGCCACATATACAGATTTACTCGAAAATCGGGCAGAGTCTCCTCTGTATATGCACGGCGTCGCGGCTGTTACAATAGTCGAACATAAGCAATCATTTTCCATTTAATCACAACAGTTCGAAGTAGTACGGTGCATGAAGGCGAAACAATACCCGTGGCCAGTCAGGTTGAACGTATAAACTCACCGTTTTGAAAACAGGCCCACACGACCTTAGGTTTTGAAAAACCGATTGGAAAACGGCATAAATCCACAAGGTTCAGAAAACGGGCCCACCCGATCCTAGACTTTTGAAAACAGTTTTCGAAGTCCTTTTTCTTTTGTTTTCTAGTTGGTTTGTTTAGAAAACGGCCAAACGGGAACAATAAAGGAAACAGTAGTGCATAACCAGAATGAAAGTACTCAACATCCACACGACCCCACAAGGGTATCGAGAACAACATAGTAACCTACAATACCGAATGAAATGCAGAGAAAGTAAAGAAAACAGCATACTAGGGCTCCCTCAGCCCGACTGCTACCACCTCGGCCTCACCGTCGCCTACCTCTACCCCCTGGAGGTACCTGTCACAGAGTGGGTAGTCAGGGACACTATCATAAAAACAGTACTAAAGCAGTAAAGTAATACCAAGCCACAAAAGTAAGACTAGCCGGAACAACCACTCTACTCGTAACGGTAACTCGCAACCACCTGTACCACCTGTAACACCTGTAACCCCGGTAACACCTGTAACACCTGACCGCGTCGGGCACCTATCCCGGCGGGTCGCACACCTGACCTCATCGGGCACCAATCCCGGCGGGTCGCACACCTGACCTCGTCGGGCACCAATCCCGACAGGTCGCACTGCTCGCACCTTGATGCCTCAAACCCCACACCTACGGGGGCCCCCACTACGTCACCTCGTGGGGTAACACGGGTCGAAGACCGCCTTTCCGGAAAAGAGCACCCTTTGCGGTGGCCAGACCGCGGGTGCGCGTGTCGCAACTCGAGCATAAGTAACCAAGACACGGGGTAATATAGTACATCATAGAAATCGTCAGTGTTAGTACCGATTAACAATAAAAATCCCTTTCGGAATACTAACACAATACTCAGCCTCGACCGTAAACCCACCTTGTTGTCGCGCTCCTGACCGATGCTAGGTTCTCCCGCGTCTCGGGTGCCCGCCCGGACCTACAAGAACCTGTCATACAGGAGTCAGAAATTTAAGACTCTGTAAGATTAACGACTAGAACACCCGGCGCCCCCCCACCTTGCGCACAATTCGTACACGTACGTGCCCGGCCCCGCACGGCTAGGCGGCGTACTAACTGCGTGCGGCGCCGTCCGCACACGGCGTCACCCACATGCGGCGCTTCCCACTTGGGGGTGCGCGCGGCGTTGCCCACATGCGGCGCTGCCCGCACGCGGCGCCGCCCGCATGCGGTGCCGCCCGCACGCGGCGCCGCCCACATGCGGTGCCGCCCGCGTGCGGTGCAGCCCGCATGCGGCGCTGTCCGCATGCGGGGGCACGCGGCGCTGCCCGCACGCGGCGCCGCCCGCACCCGCATGCGGTGCCGCCCGCACCCGCATGCGGAGCCGCCCGCATGCGGCGCCGCCCGCATCCGCATGCGGTGCCGCCCGCATGCGGCGCCGCCCGCATGCGGCGCTGCCCGCATGCGGGGGCATGCGGCGCCGCCCGCATGCGGCGCCACCCGCATGCGGTGCCGCCCGCATGCGGATGCACGCGGCGCCGCCCTCATGCGGCGCCGCCCGCATGCGTGGCTCCGGTGATGGCGCCGACTCCCCTCCTCCCTTTTTTTCCTAAGAAAACCAAGAAACGCCCAAATCAAGAACCCTAAGCCATGCTTACCTTGGTTTCGTCAGCTAGGGTTGATCTAGGGGATGATCGTCCTGTTCTTGGGTGAAGGGTACGCCGGCGATCTTCCTTCTCCTCACCCGCTCCGCCTTGCTTCTCCACTCGATCGGTTGGGGAACGGTAAGGTTCGGTTGGGAAACTGAAAGGTTGGGGAAGTGGGTTTTCGTTGCCTTTGGGGTTTCGTACGCAGGGGAGTTAAGGGGAGTTGTGGGGAGTGGCGGGAAGTTGGGGGGAGTGGTGGGAAGTTGGGGCGGTTCGTGGGAAGTTGTGGGGTTGTGGAAAGTTGGGGGGAAGTGGTGGGGAGTTGGGGCGGTTCGTGGGGAGTTGTACGACCGGGAAAAGGCGGGAGCGATTAAGATGGCGGGAGTGGTTAAGTTGGGGAATGGGAATGAACCCGGTTCAAGTCAAAAGCGGTTACAAGTCGGGTGCGAACCAGGGTCCGGTCTGCCTGAAAAACCGCGTTGACCTCCTGAACCGCTAGCTACCTTCCGGAATTTATTCCGGGAGATTCCGGCGTCGGAATTCAAAACCGATTTCGCCGCCGTTCTCCGTTTCGTGAGCTCTATTAACTAAAAATACCCACGAGCCCCGACGCTCTGTCCGGAAACAAGGAATTATTCGATCACCCTCCAGCCCCCCCGAAACGAATTGCGAAATAAACGAAAACCAAAAGTAGACCCAAGAACATTTTAAACCAGCGGCTACTACACCACGAAAACCAAAAGTAGACCCAAGAACATTTTAAACCAGCGGCTACTACACCAACATTGCCATTTTCTCCACGACAGAAAGAAAGAAAGAGAGAAAGAAAAGAAGGAAAGCAAGGAAAAGATAGAGAAGGAGAAGAAGAGAAGTGAGGGTGGCAGCTTGTGTGTACTGCTGCTTGGAGTTGAGCGGAGCAGCGCGCGCGTCGGCCGCACGTAAGGTAAGTGACAGATTTCTCCAAGTTTGGTTTTTGGATTTCTTTAGATGGTTTTGAAAGGGGTTTTGAATGGAAGTTGGTTGTTCCATCCATGTTTTTGTGTGCACATTGAGGAGCGGCTTGTGTGATGTGGTTGGGAGCTTGCGGATTTTCACCGCGCGGGGCCGAGGGCATGTGCGCATGCTATGAGTGGACGGCGAGGGAGCCGGAGCGCACCGGATTTTTATTAGGGGACTCGAGGGATTTGTTCGAGCTTGCGGGGATTTTTCCGAGGATCACGACAGTGCGCGCGCGGGTGGCGCGGTATTGGGCGTTCCAGCTGATTTTTGACAGTGAGCGGCGCGGCGCTTCACCGACTTCAGCGATTGCCTGCGGAAAGCATTTGAGGTGGGTTGGAATTCTTCAAGATGTATGGAATGCCCTCTAAAGCTATTGTATGCATGTTGATCATGTTTAGCTTATTATTTGCATAGCTGGTAAATCTGATAGTTGCCTAGAAAATTGTAGGAAGACATTTATGAGCCCCAAATATTTTTAGCATGATCTAGAAGTGATTTGACACTAGACTGCATGTTTAGTTGCCATTAGATTGGCATCTGAACCGTTTTAAAAATCGTTGGACCGGCTTTAATGAAAACTGAGATTTGAAAATAGTTTTAAAATATTGAGAGCTTCAAGAGGGTTTGAGTAGGTTCAGGATGCATGTGTTCTCGTGCCAGAGGGCCGAATGGATTTTTAGAGCTCTGTGGGATGAGTTTCTAGTGTCATATGAGTTTGAGCTTCCTCGTTGAGATCGATGGGATTATTCTAGATCGTGAGTTGTGCATTTCTGATTTGGTAGTGGAGATAGTTCTCCGACATACCTGTGAGAGTGTTTGGGCATTCCCTGATCGAGTCGTGGAGGGTTTCCCGACTGAGTTGTGCTATCTGAGCATTGAGTTTCCGATCAGTTTGATCGTGGATCATAGCCTGCATGTGCCGCTTATGAGACAGTTGAGACTGATGATGTGAGGACCCGAAATCCCCACTTAAGAGATTACTGTCGGATTGTGGCCTTTGGGAGTGTTTGTGCGCGTGTCGGGCCCGGGAAATGGATTTGTTACGCAATTTGGGATTTAGTTGCATCACTGGAGGCCTGCGTGGTGTGTCGGTGGTGTTTGCGCGCAATTTGGACACAAGTGTTGGACTTTGGGCTTAAAAGGAGATCCCGTGGCAAATTGGAGGACCCGTCGAGTGTTTAGAAGTGGTTTCGCGCGACGCGGATGTCAAATTTGGACTCCGGGCGAAGTTTGGATAAAAGATTACCTCTTCGGTTGCCTTCGGGAATTTTTTAGAGTTGGAATTTGGCAAATCGGACTTCAGAATTGGGCCCGGTGCGGAAATCGGAACAAGTGGGCTATCCGGGGGCATTCGGCAAATTTTTGGATGAGAATTTGGAGAAATGGACATCGTTTTTGGATTCAGCGCGCGAAATCGTTGAGAATGGACTATTTACTTGCTTTTTTGGGAGCCCGGTTGATGCGCGCGTTTTTCGAGGTGTGTGCGCGGATCTCGAGGTGCGGCAAGGATCCCGAGGCGGCTCGAGGCGCGCGGCGCGCAGCTGGCGCGTTGGGAACGCGCGCCTTCCGCGCGGGTCGCGCAGGGGCCGCCACGTGGCGGGCCCCCGTTGGCGCCCGTGCGGGCGCGGGGGACACGCGCCCGTGTGGCGCCCAGGGTGTCCCGCGCCTGCACGGGCGCGGTGTCACGCGCCCGTGTGGCGCGCGGGTTGCGCGCCCGCGTGGCGCGCTTGGGTGAGCGCCACGTGGCGCACGTGGCGCGCGCGTGGACCCGGTGCACGCGCCCCGGCTTGGTGGACCGCTGGTTGGGGCTCCCCATTGGGTGGCCGCCGTGGACCGGGTCCGTGGACCACCCTCCCTCCTCCTCTTTTTCTTCTTCTTCTTCCTTCTCCCCCGCGCCATTTCTCTTCTTCTTTTCCTTTTCTTCTCCAACCGAGCGCGAGAGGGAGAGTGAGAGAGGGGAGTTCGTTGGGTGCGGCGGCGTGTCGGCGACCTCGTGGAGCGGGCGGCGCAGTCGAGGTAGGTCCCGTGCGTTGTTTTTGCGGTATTTTTGGCACAGTTTTGGGGTGTTCTTTTGGACATTGGATTGATCCCTTGTTCTTATCTGTGTTAGGGACCGTATTTTTACTGCTCTGTTTTGCGTGCGGACCCCGACGGCGTGCTCCGTTTTGCGTGCGGACTCTGTTTTGCGCGCGAATTTTGGCACGGTGCACCATTTTGCGTGCGGACTCCGTTTTGCGCGCGAGTTTCGGCACTGCGCTCCGTTTTGCGTGCGGACTCCGGCAACGTGCACCGTTTTGCGTGCGGACTCTATTTTGCGCGCGGGTTTCGGCACTGCGCTCCGTTTTGCGTGCGGACTCCGGCGGCGTGCACCGTTTTGCGTGCGGACTCCGGTGGAGGCAAGGAATCGCGTGGAGGCCAATTGCAAGCGTCTACGAGCAATTGGTGGCTTACCGAGGTGGGTTGGTTTTTATCTCCAAGTCTGCGGACTTCTCTCTAATTCTATTATGATAGGATTTTGCATGCTAGTTTAAGTGTTTCATTGGAACTTTGACTAGCACCCCCGTCATATGTTGCATGTGTAACCAGACCAATAGAGAACCTTAATCTGGGCTAGGTTCTTTTATGCTTTAGACATCCCACACAGTGCATTTCCTTCTGGACTTAGAGTTCCTCGCCCGGGTAGTGGGCCGAGTGGTCAGGACATTGTGGGACGTATGTTGCACTCGGGCCTGGGGGGCGAGTGGAGTCTGGTAGTTAGAGCCAGTCGTTTAGTTCAGGCGGGAGCCGTTCGGGTAGACGGTGGTCCCGAGACGTTGTGTTCTTGAGTTGGTTGTCACTACAGTGGTAGTGGCAGTGGCATACTAGTGACAGCAGGACCTTGAACCCAGAACCTTTTTGGGCGCACACATGATTATAGTCAGCCAATGTTTTCTTCCAAGCCTCGCAGGGTCGCCTGAGTTTGTTCTTGTTTGATAGGACGAGGGCATTAGCTCTTCGAGGTTTGGACATAAAACTTGTTTTTTAAATTGTTTTCCTAAAAAGACTAAAAATCATTAAAAAAATGGATTTCTCTTAGATCAAATGGTTTTCAGTAATAAATGTCACTGTTGCTTATAAACTTACCCACTCGAGATGATTCGAGTGGTCTGGGTTCTAAGGGCTGATTTCTTTATGGGGTCGAAAGCGAGTCGGAAGCAACGGGAGGCTACGCCTATAGCCTGTTCTTGTTTGATTGGGGTCATAGGTATTAGTCTCCCGGGGTTTTCGGACTCTTCGTGGATCTGGCTGTAGAGCATCTCCAGCCCGTGAGATTTGTAGGTTGAGATGGGTTCCCACTTTAACCGAGAGGGGCCGAATCCCTGAACGGTAAAGGATCGAGAACTTTGATAGGCTGAGCCTAGAGTCTGTTCTTGTTTGATTGGGGTTATAGGCACCGGCCTAACGGGATTCTCAGACCTTTGCTGCGTCAGTCGGCTCTTCTCGCTTATGAGTGGGGAGTCATTTTGGGAGCCGTTTGGAGTGACGGCGGTCCCAGTTGTGTTGTACCTTTTTTTAGTGGGTTAGTGTTGTGAGATCGAGTCGTGGAGTCTTTCTCCGACTGAGTTATGCTAGTTGAGCATTGAGTACCGATCTGTTTGATCGAGGATTATAGCCTGCTGAGTCTGGCATTCTATGCCAGTTATGAGATACTTGAGATACTTTAGTTCGGTGGCGTCGCTCCCCTCGAGCTACGCCCCGGGTGCGATGATGATACCGAGCCTGACGAGGCTGCGATGATGCGACTAGTTGATACACTAGAGTTCGCTTGAGATTGAGTTAGTCCATGTGGGACACCCTACGTAAGACCAAGTCCTGTTTGGGCGTAGTGGCAGTAGGTTTGGCGCAGGCTTGACTGGACCCTATGTGGCAGTCACTGAGATTTGGGTTACTGTGAGAGAGTATGCATATCATGTGTCTTAGTGAGTTTTCCTTCGAGCATTGTACTTGACATATTGTCAGTAGTGAGTGGTTGCATACCATCATCTGTGTTTTTCCCCTTGAGCATAGTAGATAGAGGCATGATAGCTGTTGATACTTATCCAGCTTTGTTTTCCTATCCCAGTCTTTTTCTATTATCTTATGCCTCTAGTAGACTTAGTGGGCAGACCGTGGGTCTTGGAGACGGTACCCACTGAGAACTACTGTAGGATGTAGTTCTCACACCCTCTGTCGGTGACAGGTTGCTGAGGCTTTTCTTTCGTTCCTGCCCGAGCTGGCTTGACGGACCGAGGACAGGGAGTCGTGTGATAGTTCCCTACCAGCATAGTTTCTTTAGAGTGTGGTAGATGCACCCTTTTTATATATTGAGAGTTTCTTGTTGAGAGACCTTTGTTGTGAGGTATAGAGTTGTATTTTATTTTACAGTTTGAGAGACTGATGTAGTGAGGATATGGTTGTATTGAGAGCTTGTACACTGATGTATTTATTGGCGTTATCTCCCTTTTGAGTTTTGTATCAGAGGACTTTTCATACGATCGTATTTGGGAGATGGATATTGTATTATTTTCAGTTGTACAGTGATTGGATTTCAGTTTTCCTGCAGCTTTTATTTTCGCTCTGATATCTGTATAGCTGTAGTTCTATCTTTTGCAGGTTAGACGCTTCGTTGGTGCGGGGCTTCCCGTATCGACGGCGGATCTGTTGGCGAGCCCGGGTCGCAGTTCCACCCCGGGGCGTGACAGATTAGAGTGGTATCAGAGCCTAGGTTGTAGGTCGTGGTGGACTTAGAAACCCTAGGCTTGTGGTTGGACATTAGGATGACTACGTGAGAGTCGTGATTTATAGCGAGAGTCCTGATTGAGTTTTATACCTCTCCCAAGAGACGGGATGAGTGATTGGCATGTTTACTTTCCTAAGCGATTATGTTGGCTGCAGACAACATAATGCTATGGAATGGATGACATGTCTTAGACTTTCGCTGGATTGGGTCGTATGGTTGTTGTGTCCTGATGTTTGTTATTATGCAGTGGACTATGATGCCCCTGAGACGTCGTGTAGTGAAGATGGCACACCCCGCATCTGATGAGTACCTGAGCAGCGGGAGGCAGAGCTATCAGAGCAGAGCGAGACCCAGGAGTTATGGATCCAGATGGCACAGTTGTCGGAGGCTGTCCGATGCCAGGAGGAGGCCATGGAACGTTTGATGCGCCTGTTGGAGCAGAGAGAACAGCCAGTTGCAGTACCGCTTGAGAGTCCTCCAGCACTTTCTTCCTACGCAGTGACATATTCAGTTGTATCAGTGGCACCGATGGAGCGAGCAGCCCCTCCGTGTCGACGAGTTGTACCGAGGCACCGAGGTAGGGTGGATGGCGGATAGTAGATGAGATTTGGGACATCATCGTGCGATCGAGCCAGTCCCGGCTGTCACGCCCCCGGGGGTTTTTGAGTCTATCAAAGCGGAAATTCGTGTGTATCTTTTTATTTTTCTCTGAATATGGTACATTAAACCTCATCCCCGGTGCGTGCCAGACCGCCACATACACAAAATTCTCCCTGTCCGCGGACAGAGTCTCCTTTGTATATGCACGGCGTCTCATTTACAACAACATACAACAATCATCAACCATCAACCATACAATAGACATTCTACATCAAGCGGAATATTAAAGCGGCATCAATGTTTAGAAAGGATAAAGCCAGCATTTGCAAAACCCGTGCCCACACGGCACTTCGTTTTGAGAAAACCCTTTTTGAAATCATTTGGTTTATCATGAAAACATGCCGCATAAGAAACATCGTCAGAAGAACTAAACTATAAAAGCACAACTCATCCACAGTGCCAAGTAATACATGTCCACGAATATTTCTACTCACAATCAAATTAACTAACATGCGTCAAAGAGATGAGATAATGATAATAACCAAGCGTTCTGACTACGGTCCTCGCGACGCAGTCTCAACAATCTCCCGGGTAACGCCCCTCGTAGTGCCTGTCACGGAGTGGGTAAAGTCAGTGACAAACAAAGTAGATGTCTAACAACAATAAGGAATAAGGAGCAAACCGGAAACACCGTAACCATTTCGCTAAAAACCCTGCACATATTAAGCTGGGCCCCGACCCCAGATTTATCAATTTAATTGGGCACCAACCCCAGAATGTTTATCGGAGAGACCAAAGTCTCCCCTCGTGCGCAAGCACTCCTTTGATGCATTTAACCCCTTCCACGGTGCTGGTGTGCTATTCCCAGCGGGCACGAAGGGGTCCTCACGGCTCCCACCCCTTTGTGAGGAACACAGGTCATACAAGACCACTCTTCCGGAAAAGTACACCCATGCGGAGGCCAATCCGCCTGTGTACGTGCAGCATCCCAAAACGGTTTTTTGCCGAGATCGGCGTGTCATGAACATTGCGACCGCAGCCGCTTCAATTGTTAGATAATAACACAATTATGCGAAAGGTTAAACTGTCCATCTACTTTGTTAGATAAATTGAGAGCACTTTAATGACGATAGATGCACTTACTGCACTGGTTGTATTTACAGCAACCGTACCCACCTATTTGGAGAGAGATCGGAACACTCGAATCTTTCGCGCACCCCCGCTGCGCGTCTGTACCTAAAGAAAGTCCGCAAGGATAACTATAGTTAAAAGCGTGTACTTACATCCGAAAACATAAGACCCGATTTACTCATTTGTTTTTGACGGAAAAGTCCAACATTGTCTGGTTGACGAAACGGAATTCCCGAGCCGCCGTCGCCGTCTGCCGGAGCCCCGCGCGGTTCAGAACCGCGCGGCGTATCTCCGCGGATGATGCCCTCGCGGCGCGGTGCTCCGCGCGGGTTGCCCGTGCGACGGCCGCACGGTGCCCGCGCGGGTGCGGCCCGGCACGGCGCCCGCGCGGTTGCGGGTCCGTGCGGGTGCCGCCCGCGCGGCAGTCGCGCGGCGCCCGCGCGGTGCCCGCACGGGTGCGGGCCCGCGCGGGTGCCTCCCGCGCGGCAGCCGTGCGGCGCCCGCGCGGTGCCCGCATGGATGCGGGCCCGCGCGGGGGCCGCCCGCGCGGCAGCCGCGCGGCGCCCGCGCGGTGCCCGCACGGGTGCGGGCCCGCGCGGGTGCCTCCCACGCGGCAGCCGTGCGGCGCCCGCGCGGTGCCCACATGGATGCGGGCCCGCGCGGGGGCCGCCCGCGCGGCAGCCGCACGGCGCCCGCGCGGTGCCCGCAAGATTGCGGGCCCGCGCGGGTGCCTCCCGTGCGGAAGCCGCGCGGCGTCCGCGCGGTACCTGCATGGTTGCGGGTCCGCGCGGTGGCCGCGCGGCGCTCGTGCGGTGCCGTCCGTGACCCTCCTCCGCGCGATGCCCTAGCGGCATTGCGCGCCTCCGCCGTCCGTTCCGCACCTTTTCAAGGAGACGAAGTCGGCGACGGTGACGGATACGACGGAGAAAACAAGAAACCAAGAACTCATGAAAAAGACAACGAACAAAATCCCAAATAATTTAAATAAATTATTTTACTAACCGAAGATCGACGGGAAGGTTGTCCGGTCGTGTTCTTGTCTTCGGTTCGGCGTCCGGGAAGATCGGGCTCCTTCTCTTTCTCCTTTCCCTTCCTTCCGGCTAGGGTTTCGTCTTTTTTTTTTTTTTTTTTTTTTCCTTCTCTCCGATTAGGGTTTTTTTTTTATTTTCTTTTCTTTTCCTTTCCGATATTCGGGATCCCTTATATAGTCGTACTTTACCTTTAATTAATTCCTCTTCAATTCGTACGTAAGAGAATTAATTAATTTTCCGTCTGGGATAATTAATTAACTAATTAATTATCCCCCACGAGATAAACCACCTTATCTCTAACGGGTGCAAGATATTTAGCACGGATTCCGATGCACGACTAATTACCGTATCACTTTGAATCCCGTTCAGGGGGTTCCCGATATCGGATTTCAGATCCGATCGCGCCGTCGGCTTTCTTTTTCCGCACACAATCGCGGAAAAATACTAGCGTCCCACAATGGCCAACTTCAAGAATTGAATAATTCTATTTCACTTAAAGGCCTAAACGACTACACGTAAGTCAAAAGTACCCCGAAAGACCGGATCACTACACCACTCACACTTTATAAAAAGTTTCGTCCCGAAACTTATATACAAACCCCATTAATTAATTCGGGAAAACATTCCCTCATCTTCGATTCCAGTTCCTACGTTGCCTCGCGCTCTTCGTGGTTGCTCCACTGGACCTTCACATAGGGGATAGTTCGATTGCGCAACTTCTTGTCCTCTCTTGCCAAAATCCGCACCGGCGTCTCCTCGACGCTTAAATCCTCTCGCAACTCGATGGTGGAGGCATCCAAGGCATGAGAGGGGTCAGCTAAGTATTTCCGGAGCATTGAGACATGGAATACGTTATGGACTCGTTCGAGATTCGGCGGCAGGGCTAATCGGTACGCCACCGGTGTTACGCGTTCTAGGATCTCGAACGGTCCTACGTACCTCGGGCTTAACTTTCCCTTTATGCCGACGCGTCGGTTCCCTTTGGAGGGAGAAACTCGGAGTAACGCGTGCTCACCCACCATGAACTCTAAGTCCCGACGTCTGTTGTCCGCGTAGCTTTTCTGTCTGCTCTGGGCGGTTAGTAGCCTCTGTCTAATCAATCGCACTTTTGCTTCGGTCTCCTCCACCAAATCTGGGCCCAGAAACTTACGCTCACCCAGGTCGTCCCAGCATATTGGAGACCGACAGCGGCGCCCGTACAGGGCCTCGTATGGTGCCATCTGAATGCTGGCCTGGTAGCTATTATTGTAGGCAAATTCCACTAGGGGCAAGCACCGTGCCCATCCTTCGCCCAGGTCTAAAACGCATGCCCGAAGCATGTCCTCCACAATTTGTATCACCCGCTCTGATTGTCCATCGGTTTGCGGATGAAAAGCCGTACAGAAGTGCAACTTGGTTCCCATTGCTCGCTGCAGGCTCTGCCAAAAGTTTGACACAAATCGCGTGTCCCTGTCCGACGTGATGGACATCGGCACCCCATGCAGCCTTACTATCTCGTTGATGTAGGTTTGCGCCAGTCGTTCCCGCGCCCACGTCGTGTGTATGGGCAGAAAGTGGGCCGATTTCGTCAGACGGTCCACGATTACCCATATTGCATCGTGTCCCTGTGACGATTTCGGGAACCCGGTCACAAAATCCATGGTAATCATGTCCCACTTCCACACGGGCACCGGTAAGGGTTGCAATTTTCCTGCTGGACGCTGGTGCTCGGCCTTCACTCGTTGGCACACCAGGCAGTGTGCCACAAATCGAGTCACGTCTCCCTTCATTTTGGGCCACCAGAAGGTCTGTTTGACGTCCTTGTACATCTTCGTTCCCCCGGGATGCGCTGTATATGGAGCTGTATGCGCCTCCCGCAGGATTTCCTCTTTGAGTTCTGGTAGATCCGGCACGCAGATTCGTCCCCGAAATCGTATGGTGCCGTCGGAGTTTACTGTGAAATCACCTCCTGGGTCGGCAGTTACTCTACCTCGCACCAGCTAGAGTTGGTCATCAGTCGACTGCCCTTCGAGAATTCTGTCAAGCAGGGTAGGTCTGACCACCAGTGTCAGAAGTCGTTCGACTGTACCCGCTAGTACTACTTCTAGTCTTAATCTCGAAAACTCCGCAATCAGACTATCTTGCTGGGTGATGGCACTCACCCCTGCCTTCTTGGCCTGCCCCTTACAGCTCAGGGCGTCGGCCACCACGTTTGCCTTTCCCGGGTGGTAGTGGATCGTTAAATCGTAATCCTTCAGTAGCTCGAGCCACCATCTTTGTCACAAATTTAACTCCTTTTGGGTGAAAAGGTATTTAAGACTTTTATGATCTGAGTACACATTGGAGTGTGCCCCATACAGGTAGTGTCTCCAAAGCTTGAGGACGAACACAATCGCTGCGAGTTCCAAATCGTGCACGGGGTAGTTTCGCTCGTATTCCTTGAGCTGCCTTGACGCATAGGCTATAACCTTTCCCCGTTGCATGAGTACTCCACCCAGTCCGTTTCGCGACGCATCGCAATACACTTCATAATCCTCCCCTGGTTCTGGCAGGGCGAGAATCGGAGCTTGCGTCAATCTATCCTTTAGCTCCTCGAAGCTCCTCTGACATTTGTCCGTCCAGATGAACTTTTCCCCCTTTTTAGTCAAACGGTTTAAGGGGGTGGCTATCTTGGAGAAACCCTCCACGAAGCGCCGGTAGTACCCGGCTAATCCTAGAAAGCTTCGAACCTCTGTTACCGTCGTCGGTTGGGACCAGTCCGTCACCGAATCTATCTTCTTCGGATCGACTGCGACTCCAGCCGCTAAGATTACGTGCCCCAAGAAGCCAACCTCTCGGAGCCAAAACTCACACTTTTTGAGTTTGGCGTAGAGTTTCTGTTCCCGTAGGGTCTGGAGGACTGTGCGCAGATGTTCTTCATGTTCCTCGTCTGTACGGGAGTAGATAAGGATATCGTCGATGAAGACCACCACGAATAAATCCAGGAAAGGTTTGAATACCCTGTTCATCATGTCCATGAACACTGCCGGGGCATTCGTGAGCCCGAACGGCATTACTGTAAATTCGTAATGACCGTAGCGAGTCCGAAAAGCTGTTTTGGGGATGTCCTCCCCCTTGACCTGGACCTGATGATAGCCCGACTGCAGGTCAATCTTTGAGAACACCGTCGCCCCCTGTAGTTGGTCGAAGAGGTCGTCGATCCTTGGCAGGGGGTACTTGTTCTTAACGGTGACCTTATTTATCTCCCGGTAGTCGATGCACAACCGGAGACTTCCGTCCTTCTTTCTCACAAACAGGACGGGCGCGCCCCAGGGTGACGCGCTAGGTCTGATGAAGCCTTTATCCAAAAGGTCCTCCAACTGTGCCTTGAGTTCCTTCAACTCTGCGAAGGCCATCCTGTACGGTGCCTTGGTGATGGGTTTGGTGCCGGGAAGTAGTTCAATGGGAAAGTCGACTTCTCGTTCCGGCGGCGCTCCGGGGAGCTCTGCCGGAAATACGTCCGGAAATTCCCTTACCACGGGACCGCTGATCCTTATCTGGGGAGCGTCCCTGAACTACCTATCGACCCATTGGGTCCTCGGCTGCAAGGCATAGGGTGGAGCCTATTTGTTCCTTGCATGGCCCTTAACGGGCCCCGAGTACACAAGGTTCTCCTATGCTTCGAAGCCCGCCCGCGCACATCGGCCGGGGGAGGCTTCGCCTAATACTTAAGGATTCTAAAGAGAGGGAGCGAGAGAGAGAGAGCGTCTAACAGGGGTAGCAGGCTAAGGTGTGACCGGTGCTCCTAATCTAAGAAGAAAAAAGTGGAACCAAAAGTTTACCTGCCGTCACTAGGTCTGGGACGTGGCGTCCTCCACCGTAGTATCCCGGGAAGCCCGTCCACAGCCCCTGGGCCAGCGTCGTACGGCGTGCTGGGGAAGGGACTTGTCGTCTGAGGAGTCTGCAGGTTGCTGGTCGTCAGGCGAATCCTTTGGCTGAACGGGGGCCGCGGCATTCTCTGGTCCTTCCTGCTGTGGTGGCGCGGCGGCGGCGGAAGTGGGCCTCTGAGGGCAGAAGGCACGGAAGTGGTCCGGTAAGCCGCACTGATTGCAGTAGTGGTACCTCCACGTATATTCTGCCACCGGGTGAGCTCCCTTGCAGATTACGCACGGTCCCTGAAGTGGTTTCGCGTCCCTTGCTGGTGTCGGTTCGTCCTCCCGCGCTTTCTCCGGTCGTCTTCCTCCTTGGCCCTCCGGGGTGGGGCCCCCTCGTGGAACGGGTGCAGCAGTCTTCCCCGTCCTCTTCGGTCGCGGTGCCGGAGGCCTGGTGGTGCCCGGTTTCCGTGGGCACTCGAAGAGTGCGTGTCCTGGCTTGCCACACCGGTAGCAGTGGTCGTGACTCCATGGACAGTCAGTCACCTGATGCGCCCCGCTGCATATGGGACACGGTTTCCCCTGCGGTTTGGATCCTCCTCTCCTTACCTTTCCAAAGGTTCCCTCTGTCCTCGGACGTTTGAGTGCCGGGCCCTGCTGGAAGGGGTTCTCTGCCGGTCTGGGATAGGGATAACACTGCCGAGCGCGTGCCTCGGCCAATTCTTGCTCTGCCCGCTGGGCCGATATAACCGCTTCATTAAAAGAAGGGAATCCTGTCGGCGGCATTCCCCGATAGGCGCCATTCCTGGCGTCTTGCCGGATGCGGTCGACACCCTCAAAATCCTGAGTCAGTATGCCTAGGCGCTCTGTGAGAGTTAGCATTTGCCCCGCTATGTCGCGTAGCTGGTTGCGGAGTATGCGGTTGGCTGCAGCTATGGAATCCATCCTGTCCATTGAGAATGGTTAGCACTCTGTGGCCGGATCCTGGCCGTTGTCCGCTGTAATACAAAGAAACCACGTTAACCCTAAGGTTATAACCCTAATACCCTGCCTTACGATTATACCTACGTTACGTTCCCCTATTCCCCGTACTCTCACGTACTACGCACCTATACCTTGGTTATCTCATGTCTAATTTGCTTGTGCTACCCTACACTGTGGATGTGGATCTCGTCTACTATGGTTATGGTTGTTTTTCTCTGATACCATTTAATCTGTCACGCCCCCGGGGGTTTTTGAGTCTATCAAAGCGGAAATTTGTGTGTATCTTTTTTTTTTTCTCTGAACATGGTACATTAAACCTCATCCCCGGTGCGTGCCAGACCGCCACATACACAAAATTCTCCCTGTCCGCGGACAGAGTCTCCTTTGTATATGCACGGCGTCTCATTTACAACAACATACAACAATCATCAACCATCAACCATACAATAGACATTCTACATCAAGCGGAATATTAAAGCGGCGTCAATGTTTAGAAAGGATAAAGCCAGCATTTGCAAAACCCGTGCCCACACGGCACTTCGTTTTGAGAAAACCCTTTTTGAAATCATTTGGTTTATCAGGAAAACTTGCCGCATAAGAAACATCATCAGAAGAACTAAACTATAAAAGCACAACTCATCCACAGTGCCAAGTAATACATGTCCACGAATATTTCTACTCACAAGCTAATTAACTAACATGCGTCAAAGAGATGAGATAATGATAATAACCAAGCGTTCTGACTACGGTCCTCGCGACGCAGTCTCAACAATCTCCCGGGTAACGCCCCTCGTAGTGCCTGTCACCGAGTGGGTAAAGTCAGTGACAAACAAAGTAGATGTCTAACAACAATAAGGAATAAGGAGCAAACCGGAAACACCGTAACCATTTCGCTAAAAACCCTGCACATATTAAGCTGGGCCCCGACCCCAGATTTATCAATTTAATTGGGCACCAACCCCAGAATGTTTATCGGAGAGACCAAAGTCTCCCCTCGTGCGCAAGCACTCCTTTGATGCATTTAACCCCTTCCACGGTGCTGGTGTGCTATTCCCAGCGGGCGCGAAGGGGTCCTCACGGCTCCCACCCCTTTGTGAGGAACACGGGTCATACAAGACCACTCTTCCGGAAAAGTACACCCATGCGGAGGCCAATCCGCCTGTGTACGTGCAGCATCCCAAAACGGTTTTTTTGCCGAGATCGGCGTGTCATGAACATTGCGACCGCAGCCGCTTCAATTGTTAGATAATAACACAATTATGCGAAAGGTTAAACTGTCCATCTACTTTGTTAGATAAATTGAGAGCACTTTAATGACGATAGATGCACTTACTGCACTGGTTGTATTTACAGCAACCGTACCCACCTATTTGGAGAGAGATCGGAACACTCGAATCTTTCGCGCACCCCCGCTGCGCGTCTGGACCTAAAGAAAGTCCGCAAGGATAACTATAGTTAAAAGCGTGTACTTACATCCGAAAACATAAGACCCGATTTACTCATTTGTTTTTGACGGAAAAGTCCAACATTGTCCGGTTGACGAAACTGAATTCCCGAGCCGCCGTCGCCGTCTGCCGGAGCCCCGCGCGGTTCAGAACCGCGCGGCGTATCTCCGCGGACGATGCCCTCGCGGCGCGGTGCCCCGCGCGGGTTGCCCGTGCGACGGCCGCACGGTGCCCGCGCGGGTGCGGCCCGGCACGGCGCCCGCGCGGTTGCGGGTCCGTGCGGGTGCCGCCCGCGCGGCAGTTGCGCGGCGCCCGCGCGATGCCCGCACGGGTGCGGGCCCGCGCGGGTGCCTCCTGCGCGGCAGCCGTGCGGCGCCCGCGCTGTGCCCGCATGGATGCGGGCCCGCGCGGGGGCCGCCCGCGCGGCAGCCGCGCGGCGCCCGCACGGTGCCCGCACGGGTGCGGGCCCGCGCGGGTGCCTCCCGCGCGGCGGCCGCGCGGCGCCCGCGCGGTGCCCGCATGGATGCGGGCCCGCGCGGTGCCCGCAAGATTGCGGGCCCGCGCGGGTGCCTCCCGTGCGGCAGCCGCGCGGCGTCCGCACGGTACCCGCGCGGTTGCGGGTCCGCGCGGTGGCCGCTCGGCGCCCGTGCGGTGCCGTCCGTGACCCTCCTCCGCGCGATGCCCTAGCGGCATCGCGCGCCTCCGCCGTCCGTTCCGCGCCTTTTCAAGGAGACGAAGTCGGCGACGGTGACGGATACGACGGAGAAAACAAGAAACCAAGAACTCACGAAAAAGACAACGAACAAAATCCCAAATAATTTAAATAAATTATTTTACTAACCGAAGATCGACGGGAAGGTTGTCCGGTCGTGTTCTTGTCTTCGGTTCGGCGTCCGGGAAGATCGGGCTCCTTCTCTTTCTCCTTTCCCTTCCTTCCGGCTAGGGTTTCGTCTTTTTCTTTTTTTTTTTTTCCTTCTCTCCGATTAGGGTTTTTTTTTATTTTCTTTTCTTTTCCTTTCCGATATTCGGGATCCCTTATATAGTCATACTTTACCTTTAATTAATTCCTCTTCAATTCGTACGTAAGAGAATTAATTAATTTTCCGTCCGGGATAATTAATTAACTAATTAATTATCCCCCACGAGATAAACCACCTTATCTCTAACGGGTGCAAGATATTTAGCACGGATTCCGATGCACGACTAATTACCGTATCACTTTGAATCCCGTTCAGGGGGTTCCCGATATCGGATTTCAGATCCGATCGCGCCGTCGGCTTTCTTTTTCCGCGCACAATCGCGGAAAAATACTAGCGTCCCACAATGGCCAACTTCAAGAATTGAATAATTCTATTTCACTTAAAGGCCTAAACGACTACACGTAAGTCAAAAGTACCACGAAAGACCGGATCACTACACCGGCAGTCTGATCCACCCCGATTTGCAGGATTGAGCTTGGAGCAGTGGGAGGCTGAAAACTGGATAACAGCAATGGAGAAGCATCAGGTACACTTGGCTACGCACTTTTTGGGAAAGGACGCCGAGATTTGGTGGCGTCGAGTTCGTCCTGTTGGACCACCGGGAGCGCAGTTGTTGACTTGGAGCGAGTTTCGTGCTTTTCTACTCACGGCCTTCTTTCCTGACAGTGTAAGCAGAAACTGGAAGGGGATCTTAGACGCCTGCAGCAGGGGAGTCGACCTCTTCAGGAGTATGTTCACGAGTTTTGTGATTGTTGAGCGGCATACCCCATGTCACCCGGGATTAGGCCCAGAAGGTTGAGCTAGTTGAGAGAGGACCACATCAGGATATTTATCACTCGGTGCATTCTCGGCGAGTGCCGACGTCAGATGCAGCGATTGAGCATGCTCAGTGGGTTGACCGAGGATCAGTGATTATGTCAGAGAGAGAGACGGAGCAACTGGGAACAGCTCCGGGGAGAGGCATCCAGTGCCGCCTGAGTTTGGACAGTCGAGTAGATCGAGACCCCCCGGGGCCGCCACGATCCCAGCCTGAGGGTCGTGAGTCTCAGAGGAGACAGAGACCAGGAGATTCTCCACAGCCGATGTATCAGGCAGCAGCAGCGGGATGACTATGTCATTTGTGGTGGGCCGCATTCTGCGTCGCAGTGTGACCACAGGCAGAGGCGATGTTTTTCGTGTGGACAGTCGGGACATTTTCAGGCAGCATGCCCTCGAGCAGTGCTTACGGCAATACCGCTTGCGACGGCACCCCCGCTACCTCTTCAAGATGAAGGAGCTCCTCCGATTTACCTCCAGGCAGATAGGGCCACGACGTCGGGGCAGGCCGAGCGGCGACCATCTACAGCGAGCGGATGAGTCTGTACCGCCCGGTTGGAGGGCGCTACCGCAGTGGACCAGATTGTCGCGGACATGATTTCTTTACAGCAGTTTGAGTTGAGTGTTTTTGGCTTTCCTGTCTGGACTGGAGGTAGAGTTGTTACCATGTGCACTAGAGGTACAGGTTCCTGTTGGTGTTATGCATGTGGGGGAGCCTTGTGGATCGTGTCCAGTACCGTTAAGACTTGGAATTATACCGACAGGTGTTATGTGTTGGGTTATATGTAATGTAGATCTAAATAGGGGAAAAAACACCTAGAGGGGGGTGAATAGGTGTAAACGTATAAACACTCAAAAATCGTTGCGATAAAAAACCCAATGCGGAAATAAAAATAACACGCAAGATTTTTACGTGGAAAACTCCATCACCGGAGTAAAAAAACCACGGGACCGATAACACGGCAGAAATCCACTAGAATTAAAACACGTACAAGGTGATTTACCGTACACACTTACGACTCAACCTTTTCCATACGCTCCTAGAGGATCTTCTCCGCTCACTCCACGACGCTTCTCGAATCCACGATCTGCGCCCAACGCCGAATCCACGGCGTCCAACGTCGAATCCACGACGTCCGACCGAATCCACGGTCTTCACCCAATAACACCCTTCGAATCCACGAACGTGCCTCGCTCCGAATCCACGAGAGCGGTTGAACCTTGAATCCACAAGGACACGCGAATCCACGCGCCGATTTTGGGGAAATCGTTGTTTTTGGGTGGTGATGATCCGCCGAATACTCAGATCAAAGATAGATCGGAAATACCATCTAAGTATTCATTAGTTTGATTCAACTCAAGATGTGAGTATGAAAACCTAGAATCAAACTAATCAATATAGATGAAGAAACATAGAGTATTCTCTAATGATTTCCTTTCTTCTCTATATGCGGATCTTAGGCCGTATAAAATGATATATGAATATGACGGCTATATTCCTTTTATCGGCCTCTTTTTATTATTTTGGATTAACCCTAGAAAAGGAGTCATAGGGTCTATTTATAGGTTAGAAACATTTGGAAGCAGATAAGAATCAAAAACCTAACATTTCTGGAATTTTTACGGATGGCGATCCGGATCGGATTTGGGCGATCCGGATTGCAGTAGCAAGAAAGACGGTTTCCAGAAAAACAATCGTTCGGGATCCGGATCGGAATGCCTGATCCGGATCGTTCATACAATTCTGAGAACTCAACGTTCGGGATCCGGATCGTGAGATGCTGCGATCCGGATTGAAGTAATGTATGAAACAACAACCTTCGGGATCCGGATTGCTGGCTCTGATCCGGATCCTGAACATGTCCGAACACCAGTTTTTGATTTTTATGCAGTTAAATATTCTTCCAGGTGTTTCTACACTATAAGAAGTATTCGGATCACCAATAATCTTTAGTTAAACATACCTGATCCTTTTGAATTCTTCTTTCTTGAGATTGAGTTAAATGATCCAACTTTCTTCACCTTCAATCTTCAAGACTTGAACCTTTCACGAAACTACGCCAACTCAAATTCCGTAACAATCTCCCCCTTTGGCGGTTTCGTGACAAAACACAGATCCACTAAAGAAAATTCAAAAAGATATTTTTGTTGCTATCACCATACAACAAAAATTTACAATGGAGATCCAAAAATTTAAAAACATGAGATAAACTCCTAAAACAGACTCTAGACTTAGACATCTGTACTCTCTGCACAAAGAAATCATTCTTGACAAAAAGAGATCGTTAGATACCTCAAGAATATTTAGCATTCAAAACCTAACAGAGATAGAGTTTATGCTCACCATGACATTGAGAAATTCAGATATGTAATAAGATCACAATCAAACATTGACATATCTTCTAAGCAATAAAATTCCAAATGTCATAACTTTGCTTTGTTAGTAATCAAACAACTTGTTAGTAATAATACATGTCCAAATAGTTAGTCGAATAGTTAGTAGGAACATGCAACAAATCACAAGATAAAAACCAAAGTTGTGATACTTACCTTTCACCAAAGTCAAAGTTGAAGTGATACTTACCTTGATGTTCACACATTCACATTATCATTGTTCAATCATTGTTCAAGTTCTCTCTAAACTCTCTCCCCCTTTTTGTCACAAACAAAGCCAAAATTACCAAAAATTTAAGAAGAGTTAAAAATTTTAAAAATTATTCCGAAATGTAAGAACTAGAACTAAGAGCAAGTCCTAAAAACTGAACTAAAATCTAAAAAGATAAAATCCTGCACAAATCTGCACAAAAAAAATGGTTAAAGCACAACTTAGTTATCCGAGTCTGAGTCTTCAGACGCACTATATCCCATCTTAGTGAACATGTTCTTGATCAATTTCCTCATTGAATTTACTTTCTTGGTCAATGTAATTTGGGATGCCGTTATGATCTCGAGTTCTTCAGACATTCGCCTTTGTTCTGATGCTTGTTGAGACGGTGAGGCCGAGGTGCCGACACAAGGTTTCTTTCCAGTTGAATGTGTCGGAGTAACATGTGGTAATTTGTGAAGTGACTTCACAATCGTTGACTCATCTATCATCCCCCAACAGTGTTGATAAGATGTCGAGCTTATATCAATGTCAAACTTTTGTAAGATCCTCATGATGATTAACGGAAACGGAAGTCGTTCAGAAGGATGAGGATGCACAATATATCTTGACATTCTATTCCAAATTATGTAGGGGATATTCATGTTCAATCCTACAGCCTCAGAGGGATGACCCAAGAGATATAGGAACAGCAGTTTCTCCCATCTCACGACCTTAGTCTGCATGTTAGGTAGTATGTTGTAACACGTGATGAAATTTAGAAATCGGTACTCCAGTCGAAGATGTTTGGATTTTAGATTCCATTCCAAGGACTTCGCCAATTAGCTGCGGAGTGATTTTAAGTTTCATCCCTTGGATATTTGTAAAGAAATGCATTGATCCATTTTCATCTTCTCGAAGATGTCTTGCATTCGTGTAAAAGGTTCTTACACGATACAAACAATACCCAAGTAGTTCGGGGAATCGGCAAACTTGGATGAGATTAGCTTCCTCAATCAAGGTTCCAAACTCAGGTGAGTGATTTCGGAGAGCTTCAATGTTGACATGACGTTCACCGACGCATTCACGACGTTCAAACGCTCGAAGGCGATCCATGCTGACGAACACTCCTTCCACGCGAGGCGGTGAGTCAGGAACTATCGGCGTGTTAATATCAGCGTCTCGTCGTAGTCCAAAACGTCTAGTTACTCGTTTTCTTTTCACAGAGATGGTTGGTTTAGCCATAGGGGCTTTTCCTTTGTCCATGGGTCCCTTTCCTTTTGATCCATCGGAAGCTTTTCCTTTTGAACCATCAGACGCCTTTTCTTCAGTCAATGAGTCATCATCATCTGTCAATTCAGTCCAATCTACCTCTTGACAGTCTGCTTCCACTTCTGTGTCACTGATCAGAAGATACTCACCTTTTTGTTGTGTTTTCTTAGCTCTTTTTAATTTGTTTGTGGCTCGAGTGTGCACTATTGTGACCAACAAAAGAATGATCCATGAGAATTCCATTGATCCAAATGCCTTAAGAAGATTGAAGTCCTGTGAAGACCAACTCAAGAACACATGAAAAAATTGTTAATTTTCAAATATTAGAAGAATTGTACCCAAACAATCATAATCATGTAGAGAGACTAAGAATCAAATTAGTTTTGCAAAAGGACTTTTAAAAATAGATCAATTGCATGATTTTCGAAAATCCTCATTATATGCCCTAAAACCGAATTCTTTGAAATCGAAGACCAAAAATCCGTTTACCTTGGGAATACCTAGCATATAATCAAAACTAATCTACCCAGAGTTTTATTTCAAAAGAAATTTGATCAAAAACCATCCACAAACGAAATCGATCCAAGAAATTCATCACGTTTGAGGAGGAAAAAGAAAAACGGTGAAAAACCGAGATTTTGATCAATAAAACTTACTTGTATTCGAAGAACTTGAGTTTGGAAAGGTCCAAGGTGCAAACGTTCTAGAGAGAGAGGCTCTAGAGACTTGAGAACAAAAGATTAAGGTAAAAGAAATCAAAACCCTCTTGTTCTTATTAAAACCCTAGCCGTGATCCGGATCGGATCGAGATTTCGATCCGGATCGGCCAGCCGCAGGAAGAAGCCTGCGTTCGGGATCCGGATCATCTTGCCCGATCCGGATCGGCTCCAACTTTTTCATCAGAAAAATTTAGAAAAATTTCATAAGATCCAGAAAAAGTATGCAAGCACAATTGTGTATCAACTTTAAACAAAAATCATCGTTTCATACAACAAGAATTAGATTATGCCAAATCTATCAATAATATCCAAAAATGAAACGAGAATTTACAAAAATTAAATCCCTTAAAGTTGAACACCTTCAATTACATCTAACTTGATCTTATGAGTAATGCCTTAATCAAATCATCAATTCAGTAAAGAAAATGAAATACGAAGATCAATAGATGTTTGAAATCCCAAATATGGTAGATAATTTATCTAGACAATCTGTTGAAGAGAGTGGCTCTTTGAGCATCTTTCTTTTAAAAACCCACCTTATACCAACCTTCAAATTTGACGGAGTCAAGTATTTCAACATGCATTTTACTTAATCAAAAATTGGACAACCATGCTTGGTATACATGTGGTAGCTGCACACAATACTCGGACGACCGAGGTGGTAGCTCTTTCCTCCATGTGGTGGTAGTTTTCACACTCCTCATGGGATGTAACTCTTTCCACATCTTTTGAGCATTTTACATTTCTTTGACTCCCCCTCAATTGGCTATCAATTATTTAAGATATAAAGTATTCAACCAAAAATTGATCTCGATTTCATGCTCGACTAAGCAGTCAAATAAGATAATGACTATACCAAGAGATGATTGAGAGAGAAATTGACTTTGATCACTCAGAAGATGATTTAATTAACATAAATGATCATTGCAACAGTGAAATATTATGATGGCAAAAGCATAATAAATTTCTAAATGTGCGAAAAGATTCAATTAAAGTCAATTATGATCTATGCTCAATTAATGTCCTATGTACAAACATAGATAATGAACAAAACAAAATAAAAACAAAACCTATCCTAAGCAAAGGTTTCAAAAAGAAGTTTATTTCAAGGAAAGCATTCCAATTGCTTTTCGCAAATGAATAAAACGTTTTTGATCCAAAGGTTTTGTTAGAATGTCAGCTAATTGATCCTCAGTTGAAATATATGAAAGTTGAAGAGTATTTGATTCAACTAGCTCTCTAAGAAAATGATATCTAAGTTCAATATGTTTTGTTCTAGAGTGCAACACAGGGTTTTTAGAAATGTTAATTGCACTTGTGTTGTCACAAAGAATTATTACCGAAGATGCTGAAATCCGGAAGTCGCTCAACACACTTTTCATCCAAATGAGTTGGGTTGAACAACTACCCGCTGAAATGTATTCCGCTTCGGCAGTCGAGAGTGCTATGCAGTTCTGCTTTTTACTGTGCCATGCAACAAGGCAATGGCCAAGATAGAAGCATGCACCACTCGTGCTTTTCCGATCATCCACTGATCCTGCCCAATCAGCATCTGAGTATCCAACAATATCCAAACTAGTTCCCATAGGATACCAAATTCCGAAATTAATTGATCCTTTGATGTACCGGATGATCCTTTTCACCGCTTTCAGGTGAACCTCCTTTGGTGCTGATTGATATCTCGCGCAAATCCCAACACTAAAGGATATATCCGGGAGACTAGCCGTGAGGTAAAGTACTCTTCCAATCATACTTCGATACAGTTTCTCGTCTACATTCTCACTTTGTGATTCACTTCCAAGTCCCTTGTGGCTAGTTCCCATTGGAGTCGGAAAATCCTTCGAATTTTCTAAGTCATACTTTTTAACCAACTCCATTGCATACTTGGATTGACTCAAGTGAATACCTTCATCATTTTGTTTAATTTGCAATCCAAGGAAATAAGTCAATTCACCCATCATGGACATCTCAAATTCGCTTTCCATGGTCTCCGCAAATTTAGAAGCATCATTATCTCTTGTTGCGCCAAATACAATGTCATCGACATAGATTTGTGCTACAATGAAATTGCTTTGATAATGCTTCACAAAGAGAGTCCTGTCAGCTCCCCCTCGAGTATAGCCCTTCTCCAAAAGGTTCTTTGTCAGCCTTTCGTACCATGCTCGCGGTGCTTGTTTCAGACCGTAAAGAGCCTTTTTCAAACGAAAAACATGGTTAGGTTGTTTATGGTCTACAAAACCTTTCGGTTGAGCCACATAAACTTTCTCATTTAAAAACCCATTTAGAAACGCGCTCTTAACGTCCATTTGAAATAATTTGATTTTAAAATGACAAGCAATAGCAAATAGTATACGAATGGACTCGAGTCTAGCTACAGGGGCGAATGTTTCATCAAAGTCTATACCTTCTACTTGAGAGTAGCCTTGAGCAACTAATCGTGCCTTGTTCCTGATGATAGTACCATCCTCATTTTTCTTGTTCTTGAAAATCCATTTGGTACCTATCACATTATGTTGCTTTGGAGGCTTCGTTAATTCCCAGACTTTGTTTCGCTCAAATTGATGGAGCTCTTCCTGCATTGCTTTAATCCAGTAGTCATTCTGAAGAGCTTCATCTATGTTCTTTGGTTCGATTAAAGATACGTAGCAAGCGAATCCACAAACCAACTGCCTCCGAGTTCTAACTCCTTCTTGTGGATCTCCAATGATGTTTGATTCCGGATGATCCTTGGAGATTCGTAGCGTTTGTTGAAACGGAGTACTCAGAGGTATATGCGATGATTCCTGCACATCAGATAAACTTGAAGAACCATTAGATGCATCATTAATATTGGAAGTATTATCATGAGAAGACGCACTTACAGGAGTATCATCATCCAGAGAGATATCGAGGGTAGATTTTTCAGATGCAAAGTGAAAAGCTTCATCTACTTTAACATTTATAGATTCTACAATCGTTTTAGATTCGATGTTAAATACTCGATATGCTCTGCTATTTGTAGAATAACCCAAAAAGATCCCTTCGTCACTTCGAGAGTCAAACTTTCCAAGATTTTCACGGTCACGTAAAATGTAACATCGACTCCCGAAGATACGAAAGTATTTGATATCCGGTTTTCTACTAAACCACAGCTCATATGGTGTATTTAAAGTTCCTGGGCGCAAAAACACTCGATTAATGACATAGACAGCGGTGTTCACAGCTTCAGCCCAAAAATGTAGCGGTAAATTCCGGCTATGAAGCATCACACGCGCCATCTCTTGAACAACCCTGTTTTTGCGCTCAACAACACCATTCTGCTGAGGTGTATAGGGTGCTGAGAATTCATGTTTTATGCCGTTGGAAGTGCAAAAATCAATGAATTTGGAATTTATGAATTCTCCCCCTCTATCACTCCTAACACGAATGATCTTTTCATTCTTTTCAATCATAATACGATGGCAAATCTCATGAAAAGAATCAAACGTATCAGCTTTCTCTTTTAAAAATGCTACCCAAGAAAACCTAGAGAAATCATCAACCAATAAGAAAATATACCATTTACCTCCCAAAGATGGTTGACGGGTCGGCCCCATTAAATCCATGTGCAAAAGTTCCAAAGGCCGTTTTGTACCAACGTGGTTCAAGTTCTTGTGTGCAGTCCTAGACTGTTTTCCCTTTTGGCAACCACCACACACAACGTTTTGCTTAAGCAAAAGTTTTGGAACCCCCTTGACCACGTCCTTGTTTGAAATTCTAGCAAGTTCCTTAAAATTTAAGTGACCTAGCCTTTCATGCCAAAGTGTTTCATTATCCAAAGAAACTAGGTTACATTTTTCAGAAAATTTATTAGGAACAACATAACAATTGTTTTCAGATCTAACCCCTTTTAAAAAGAATACATGGTCCTTATCAGTTACAACACATTCAACAGATGAAAAGTTAACTAAAAAACCATTGTCGCAAAGTTGACTTATGCTGATGAGGTTAGTCTTAAGGCCATCAACAAATAACACATTATTTAGAACCGGGCCATCTGGAATAGCTACTGTTCCTTTTCCAACAATTTTGGAAGATCGACCGTCTCCGAAAACAACGAGTCCTCCGGAGATTTTCTCAAGATTTTGAAAACTATTTTTGTCACCGGTCATGTGACGGGAACACCCGCTATCCAGATACCAAGACGAACTATCATATGCATGCAAGGAAACATTGGTAACAAGACAAGGAAAGATTTCACCTTTGCGCACCCAAACCTTTTTGGAGTGCGTCGGTAATGGTCGTGAAGTTATATGCCTAGGTGAAAGCGTCTTGTTAAAACGATTGCTGCTCCTTGATGAAGTCGTCTTGCGCGGTAAACTACCAAGGTTCTTTTCCTTCAATTGATTTGCAATTGATTTCCGAGGAATCACCTTTGTGGTAGTCATTGCAAGAGGTGTTTGAGGTGCGCGTTTGACTCCCGTCTTGCAATATCTTCTTATGTGCCCTGAAACACCACAACGAAAACATACCTTAGATCTTGACGATCCCAAAGAGGATGAAGTAAGTTTGTTGTCGTTGTTTGTCTTGAATTCCGGTGACGGAGGAGGAGATACCGACTGAGGCACAAAAACTGTCCCACTCGAACTTGGACTGTTTCCAGTTTGAGTGTACCCGAGGCCGAACCGATTTGTTTGACCAAGACCAAGAAGCCTATCCAACTTACTCCTTCCTGAAGAGAATCGCTTCAAGTCATCCTTGAGTTGAAAAATGGTCTTTGTCATTTTCAGGTTATCCTGTCGAGCCTCGTTGTAGAGCTTTGAGAAGTGATCCGCTTTATCCACCAGTTTTGTATGTTCCTTCTCAAAAAGCTCATTGGACTCTTGAAGGGAAACATTTACTTTTATCAGATTTTCCCTTTCCACTTCAAGAGTGTTTGAGAGAGAAGTTGCTCTTTTTGCTTCCTCTTCGAGATCATGCACTCTCCCTCTCAAACTCTTGTTTTGCTTAGCCACTTTCTTTGAATCCCTCAAAAGTCTGTGGTAGGCTAAAGCAAAATCTTCACCTTCCGAATCATCCGATTCATTGTCCGTTGCATTCTTTTCAACAGTGGAGTTGGACAATGACTCGGATGTACTTGCCATAAAGCACATGAAGGGTAAAGATATGGACGCGTGGAATGTCGTGGAGCTCTTTTCTTCATCACTTGAAGACGACTCATTTGACGTTGAGTTGTCATCCCAAGTGACGACTTGCATCGCCTTCTTCTTTGCCGGATACTTGTTGGGACACTCCGTTGCAATGTGGCCGTAGCCTCGACATTTGAAGCATTGTAGTTGTCCCTCTGAACTTTTCTTATCCTTTGAGAAGTTCTCTTGCTTTCTTGACTTGTAACTTGAAGTACCCTTGCCTTTGTTCGACTTTCCGAAGGATGGAGATTTACTTGAATTACCCCTTCGAAAGTTGCGGTGAAACTTCCTTGTCAAGAGAGCGAGCTGCTTCTCAAATTCCTCCATAGAAAGGTTCTCGTCATCGTCTGAGGAGGATGTATCCGCGTCTTCTTCCTTAGTTGTTTTCAACGCATAACCTGAAGACTTAGAAGAGGATGCTTTTCCAGAAGAATTGTTAGTAGTAAATGTCATTTCATATGTTTGTAATGAACCAACTAATTCTTCTACACGCATTTCGTCCGGGTGTTTAATAGTTTCAATGGCTGTAACCTTTGGGCGAAATCGTTCAGGAAGAGCTCTTAAGATCTTTCTTACAATCTTAAATTCTGGAATCTTCTCTCCCAGGTTAGCACATGAGTTTACGATGTCTTGCAATCGTGTATAGTAGTCCGTGAAAGATTCATTTTCTGCCATCAAGATAGAGTCAAACTTGCTCGTAAGCATTTGCAGTTTCTGAATCTTCACGAGGTTAGTTCCCTAATGTGTAACCTGAAGAACATCCCAGATTTCTTTCGCAGTCTCACATGCCGAGACGCGAGAGAATTCAGTTTGAGATAAGGCATTAAAAATAGCATTAATTCCCTTGCTATTGTAAGAAGATGAATCTAACTCTTCCTTGGTCCATTTCGACCTAGGTTTTAAGGTGCGAACATCAGAGATAATTTCAGTTGGATTAGACCATCCTAATTCAATTGATTGCCACACCCTTTCGTCGTTGGAAATTAAAAAAGCTTTCATCCGTACTTTCCAGTACGCATAATTTGTTCCATCAAAGAAAGGGGGTCGATTGATGTTTCCACCTTCAACCATTGTTTACAACCCTATTCCCGCTCTGATACCACTTGTTGGGTTATATGTAATGTAGATCTAAATAGGGGAAAAAACACCTAGAGGGGGGTGAATAGGTGTAAACGTATAAACACTCAAAAATCGTTGCGATAAAAAACCCAATGCGGAAATAAAAATAACACGCAAGATTTTTACGTGGAAAACTCCATCACCGGAGTAAAAAAACTACGGGACCGATAACACGGCAGAAATCCACTAGAATTAAAACACGTACAAGGTGATTTACCGTACACACTTACGACTCAACCTTTTCCATACGCTCCTAGAGGATCTTCTCCGCTCGCTCCACGACGCTTCTCGAATCCACGATCTGCGCCCAACGCCGAATCCACGGCGTCCAACGTCGAATCCACGACGTCCGACCGAATCCACGGTCTTCACCCAATAGCACCCTTCGAATCCACGAACGTACCTCGCTCCGAATCCACGAGAGCGGTTGAACCTTGAATCCACAAGGACACGCGAATCCACACGCCGATTTTGGGGAAATCGTTGTTTTTGGGTGGTGATGATCCGCCGAATACTCAGATCAAAGATAGATCGGAAATACCATCTAAGTATTCATTAGATTGATTCAACTCATGATGTGAGTATGAAAACCTAGAATCAAACTAATCAATATAGATGAAGAAACATAGAGTATTCTCTAATGATTTCCTTTCTTCTCTATATGTGGATCTTAGGCCGTATAAAATGATATATGAATATGGCGGCTATATTCCTTTTATCGGCCTCTTTTTATTATTTTGGATTAACCCTAGAAAAGGAGTCATAGGGTCTATTTATAGGTTAGAAACATTTGGAAGGAGATAAGAATCAAAAACCTAACATTTCTGGAATTTTTACGGACGGCGATCCGGATCGGATTTGGGCGATCCGGATTGCAGTAGCAAGAAAGACGGTTTCCAGAAAAACAATCGTTCGGGATCCGAATCGGAATGCCTGATCCGGATCGTTCATACAATTCTGAGAACTCAACGTTCGGGATCCGGATCGTGAGATGCTGCGATCCGGATTGAAGTAATGTATGAAACAACAACCTTCGGGATCCGGATTGCTGGCTCTGATCCGGATCCTGAACATGTCCGAACACCAGTTTTTGATTTTTATGCAGTTAAATATTCTTCCAGGTGTTTCTACACTACAAGAAGTATTCGGATCACCAATAATCTTTAGTTAAACATACCTAATCCTTTTGAATTCTTCTTTCTTGAGATTGAGTTAAATGATCCAACTTTCTTCACCTTCAATCTTCAAGACTTGAGCCTTTCACGAAACTACGCCAACTCACATTCCGTAACATTATGGTTTAGTGGCAGCTCCACGACTCAGATTGAGCACACAAGATGGACCAGTTGATGCGGTATCGTGCAACTGCTGATTGTGGAATGAGATCAGTTACCCTTCCGCGAGTTGGACTAAAGGAGTTCATTTTCACAGATCACTGGGGTATCCTTCCTGCAGCTGCGCCTTCAGCGGTTTGGGACTTGGTGCTACTTTTGGATCGTTGGTGATGATTAGGACTAGAGGTTGTGTCCTTACGGGTCACGTTTAGATCGTAGCTTCCGTTTTGTAGCCACGGTAGGAACGACTTCAACACTTCTCTCCCTTTTTCTCGCCAGTATTCTGAAATTTTCGAACAGGACGAAAACTTTGAAAGACTGCTCCAGAAATGGAGACGGTGCCCGAACATGTTCTTGTTTGATTGGGGCAAGGGCACTGGTCCTTCCGAAATTTTTTGGACTTTTCGTTAATTTCAGCCGTTTACTAAACTAAGAGTTGTGGTTGACGACTTTCCTGCTGGTGGGGCCTTTACCCTTCTTGTTGGTTGTGTTGGCGTTTTCGTGAGGTTTTCCCAGCTTTTGGACTCCTAGCCGTGTGGACTCGCTTCGCGGAGGATGCGTAGCGACTGGGAAGCTGGAGACGGTGTTGATGGATACTTACCTTTGGCTTTGGAACTCCCCTTTTGAGCCGTGTTAGTTTCGAGGATGAAACTTTCTTTTAGTGGGGGAGAGTGAGAGGATCCGAAATCCCCACTTAAGAGATTACTGTCGGATTGTGGCCTTTGGGAGTGTTTGTGCGCGTGTCGGGCCCGGGAAATGGATTTGTGACGCAATTTGGGATTTAGTTGCATCACTGGAGGCCTGCGTGGTGTGTCGGTGGTGTTTGCGCGCAATTTGGACACAAGTGTTGGACTTTGGGCTTAAAAGGAGATCCCGTGGGAAATTGGAGGACCCGTCGAGTGTTTAGAACTGGTTTCGCGCGACGCGGATGTCAAATTTGGACTCCGGGCGAAGTTTGGATAAAAGATTACCTCTCCGGTTGCCTTCAAGAATTTTTTAGAGTTGGAATATGGCAAATCGGACTTCAAAATTGGGCCCGGCGCGGAAATCGGAACAAGTGGGCTATCCGGGGGCATTCGGCAAATTTTCGGATGAGAATTTGGAGAAATGGACATCGTTTTTGGATTCAGCGCGCGAAATCGTTGAGAATGGACTATTTACTTGCTTTTTTTGGAGCCCGGTTGATGCGCGCGTTTTTCGAGGTGTGTGCGCGGATCTCGAGGTGCGGCACGAATCCAGAGGCGACTCGAGGCGCGCGACGCGCTGCGCAATGCGCGCAGCTGGCGCGTTGGGAATGCACCCCTTCCGCGCGGGTCGCGCATGGGCCGCCACGTGGCGGGCCCCCCATTGGCGCCCGTGCAGGCGCGGGGGACACGCGCCCGTGTGGCGCCCGGGGTGTCCCGCGCCTGCACGGGCGCGGTGTCACGCGCCCGTGTGGCGCGCGGGCTGCGCGCCCGTGTGGCGCGCGGGCTGCGCGCCCGCGTGGCGCGCTTGGGTCCGCGCCACGTGGCGCACGGGGCGCGCGCGTGGACCCGGTGCACGCGCCTCGGCTTGGTGGACCGCTGGTTGGGGCTCCCCATTGGTTGGCCGCCGTGGACCGGGTCCGTGGACCACCCTCCCTCCTCCTCTTTTTCTTCTTCTTCTTCCTTCTCCCCCGCGCCATTTCTCTTCTTCTTTTTCTTTTCTTCTCCAACCGAGCACGAGAGGGGGAGTGAGAGAGGGGAGTTCGTTGGGTGCGGCGGCGCGTCGGCGACCTCGTGGAGCGCGCTAGGCGTCCCATTTAGCCAGATGAGTGGGCGGCGTAGTCGAGGTAGGTCCCGCGCGTTGTTTTCGCGGTATTTTTGGCACAGTTTTGGGGCGTTCTTTTGGACATTAGATTGACCCCTTGTTCTTATCTGTGTTAGGGACCGTATTTTTACTGCTCCGTTTTGCGTGCGGACCCCGACGGTGTGCTTCGTTTTGCGTGCGAACTCTGTTTTGCGCGCGGGTTTCGGCACCGTGCTCCGTTTTGCGTGCGGACTCCGGCGGCGTCCACCGTTTTGCGTGCGGACTCCGGCGGCGTGCACCGTTTTGCATGCGGACTCCATTTTGTGTGCGGGTTTCGGCACCGTGCTCCGTTTTGCGTGCGGACTCTCGCGGCGTGCACCTTTTTGCGTGCGGACTCCGTTTTGCGCGCGGGTTTCGGCACCGTGCTCCGTTTTGCGTGCGGACTCCGGCGGCGTGCACCGTTTTACGTGCGGACTCCAGTGGAGGCAAGGAATCGCGTGGAGGCCAATTGCAAGTGTCTACGAGCAATTGGTGGCTTACCGAGGTGGGTTGGTTTTTATCTCCATGTCTGCGGACTTCTCTCTAATTCTATTATGATAGGATTTTGCATCCTAGTTTAAGTGTTTCATTGGAACTTTGACTAGCACCCCCGTCATATGTTGCATGTGTAACCAGACCAATAGAGAACCTTAATCTGGGCTAGGTTCTTTTATGCTTTAGACATCCCACACAGTGCATTTCTTTCTGGACTTAGAGTTCCTCGCCCGGGTAGTGGGCCGAGTGGTCAGGACATTGTGGGACGTATGTTGCACTCGGGCCTGGGGGCCGAGTGGAGTCTGGTAGTAAGAGCCAGTCGTTTAGCTCTGGCGGGAGCCGTTCGGGTAGACGGTGGTCCCGAGACGTTGTGTTCTTGAGTTGGTTGTCACTACAGTGGTAGTGGTAGTGGCGTACTAGTGACAGCAGGACCTTGAACCCAGAACCTTTTTGGGCGCACACATGATTTTAGTCAGCCAATGTTTTCTTCCAAGCCTCGCAGGGTTGCCTGAGTATGTTCTTGTTTGATAGGACGAGGGCATTAGCTCTTCGAGGTTTGGACATAAAACTTATTTTTTAAATTGCTTTCCTAAAAAGACTAAAAATCATTAAAAAAATGGATTTCTCTTAGATCAAATGGTTTTCAGTAATAAATGTCACTGTTGCTTATAAACTTACGCACTCGAGATGATTCGAGTGGTCTGGGTTCTATGGGCTGACTTCTTTATGGGGTCGAAAGCGAGTCGGAAGCAACGGGAGGCTACGCCTATAGCCTGTTCTTGTTTGATTGGGGTCGTAGGTATTAGTCTCCCGGGGTTTTCGGACTCTTCGTGGATCTGGCTGTAGAGCATCTCCAGCCCGTGAGATTTGTAGGTTGAGATGGGTTCCCACTTTAACCGAGAGGGGCCGAATCCCTGAACGGTAAAGGATCGAGAACTTCGATAGGCTGAGCCTAGAGTCTGTTCATGTTTGATTGGGGTTCTAGGCACCGGCCTAACGGGATTCTCAGACCTTTGCTGCGTCAGTCGGTTCTTCTCGCTTATGAGTGGGGAGTCGTTTTGGGAGCCGTTTGGAGTGACGGCGGTGCCAGTTGTGTTGTACCTTCTTTTAGTGGGTTAGTGTTGTGAGATCGAGTCGTGGAGTCTTTCTCCGACTGAGTTATGCTAGTTGAGCATTGAGTACCGATCTGTTTGATCGAGGATTATAGCCTGCTGAGCCTGGCATTCTATGCCAGTTATGAGATACTTGAGATACTTGAGTTCGGTGGGGTCGCTCCCCTCGAGCTACGCCCCGGGTGCGATGATGATACCGAGCCTGACGAGGCTGCGATGATGCGACTAGTTGATACACTAGAGTTCGCTTGAGATTGAGTTAGTCCATGTGGGACACCCTACGTAAGACCAAGTCCTGTTTGGGCGTAGTGGCAGTAGGTTTGGCGCAGGCTTGACTGGACCCTATGTGGCAGTCACTGAGATTTGGGTTACTGTGAGAGAGTATGCATATCATGTGTCTTAGTGAGTTTTCCTTCGAGCATTGTACTTGACATATTGTCAGTAGTGAGTGGTTGCATACCATCATCTGTGTTTTTCCCCTTGAGCATAGTAGATAGAGGCATGATAGCTGTTGATACTTATCCAGCTTTGTTTTCCTATCCCAGTCTTTTTTTGTTATCTTATGCCTCTAGTAGACTTAGTGGGCAGACCGTGGGTCTTGGAGACGGTACGCACTGAGAACTACTGTAGGATGTAGTTCTCACACCCTGTGTTGGTGACAGGTTGCTGAGGCTTTTCTTCCGTTCCTGCCCGAGCTGGCTTGACGAACCGAGGATAGGGAGTCGCGTGATAGTTCCCTACCAGCATAGTTTCTTTAGAGTGTGGTAGATGTACCCTTTTTATATATTGAGAGTTTCTTGTTGAGAGACCTTTGTTGTGAGGTATAGAGTTGTATTTTATTTTTCAGTTTGAGAGGCTGATGTAGTGAGGATATGGTTGCATTGAGAGCTTGTACACAGATGTATTTATTGGCGTTATCTCCCTTTTGAGTTTTGTATCAGAGGACTTTTCATACGATCGTATTTGGGAGATGGATATTGTATTATTTTCAGTTGTACAGTGATTGGATTTCAGTTTTCCTACAGCTTTTATTTTCGCTCTGATATCTGTATAGCTGTAGTTCTATCTTTTGCAGGTTAGACGCTTCGTCGGTGCGGGGCTTCCCGTATCGACGGCGGATCTGTTGGTGAGCCCGGGTCGCAGTTCGACCCCGGGGCGTGACAGATGAGATACTTGAGCTCGGTGGGGTCGCTCCCCTCGAGTTATGCTCCGGATGCTTGATGATGATGATTGAGATAGTCAAACTAGGACGCCCCACGTGGAGTGGGCAGGTGCGTTCCTAGTAGTCAGACTAGGACGCCCCACGTGGAGTGGGCAGGTGCGTTCCTAGTAGTCAGACTAGGACGCCCCACGTGGAGTGGGCCGGTGCGTTCCTAGTAGTCCGGATGCGTGGTAGTCGGCAGGTACGTTCCTAGATGACAGGCGCAGGCTTGACTGAGCCAGTTTTGACTGTCATTGAGATTGAGTTTTGTGAGCACCTCGTGTGCGAGTGGGTATATATAGCATGTTCTTAGATGAGTTTTCCTTTGAGCATGGTACTTGAGGCATATTAGTAGTGAGAGTGTATGCATAGCAGGTTCATAGTAGAGATTTCCTTGAGCATGATGTTGAGACATATTAGCTGTAGTTCATTTCCTGCTTTCTTATTATCTATCTGCATACCTATCTGTTTGCCTCCTGTAGACTTAGTGGGCATACCGTGGATGTTGGTGACGGTACCCACTGGGAACTACTTTCTGTAGTAGTTCTCACACCCGCTGCGGTGACAGGTTTCCTGAGGTTGTTGTTCAGGCTTAGCTCGCGCGGAGACAGCAGATCGAGGTGAGGACGTAGTCGATTAGTTCCTTACCAGCATTGAGAGTCAGAGGTAGATGTACCCTGTATATGTTTATGATTCCACTTTTGTACTGGACAGTCTGAGAGATTTGTGAGAGTTGTATTTATTTTTCATAGCAGAGAGACTATGTATTGAGGCTTAATATTTATTCAGTTGATTTCTGTAGCTACTGGTTTTAGTTTCAGCTCTGATACATATTTAGCTATAGATCTGACTTGCAGGGTAGACGCTTCGTCTGTGCGGCAGTTTCCGTACAGATGGCGGATTTGTTGGCGAGCCGGGTCACACTTTCGACCCCGGGGCGTGACAGTAAGGGCACCAATCACGTAGTTTGCATATTTTTGAGTTCCATTAATGTCCAAACATCCACGGTATCTTACTTCGTGCAAATAACTAGTGTAATTGACAAGGTCCCCCGGTTACATGAGTAGGTGGTTTTAAGTATTGTTTTATTTGTTATGCCTTTTTGATAATGTTTGTTTTGTTGGTTTGACTGGCTATTGGTTATGGTTGGCCGCTGACCCCTGCAACGTGTGTACAGAGTATGGCTCGTACCCAATCATTAGGCGACGGCGGAGGAGAGGAGGGAGTGAGGCCGACCGCTGTCGAGGCTACTACAGCCAGGGAGAACCAGTTGCTCCGGCAATAGGTTCATGATCTATCTGGGCAACTGGCGGCGCTCACTGATGTCGTACAGCAGATAGCCCGTGAGATGGCAACGTTGGTTACTGCTACATTGACTCCTGCTCCTGGGCCGGCTCCGTCTGAGGCGCCAGCGCCGGGAACAGGCAGTGAGGGCACTGTTCCGACAGACACTACGACGGCAAGGGCATCAGCAATACCGGTGGTGGCACCCCCGGATGTCCCTTCTCTGGTAGCTCAGGGATCAAGGCCGGGAGCTACGGTTGGGGATTGTAAGAAACTCTAAATATTTTATTTTAATAAATAGTCTAAAAGTGAATTTTGACCTGGTTTTTGAATTCAAAAGACCTATGTTGATTTATCTAGTCAATTGCCAGTGTGCGAGTTGCACGTTTTACGAGACAAAAAGGCTACTTTCCAATCCGGACATGATCTTGGAAATCCGAGTTGACCGTTGCGATCGTCTCGTCGAACTGAGCGAGATTTATATTCAGCACTTTTCGATCTGACGGTCGGATCTTCCAGAATTCAGCGAAGAAGCGGGCGAAATTACCGCGACCAATATAGCAGTGGTCTGCGCAGGGGTCACTTAAGTGAGTTACTGTATATGAACAGTAACCCTGATTTTCGGGACCCTGACGAATACAACGTTGACTAATTCACTGTTCGGAACCCAAACATAGTGATTCAGGTAGTCGTTTTGATCCGTTTCGATGTTCGGAACGCAATGGCGCAGTCGAAAATTCTGTTTGACGACTCTGGAATCTCGAAAAGCGCGAAAACTGTATTTTGGCACAGTTATTATGGACCGAGATCTTATTCGGGCAGTTTCGCGAAAATCAGAGATCGCTACCTGATGGGTCTCGTCGAGCCGGACGTCATGGCGCAGTCCATTTTCCGTTTCGGCGACCGGTTCGCCTCGAAAAACGTGAAATGCGATGAAAATACAACATTTTGCGCAATAGACCCTAAGTTGCTTGCCTCGTTTTGCGTGCCATGCATTGGTGAGGACGGGACAGGAGCAGCTGGGTCGCTGGGGACCCTGGACTGTATCTATTCTCTTATTCTCGCTTTTCATTACTCTGTAGTCATGTGAGTGATTCGCGATACCCTCGTGGGGTCGGCATGGATGTCGGTACGGGCTACATTTAGTGCCCCTAGTGGAATATCTTTCCCTTTTCTTTCTATCGGCCATTTGAAAATCAAGAAGGCAGAAGCCAAGGAAAAGTCTGCGAAAACCGTTTTTAAAAATCTAAGTGTCGTGTGGGCACCGTTTTCAAACCTTGTGGATTTATGCTGATTTCGAAACTAGCTTTCAAAACGTAAGCGCCGGGTAGGCGCTCTTTCAAAACTGTGGATTTATCCTTTCCAAATTGATCGGCCATACGTTCTTCTTTTATTAGTTTAGAATACTGGTTGCTTGTGAACAACTGTTGTGATTGATTGGTTGTGTATGTTGGAACACGTACTGAACGCTACGCCGTGCACGTACAGGGGAGACTCCGTCCGGTTGCAGAGTGACCCTGTACGTGTGGCGGGTCTGGGCACGCGCCGGGGAAGAGGGGTTCTCTTTAAAAAAAAAAAAAAAAAATTTACGCGTCAAATATTCGGCTTTTATGAATCGTTTCCGCTAAAACAAACCCCCGGGGCGTGACAGATTAAATGGTATCAGAGCGTTCTTTCAATCACAACAGTTAGTGCCGACATCCGCGGGAACACCTCACTTGCCTACACATGAATGAAATGGGTAGGGCATAGGACTGTAGAACGTGAGTGACCGAGGGGGGGGGGAATGTTGAGTCCTTTCTCTCACTTTATGGTTGTTGTTAGTAGGGTAGTCGGAAGTTGACTCTTGTGATGTGTGACAGACATGGCCCGTACTAGATCATCGGCCGGGGACGCAGAGTCAGTGTCCGACATCCACGGAGATACCACACTCAGCTACGAATGAATGAATTGAATAAGGCATAGAAGCGTAGAATGCGAGTGATCGGGGGAGCGGGGGAAAAGTATATGTCCCGTTTTCTAGATAGTTGGTTAAGTGCTATACTAGCGGAGTCTAGAACTGACTTGTGGGGTGTGTGAGTACGGGTTAAGTTCTGTTTCTCGGTTTAGCTCGGTTGTCGCGTTTGTGTAGTCGTATTGTTTGGGCTCGTGTAGTGGTGTTGTTGTGGGGGTCTTGGGATTCCCCCTGGGGTCGAGAAAAAGAGACCACTGGGACTAACGAATCTTGTTTGTTTGGGCTTGATTCTTCCTTTTGTTGAGCGGACCTAGAGCTTAAATACTCCTAGTTGGGAATATGATCGTTGGCCTGGGGGTATGCAGCTCGGCTCAGTGTATGGTGCTTGGAAGGGCAATGGACTGGGACCGAGCGGTAGAGGTTAATCAGAGTGTCGCACCCCTTGGGTGCCAAGATGGAAGTAGGACCGTGCTTCTTGGGTCTTGTCGCCAGCTCCCCATGACCAAGGCATAGTCTTGAGGTTTTGGGTTGCGAGTTTGTGATTGTGAAGCAGTACAGATCACGAGGGGCGCAAGGCCAATGGGAAGCGCAAGTCGGACATGTTTGGCCACTTTTCCCATATTTTGGATCCCTGGCGTATCTAAGTTCTGGGGATGAAACTTCTTTTAAGGTGTGAGTGATGTAGCACTCGAGAAATTCTAGTGTGCTCGCGGGCGAGAAAGCAGATCTAACCTTAGCGATTTGCATACCGGTGCGTGAATTGCACAGTTTCCGATGCACAAATTTCCGCCCTTCCGATCCGATACCTGGGTTTATGGTTAGGAACGACCCCCAGGATGACTTGTGTTCACAAGGGAGCGTAGGGTATTGGCATAGTGGTTTGGAGCTCTGGTGTGTGTCGCATAGTTGAGTCTCGTTGTTTCGGCTATTAGTCGTACGCACTCTGATTTTTTTTGGGGGATCGTTGTTAGTGTAGGGTTAGCCGCGGTCATGGTTTCGGCTGTGGGCTGATGTTTTCAATGGAGCCAGAGTGCTCGGACCCGTTACGGTGGTTAAAGGTTAAATCACTGTTCTCTTCGTAATCGTCCAGCTGATGGCATAGCAGTAGATGACTGCTATTAGTGCACTAGCCTCACAGTTTGCTTAGAGGTTGAACAAGTTGCTGACCCTTCAGTGTCCCCGTGTCTTAATTCGTTGGCCTATGGGCCCGATGGTAACCCTGTTCTGGGACGGATGCAATTGACCCCACCTTTTGCACAGGTTTTGTGGATCGACGTGGACTCGCCTAAGTGTTAGTCATGGCGATGTTTGTGACCACGAGGCGGTAGTAATCCTCGATAAAGGTTATGTTTTGGCACTGAGTTTGTGTTGGGAAGTATGTGATATACCTTCTGGTAGGAGTTGCGTCCCCAACTTGTTGTTGGCGACAAACCTTTGGTATTCCGCTGTTCTTTTGGTAGGCACGTTGGCTACAGGCAACGGACGGTCGAAAGAACTGAGGAAATACCCTGCCCTATAATGAGGAATACCAGATTGGGTCTAAATTAGTAGCCTTAGAGTTGTAGATACCTTGCGACTGACTTGTAGCCCTCGATTAAACCTTCTGAGCATTTTCATAGAGTATGACTTCAGGTTGTAAGCTCCGGGAATGAAACTTTTAAGTTGTAAGTTTCGGGGACGAAACTTCTTTTAAGTTGTAAGTGATGTAAGAAACTCTAAATATTTTATTTTAATAAATAGTCTAAAAGTGAATTTTGACCTGGTTTTTGAATTCAAAAGACCTATGTTGATTTATCTAGTCAATTGCCAGTGTGCGAGTTGCACGTTTTACGAGACAAAAAGGCTACTTTCCAATCCGGACATGATCTTGGAAATCCGAGTTGACCGTTGCGATCGTCTCGTCGAACTGAGCGAGATTTATATTCAGCACTTTTCGATCTGACGGTCGGATCTTCCAGAATTCAGCGAAGAAGCGGGCGAAATTACCGCGACCAATATAGCAGTGGTCTGCGCAGGGGTCACTTAAGTGAGTTACTGTATATGAACAGTAACCCTGATTTTCGGGACCCTGACGAATACAACGTTGACTAATTCACTGTTCGGAACCCAAACATAGTGATTCAGGTAGTCGTTTTGATCCGTTTCGATGTTCGGAACGCAATGGCGCAGTCGAAAATTCTGTTTGACGACTCTGGAATCTCGAAAAGCGCGAAAACTGTATTTTGGCACAGTTATTATGGACCGAGATCTTATTCGGGCAGTTTCGCGAAAATCAGAGATCGCTACCTGATGGGTCTCGTCGAGCCGGACGTCATGGCGCAGTCCATTTTCCGTTTCGGCGACCGGTTCGCCTCGAAAAACGTGAAATGCGATGAAAATACAACATTTTGCGCAATAGACCCTAAGTTGCTTGCCTCGTTTTGCGTGCCATGCATTGGTGAGGACGGGACAGGAGCAGCTGGGTCGCTGGGGACCCTGGACTGTATCTATTCTCTTATTCTCGCTTTTCATTACTCTGTAGTCATGTGAGTGATTCGCGATACCCTCGTGGGGTCGGCATGGATGTCGGTACGGGCTACATTTAGTGCCCCTAGTGGAATATCTTTCCCTTTTCTTTCTATCGGCCATTTGAAAATCAAGAAGGCAGAAGCCAAGGAAAAGTCTGCGAAAACCGTTTTTAAAAATCTAAGTGTCGTGTGGGCACCGTTTTCAAACCTTGTGGATTTATGCTGATTTCGAAACTAGCTTTCAAAACGTAAGCGCCGGGTAGGCGCTCTTTCAAAACTGTGGATTTATCCTTTCCAAATTGATCGGCCATACGTTCTTCTTTTATTAGTTTAGAATACTGGTTGCTTGTGAACAACTGTTGTGATTGATTGGTTGTGTATGTTGGAACACGTACTGAACGCTACGCCGTGCACGTACAGGGGAGACTCCGTCCGGTTGCAGAGTGACCCTGTACGTGTGGCGGGTCTGGGCACGCGCCGGGGAAGAGGGGTTCTCTTTAAAAAAAAAAAAAAAAAAATTTACGCGTCAAATATTCGGCTTTTATGAATCGTTTCCGCTAAAACAAACCCCCGGGGCGTGACAGGGATCCGGTGAGAGGTGCGGGCATCATGCCTTCCACTACTCAGTCCGCGGCCGTGGCCGGTAGGGATCCGGCGGTGCAGCCGGAGCGGGCTAGGGTGAGGGCGAGCTTGGCGGAATTCCGAATGTACAAGCCACCCATCTTTGAGCCTGCGCCCCCTAGTGTATCAACCAGGGCGTCCAATCGGACCATCTCAATATCACGTAAAGCGGCCTCTAGTGTATCAACTAGGCGCATCATCATCCTCGCATCCGGACCGTAACTCATGGGGAGCGTGTGGTGACCCGGATCTCTGCAGGGCTTCTACAGTGTGACCAGCAGCTTCTGGAGGCCTGTGTGGCGTGTCGCCGGTGTTGGTGCACCAATTGGACATAAGTGATGGACTCCGGGTGCTAAATGGATTATTTGGATAATCGGTTGACCCTGTCGGATGTGTAGAAGTGGTTTCGCATGAAACGAATATTAAAATAGGACTCAGCGCGAAGTTTGGACAAAAGAACACCTTTCTGGATGCCTTTGGCAATTTTTAGAATTGGAATATGGTAAAACGGATAGCGGATTTGGATTCAGCGCGTGAAAACGATAAAAATGGACTATTCACTTTTATTTTTCGGAGCCCGGATGACTGTAAGACCCCCCTTTTTATTTCGGTAATTTTCTTTCCTCTTTTCACTTTGAGCTGTCCGGCAGGGGGGGTTAATTAATTCGTGTTTTCTGGACAGTCCTGTTGGGTTATATGAAATGTAGATCTAAATAGGGGAAAAAACACCTAGAGGGGGGTGAATAGGTGTAAACGCATAAACACTCAAAAATCGTTGCGATAAAAAACCCAATGCGGAAATAAAAATAACACGCAAGATTTTTACGTGGAAAACTCCATCACCGGAGTAAAAAACCACGGGACCGATAACACGGCAGAAATCCACTAGAATTAAAACACGTACAAGGTGATTTACCGTACACACTTACGACTCAACCTTTTCCATACGCTCCTAGAGGATCTTCAGCGGATCTTCTCCGCTCGCTCCACGACGCTTCTCGAATCCACGATCTGCGCCCAACGCTGAATCCACGGCGTCCAACGTCGAATCCACGACGTCCGACCGAATCCACGGTCTATGCCCAACACCGAATCCACGGCGTCCAACGTCGAATCCACGACGTCTGACCGAATCCACGGTCTTCACCCAGTAGCACCCTTCGAATCCACGAACGTGCCTCGCTCCGAATCCACGAGAGCGGTTGAACCTTGAATCCACAAGGACACGCGAATCCACGCGCCGATTTTGGGGAAATCGTTGTTTTTGGGTGGTGATGATCCGCAAAGATAGATCGGAAATACCATCTAAGTATTCATTAGTTTGATTCAACTCAAGATGTGAGTATGAAAACCTAGAATCAAACTAATCAATATAGATGAAGAAACATAGAGTATTCTCTAATGATTTCCTTTCTTCTCTATATGTGGATCTAGGTTGTATGAAATGATATATGAATATGACGGCTCTACGTGATTATTTTTGGATTAGCCCTAGAAAAAGAGTCATAGGGTCTATTTATAGGTTAGAAACATTTGGAAGGAGATAAGAATCAAAAACCTAACATTTCTGGAATTTTACGGACGGCGATCCGGATCGGATTTGGGCGATCCGGATTGCAGTAGCAAGAAAGACGGTTTCTAGAAAAACAATCGTTCGGGATCCGGATCGGAATGCCTGATCCGGATCGTTCATACAATTCTGAGAACTCAACGTTCGGGATCCGGATCGTGAGATGCTGCGATCCGGATTGAAGTAATGTATGAAACAACAACCTTCGGGATCCGGACTGCTGGCTCTGATCCGGATCCTGAACATGTCCGAACACCAGTTTTTGATTTTTATGCAGTTAAAAACTCTTCTAGGTGTTTCTACACTACAAGAAGTATTCGGATCACCAATAATCTTTAGTTAAACATACCTGATCCTTTTGAATTCTTCTTTCTTGAGATTGAGTTAAATGATCCAACTTTCTTCACCTTCAATCTTCAAGACTTGAACCTTTCACGAAACTACGCCAACTCAAATTCCGTAACAATCTCCCCCTTTGGCGGTTTCGTGACAAAACACAGATCCTCTAAAGAAAATTCAAAAAGATATTTTTGTTGCTATCACCATACAACAAAAATTTACAATGGAGATCCAAAAATTTAAAAACATGAGATAAACTCCTAAAACAGACTCTAGACTTAGACATCTGTACTCTCTGCACAAAGAAATCATTCTTGACAAAAAGAGATCGTTAGATACCTCAAGAATATTTAGCATTCAAAACCTAACAGAGATAGAGTTTATGCTCACCATGACATTGAGAAATTCAGATATGTAATAAGATCACAATCAAACATTGACATATCTTCTAAGCAATAAAATTCCAAATGTCATAACTTTGCTTTGTTAGTAATCAAACAACTTGTTAGTAATAATACATGTCCAAATAGTTAGTCGAATAGTTAGTAGGAACATGCAACAAATCACAAGATAAAAACCAAAGTTGTGATACTTACCTTTCACCAAACTCAAAGTTGAAGTGATACTTACCTTGATGTTCACACATTCACATCATCATTGTTCAAGTTCTCTCTAAACTCTCTCCCCCTTTTTGTCACAAACAAAGCCAAAATTACCAAAAATTTAAGGAGAGTTAAAAATTTCAAAAATTGTTCCGAAATGTAAGAACTAGAACTAAGAGTAAGTCCTAAAAACTGAACTAAAATCTAAAAAGATAAAATCCTGCACAAAAAGATTAGAAAGCGAGTTAAGTCAGTCTGAATCCGAACTAGTGGGATTGGTACAATCCAACTTCTTCAAAATCGCTTGAAGCATTTTTGACATTCCGGAGACCTTTCTTTTCATCTTATGTTGCTCAGAGATAATCTGTTTGAGATTTGTAGACACGCTGTCTTGTTCAGCAGACGATCTTCGCTGTTCTTGTCGAAATGAGGACCCTGCATTCGCTTTTGCTGTGTGTCTCCAGGACGTTGAAGGATGTAGTATAGAACCAGACGGTGCATCTTGACCTTCAGTCCATGGAGATTCTCTAGGGAGAGAGCGAGCTCTGGCGAGGGGTCTATCAATCTGAATTCCAGTTCCCCTCGAATTCTTTCGCCTAGTGTACTGCTTGGTTGTTGAGGAAGATTTCATCAGCTTCTTGTTCTTCAAGTACAACCTATCTTCTTTGTCAATAGCTTTTTGTGCTTGTTCACAAATCTCTTCCCAGTCTTCTTCATCTGATTCTGAATCATTTTGACAAACTTTCTTTGTCTCTTCTTGATTTGAGTCATCTTGTTCTCTTTTTATAGAAGACGCACTAGGTCCTACCATTGCTACCAAAAGGAAGATTATCCAGGCGAACGCCATTGGTGCAAGTGCTTAATAGATTTAAACTCCTATGAACAATAACTCAAGAACACATGATAAATTGTTAATTTTCAAAGATTTGAAAAATTGTACCCAAACAATCATAATCATGTTAGAGAGACTAAGAATCAAATTAGTTTTGCAAAAGGACTTTTAAAAATAGAGCAATTGCATGATTTTCGAAAATCCCCATTATATGCCCTAAAATCGAATTCTTTGAAATCGAAGACCAAAAATCCGTTTAACTTGGGAATACCTAGCATATAATCAAAACTAATCTACCCAGAGTTTTATTTCAAAAGAAATTTGATCAAAAACCATCCACAAACGAAATCGATCCAAGAAATTCATCACGTTTGAGGAGGAAAAAGAAAAACGGTGAAAAACCGAGATTTTGATCAATAAAACTTACTTGTATTCGAAGAACTTGAGTTTGGAAAGCTCCAAGGTGCAATAGTTCTAGAGAGAGAGGCTCTAGAGACTTGAGAACAAAAGATTAAGGTAAAAGAAATCAAAACCCTCTTGTTCTTAATAAAACCCTAGCCGTGATCCGGATCGGATCGTGATTTCGATCCGGATCGGCCAGCCGCAGGAAGAAGCCTGCGTTCGGGATCCGGATCACCTTGCCCGATCCGGATCGGCTCCAACTTTTTCTTCAGAAAAATTTAGAAAAATTTCATAAGATCCAGAAAAAGTATGTAAGCACAATTGTGTATCAACTTTAAACAAAAAATCATCATTTCATACAACAAGAATTAGATTATGCCAAATCTATCAATAATATCCAAAAATGAAACGAGAATTTACAAAAATTAAATCCCTTAAAGTTGAACACCTTCAATTACATCTAACTTGATCTTATGAGTAATGCCTTTATCAAATCATCAATTCAGTAAAGAAAATGAAATACAAAGATCAATAGATGTTTGAAATCCCAAATATGGTAGATAATTTATCTAGACAATCTGTTGAAGAAAGTGGCTCTTTGAGCATCTTTCTTTAAAAAAACCCACCTTATACCAACCTTGAAAATTGACGGAGTCAAGTATTTCAACATGCATTTTACTTAATCAAAAATTGGACAACCATGCTTGGTATACATGTGGTAGCTGCACACAATACTCGGACGACCGAGGTGGTAGCTCTTTCCTCCAAGTGGTGGTAGTTTTCACACTCCTCATGGGATGTAACTCTTTCCACATCTTTTGAGCATTTTACATTTCTTTGACTCCCCCTCAATTGGCTATCAATTATTTAAGATATAAAGTATTCAACCAAAAATTGATCTCGATTTCATACTCGACTAAGCAGTCAAATAAGATAATGACTATACCAAGAGATCATTGAGAGAGAAATTGACTTTGATCACTCAGAAGATGATTTAATTAACATAAATGATCATTGCAACAGTGAAATATTATGATGGCAAAAGCATAATAAATTTCTAAATGTGCGAAAAGATGCAATTAAAGTCAATTATGATCTATGCTCAATTAATGTCCTATGTACAAACATAGATAATGAGCAAAACAAAATAAAAACAAAACCTATCCTAAGCAAAGGTTTCAAAAAGAAGTTTATTTCAGGGAAAGCATTCCAATTGCTTTTCGCAAATGAATAAAACGTTTTTGATCCAAAGGTTTTGTTAGAATGTCAGCTAATTGATCCTCAGTTGAAATATATGAAAGTTGAAGAGTATTTGATTCAACTATCTCTCTAAGAAAATGATATCTAAGTTCAATATGTTTTGTTCTAGAGTGCAACACAGGGTTTTTAGAAATGTTAATTGCACTTGTGTTGTCACAAAGAATTGTTACCGAAGATGCTGAAATCCGGAAGTCGCTCAACACACTTTTCATCCAAATGAGTTGGGTTGAACAACTACCCGCTGAAATGTATTCCGCTTCGGCAGTCGAGAGTGCTATGCAATTCTGCTTTTTACTGTGCCATGCAACAAGGCAATGGACAAGATAGAAGCATGCACCACTCGTGCTTTTCCGATCATCCACTGATCCTGCCCAATCGGCATCTGAGTATCCAACAATATCCAAACTAGTTCCCATAGGATACCAAATTCAAAAATTAATTGATCCTTTGATGTACCGGATGATCCTTTTCACCGCTTTCAGGTGAACCTCCTTTGGTGCTGATTGATATCTCGCGCAAATCCCAACACTAAAGGATATATCCGGGCGACTAGCCGTGAGGTAAAGTAGACTTCCAATCATACTTCGATACAGTTTCTCGTCTACATTCTCACTTTGTGATTCACTTCCAAGTCCCTTGTGGCTAGTTCCCATTGGAGTCGGAAAATCCTTCGAATTTTCTAAGTCATACTTTTTAACCAACTCCATTGCATACTTGGATTGACTCAAGTGAATACCTTCACCATTTTGTTTAATTTGCAATCCAAGGAAATAAGTCAATTCGGCCATCATGGACATCTCAAATTCGCTTTCCATGGTCTCCGCGAATTTGGAAGCATCATTATCTCTTGTTGCGCCAAATACAATGTCATCGACATAGATTTGTGCTACAATGAAATTGCTTTGATAATGCTTCACAAAGAGAGTCCTGTCAGCTCCCCCTCGAGTATAGCCCTTCTCCAAAAGGTGCTTTGTCAGCCTTTCGTACCATGCTCGCGGTGCTTGTTTCAGACCGTAAAGAGCCTTTTTCAAACGAAAAACATGGTTAGGTTGTTTATGGTCTACAAAACCTTTCGGTTGAGCCACATAAACTTCCTCATTTAAAAACCCATTTAGAAACGCGCTCTTAACGTCCATTTGAAATAATTTGATTTTAAAATGACAAGCAATAGCAAATAGTATACGAATGGACTCGAGTCTAGCTACAGGGGCGAATGTTTCATCAAAGTCTATACCTTCTACTTGAGAGTAGCCTTGAGCAACTAATCGTGCCTTGTTCCTGATGATAGTACCATCCTCATTTTTCTTGTTCTTGAAAATCCATTTGGTACCTATCACATTATGTTGCTTTGGAGGCTTCGTTAATTCCCAGACTTTGTTTCGCTCAAATTGATGGAGCTCTTCCTGCATTGCTTTAATCCAGTAGTCATCCTGAAGAGCTTCATCTATGTTCTTTGGTTCGATTAAAGATACGTAGCAAGCGAATCCACAAACCAACTGCCTCCGAGTTCTAACTCCTTCTTGTGGATCTCCAATGATGTTTGATTCAGGATGATCCTTGGAGATTCGTAACGTTTGTTGTAACGGAGTACTCGAAGGTACAAGAGATGATTCCTGCACATCAGATAAACTTGAAGAACCATTAGATGCATCATTAATATTGGAAGTATTATCATGAGAAGATGCACTTACAGGAGTATCATCATCCAGAGAGATATCGAGGGTAGATTTTTCAGATGCAAAGTGAAAATCTTCATCTACTTTAACATTTATAGATTCTACAATCGTTTTAGATTCGATGTTAAATACTCGATATGCTCTGCTATTCGTAGAATAACCCAAAAAGATCCCTTTGTCACTTCGAGAGTCAAACTTTCCAAGATTTTCACGGTCACGTAAAATGTAACATCGACTCCCGAAGATACGAAAGTATTTGATATCCGGTTTTCTACTAAACCACAGCTCATATGGTGTATTTAAAGTTCCTGGGCGCAAATACACTCGATTAATGACATAGACAGCGGTGTTCACAGCTTCAGCCCAAAAATGTAGCGGTAAATTCCGGCTATGAAGCATCACACGCGCCATCTCTTGTGTTGAGTTATGAATCCCAAAGTATCTAAATAGGTACTATCAAACAACTAGAGGGGGGGTGAATAGGTGTAATACTTATAAAACCAAATCTCAGTGCAAAATAAAAACCAATGCGGAAAATAAAAACAACACACCGAGATTTACGTGGAAACTCCAATCCAGGAGAAAAACCACGGGACCAACACGCAATAACAATCCACTAAGAATAGAAGAATAACAAGGTGATTACCGACTCCACGGACTTAAACCCCTCCTTCAGCTTCTTCGGACCTTGCGCTGACCGGTTGGATATCCGCGCAATAACAATCCCTAAGAAAAGAAGAATAACAAGGTGATTACCGTCTCCACGGATTTAACCCCTCCTTCAATTTCTTGGACCTCGCGCTCCACCGTTTGCACGTCCACTGCGCACGTTCGAATCCACGAACGCCACTCGAATCCACGAGCACACGTTTCGAATCCACGAAACGCCTTTAGCACACCGAATCCACGATGCCACGTCGAATCCACGACGCAAACTCAGTCGATAAGAATATTGACTTCGATGGTGATCCTTTGCTTAGATTCTCATTGAGGAACCGTAGAAGAAATCTCTAAGCAAAGATTAGATCAATTCGACAAAAGATATGTTCTTGAAAGAACCATCGAATTGACCTAAAAGAGGCTATAAAGAAGATTGATAAAAACCTCGCCTCTAGGGTTGCTCTCAAGAGTTTTATAAAAAGATCGGCCGTAGCTCCCACGTTTTTGAGAAACCCTAAGTGTCTATTTATAGTTTAGAAACCTTTGGAAAGAGATAAGAATCAAAAACTTACCTTATCTGGAAATTTTCAGGACGGCGATCCGGATCGGATTTACTGCGATCCGGATCGTCGTAACGAGATTGACGATTCCAGAAAAACAAGGGTTCGGGATCCGGATCGCATTGCCCGATCCGGATTGTTCATACAAATCAGAAAACATAACATTCGGGATCCGGATCGGAAATTGCATGGATCCGGATCGAAGTCTTGTATGAAGCAACAACCTTCGGGATCCGGATCGTTGGCTCTGATCCGGATCCTGAACATGTCCGAACACCAGTTTTTGATTATTATGCAATTAAAAGTTCATCCAAGTGTTTCTACACTATAAGAAAGTATTCGGATCACCACAATTATTTAGTTAAACATACCTGATCCTCTTGAATACTTTCTTCTTGAGATTGATGTAACTGATCCACAATTCTTCAACTTCAATCTTCAAGACTCAAGACACTGAGTGTCAACTTGAGCTCTTGTTGAATCTTCTCTAAGTCTTTGAATGCTGATTGACAATTTGATCCCTTTAAGACTCCGACTCAACTCACTGACTTGACTCACGAAATATCCCAATACCAAAATGCCGTAACAATCTCCCCCTTTGGCAATTTCGTGACAAAACCCAAAAATACATAAAAGCGCTCAAGTCACTCATCTTAAACCAAAAAGTCGAAATTCAATGTTATCACCAAAACATTGATTTTCTTTGCGTGAAAGATCCAATAAATACAAAATTACATTTGAACCAACCAGTCCTAGAACATACTCTATGACTTAGGACTTGGAGTCTTAAAGTGATGTAATTCCTGCAAAACAAAACTCCAAACAAAATCAAACGTTAGTCGTTAGAAATTAGAATCCTACATTTGATCCGTCTTCCTTTGGTTCTTTTGTTTTTCGGCTCTTTCAATTTTTCTTTGTCTCCCCCTATCTTGAGCATCTCTAACATGTTCTCCATGTTCTTGAGCATCTATGTTCTCCCCCTTTGTGATACGATCATCATTTTCCATTCTCCCCCATTTTTCCATTTTCGTTTGTCCTCTCTTGATGATCTTATCTCCGTCATTTCTCTTCTCCCCCTTTTTGTCACAAATTGTCAAACAGTGAACATACTAGACAAAAGGAAATCACTAACAACATTAGTTCATAGAGAAAGAGAGATAAAAGCTCAGTTCCGGTATATAACAAAAATGCAGATTGCGTACCTGTACCAGAAAACAAAAATCAAATAATTTCTTGAAACAAATCCAGATTTTAGAATCTTTTCAAATACCATTTGTATTCCATCAAGAAATCAATTTAAGTGCTTTAACCAGTGAATTCACACAGATGTCATTCAATCCAATTAATTTCACAAAAATTAAAAAGATTTACTCCAAAATCATGAAAAATAAAGGTAAAACATTATAAACCGTTTTTCATGTTATATTCATCAAACACAAGTCATCAAAAATAATCTTGAGATCCAAAGTCTATCAAGATGTAACGGATGTACAAAGATGACTTACAGAGATTTCCAAATGACATCAATTTGATTTCTTACCCTTTCAAATTTGAGATAAGCACTAAAATACCTAAGGGTGGCTCTTTGAGCATTTTTCAACTATCCCACCTTATACCAACCAGGAGATTGTTCAAAATAAGAGCTTTAAATTTAAATCTCCGAATGCTTCAACTAAACAAAATTTCATAAATAATTTTCAAGCATCCATAACATGTGATAGCTTCACACACAAACCGGACGACCGGGGTGGCAGCTCTTTCCAACATGTGGTGGTAGTTTTCACACTCCTTTCGGATGTAACTCTTTCCACATCTTTTGCAAATTATTTCAATACCCTTGTAAGAATGCAATCTCTTACGTGAAAGAATTATATCCCAAATTTTAGTCTATCGGTTGTCTCACGTTTATCACAATGAATTCACACAACCGAGATAGATTAAGCATCTAAAGATCACACATGATTTCTAAAATTTGATGCTTATGATATCAAAAACTCCTATAATGAAGTATCTTCAAGATTATGATTATGGAGTAAAGTTGATAATCCATATAAAATTAATTTGGAGTGAATAAACGTGAAGCCCTTTTTATTCAATGCACTTGTTCAGTAAAAAACCCTTTTGTTCAAAAACAAAGTATAAAAACGAAGAGCATTGAAACCCATGTAATGCAAAGATTAAGAAAGATATAAAGGGAAAACCAATCAAAGCATTACATACAGTCATAAGCTAATTAGAACTTAAGACAAGGAAAGATATCACCTTTCCGAATCCAAAATTGTCGAATTCTGGGTTGTCTTGATTCATTGTGGTTGGGAGATGATAGCTTTGACTGTTGATCCACCTTAGGTCTTTGCCTCGCAGTGATCCACTTGTATGATTGATGATGTGGCTCGGACCTTTGGTGGGTTGAGTGAACTCCTTTGACTTGATGTGTCTTTTGATTCCGTTGAGTTCGCTCCGTAGATGAAGTTGCCGAAGAATTTTTCTTTCTCTTTTTCGGGCAATCCTTCACCAAATGTCCTTCAAGTCCACATAGGTGACAAGTTCTTCCTTTCAATTTAGTTGTGGAACTTGAAGCCTTCACAGTTTGGTTCTTTTTAAATCCCAAACCAACCTTGCTTGATTGACCTAATCCGGACATACAATCAAGTTTCTTGGAACCAGTTGAAAGCCTTTGTATGTCAGATTTAAGTTCATGAACTTGCTTGGTCAAAGCTTGATTGGTGACATGAATCTCCTCAAACTGTTTTTCTAGAAAACCAATCTTGTCCGTATATGATTTAGCGTTTGTCTCCGATTGGTTTAGCTTTTCTTGGAGGATTTTATTGTTATTCAATAAACGTCCTTGTTCCTCCTCGAGATCATGAAGTTTTATCTTTAAAGCATGATTCTCGTCTTGATTCTCAAGTCGTTGCTTCCTCAACTTCTTGATATGCTTGGCCATCTTCTTAGATTCCGCAAGAAGTTGTTGATATGCCTCAACGAGTTCTTCCTCGTCCGACTCCCCCTCACTTGATGACTCTCCGCCGGTTGTTGATGTTTCATACAAAATCAAAGGAGTAGAGTCAGTGACTAATGATGATAAACAATTATTAGAAGAGGGAAAATGAGAGGCATGAGAAGCAACGATTTTTTCCTCTTTACTTGAGGTCGATTCATTAGAAGTAGAATCGTCCCAAGTTTTCGCTTGCAAAGCCTTCTTTTTATATGATTTCGGAGAAGGACAATTCGTTGAAAAATGGCCGTAGCCTTTGCATCGATAGCATTGGATTTCCCCTTCGAAATCATCTTTTTCTTTTTCTTTAGAAGGTTTTGCAAAGCTTTTGAGGTTAGAGGATTTAGAACCCGATGATCCTTTAGAAGGTTTCGTGGATGAAGATCCATCGGTTCGATTCTTCCAAAATTTCCGACGAAATTTCTTTACGATCCGCGCCAATTGTTCTTCAAAATCGGCAAAAGAGATTTCATCGTCGGAACTTGATTCGCTATCTTCTTCCTTTGTTGATTTGAATGCAATACCTGTAAGCTTAGAAGAAGACTTGGAAGAAACTTGATTAGTAGGAAAAGTCATTTCATAAGTTTGCAAAGCACCTACTAATTGTAGAGTTATTATAGGATCCACAAGGATCTAAATAGGTACTATCAAACAACTAGAGGGGGGGTGAATAGGTGTAATACTTAAAAACTCAATCTCAGTGCAAAATAAAAACCAATGCGGAAAATAAAAACAGCACACCGAGATTTACGTGGAAACTCCAATCCAGGAGAAAAACCACGGGACCAGTGATGCTCACACAAAAATTTAGAAAGAACCATTGTTTATACATGTGTAGCAACTTTGAGCCTTAATACACAGTAATCATGGGCCAATCTGTGTTTTGGTTGCCCAATTTGAGTCCAGACTGTGAGCACGAGGTCCAGCACATCGAAATATAGTTACTGGTAAAATATTGTGAGTTAAGATGCTCTGGATTGAAAGTTATAAATTAATTAGTGAAAAATTACCTGTTTATTATGCAATTTTGAAGAGTCTAGGGGGCTTACTGCAATTGTAACAAAGTAGAAAGTTGTAATTAATGTTTATATGATTTATGGATCTTTCGTTTGGTTCCAAAGGTGTTTCGTTGAGCGAAAATTGCTTAACGAACTGTAATCGGCAAACTGTCGAGTTATTAGCGATTCGCGCTAAATACACATTTCTGTGACTTTGACGAACCCTATATTGACATGTAATACTATTGTAGGCCCCAGCAGTCAGGAGTCAGCCCGTGACCCGTCCAGCGGTTATCGCGACCGTCTGCCTAGAGGTGGGTTATCTTCGGTCCGTGTTTTATCAGATCGGCCCTACGGGTATTGTAATAGGCCGGACCCTTGTTGTTTCCTATCAGTGATGTTTCGTTATTGAGTTATCATGATGATTTTATTTCCAGCAGTAGTTGTACTTATCTGGACACATGTCATGCCTGTTTGATCACTAGTCATGTTCTATACTTGTCTCTATTCTTCTCTGCATGTTTAGAGTAGGAGTTATTACTTTCGTAGATGGCATGTTATATTTCAGTATATGTATATATATCCCGGTGGGGATCTTCCTCGGCTTTTGCCGATTGTTTGGTCTTTAGACCATGGTTTGAGCATCAGCATTATGATTGCCGTTGAGCCAGCTTTCAGTCACGCACACCAGCGGATTAGCTACCCACACTGGTAAGTTGGAGTATAAATTAGCAATATATTTTACTTTTTTGATAAAATAAATAGATAATATATATGCATAATTCTTATCATTATTCTTTTTTATTCTACAGGACTAAACCTTGGAAGCTCAATATTTCCGAGTTGGATCATCTCAAGAATTTCATTTTACTTTTAGCGTAGAATTTTTATTATCTTTATTCTAATGTAAACGATTAACTGTTAGCTTATTTTGATTATGTCAGTTGAACATATATTTGATTTCTGTATTTTGTTGAACATATCTTGATTATTGTGATTGATATTATGTTTAAATCCTGATTGAGTAGTATTCAATTATTATTGTGCAGTAATAATGTGTAAAATTTATTTTTTTTTATTTAAATTAGTACTACAAATTTTCTGTGGCTAAATAATCCACAATATATGTAATTTGAAAACTTTACAGTGACTGAAACAATATTTGGCCACAAAATGTGATGTAAATATAGTGTGGCCAAATATTGTTCCAGTCAAATAAATTTTGTGGCCACTATATTTAATTTTGTAGGTTTTTATATATTTAAGGATCCACAAGGATCTAAATAGGTACTATCAAACAACTAGAGCAGGGGGTGAATAGGTGTAATACTTATAAAACCAATCTCAGTGCAAAATAAAAACCAATGCGGAAAATAAAAATAGCACACCGAGATTTACGTGGAAACTCCAATCCAGGAGAAAAACCACGGGACCAACACGCAATAACAATTCACTAAGAAAATGAAGAATAACAAGGTGATTACCGACTCCACGGACTCGACCCCTCCTTCAACTTCTTCGGACCTTGCGCTCACCGATTGCACGTCCACTACACACGTTCGAATCCACGAACGCCACTCGAATCCACGAGCACACGTTTCGAATCCACGAAACGCCTTCAACACATCGAATCCACGATGCTACGTCGAATCCACGACGCAAACTTGATAAAAGCTTCGATGGTGATCCTTTGCTTAGATTATCATTGAGGAACCGTAGAAGGAATCTCTAAGCAAAGATTAGATCAATTCGACAAAAGATAGATCTTGGAAGAACCGTCGAATTGACCTAAAAGAGGCTATAAAGAAGAACGATAAAAAAACCTAGCCTCTAGGGTTGCTCTCAAGTGTTTTATTAATTAATCGATAGTTCTTGAGAAACCCTAAGTGTCTATTTATAGGTTAGAAACCTTTGGAAAGAGATAAGCATCAAAAACTGACTTAACAGAATTTTTCCCGCACGACAGTCCGGACTGGTTCAGGACTGTAGTCTTTTTTCAGCAATTCCTGAAAAAATAAGGTTCGGGGTCCGGACCGTGGATTTCAGTCCGGACTGGAATTCTGATCCGGTCTGGTCCAGGACTTTCGTCTTTTTTTCAGCAATTTTTCTGAAAAAATAGTTCGGGGTCCGGACTGGAATTCTGATCCGGACTGGTTCAGGACTGGAATTCTGATCCGAACTCTGAACATCCAATTTGTCCAGTTTTTTATTTTTAAGCAATGAAAACTTATCCAAGTGTTTCTAAACTACACAAATATATTCGGATCACCAAAATTATTTAGTTAAACGTACCTGATCATTCCGAATCCATTTTCCTTAAGATTGATGTATATGATTCACAATTCTTCAACTTCAATCTTCAAGACTCAAAACACTGAGTGTCAACTTGAGATCTTGTTGAATCTTCTCTGAGTCTTCAATTGCTGATTGACAATTTGATCACTTCAAGACTCTGACTCAACTCACGAAATATGCCAACACAAAAAGCCGTAACAATCTCCCCCTTTGGCAATTTCGTGACAAAATCCAAAAATACATAAAGCGCTCAAGACACTCATCTTAAAAAATCGAAACTCAATGTCATCACCAAAACATTGACTTTCTTTGCGTGAAAGATCCAATAAACAAAAATTACATTTGAACCAGTCTTAGAACAAACTCTATGACTTAGGACTTGGAGTCTTAAAGTGATGTAGATCCTGCAAAACAAAACTCCAAACAAAATCAAACGTTAGTCGTTAGAAATGTAAATCCTACATTTGATTCGTCCTTTTGGTTCTTTTTGTTTTTCGGCTCCTTTTTCATCATCTATTTTCTTTTTCTCCCTCTATCTTGAGCATCTCTGTTCTCCCCCTATCTCTGTTCTCCCCCTATTTCTGTTCTCCCCCTTTTTGTCACAAATTGTCAAACAGTGAATATAGGCAAAAAGAAATCACTAACAGCATTAGTTCATAGAGAAAGAGAGATAAAAGCTCAGTTCCGGTATATAACAAAAACGCAGATTTCGTACCGGTCCTCGAAGGCAAAAATCACAAAAATTCTTGAAACAAATCCAAATTTTGAAATCTTTTAAATACCGATTTGCATTCCATCAAGAAAATAATTTAAGTGCTTGAAAATAATATGAGATCACATAGATGTCATTCAATCCAATTAATTTTACAAAAATTAAAAAGATTTACTCCGAAATCATGAAAAACAAAGATAAGACATTATAAACCGTTTTTCATATTATATACATCAAACACAAGTCACCAAAAATAATCTTGAGATCCAAAGTCTATCAAGATGTAACGGATTTACAAAGATGACTTGCAGAGATTTCCAAATGACATCAATTTGATTTCTACCCTTTCAAATTTGAGATAAGCACTAAAATACCTAAGGGTGGCTCTTTGAGCATCTTTCAACTATCCCACCTTATGCCAACCAGGAGATTGTTCAAAATATAAGAACTTTGAATATGAATCTCCGAATGCTTCAACTAAAAATTTCAAGAAAATATTTTTCAAGCATCAAAACATGTGGTAGCTTCACACACAGACCGGACGACCGGGGTGGCAGCTCTTTCCAACATGTGGTAGTAGTTTTCACACTCCTTTTGGATGTAACTCTTTCCACATCTTTTGCAATTCATTTTATTACCCTTGTAAGAAAATACAATCTCTTATGTGAAAGAATTAAATCCCAAATTTTAGTCTATCGGTTGTCTCATGTTTATCACAAAGAACTCACACAACCGAGATAGATTAATCATCTAAAGATCACACATGATTACTAAAATTTGATGAATATAATTATCAAAAACTCTTATAATGAAGTATCTTCAAGAATTATGATTATGGAGTAAAGTTGATAATTCATATAAAATTAAATTGGAGTGATTGAAAGTGAAACCCTTTTTACTCAATGCACTTGTTCGTTAAAACCCTTTTGTTTAAAAAATAAAACATAAAAACGAAGAGCATTGAAAACATGTAATGCAAAGATTCAGAAAAATATGAAAGGAAAACCAATCAAAGCATTACATACAGTCATAAGCTATTTAGAACTTAAGACAAGGAAAGATATCACCTTTCCGAATCCAAAATCGTCGGATTTTGGATTGTCTTGATTCATTGTGGTTGGGAGATGATAGCTTTGACTGTTGATCCACCTTAGGTCTTTGCCTCTCAATGATCCACTTGTATGATTGATGTTGTGGCTCGGACCTTTGGTGGTTTGAGTGAACTCCTTTGACTTGATGGGTCTTTTGATTCCGTTGAGTTCGCTCCGTAGATGAAGTTGCCGAAGAATTCCTCTTTCTCCTTTTCGGGCACATCTTCATCAAGTGTCCTTCAAGTCCACATTGGTGACAAGTTCTTCCTCTCAATTTAGTTGTGGAACTTAAAGCCTTCACAGTTTGGTTCTTTTTAAAACCCAAACCAACTTTGCTTGTTTGACCTAATCCGGACATACGGTCAATGTTTTTGGAACCGGTTGAAAGCCTTTGCATGTCGGATTTGAGTTGATGAACTTGCTTGGTCAAAGCTTAGTTGGTGACATGAATTTCCTCAAACTGTTTTTCTAGAAAACCAATCTTGTCCATATATGATTTAGCGTTTGTCTCCGATTGGTTTAGCTTTTCTTGGAGGATTTTATTGTTATCCAATAGACGTTCTCGTTCCTCCTCGAGATCATGAAGTTTTGTCTTTAAAGCATGATTCTCGTCTTTAGCATCTAGTCGTTGCTTCCTCAACTTCTTGATATGCTTGACTATCTTCTTAGATTCCGCAATAAGTTGTTGATATGCCTCAATGAGTTCTTCTTTGTCCGACTCCCCCTCACTTGATGACTCTCCATCGGATTTTGATGTTTCATGCAAAATCAAAGGAATAGAGTCAGTGATTAAAGATGATAAGCAAACATTAGAAGAGGAAATTTGAGAAGCATGTAAGGCAACGACTTTTTCCTCTTTACTTGAGGTCGATTCATTAGAAGTAGAATCGTCCCAAGTTTTCGCTTGCAAAGCCTTCTTTTTATATGATTTCGGAGAAGGACAATCCGTTGAAATATGGCCGTAGCCTTTGCATCTATAACATCGGATTTCCCCTTCGAATTCATCTTTTTCCTTAGAAGGTTTTGCAGAGCTTTTGAGGTTAGAGGATTTAGAACCCGATGATCCTTTAGATGGTTTCGAGGATGAAGATCCATCGGTTCGATTCTTCCAAAACTTCCGACGAAATTTCTTTATGATCCGCGCCAATTGTTCTTCAAAATCGGCAAAAGAGATTTCATCGTCGGAACTTGATTCGCCATCTTCTTCCTTTGTAGATTTGAATGCAACACCTGTAAGCTTAGAAGAAGACTTGGAAGAAACTTGATTAGTAGGAAAAGTCATTTCATAAGTTTGCAAAGCACCTACTAATTCCTCTACTCTCATCTCATCCGGATGACTAACGGTTTCAATGGCGGTAACCTTTGTCCTAAACCGTTCCGGAAGAGTCCGAAGTATCTTTCTTACAATTTTCGACTCCGGGATCTCTTCTCCTAAATTAGCACAAGTATTGATTACATCTTGAAGTCTAGTGTAATAATCTCTAAACAATTCATGCTCTTCCATATGAATAGAGTCAAATTGACTTGTAAGCATCTGGAGCTTTTGAATTTTTACCAGATTAGTACCCTCATGTGTAATTTTGAGAATATCCCAAATTTTCTTCGCGGTTTCACACGCGGAAATTCGTGTGAACTCAGTCGAGGAAAGAGAATTAAATAGAGCGTTCATACCTTTCCCATTGTAAGAAGATCTTTCGAATTCCTCTTTGGACCATCTAGAGCGAGGTTTTGGGGTAGTAGAATTTCCTACTTCCTCAACAGGATGAACCCAATCGTATTCTACGGATTGCCATACCCGCTCATCAATTGCGATGAGAAAAGCTCTCATCCGCACTTTTCAATAAGCATAATTAGTCCCATCAAAAATAGGAGGTCTATAAATATTACCACTTTCACCCGACATGATAGATAAACCTAAAACCTGCTCTGATACCAATTGTAGGTTTTTATATATTTAAGGATCCACAAGGATCTAAATAGGTACTATCAAACAACTAGAGGGGGGGTGAATAGGTGTAATACTTATAAAACCAATCTTAGTGCAAAATAAAAACCAATGCGGAAAATAAAAATAGCACACCGAGATTTACGTGGAAACTCCAATCCAGGAGAAAAACCACGGGACCAACACGCAATAACAATTCACTAAGAAAATGAAGAATAACAAGGTGATTACCGACTCCACGGACTCGACCCCTCCTTCAACTTCTTCGGACCTTGCGCTCACCGATTGCACGTCCACTGCACACGTTCGAATCCACGAACGCCACTCGAATC
>CM055069.1:23584149-23637610 GCA_029204045.2 Tillandsia leiboldiana | reverse complement strand
GCATGTGAGACTGCGAAAGAATATCTGGGATGTTCTTCAGGTTACACATGAGGGAACTAACCTCGTGAAGATCAGAAACTGCAAATGCTTACGAGCAAGTTGACTCTATCTTAATGGCAGAAATATGACTCTTTCACGGACTACTATACGCGATTGCAAGACATCGTAAACTCATGTGCTAATATGGGAAGAGAAGATCCAGAATTTAAGATTGTAAGAAAGATCTTAAGAACCTCATTCCTGAACGATTTCCGCCCAAGGTTACTGCCATTGAAACTACTTAAACCCGGATGAAATACGTGTAGAAGAATTAGTTGGTTCATTACAAACTTATGAAATGACATGTACTACTAACAATTCTTCTGGAAAGGCATCCACTTCTAAGTCTTAGGTTATGCGTGAAACAACTAAGGAAGAAGACGCGGATACATCCTCCTCAGACGATGACGAGAACCTTTCTATGGAGGAATTTGAGAAGCAGCTCGCTCTCTTGACAGGAAGTTTCGCCGCAACTTTCGAAGGGGTATTCAAGCAAATCTCCATCCTTCGGAAAGTCGAACAAAGGCAAGGGTACTTCAAGTTACAAGTCAAGAAAGCAAGAGAACTTCTCAAAGGATAAGAAAGTTCAGAAGGACAACTTCAATGCTTCAAATGTCGGGCTACGGCCACATTGCAACGGAGTGTCCTAACAAGTAGCCGCAAGAAGAGAAGGCGATGCAAGTCGTCACTTGGGATGACAACTCAACGTCAAATGAGTCGTCTTCGAGTGATGAAGAAAAGAGCTCCCCGCATTCCACGCGGTCCGTATCTTCACCCTTCATGTGCTTTATGGCAAGTACATCCGAGTCGTTGTCCAACTCCACTGTTGAAAAGAATGCAACGGACAACGAATTGGATGATTCGGAAGGTGAAGAATTTGCTCTAGCCTATCACAGATCTTTACGGGATTTAAAGAAACCGGCTAAGCAAAACAAGGGGTTGAGAGGGAGATTGCAGGATCTCGAAGAAGAAGTAAAAAGGGTAACTTCTCTCTCGACCGATCTTGAAGTGGAAAGGGATAAACTGATAAAAGAAAATGTTTCCCTTCAAGAGTCCAATGAGCAACTCGAGAAGAACTATATAGATATGGTGAACAAAGCGAACTATTTCTTGAAGCTCTACGGCGAGGCCCGACGGGAAAAATTGGAAATGACAGAGACCATTTGCCAACTCAAGGATGACTTACAGCAATTTTCTTTAGGAAGGAGTAAGTTGGATAAACTTCTTGGTCTTGGTCAAACAAACAAGTTCGGCCTCGGATACAATCGAACTGAAGACAATTTTAGTTCGGTTGGGACAGTCTTTGCGCCTCAGTCGGTATCTCCTCCTCCGACACCGGAAATCATGACAACTAACGACAACAAACCTACTTCATCCTCTTCAGAATCGTCAAGCACAAAGGTATGTTTTCGTTGTAATTCTGCGGGGCACATTGGAAGAAATTGCAAGATTGGAGCTTAAAGATCAAATCAACCACATCTTGCAACTGCTACCAATAAGTTCACTCCATGGAATTCAAAGAAGGATTTTCCTAAAGAAAAGGACATTGGTAGTACTTCAAACAAGACGATGACAAAAGAAAAAGACCAATCTTGCAAGACGTCTTCATCAAGGAAAACTTCTCAACCATTGCCAACATACTCCAAAACTCAAAAGGTTTGGGTATGCAAAGGTGAAACCCCTCCTTGTCTTTAATCGTTCTTCGATTAAATCTTGTGTATTTTATGTATACTACTTTCTTTTCTTCTTTTTCTTTTGGCCGACCCGTCAACCATCTTTGGGAGGTAAATGGTACATTTTTTTATTGGTTGATGATTTCTCTCGGTTTTCTTGGGTAGCATTTTTAAAAGAGAAAGCTGATACGTTTGACTCTTTTCATGAGATTTGCCATCGTATTATGGTTGAAAAGAATGAAAAGATCATTCGTGTTAGAAGTGATAGAGGTGGAGAATTCATAAATTCAAAATTCATTGATTTTTGCACTTCAAATGGCATTAAACATGAATTCTCGGCACCCTATACACCTCAGCAGAATGGTGTTGTTGAGCGCAAGAACAGGGTTGTTCAAGAGATGGCGCGTGTGATGCTTCATAGCCGGAATTTACCGCTACATTTTTGGGCTGAAGCCGTGAACACCGCTGTCTATGTCATTAATAGAGTTTACTTGCACCCAGGAACTTTAAATACACCATATGAGCTGTGGTTTAGTAGAAAACCCAACATCAAATATTTTCGTGTCTTCGGGAGTCGATGTTACATTTCACGTGACCGTGAAAATCTTGGAAAGTTCGACTCTCGAAGTGATGAAGGGATCTTTTTGGGTTATTCTACGAATAGCAGAGCATATCGAGTATTTAACATTGAATCTAAGACGATCGTAGAATCTATAAATGTTAAAGTAGATGAAGCTTTTCACTTTGGATCTGGAAAATCTACCCTCGATATCTCTCTAGATGATGATTCTCCTGCTAATGCATCTTCTCATAATAATACTTCCAATATTAATGATGCATCTAATGGTTCTTCAAGTTTATCTGATGTGCAGGAATCATCTCATGTATCTCCGAGTACTCCGTTTCAACAAACGTTACGAATCTCCAAGGATCATCCGGAATCGAATATTATTGGAGATCCACAAGGAGTCAGAACTCGGAGGCAGTTGGTTTGTAGATTCGCTTGCTACGTATCTTTAATCGAACCAAAGAACATAGATGAAGCTTTTCAGGATGACTACTGGATTAAAGCAATGCAGGAAGAGCTCCATCAATTTGAGCGAAACAAAGTCTGGGAATTAACGAAGCCTCCAAAGCAACACAATGTGATAGGTACCAAATGGATCTTCAAGAACAAGAAAAATAAGGATGGTACTATCATCAGGAACAAGGCACGATTAGTTGCTTAAGGCTACTCTCAAGTAGAAGGTATAGACTTTGACGAAACATTCGCCCCTGTAGCTAGACTCGAGTCCATTCGTATACTATATGCTATTGCTTGTCATTTTAAAATCAAATTATTTCAAATGGACGTTAAGAGCGCATTTCTAAATGGGTTTTTAAATGAGGAAGTTTATGTGGCTCAACCGAAAGGTTTTGTAGATCATAAACAACCTAACCATGTTTTTCGTTTGAAAAAGGCTCTTTACGGTCTGAAACAAGCACCGCGAGCATGGTACGAAAGGTTAACAAAGCACCTTTTGGAGAAGGGCTATACTCGAGGGGGAGCTGATAGGACTCTCTTTGTGAAGCATTATCAATGCAATTTCATTGTAGCACAAATCTATGTCGATGACATTGTATTTGGCGCAACAAGAGATAATGATGCTTCTAAATTCGCGGAGACCATGGAAAGCGAATTTGAGATGTCCATGATGGGCGAATTGACTTATTTCCTTGAATTGCAAATTAAACAAAATGATGAAGGTATTCACTTGAGTCAATCCAAGTATGCAATGGAGTTGGTCAAAAAGTTTGATCTCGAAAATTGTAAAGATTTTCCGACTCCAATGGGAACTAGCCACAAGGGACTTGGAAGTGAATCACATAGTGAGAATGTAGACGAGAAACTGTATCGAAGTATGATTGGAAGTCTACTTTACCTCACGGCTAGTCGCCCGGATATATCTTTTGGTGTTGGGATTTGCGCGAGATATCAATCAGCACCAAAGGAGGTTCACCTGAAAGCGGTGAAAAGGATCATCCGGTATATCAAAGGATCATCCCGCTCGGGGGCGCCACGTGTCGGCACCCGCTTCGGCCGCGTGGCGCAGCGCGGTTGGCCCAAACAGCTGTTTGCTGTTTGGGAGGCTACGTGGCAGCCTGGGGGATTTCCGGGCGTGAACAGTAACGGGCTGGGCCCGTTACTGTAGCAGCCCGGAAGATTCGGGCGCTCAGTTTTGGGCCAAAATTCCAAAACAGTTGGATTTTCGGGCTGGGCCTTTATATAGCTGTCTTGTGAGGGAGTTTTGCCCCCTTTCCCGAGCTCCCCTGCCCATGGCCCCTTTAGCAAAGTTGGAGATCTTCATCTTGCGCATCTTCTGGCAGAGGCCCGGATTTTTTGGAAGCCGCGGCATCGACGACTTCGGCATCGGAGCGCAGTGTGGCGATTTTTCATCGGAGGCCCGTTATCGTCGCAGTTTGATCTGAGAGGTCTACCGAGCTACTCCGTCAGTATTTTTGGACGATTTCTGCGGCGTTGGAATCACGAGAGGTACGTCTTCGACTTTCGTGTTGATCATCTTGCTGGATTCAGAGTTTATGACACAGTTTTCGAGGCATTTCTAAGCCGCTGTTTTCTGGTGGAGTTTTTGGACAGCGGCCCCTTGCCGGAATTTTATCTCCGCACCCGAGTGTCGGATTGAGACGAGACTGTACACTTTTTGGATCTACTCGTCGCAAGGATTATCATTGTATTTTTCCGGGATTTTTCTGAGGCTTGCCCGAAGGTATACTATTCCCCTTTTATCTGTGTTTGAGTTTACAGTTGTGTGGTTGTGAGTGTTTGCGCACCTGTACTGTGGAATTTGTAACTAGGCCTACGGGGCTCGGATTTGGGCGTGCAGGTACCCGTTTCGAAGGTCTCGACGAGACGCACGCTGTGATATTTTTATCGGAATTTTCAGGGCACTTTCTGCAGGTGGAAATTTCAGATCTTCAGGACTGTCTTCTGCAGATTTTTGTACTTGGTTATTTTGTGGAATAAAGTGTAACCTTGGACCTTTTGTTGTACCCAGGAGTATTTGCGGATGTTTGTGAACCCGTTGGTATTGTGGTTTAGTGGAGGTTGTTGCTTCTGGTGTTTTCAGCTGTGGAACTCCGGACAGTTAGCATTTTCAGGTGGGTGGCCTTGTCTCCAAGATTGATGGACTGTGCTTTAAATCTGCTATAGTAGGACTATGCATGATAGTGAAATGCTTGTGCAGCATGTTAGAATGTAGGAATTGCTATTCCTTGGATTATCTGATGGTATTGTCATCTCCTTGCTTTCTACCATATGTAAATTATAGTTATTGGAACTTGACCTAGCACCCCGTCATATGTTGCATGTGTAACCAGACTAGTAGAAAACCCTCACTTGGGCTAGGGTTATTTCTGCTTTAGACATCCACACTTCTACTTTCCTGGACATAGTGTCCTTCCTCGCCTGGGTAGTGGGCCGAGTGGTCAGGTGTTATCTTTTAGTGTGGGATGCATGTTACACTCGTGCTTGGGAGCAGAGTGGCGTCTGGTAGATGTAGTTGGTTGTTCATCTGTAACAGGAGCCGTTTGGGTAGACGGCGGTCCCGAGATGTTTTATTTTTCTTGTTTTATCTGTCGCCGCTGTGATAGTGGCAGCGGTAGATCAGTGTTAGCAGGACCTTAAACCCAGAACCTTTTTGGACACACATATGATTTTTGTCAACCAAATATTTTCTTCCAAGCATCGTAGGGTCGCCTGAGTCTGTTCCTGTTTGATTGGACGAAGGCATTAGCCCTTCGAGGCTTAGATATAAAACTTGGTTTCAACTGTTTTCCTAAAAAGAACTAAAAATCATTAAATATGGATTTCTTACAGATCAAGGGCTTCAGTAAGAAATGTCACCTTTTCCTATAAATTAACCACCCGAGATGATTCGAGTGGTCTGGGTTCTAAGGTCTGCCTTCTTCTTGGGACGAGAACAACGAGAGGCTATGCCTAGAGCCTGTTCTTGTTTGATTTGGATTATAGGTTCTAGTCTTTCGGGGTTCCCGGACACTTCCTCGTGTCAGTGGTTGCAATGTTTGCCTGTTGAGGCAGTTTCTCGCAGTGGATGCGACTTTGTGCTATGAGTTGGTAGAGTGTGATCTAGAGGTTGTTTCTCTGATTTAGTGGTGGAGATGGTTCTCCCACTTAGCTTTGAGGATCTTGGGGTTCTGGCAGATCGAGTCGTGGAGGTTTCCCGACTCAGCCATGGTCGTGCATTTATCAGTTTGAGTCGTTGAGGGTTCTCCGACATAGCTGTGAGAGTGTTTTGGGCTATTCCTGTTCGAGTCGAGGTTCTTTTTCCGACTGAGTTGTGCTTTGAGCTTGGGGTTACCGATCTTTTTGATCGTGGATCATTGCCTGCATGAGCCACTTTTGAGCTTGACAGAGATACTTTACAGAGATACTTGAGATTGGTTACTTTTTACTCGAGCGGGTCGCTCCCCTCGAGTGCCACTCCGGAGTAGGCGAGACCGGGTTGTTGTACCGGCGTGAGATTGAGCTTTTCTACCGCGACTTGTCGTTGCATTTGTCCCTCTGGCTGTGCTGGTGTTGGCAGTCATGGACGTCCTACGTAAGTCCGCTCCTCCGGGACGTAACGGCAGTAGGTTGGCGCAGGCTTGACTGGACCTGATGAGGCAGTCAGTTCAGATTGGGTGATCAGAGATGAGAGTTAGTTGTGGCATCATGTTCTTTCTGTTCCACTCTTTGAGCATCTAGGTAGAGGCATAGTAGCTGTAGAGTTTACTTTTCCCAGCTTTCCTTACAGCACTGCTTTTGTTACTTTATGCCTCTAGTGGACTTAGTGGGCAGACCGTCGGGCTTGTTGGCGGCACCCACTGAGAACTACTTGGGACGTAGTTCTCACACCCGTCGTGGTGTCTTTTCCCACTGGAACTTCTACTCCGGTTCCTGTTGTTCCTCTTGGTGATCCTTCTGTCCGAGGCGAGGGAGTCGCGAGCTAGTTCCCTACCCGTCGTTGGAGTGTAGCGGTACCCCTTCAGAGGAGAGCTTCAGTAGATTAGTTATTTCATTTTCTTCCTTTGAGAGACTTTTGTAGTGAGGATTGTTATGTATTGGGAGCCTGTACACTGTTGTATTTATTGGAGATACCTCCCTGTTGAGTTCTGAGTTTGTATATGAGGATACTGTATGATTATCATTTTTGGGAGACGGACATTGTTGTATTATTTCCAGTTGTACAGTGATTGATTTAGTTATACAGCAGATTTTTATTTATAGCTCTGATATCTGTTTAGCTGTAGTACTTTTCTTGCAGGTAGGACGCTTCGCCTATGCGGGTTTGGCATAGGTGGCGGATCTGTTGGCGAGCCGGGTCGCAGTTTCGACCCCGGGGCGTGACAGATTAGAGTGGTATCAGAGCCTAGGTTGTAGGTCATTGAGAACTTAGACACCCTAGGCTTGTGGTTGGACATTAGGATGACTACGTGAGAGTCGTGACTTTTAGCGAGAGTCCTGATCGAGTTTTGTACCTCTCCCAAGAGACGGGATGAGTGATTGGCATGTTTATGCTCCTAAGCGATTATGTTGGCTGCAGACAACATAATGCTGTGGAATTGATAACATGTCTTAGACTTTCGCTGCATTGGGTCGTATGGTTGTTGTGTCCTGATGTTTGTTATTGTGTAGTGGACTACGATGCCCCTGAGACGTCGTGTAGCGAAGAGGGCACATCCCGCATCTGATGAGTAACCCGAGCAGCGGGAGACAGAGTTACCAGAGCAGAGCGAGACCCAGGAGTTATGGATCCAGATGGCACAGATGTCGGAGGCTGTCCGATGCCAGGAGGAGGCCATGGAACGTTTGATGCGCTTGTTGGAGCAGAGAGCATAGCCAGTGGCAGTACCGCTTGAGTGTCCTCCAGTACTTTCTTCCTATGCAGTGGTATCTTCAGTTGTACCTGTGGCACCGACTGAGCGAGCAGCCCCTCCGTGTCGATGAGTAGTGCCGAGGCACCGAGGCAGGATGGATAGTGGATAGTAGCTGAGCTTAGGGACATCATTGATCGATGGAGCCAGTCCCGGCAGTCTGAACCATCCTGATTCATAGGTTTGAGTTGGAGCCTTTGTAGGCAGAATTGGGGTTGGGGGTGATGGGGAGACTCTCGGAGAGCCTCCCTGTGCTAGGGAGTTTATACAGTCGTTGAACTACGCGCTCCAGGTTTCGAGGGACGAGGCGCATAGGATATGTGTGGCTGAGAGTGGATTGCGCCAGGATACGTTTCAGTTTACTCAGTTCCTCCGTTACAGGTTCTGACGCCTCGTTGGAGTAGGCGTTGGGTTTGGAGCGGGGCACTGCAGTTCCGTTGGATAGAGATCTGCCGCCAGAGGTGAGTTCTGGATATTGGCGCTTGGCGCCGGGTGATGGAGGACAGATCGGCCGGCAGAGACATTTCTGATTGTATTTTCCTGGATAACGGGTTCCCGTGATGCCAGAGATCGGGTGGACCCCGATGGTAGCATCAACCTCTATATCGGAGTGGCGCAGCGGTAGCGTGGATTTGTTATCTGCGGAGGACTTTATTCGTCGCCTCAATGTGAGCAGAGACAGAGGTCGTGCTCCCTTGTGGATAGTCCTGATTTTCAGGCAGATTGGGCGACAACCACTTGCTTTGGGCGGATGAATCTGTGCCGCCCGGTTGGAGGGCGCCACGGTAGTGGATCGAGTTGTCGCAGGTGTGATTTCATCATAGCAGTCGGAGTAGGAGCATGTTGCATTCCTGCATGGACTAGAGGCAGATTGTTACCACATGCACTTGAGGTACAGGTTCCTATTAGTGTTGTGTATGTGGGGGAGGCTTGTGGTTGATGTCCTATGCAGTTGAGGCCGCGAGATACGGGTAGACTTATAGGTAATTATGGCAGTTCGGCGTTTCGACCTAGTGCTTGGGTTTTGGTTGGCACAGTGCCACAGGATGTTAGACTGCGGAAGGAGAGGACTTTGACCTTCTGCGAGGCAGACAAGAGGAGATTTGGTTGTTGAGGTCGTTAGAGCACACTGGTTATAGCGACAGTGTGAGAGGTGCTTACGGCGGCACCGGGACCCAAAGATATCTCTGTTGCCACGAGATTCCGGGTGTGATCTCACCTGAGCTGTTGATAATGCCGCCGGTTAGGGAGATAGAGATTGAGTTGGCGTGGTTTGGGGAACCGCGCCACCCTCGACAGCACCTCATTGGACATTGCCAGTAGAGCTGTGAGAGCTGATGGCGCAGTTGCAGGATCTGATGGATCGAGGGGTCTGTTTGACCTAGTGCCACGCCGTTGATATACGGTGGTGATGCCACATCGTTGATACACGACTGTGAGGGCCCTTTTTTTGGTTCGTGTGTAAACAGGTCCGAGTATTATTCTGGATCTTTTGATGGAGTTATACTCCGGCAGTTGTACGACTGATGCAGGTACAGATTTTGGAATCATACGGCTGAGTATTTCGTCAAGATGGTGTTCAGGTCACGGTAGGGGCATTAAGTTATAGTGAGGCCAATTGGATTGATTAACGCCCTGCCACTCTTTTGGTTTGAGGAATTGTGCTCCAGCTGTACTTGATTGCATTGGTAACAAGATCCTCCAGGGATATTATGATCTACTCCTAGAGCGACTTGTATCATGGGGAGCACTGGTGGATGTGTTACCATGCTGTGTGGATGAAGCTGTATGCCAGGTTGTTGAGATACAAGTTTTAGCTTTAGAAGCTTACCTTCCTGGGTCACATGGTGTTAGCCATAGGAGCGGTGGTGGAATTCCGGCCAATGTGGATGCTATTTGGGTTTGGCTGAGATCAACATTTATTGTTGAGGTGAGGAGCTTTTTGGATTTGGCAGTGCCAGGAGAGCATGGCGAATGGATGATAAGACTGGTACTAGCGCCGATTGCAGCTTTACCAGAGATGGGGGATGGACCTTTGTGTTAGTGATGCCTCCCATAGTGGCTGTGGAGTTACCATTGGGTTATTCTTAAGCATTTTGTATCACCCCGATAGGGCCACTGTGGTGGCGGATACCTGGAACCGGAGAGCTATTTGGGGTTGAGTTTGATGATTCTACAGCTGGCGTTGTGTGGACTGTTGAGGAACAGGGCTTGAGGTTGTGTCCCTGAGGGTCCCTTTTGACGGTAGACTGCGGTGAAGCAGTCCCTGCGGATGGTCAGGACCCGAGAGTGATTGAGCGAGGACCCTAGCCGATTAGGGCTTCTTTTCTTTGGATGGCCGTATGGGTATGTCTCGGATCGCCTGGTTGAGCTGGCACCAGGGAGCGGTGTTGGTGCGTGTTACATTGGTTGTTCTCTCTTTTCCCCCAGCCTTTTGTTGGCGTTCGTGATGGTCCTTCCACGTCTCAGCGGGAGTGTTAGGCTTGTGGATTCCTCGCCCGTGATGGACTCGTTTCCTTTGAGATCTGCGAGTACTTGTGGTACGAGGGACGGCCGTTGCGAATTCTGGCTCGTGAGATGAGAGAATTACGCAACCGGGCCACGCCGTACTGATTATTATTTTGTGGAGGAGTAATCACGGGGAGTGAGTAGCGACTGGGGAGTTGGAGACTGTGTTGTTGGATGCTTACCCTTGGCTTTGAACTCCCTTTTGAGCCGTGTTTGTTTCGAGGACGAAACTTTCTTTTTGTGGGGGAGGATGTGAGGACCCGGGATTCCCACGTTTGGATTACTGTTGGATCTTCGGCTTCTGGAGACCCATGTTGGGTGTTAGAGGTGTTTGCGCGCATATTGGACCCAAGATTTGGACTCGGCATGAAAAAAGGATCAAGTTTGCTTTCCCGGGAATTTTTGGGAAATTTTAGAAGTGGAATTTGGCAAATCGGACATCGGATTTGGATTCAGCGCGCGAAAACGATCGAAACTGGCTATTTACTTGGATTTTTTGGAGCCCGGATGACCCGGCACGGATTTCGAGGCGTGGGGTTACTGTTCCGGCGGCCGGAGTAGCGCCGGCGGCGGCGGCGGACGGCGGAGCGCGGCGGCGGGCCGAGGAGAGGCCGGTCGGTCCACCACGGGAGTCGTGCACCGGGCGCGGGCCACGTGGCGAGCTCCGGTTGGCCGGCGCAGCAGGCGCGGTCCATGGACCTTGGCGGGGTGCACGGTGGACCGTGGTCATGCCACGTGGCGTGATGGCATTGGCTGGTGCACGAGCGCGCGGTCCACGCAGCTGGTAGCAGGTGCCTCGGGTTGCGTGCCCGACAGGCGCGCGTGGGCGCACGTGGGGCGCGACGTGGGCGCGCTGACCCGCGCTTCCTGCTCGGGGGCGCCACGTGTCGGCACCCGCTTCGGCCGCGTGGCGCAGCGCGGTTGGCCCAAACAGCTGTTTGCTGTTTGGGAGGCTACGTGGCAGCCTGGGGGATTTCCGGGCGTGAACAGTAACGGGCTGGGCCCGTTACTGTAGTAGCCCGGAAGATTCGGGCGCTCAGTTTTGGGCCAAAATTCCAAAACAGTTGGATTTTCGGGCTGGGCCTTTATATAGCTGTCTTGTGAGGGAGTTTTGCCCCCTTTCCCGAGCTCCCCTTGTTACGGATTTTGAGTTGGCGTAGTTTCGTGAAAGTCTCAAGTCTTGAAGATTGAAGGTGAAGAAAGTTGGATCATTTAACTCAATCTCAAGAAAGAAGAATTCAAAAGGATCAGGTATGTTTTACTAAAGTTTTTGTGTGATCCGAATACTTCTTGTAGTGTAGAAACACTTGGAAGAATCTTTCATTGCATAAAAATCAAAAACTGGACTTGGGACATGTTCAGGATCCGGATCAGGTTGTTCGATCCGGATCCCGAAGGTGGTTCGTTCATACACCAGTTCAATCCGGATCGTAGCCTCTCTTGATCCGGATCCCGAACACTGAGTTTACCATCTTCCTTGAACGATCCGGATCAGGCTTCGCAATCCGGATCCCGAACGTTGATGTTTGGTGAACTGTATGAACGATCCGGATCAAGCACTTCGATCCGGATCCCGAACCTTCATTTTTCTGGAATTGCCTGACTCGTTACGACGATCCGGATCACAGCTAATCCGATCCGGATCGCCGTCCGTAAAATTTCCAGAAATGTTAGGTTTTTGATTCTTATCTCCTTCCTAGGGTTTCTAACCTATAAATAGACCCTATGACTCTTTTTCTAGGGCTAATCCAAAAAGAGGCCGAAAATAAAAATAGCCGTCATTTTCATATATACGCCTCTAGATCCACATATAGAGAAGAAAGGAAATCATTAGAGAATACTCTATGTTTCTTCATCTATATTGATTAGTTTGATTCTAGGTTTTCATACTCACATCTTGAGTTGAATCAAACTAATGAATACTTAGATGGTATTTCCGATCTATCTTTGATCTAAGTATTCGGCGGATCATCACCACCCAAAACAACGATTTACCCCAAAAATCGGCGCGTGGATTCGCGTGTCCTTGTGGATTCAAGGTTCAACCGCTCTCGTGGATTCGGAGCGAGGCATGTTCGTGGATTCGAAGGGTGCTATTGGGTGAAGACCGTGGATTCGGTCGGACGTCGTGGATTCGACGTTGGACGCCATGGATTCGGCGTTGGGCGCAGATCGTGGATTCGAGAAGCGTCGCGGAGCGAGCGGAGAAGATCCTCTAGGAGCGTATGGAAAAGGTTGAGTCGTAATTGTGTACGGTAAATCACCTTGTACGTGTTTTAATTCTAGTGGATTTCTGCCGTGTTATCGGTCCCGTGATTTTTTACTCCGGTGATGGAGTTTTCCATGTAAAAATCTTGCGTATTATTTTTTATTTCCGCATTGGGTTTTTATCGCAACGATTTTTGAGTGTTTATACGTTTACACCTATTCACCCCCCTCTAGGTGTTTTTTTCCCCTATTTAGATCCTTATTACATATAACCCAACAAGTGGTATCAGAGCGGGAATAGGGTTGTAAACAATGGTTGAAGGTGGAAACATCAACCGACCCCCGTTCTTCGATGGAACAAATTATGCGTACTGGAAAGTACGGATGAAAGCCTTTTTGATTTCCATCGACGAACGGGTGTGGCAATCAATTGAATTAGGATGGTCTAATCCAACTGAATTTATTGGGGATGTTCGCACCTTAAAACCTAGGTCGAAATGGACCAAGGAAGAGTTAGATTCATCTTCTTACAATGGCAAGGGAATTAATGCTATCTTTAATGCCTTATCTCAAACTGAATTCTCTCGCGTCTCGGCATGTGAGACTGCGAAAGAAATCTGGGATGTTCTTCAGGTTACACATGAGGGAACTAACCTCGTGAAGATTCAGAAACTGCAAATGCTTACGAGCAAGTTTGACTCTATCTTAATGGCAGAAAATGAATCTTTCACGGACTACTATACGCGATTGCAAGACATCGTAAACTCATGTGCTAATCTGGGAGAGAAGATTCCAGAATTTAAGATTGTAAGAAAGATCTTAAGAACTCTTCCTGAACGATTTCGCCCAAAGGTTACTGCCATTGAAACTATTAAACACCCGGACGAAATACGTGTAGAAGAATTAGTTGGTTCATTACAAACTTATGAAATGACATTTACTACTAACAATTCTTCTGGAAAGGCATCCACTTCTAAGTCTTCAGGCTATGCGTTGAAAACAACTAAGGAAGAAGACGCGGATACATCCTCCTCAGACGATGACGAGAACCTTTCTATGGAGGAATTTGAGAAGCAGCTCGCTCTCTTGACAAGGAAGTTTCGCCGCAACTTTCGAAGGGGTAATTCAAGCAAATCTCCATCCTTCGGAAAGTCGAACAAAGGCAAGGGTACTTCAAGTTACAAGTCAAGAAAGCAAGAGAACTTCTCAAAGGATAAGAAAAGTTCAGAAGGACAACTTCAATGCTTCAAATGTCGAGGCTACGGCCACATTGCAACGGAGTGTCCTAACAAGTATCCGGCAAAGAAGAAGGCGATGCAAGTCGTCACTTGGGATGACAACTCAACGTCAAATGAGTCGTCTTCGAGTGATGAAGAAAAGAGCTCCACCGCATTCCATGCGTCCGTATCTTCACCCTTCATGTGCTTTATGGCAAGTACATCCGAGTCGTTGTCCAACTCCACTGTTGAAAAAAATGCAACGGACAACGAATTGGATGATTCGGAAGGTGAAGAATTTGCTCTAGCCTATCACAGATCTTTACGGGATTTAAAGAAACCGGCTAAGCAAAACAAGGGGTTGAGAGGGAGATTGCAGGATCTCGAAGAAGAAGTAAAAAGGGTAACTTCTCTCTCGACCGATCTTGAAGTGGAAAGGGATAAACTGATAAAAGAAAATGTTTCCCTTCAAGAGTCCAATGAGCAACTCGAGAAGAACTATATAGATATGGTGAACAAAGCGAACTATTTCTTGAAGCTCTACGGCGAGGCCCGACGGGAAAAATTGGAAATGACAGAGACCATTTGCCAACTCAAGGATGACTTACAGCAATTTTCTTTAGGAAGGAGTAAGTTGGATAAACTTCTTGGTCTTGGTCAAACAAACAAGTTCGGCCTCGGATACAATCGAACTGAAGACAATTTTAGTTCGGTTGGGACAGTCTTTGTGCCTCAGTCGGTATCTCCTCCTCCGACACCGGAAATCATGACAACTAACGACAACAAACCTACTTCATCCTCTTCAGAATCGTCAAGCACAAAGGTATGTTTTCGTTGTAATTCTGCGGGGCACATTGGAAGAAATTGCAAGATTGGAGCTCAAAGATCAAATCAACCACATCTTGCAACTGCTACCAATAAGTTCACTCCATGGAATTCAAAGAAGGATTTTCCTAAAGAAAAGGACATTGGTAGTACTTCAAACAAGACGATGACAAAAGAAAAAGACCAATCTTGCAAGACGTCTTCATCAAGGAAAACTTCTCAACCATTGCCAACATACTCCAAAACTCAAAAGGTTTGGGTATGCAAAGGTGAAACCCCTCCTTGTCTTTAATCGTTCTTCGATTAAATCTTGTGTAGTTTATGTATACTACTTTCTTTTCTTCTTTTTCTTTTGGCCGACCCGTCAACCATCTTTGGGAGGTAAATGGTACATTTTTTTATTGGTTGATGATTTCTCTCGGTTTTCTTGGGTAGCATTTTTAAAAGAGAAAGCTGATACGTTTGACTCTTTTCATGAGATTTGCCATCGTATTATCATTGAAAAGAATGAAAAGATCATTCGTGTTAGAAGTGATAGAGGTGGAGAATTCATAAATTCAAAATTCATTGATTTTTGCACTTCAAATGGCATTAAACATGAATTCTCGGCACCCTATACACCTCAGCAGAATGGTGTTGTTGAGCGCAAGAACAGGGTTGTTCAAGAGATGGCGCGTGTGATGCTTCATAGCCGGAATTTACCGCTACATTTTTGGGCTGAAGCCGTGAACACCGCTGTCTATGTCATTAATAGAGTTTACTTGCGCCCAGGACTTTAAATACACCATATGAGCTGTGGTTTAGTAGAAAACCCAACATCAAATATTTTCGTGTCTTCGGGAGTCGATGTTACATTTTACGTGACCGTGAAAATCTTGGAAAGTTCGACTCTCGAAGTGATGAAGGGATCTTTTTGGGTTATTCTACGAATAGCAGAGCATATCGAGTATTTAACATTGAATCTAAGACGATCGTAGAATCTATAAATGTTAAAGTAGATGAAGCTTTTCACTTTGGATCTGGAAAATCTACCCTCGATATCTCTCTAGATGATGATTCTCCTGCTAATGCATCTTCTCATAATAATACTTCCAATATTAATGATGCATCTAATGGTTCTTCAAGTTTATCTGATGTGCAGGAATCATCTCATGTATCTCCGAGTACTCCGTTTCAACAAACGTTACGAATCTCCAAGGATCATCCGGAATCGAATATTATTGGAGATCCACAAGAAGGAGTCAGAACTCGGAGGCAGTTGGTTTGTAGATTCGCTTGCTACGTATCTTTAATCGAACCAAAGAACATAGATGAAGCTTTTCAGGATGACTACTGGATTAAAGCAATGCAGGAAGAGCTCCATCAATTTGAGCGAAACAAAGTCTGGGAATTAACGAAGCCTCCAAAGCAACACAATGTGATAGGTACCAAATGGATCTTCAAGAACAAGAAAAATGAGGATGGTACTATCATCAGGAACAAGGCACGATTAGTTGCTCAAGGCTACTCTCAAGTAGAAGGTATAGACTTTGACGAAACATTCGCCCCTGTAGCTAGACTCGAGTCCATTCGTATACTATTTGCTATTGCTTGTCATTTTAAAATCAAATTATTTCAAATGGACGTTAAGAGCGCATTTCTAAATGGGTTTTTAAATGAGGAAGTTTATGTGGCTCAACCGAAAGGTTTTGTAGATCATAAACAACCTAACCATGTTTTTCGTTTGAAAAAGGCTCTTTACGGTCTGAAACAAGCACCGCGAGCATGGTACGAAAGGTTAACAAAGCACCTTTTGGAGAAGGGCTATACTCGAGGGGGAGCTGATAGGACTCTCTTTGTGAAGCATTATCAATGCAATTTCATTGTAGCACAAATCTATGTCGATGACATTGTATTTGGCGCAACAAGAGATAATGATGCTTCTAAATTCGCGGAGACCATGGAAAGCGAATTTGAGATGTCCATGATGGGCGAATTGACTTATTTCCTTGAATTGCAAATTAAACAAAATGATGAAGGTATTCACTTGAGTCAATCCAAGTATGCAATGGAGTTGGTCAAAAAGTTTGATCTCGAAAATTGTAAAGATTTTCCGACTCCAATGGGAACTAGCCACAAGGGACTTGGAAGTGAATCACATAGTGAGAATGTAGACGAGAAACTGTATCGAAGTATGATTGGAAGTCTACTTTACCTCACGGCTAGTCGCCCGGATATATCTTTTGGTGTTGGGATTTGCGCGAGATATCAATCAGCACCAAAGGAGGTTCACCTGAAAGCGGTGAAAAGGATCATCCGGTATATCAAAGGATCATCCCGCTCGGGGGCGCCACGTGTCGGCACCCGCTTCGGCCGCGTGGCGCAGCGCGGTTGGCCCAAACAGCTGTTTGCTGTTTGGGAGGCTACGTGGCAGCCTGGGGGATTTCCGGGCGTGAACAGTAACGGGCTGGGCCCGTTACTGTAGCAGCCCGGAAGATTCGGGCGCTCAGTTTTGGGCCAAAATTCCAAAACAGTTGGATTTTCGGGCTGGGCCTTTATATAGCTGTCTTGTGAGGGAGTTTTGCCCCCTTTCCCGAGCTCCCCTGCCTATGGCCCCTTTAGCAAAGTTGGAGATCTTCATCTTGCGCATCTTCTGGCAGAGGCCCGGATTTTTTGGAAGCCGCGGCGTCGACGACTTCGGCATCGGAGCGCAGTGTGGCGATTTTTCATCGGAGGCCCGTTATCGTCGCAGTTTGATCTGAGAGGTCTACCGAGCTACTCCGTCAGTATTTTTGGACGATTTCTGCGGCGTTGGAATCACGAGAGGTACGTCTTCGACTTTCGTGTTGATCATCTTGCTGGATTCAGAGTTTATGACACAGTTTTCGAGGCATTTCTAAGCCGCTGTTTTCTGGTGGAGTTTTTGGACAGCGGCCCCTTGCCGGAATTTTATCTCCGCACCCGAGTGTCGGATTGAGACGAGACTATACACTTTTTGGATCTACTCGTCGCAAGGATTATCATTGTATTTTTCCGGGATTTTTCTGAGGCTTGCCCGAAGGTATACTATTCCCCTTTTATCTGTGTTTGAGTTTACAGTTGTGTGGTTGTGAGTGTTTGCGCACCTGTACTGTGGAATTTGTAACTAGGCCTACGGGGCTCGGATTTGGGCGTGCAGGTACCCGTTTCGAAGGTCTCGACGAGACGCACGCTGTGATATTTTTATCGGAATTTTCAGGGCACTTTCTGCAGGTGGAAATTTCAGATCTTCAGGACTGTCTTCTGCAGATTTTTGTACTTGGTTATTTTGTGGAATAAAGTGTAACCTTGGACCTTTTGTTGTACCCAGGAGTATTTGTGGATGTTTGTGAACCCGTTGGTATTGTGGTTTAGTGGAGGTTGTTGCTTCTGGTGTTTTCAGCTGTGGAACTCCGGACAGTTAGCATTTTCAGGTGGGTGGCCTTGTCTCCAAGATTGATGGACTGTGCTTTAAATCTGCTATAGTAGGACTATGCATGATAGTGAAATGCTTGTGCAGCATGTTAGAATGTAGGAATTGCTATTCCTTGGATTATCTGATGGTATTGTCATCTCCTTGCTTTCTACCATCTGTAAATTATAGTTATTGGAACTTGACCTAGCACCCCGTCATATGTTGCATGTGTAACCAGACTAGTAGAAAACCCTCACTTGGGCTAGGGTTATTTCTGCTTTAGACATCCACACTTCTACTTTCCTGGACATAGTGTCCTTCCTCGCCTGGGTAGTGGGCCGAGTGGTCAGGTGTTATCTTTTAGTGTGGGATGCATGTTACACTCGTGCTTGGGAGCAGAGTGGCGTCTGGTAGATGTAGTTGGTTGTTCATCTGTAACAGGAGCCGTTTGGGTAGACGGCGGTCCCGAGATGTTTTATTTTTCTTGTTTTATCTGTCGCCGCTGTGATAGTGGCAGCGGTAGATCAGTGTTAGCAGGACCTTAAACCCAGAACCTTTTTGGACACACATATGATTTTTGTCAACCAAATATTTTCTTCCAAGCATCGTAGGGTCGCCTGAGTCTGTTCCTGTTTGATTGGACGAAGGCATTAGCCCTTCGAGGCTTAGATATAAAACTTGGTTTCAATTGTTTTCCTAAAAAGAACTAAAAATCATTAAATATGGATTTCTTACAGATCAAGGGCTTCAGTAAGAAATGCCACCTTTTCCTATAAATTAACCACCCGAGATGATTCGAGTGGTCTGGGTTCTAAGGTCTGCCTTCTTCTTGGGACGAGAACAACGAGAGGCTATGCCTAGAGCCTGTTCTTGTTTGATTTGGATTATAGGTTCTAGTCTTTCGGGGTTCCCGGACACTTCCTCGTGTCAGTGGTTGCAATGTTTGCCTGTTGAGGCAGTTTCTCGCAGTGGATGCGACTTTGTGCTATGAGTTGGTAGAGTGTGATCTAGAGGTTGTTTCTCTGATTTAGTGGTGGAGATGGTTCTCCCACTTAGCTTTGAGGATCTTGGGGTTCTGGCAGATCGAGTCGTGGAGGTTTCCCGACTCAGCCATGGTCGTGCATTTATCAGTTTGAGTCGTTGAGGGTTCTCCGACATAGCTGTGAGAGTGTTTTGGGCTATTCCTGTTCGAGTCGAGGTTCTTTTTCCGACTGAGTTGTGCTTTGAGCTTGGGGTTACCGATCTTTTTGATCGTGGATCATTGCCTGCATGAGCCACTTTTGAGCTTGACAGAGATACTTTACAGAGATACTCGAGATTGGTTACTTTTTACTCGAGCGGGTCGCTCCCCTCGAGTGCCACTCCGGAGTAGGCGAGACCGGGTTGTTGTACCGGCGTGAGATTGAGCTTTTCTACCGCGACTTGTCGTTGCATTTGTCCCTCTGGCTGTGCTGGTGTTGGCAGTCATGGACGTCCTACGTAAGTCCGCTCCTCCGGGACGTAACGGCAGTAGGTTGGCGCAGGCTTGACTGGACCTGATGAGGCAGTCAGTTCAGATTGGGTGATCAGAGATGAGAGTTAGTTGTGGCATCATGTTCTTTCTGTTCCACTCTTTGAGCATCTAGGTAGAGGCATAGTAGCTGTAGAGTTTACTTTTCCCAGCTTTCCTTACAGCACTGCTTTTGTTACTTTATGCCTCTAGTGGACTTAGTGGGCAGACCGTCGGGCTTGTTGGCGGCACCCACTGAGAACTACTTGGGACGTAGTTCTCACACCCGTCGTGGTGTCTTTTCCCACAGGAACTTCTACTCCGGTTCCTGTTGTTCCTCTTGCTGATCCTTCTGTCCGAGGCGAGGGAGTCGCGAGCTAGTTCCCTACCCGTCGTTGGAGTGTAGCGGTACCCCTTCAGAGGAGAGCTTCAGTAGATTAGTTATTTCATTTTCTTCCTTTGAGAGACTTTTGTAGTGAGGATTGTTATGTATTGGGAGCCTGTACACTGTTGTATTTATTGGAGATACCTCCCTGTTGAGTTCTGAGTTTGTATATGAGGATACTGTATGATTATCATTTTTGGGAGACGGACATTGTTGTATTATTTCCAGTTGTACAGTGATTGATTTAGTTATACAGCAGATTTTTATTTATAGCTCTGTTATCTGTTTAGCTGTAGTACTTTTCTTGCAGGTAGGACGCTTCGCCTATGCGGGTTTGGCATAGGTGGCGGATCTGTTGGCGAGCCGGGTCGCAGTTTCGACCCCAGGGCGTGACATCACGACTTTCACGTAAGTCATCCTAGGGTTCAACCACAAGCCTAGGGTTTCTATGTCCACAATGACCTACATTCTAGGCTCTGATACCACTCTAATCTGTCACGCCCCGGGGTCGAAACTGCGACCTGGACTCGCCAACAGATCTGCTACCCATACGGGAAACCGTGCATAGGCGAAGTGTCAAACCTGCAAAAGACAGTAACTAATAATTATACAGATATCAGAGAGAAAAATAAACTACTATAAAGTAAAGGTACATCCAATCACAATACAAGTCGGATCCTCACAATACATCAGTCTCTCAAAATAAAAGATACAACAAACCCAGTTGACTGTACAAAAATCTCCAAAAGTGGGTATATCTACTCTCCAAAGGCAGGTAGGGATCTAGCTCGCGATTCCCTTATCTCGATCAGTAGAAGCAACAGGGGCAGGAACAGGAGTAGATGCCTTTGAAAAATAGTCACCAATAGAGGGTGTGAGAACTACATCAAACAGTAGTTCTTAGTGGGTACCGTCTCCAAGACCAACGGTCTGCCAACTAAGTCTACTAGAGGCATAAGATAACAATGCAGTAAGGAAAAGATAATAAGTTGAAAATAACTCTACAGCTATTATGCCTCTATCTATGATGCTCAAGGAGTGATACAGATGATAGTATGCATCTACTCGATCTCAATATACTCAATCAACCCAATCATACTGACTGCCTCACGGGGTCCAGTCAAACCTGCGCCCACCTACTACCACACATCGACACAGGGATGGGATTTACGTGGGCCGTCCCACAAGGACTACATCGACATCGCGTGAAAGCAAAGTAACAGGCTCAGCTCCGGAGTGGCACTCAAGAGGAGCGACCCCACCTAGGATCAAAAGCGCATCTCTGTCGAGTTCAATATGGCTCATGCAGACTATAGTCCAAATCCATGATCAAACAGATCGAAACTCAACAACTAAACCCTTAATAACACCAGCTGGAAACACTCAATGGCCCAGGACCCCCGTCTACCCAAACGGCTTTCGACACTAGCACAAATCTAGCCTCATCTACCAGACTCCACTCGACCCCCAGATACGAGCGCAATATTTATCCTACACTATCCCGACCACTCAGCTCAATACCCGGGCGGGGGCAGACTCTAAGTCAAAGGGGAACAATAATATGAGTGTAGGAAGTCTGAATATAGATAAAATAAACCCAAGTTAAGAGTTTTCTAAAGTCTTGTCAAATATCATGCAATCATATGACAGAGTACTAGTCAATGTTCCACAATTCTACATCTATCATAAACATCAAATATAACACTATCTCTAGCATGTTTGACAACTACAATGATAGAATTAATAGGAAGACCACAGATTTTAGAGGAAATCCAACCCACCTGAAACGTGAGGATCTGAGGTCCGATCGAGCTGAAACTTGGCGTGCGCGTTCCTCAGGCTCCTAAGATTCCAACGAAATAAAAATCACCCAAAATCTCCTACCATATTGAGCACAATCGTTTAAAAAACAAGCTCAGTGCAGAAATTTCAAAAAAATTCAGCAATTAACCATAAGGAAGAGAGATGTAATTTCTGCAATAGATACCTCAAAGTAAAGCTCCATTTTTTTGTTTCTATGTCCTCCTCTAAAATAAGAACATCACCAAATCCTCAAAAATCCATCTTCAAGTCCCAATAGCCATCTAATTAATCACTTAGATGATGCTGTCCAAATTACATCCAAAATACAGCAAACACTCTCATGAAGTGTAGGGGCCAAACCAAATGTGATCTCCAACTGAAATCAAAAGAGAAAATGCTCACCTTGACCTTAATAATATGCTCAAACTCTGAGATTCACAAAAGAACCAAAAATCTCCATGAAATCTGCATCCCTAAAGTCCAAACATCAAAATAAGCTCAAAGTAGAAAATCTGCACTTAAGCTCTGTCACACGGTCTGAAAGAATAGTAAAAATACCTACGTAAATTACCTCCAAAATCTCCAGGAAGGGTACCAATGTGTTCCTCTATGAGTCTAGATAAAAATCATGCCCTTAAACTCCAAAATCCATGCACAAACAACCAAGAAAATCCATAAATACCAAATTCTGTCCAAAACTCGGGCTTGTGCACGAGGGCTCCGGAGTTGAAGTAAAAACCCCAAGTAAACTCTAGAATGAAGGGAAGTGATCAATAGGAAAGTTGCACATCTACCTCTTGTGACATTCTCCTCCAAATTTGAGCTAAGAAATTCGAACGGTTTGTCCTGAGGAGGTTGCACACGAAACGTCGGCGAAGAAAACTACTGCTGCAACAATGGTGGAGCTCTCCAATGGTGGGGAAGAAGATGAAGATGAAGCTTCTAAAGACCTCCAAGTGTGCTCAGGAATGTTGGGGAGTGGATGAGATTCTCTCTGTGACAATGGCACTCGAAGAACAATGTCCAAAAAGTCTGAAATGGGGAAGAAGAAGACCTATTTATAGGCTCACAAAAAATGCCCAAATCTCAGCTTCAGTGCCGATTTTCGGGCACCTGAAAACCGGGGTCACGCGCTTGGACACATGGCGCACATCCGGCGTGCACCCGAAAGTCCGATCGGCCGTCCTTGAGCCGCCACACGTCCACTGCGGGATGGTTGGGCTCTGTGACGCCCCACTTCCCAGGGGGTCACCCATCCTAGAACTACTCTAGCTCTAGCACGCTTAACTCTCATGTTCCTCTTGGATCTTGCTACCATCCAAAATGCTATAGCCGAGTTAGAGATTTTAGTCCTATTATATCATTTATATAGAGGACTAATCCAAATTCCGGGGTGTCACATTCTTCCCCCCTTTAAGCCCTGACGTCCACGTCAGGCTCAAGCACACTCACAAGCACCAGGCGATGTGAGACTCGTCTCGCTAGCCTTAGCCGACCTTGTGAGGAGCTGCACTCCACTCACAACGGTCATTAGCCGGGGAGCCTCACTCTACCCGCTATATAACCCTGGCTCAGCCGAGACTCATCTCACATTTCCGGCTGGTGAATGTCTCTGATACCAACTGTGACGCCCCACTTTCCAGGGGGTCACCCATCCTAGAACTACTCTAGCTCTAGCACGCTTAACTCTCATGTTCCTCTTGGATCTTGCTACCATCCAAAATGCTATAGTCGGGTTAGAGATTTTAGTCCTATTATATCATTTATATAGAGGACTAATCCAAATTCCGGGGTGTCACATCAGGAGGATGGAAAAGTAAATCATACCTGCGACGATCAATCCAATACGCCGAGTCGAAAATCCTGGGCTGCCATAAGACCAGCTAGTCAACGGGTATAACTCACAGCCTGACTGCACTAGACATATTCCACAAACCTCCTCCACGTGCACATCCTAATCAAGGATCTAAACCTCAAGTGCATGTGGTAGCAACTCTACCTTTAGTCCGTGTAGGGATGCACCTCGTTCTAACTCAGATAGTTGTAAAGTAAATCATACCTGCGACGACACATCCCACTGATGGGACGCCCTCCGACCAGGTTGCACGAACTCAACTGCCAGCGCTAGTGGTTGTCGCCCAATTAGCCTCGACATCGAGACCTTATCTGCCTAGAAAGATCCTGACAATCCCTAAAGAAAGCACCATCTCTGCCTCCACTCATACTGCAGCAATGATCGCAACCCATCATGCTTCCACTGCGCCACTCTGATACTGGTGCTGATGCTGCCATCGGGGTCCACCCGACCTCTGGCGCTTCAGAAGTCCTCGACCCCAAAGAAGGAATCAAGAAGGCCTCTGCCTACTGATCCGTCCTCCATCATCTGGCACCGAGTGCCTCCATCTGTCCAAAGGAACTACAGCACCATGTTCCATCGGGGCATCCAAAATATGAAGTCATAGGGACCAAATGAGCCAAAAAGGTATCCCAACGCAATCCTAACCAGCACACACACACATCCCCCGCGCCTCGCTCCTCATAACGTGGAGCGTGCAGTTCAACAACTGCGTAAACTCTCTAGCACAGGGAGGCTCTCATTTGTTCACTCCATCACCACCAACCACGACTCTGCCTACAAAAGCTCCAAACTCAATCTTACGAGTCGGGGTGGTTCATCTGCCAAATCTGGCTCAATAGCTCGATCATGTCCCACAGCTCCTCTACTGTCAACTATCCACCCTGCCTCGGTGCCTTGACACTAAACATTGGCACGGAGGGGCTACTCGCTCCATCGGTGCCACAGAAATTCCTACCACTGAGGATACTGCAACCGGGTGGTCTCAGAAGGAAGCACTGTCGAGCTGCCCGCTGCTCCGACAACTGTATCATCCTATCCGCTGCTCACTCTGCCGCCGATATGCCACTGCCAATCCTGTCATCTGGGTCCGGAGCTCTCTGACCTCGATCCAGGTATCTGGCCCAAAGCCAACCGCTCAAGCTCAACAGCTATGACAGGATGCACACGGGTCAAAACCCAGCGTCTGGGAGACACCCCTTACCACGACGAAACAGCAAATCAGCACACAAAAGCCACTCGACCCAATCCAGCGAAAGTCTAGAGCATGTCACCCATTCCACAGCATTATGTTGTCTGCAGCCAACATAATTACTTAGGAGAATAAACATGCCAATCACCCTTCCCGTCCATTGGGAGAGGTATAAAACTCAATCAGGACTCTCGCTATAAATCACGACTCTCACGAAGTCAACCAAGGGTCAAACCATAAGCCTAGGGTTTCTAAGTCCCCCATGACCTACAATCTAGGCTCTGATACCACTCTAATCTGTCACGCCCCGGGGTCGAAACTGCGACCCGGGCTCGCCGACAGATCCGCCACCTATGCGAAACCCCGCATAGGCGAAGCGTCCAACCTGCAAAGTACCATCTAACAACTAAACAGATATCAGAGCTGAAGCAAAACTGCTGTAATAAAAACCTGAATCACTGTACAACTGAAAAATACAAGTACAATATCCATCTCCCATAAATAATGATACAATAATCCGATCCACCAAAAACTGTAATACAAGTAAAAGCCACCTATACAACATCTATAAATCCAAAATGGGAGATAAACTAAAGTAATAAAATACAACTGTGTACAGTGAAACCCACAATCCGGGTTGGTACATCTATCCCACTGTAGAAATCAACACTGGTAAGGATCTATCTCGCGACTCCCTCGCCTCGAATCGTCAACCGAAGATCCGCAACTCCCAAAGAAGAACTGCAAAACAAAGGGAGGAAAGGGGAAAAACAACAATGGGGGTGAGAACCACTAGTAAAACCAGTAGCCTCCCCCTGTGGGTAAAGCCTCAAACCCCGACGTACCCACTAAGTCTACCAGAGGCAAGAGAAGGAGTAAGAGAGGTGGTAAGCTATAAACAGAAATACAGATAAGAGGAAGCTACCACTAGTTTTCCTCTAAATGCAGTATCGAAAGAAATGACTGTATGAAAGCATCAGAAAACAGTATCTGACCAAATAAACCCAATCGAATGAACCGGTATAAAACCCGGTACTGCCTGCTCTGTCATCAATCTCACGAACTCAGTATCTCCACTGTCCAAATGACCGGAACCCAACACGGTCTGACCGGCACCCAACACGGTCTAAAGCCTACTCCGGAGCGGCACTCGAGGGGAGCGACCCACACGAGTAAAGTATCTCAGTAACAAGTAACATAAGTATAAATCAGCAGGACTGGATCATGACTCTGATCAAAGTGGAAAAACCCATCCACTAAAGAAAGCCCGATCCCTCGATCCCTCTCCACCAATCCGATGCAATAACAACTGTCCGGTCAACCGCCAAAAATTCGCGGTTGCCGCAATACCCTGCCATCAAAGCCTGCCTGTCCCAAATCCCCAATATCTGTCTACACTATTCAAAACCCCCTGCTCGCGCACGAGCTACAAATACCCTGAGCCTAGTATGAAAGGAGAAAAGCAAGAAATATGATTTCTCCTAAGTCAAATCCAACATGCTAGTGTAGCAGAAAAAGGTGGCCTATCTAAATGACCATACAAGCATGCAAATGTCCCAAGATGATAAAAAGAAAACAGGTGCCGATGTTCTTACATTTATTAGAGCATGCTATTCCAAAATATAGATAATTGCATAAGAACATTAAGTGCAACATAGCCTATGCCTGCCTATACCACATACACGATGCTCATGGTATAAATTGGCCTTTTCTCTTTAACATGATATGCTTTGATCTCAACCAAGCCTGCAATTTTATCCACGATGCGCAATCAACATTCTAACCCAAGTGTCACTCATAATCAACACCACATAAGGTAATACAACACTTGTCAAACCTCGCATTCACACATGAATATTCTTAGGATCATTTAACATTACTTAATCATAGACATTCAATCATGTATCACCAATGAATAATCTAAGGCCCCACAACCTTTATTGATCTCACATAGGATGAACATAGGATCAACCAACAACATCCAATCTTATTTGGAGGAATTAGGAGTCATGAACAAAGCTTAGTCTCATAAGGAATAGGCCTCTTAACTCGCAATGATATCCATCTTATCATAAAGGAATTAGAAATCGAACGCATAGGTCATTCTCACATCAACTAGATCAATAACCAACCTCGACACCCATTTTCACATAAGCTAGATCAAAGATCAATAAGCTAATTATTCTCACATGGATATGTTAGGAATCAACATCTATGCCCAACATCACACATTGGAGGATAAGGATCGACAACTATAATTCATATCACCAAGTGGGGACTAAGGATCACCAAACCAACTACTCTCACATAAACCGTTCTCAAATAAATTAACCAAGTCCTTCTCACATAAGCAACCAAGCACTTGTCACATAATCCCATCAAGTCCTCACATAATTCAACCAACCATTCACATATAACTATCATCATAATTCTCACATAATTATGTTAACCATTCATCACAAAGTGTAGGCTAAAGATTAATTTCCCAAATACCCTCACATAACATAGGTTAAAGGATGATCACTTATAATCAACTTCTTATGAGATAATGCAACATCAATCAAACTATTCATTCACTCATGTATACAATGAGGATCAATTAACTTAATCTAAACATGGATATCCAAGCATATTTCACCAAGGAGAAGAGAGCAACAATCAACTATGCCACGAGGGAAACCAATAGCCCGAGTGGGTAAATCGTTGTTTTCGGCGAAGCACAACCACCCACCTGAAACTTGACGATCCGATGCCCGATCTGGCTGAATTTTAGCGTGAGTAAACCTTGTCCTCCCAGGAGTCCGATGCCGCGAAAATCATCCAAATCCGCCTCACGGATTGGGCGCAATCACTGAAACAATGCACACTGCGCACTCAAATTCCTGAATTTCAGCAATTGAAAATAAGTTTAAGAAAATGTAGGTGCAGCCCCAAATACCTCAAGATGAAGTTCCTAGCAGTAAAACAAAGATGTCCTCTTTCATACAACCATCTTCAAGTCCTCAAAAATCCACCATCAATTCCCCTTAACATTCAAATGAAGCAAAATCACAATGCTGTCCAAAAACTGCTACATAAACTTGCTAGCATTTCCAAGCTTAATTAGGGGCTGTTCCAAAGGGATTCATCCACAGATCATAAAAGATAATTTTCTCACCTTGAAGTTAAGAAGAATTACCAACTTGAATTTCTGAACAAGACCCTGTATCCACAAAGTTATCTGCATTCTAAGGTGCATTGCTCAAATCAAAACTAAAACAGGGACTGCAGTAATCCATATAACAACACCTGGAAATATAATTAATGTTACCTAACCAATTGAGCTCCAAATCCTGCAAGAGAGGTACCATTGGATTCCTTGTCGAGAGTAGATACAATTTGAGCTAAATAACTCCAATTTTCATGCTCGGATGAAGGAGAAAACCCAAAAAAACTTTGAGCTATCCACCAAGTTCCATCTGTACACGAATGCAGCAAGGTGCTCCAAAGATCATGCATAAACCCTAATACAAACTCAGATCTGGGGAAAATGGTACTTACCAATATTGTATATCTTTGAGTCCTGGAAATTTCCCCGCAAAAATAATCCAAAAATTCCACTCCTACAATTCATAAGAGCCAAAATACTAAATGCTGCCCAAAAATCCAGACTGAAATAAAGGGTCCCAAAGATGGCCCTAAAACTCTATAAAAACATGAGATCTGAGGGGAGAGTTGAATACAGAAATTGTAGCCTTACCTCTTGTGAGAATGTAGAACCAAAAATGAGCTCAAAATTCCAAGAAATGAGTCCTGGGGAATTTTCGCACTGAAATGCAACGGGAAGGTCCACCAATCAGCAACAATGGTGGTACAAGACTCATGGAGAAGATGATGGTGATGAAGCCCCTCTTTATCCATCTCTTTGCTGATGAAGATGAAGGAGGTGATGAAGATGCTCTGCCTGGAGTCCTCCAAAAATCCCTGGTCCAAGGAGGAAGAAGGAGGAGGAAGAAGAAGGTGAAAAGAAGAAGAAGGAAGAGAAAGCACAAAGCTCCTCTCCCTCCACCCTCCCCCTGCTACAGTGCAGGCCCGGCCCGCTCGGCCCCGCGGGCCGGGACACGTGGCGGCCATCCGGGCCGCCACGGTACTGTAGCAGGGCCACCCGGATCAAGCCACGCGGCTTGATCCGGGTGGGCGCCGCGCCTCCACTAGGCGTGCGCCGCGTGTCCCCGCGCGGGGGACAGCGCGCACGTGGGCGCGCACTGCGACGGCGGCGGGCCATTCACAGCCCGCCACGCGTCCGCACGGGCGCCTAGTGGACCGCGCGCTCAGTGCCGGCCCAACCGGGCGCCGCCACGTGGCACCCACGGTCCACAGCCAACCCAAACACCCGATAGACCTCCCGAACTTCTGGTTGCCTGTTTTCGCTCATCCGGACTCCGAAAAATACAACCAAATAGCCGATTTCCAACGTTTCCGCGCGCTGAATCCAAATACGAAGTCCGATTCTCCAAATTCTCATCCAAAATTTTGCCGAAAACCCCCGGAAAGCCCACTTGATCCGATTTTCGCGCGGGGTCCAATTCTAAAGTCCGCTTTGCCAAATTCTAACTCTAAAAATTCCCGAAGGCATCCGGAGCGGTGATCTTGGGTCCAAACTTCGCGCTGAGTCCAATATTAATATCCCTTGCGCGCGAAACCACTTCTAAACATCCGACAGGATCATCAGACTACTCTCGTGATCCATTTAACACACCGGGTCCATCACAATGTCCAATTGGTGCACAAATACCACCGACACGCCACATAGGCCTCCAGGAGCTGCAGATGGAACAGTAGTCTAATAGTGGGAATTTCGGGTCTTCACAGGCTCGGCGAATCGTGGCGTGCCACGAGTCCCGCATACGGGGACTCCACGCTGCCGCCTGACACGCACGCGCGCTCCGCCCAACCCGCGCCTTACGCGTGTCCCTGTGCTGCCCACTCACGGCATGATTCGTGTGCCTGGTTTGACTCCGTGGTCGCGGTCCAATGCACCGATCTTCCGGGCGCCCAGATCCTGTTCTGGGCGCCCGAATCCGGCCCAAAAACTCAAAAATTGAGTTTTGATCAATTCTTCGCGCTGAGTCCGTTTCTCGCGTCCGTTTGGTGCGCAAATGCACTCGACACAGAAAAATATGTATCCACACGCCGCTGACCACGCAGTCAAGTACCGCAGGAATTCGGGTCATCACACTTATTGTATATTGTTTTAGATATTGCATGGTTGTAGTTATTTCTACTTTTTTTTATACTTAGTTTAGTTGTATTTGTGCTCTGATTAGTAGTAGTACGTGTATACTGACTTCTTTTCGCTTTTATGTTGTAGACGCCTTGTGTATATCGGAGATGCCTTGTACATACGGCTATCTGTGCATGTGTCGGATAGGCTTTCGCTGGCCCGGGGTGTAACACGTTCACCTGCGAGTACAATTACTCGCCCACGCGTTACCCAATCCGCCTTTTTGCCAAGTCAAGTTTTATACCCATTTTGACTAGTATCTAACTTTTAAAATTTTTTAATTTTACTAATTATTCTTTAGATATTTTGATTTTACTAATTATTCTTTTAATTTATTTAATTTGAAATATTTAATAATTATTTTAAAATTTTAAAATTTAAATATCTTGTTTATCTTTACTGTTGGTATATTTTATATAATTTATATATCTATAAATTTATTAAAGTAAGGAATTAGTCGGAGTTTATTAATATTTTTAAGAGAATCATCTTAATCCGACGGTCAGCAGCAGCGCCCTGTGTCATCACTTCGCACACGTGGCAGTTTCTACTTCGGTCCCCTCCACTCATCTTTTTCCCCGCCATTATCATTCCCTACGACTACGAATTTCTCTTTCCATGTCCCTCTATTCCAACCAAGAGAAAGAGAGAGAGAGAGAGAGAGCGAGCGAGCTTCTTGGAGCACGACAATGGCAGGGTCGTCGAAGGGGATGAATGAAGTACTGCTGAAGACGGCGGACGGGGGCGCGTTCTTGGTGCGGAGCAGCGTGGCGGCGGAGATTGTGGCGATCAGCCACGAGATCGAGGGTGGGGAGGGGGAGAGGGCGGGGGAAATCTTCGTCCCCAACGTGACCCGACCCGTCCTCATGAGGATCCTCCAATTCCTCTACGCCCATGACGAGATGGTGTCCATCCTCCACCCCGCCAACCTCGAGAGGTTCGACAAGGAGTTCCTCAACGTTAGCTCGGACGTCGTCTACCACATCCTCCTGGTATCGGTCCCCATCCCTCTCTCTCTCTTTCTCGTCCCATTTCTAGAGTAATTTGGTGGGTATGATAGATCTAGCTCTCCTGATATGTTGTTTCCTGCTTGTTTTTGATCCGTATTAGTGTTTCCTGCCTGGACGTGGATTTGTGGATTCTTGATGTGCAAATTATCTCGTTAGCAATTTAGCAGAGTGTTGTTGCTTATGAGAGATCTCTTATCTCTTGTTGTTGATCCAGAAAAAGATTGTTGAGCATTGTTTCTTGATCTCGATCTCAACTTAGTTAGATATGTGAAGAGCAACAGTTTTTGCCTCTCCCGAGAGATTTTTCTCTTATTTTTTTTGGCTGGAATTTGCGATAGGTAACACTAAAATTTGAATTTGAGGAGAATTTGTGGGATTGGTGGTTTTGATCGATCAGCTCTCTTGATTTGTTCTTTCCTGTTTGTTTTTATTGGTGATGAAATTGTCCTGTTAGCAATTCAACGTAGGTTTCTTGCTCACGGATTCGTGGACCTGTTCTATTCATGTTTGTTGAGCAAGAAAAGCATTGGTAAGACGATCTCATGCAGGAGTGTTTCTTGATCTTGATTTCCACTTTCTTGAACATGTGAAGATCAAGAGTTTTCCTGTTGTTAACCCTGAAAATAGTTGGAATTGTGGGAGAATTGCATAATAAGTTAGCATTAATAATGAGACGAACCTGTCATCCACCTAAAGATAGCCAAAACTAAGGGCGTTAAGCACTACTTGCTTGTTAAAGGATTTCAAGTAGCTAACCGGGGACGCTAACTCGTATGCCGTTGCCTAGCCCGCTTAGCTACATGGCCCGTGTATCGTTCGTCCCATATTAGGGTGCCTCTGAAAGAGGCCATGTGTCTAAAGCAAAAAGGTGTTACAGCGTATTATTAGTGAATAAGGTTGTTTTGCTTCAGTTCAGTAAAGTTGACCGTCTTCCATGCGTAGCTGTGCCCGGCCAATGCCTTCCATTATTGCTGCATTTAAGCGCTGGGGAATCAGTCTTGTCATTCCAGCGTTTTTGGATTTTACGCATAAAGCAAGCAGGCTAAAGAGCTGTTGTATTCAGCCCATGAAATTTGCAACTCTTTCCAATATGCAAAACGTCAGTTGGGGGCCCTGGTAATGAAAATTGACATTAAAAAAGCATATGATTGCATGGAATGGGACTTCCTTTGTCACATGCTCAATCTATATAGTTTTCCCCTCATTTCATTAAATTAATCCGTTGGTGTATTACCTCAGTGACTTATTCTGTTATGGAAACAAAATTCTTCAGATGGCTTTTTCAGTCCTTCCATAGGTCTGAGGCAAGGCTGCCCTTTGTCACCTTATTTATTTATTTATTCTGGGAGCTAACTTCTTATCGTTGATTCTAGATAAAGACCTATTCTTGAAACAGTGCTTCAAATACCTTTATCAGCACTTGTAATTACCAATTGACATTATATTAAAGAAAATTTATATTAAATAAAATTTCGAGTGCCCTATGCAATTTGGCACATTTGCACTTCAATATCCTGAAGATTCATTTGTTGCATGTAACTCCCTCGTGGTTATTGTTTTGTTACACAGCAAAAGGACCTCGTGTAAGTGGTAGTAGAGACATCATGTAAGTGGTAGCTTCAAAATAGCACATGAGTCATGGCTCTGCTTTTCTTATATCACTGTACTTTGAGTTGGTCTATGAGCATTCCTAATAGAGCAATGCTACATGTACACCCCGAAGGGGTGTACATCATACACCTCCACCATTTTAATGGTACCGATATTTTTTACGGGTCACATCGAGTGACCCATCATCACACCCCCACCCTTAGATGGATGGTGTGTATGATGTACACCCCGAAAGGGGTGTACACATAGCATTTTCCTTCCTAATATCACTGCTAAAGCTCTCTTATGTCATACATGGGATAGCAAGTGTAACAAATGAAAAGATAGGCTAATTAGCATACAAATGAGCTAATCCATATGGGGCTGTTTGAAGTTTTTCTGTTGTTATATGGTATAATTAGGTTATAACAAATAGAATAGCTAATATACATTTACCTTATCTTTACTTGTGCCCTTTACAACAAATATAGATTACTTGAGCTGGTTAGAAAATAGCAATGAAATATCACTTGATTCTGAAAGTAGAATTTCAAGTCGATTACAAACTTAAAGGGAAATGCAACATATATTTTTCAGATTTGTCTATGTTCCCAAAGCTTCAAAATGTAATTTGGTGTGAACAAATCACCATTAAATTAACCAGAAGCCTTAAAGCGTACCACCTCATGTCTTAAAAGATCTGACATATTGTTATTAGAAGATTATTATGAAGTTTTGCAGCTTGCTGCGACAGACACAGAAAAGTAGGTAGTTTGGAAAAGTGAAGCAATGTGTTGTTAGGTCAAACCTTTTCCCAACTCAATGAAGCAACGTCAGTAAGTCATAATTGACTGATAGAACTTGATTGGCATCCACTGTGCTTAATATTTCTTTAAAATTAACATAGCATTGAATATTTTGGCAAGTAATTCTTTAGGGTAGCGTTTGGATGTGGCTTAAACCTGGTTTAGTTATACCAGGTATAGGTATAAAGTAAGGGATAAACCTGGTTTAAACCTAAAATGTGTTTGGATGTGAATGAGGCTTAAACCTGGTTTAAACCTGGTATAAGAAAATAGGTGTTTGGATTGGTAATGATGAATAAGAGGTATAAAGTTGACTTTTTTTGTTTATTAATGACGATGTGACCTTTACTTTTATGTATATTATAAATTTGATAATTAAAGAATGTATTAGAATATTTTAAGTAGGAGTAAAAATTTTAATTTTTAAATTTATATAAATTTTACAAAAATTATAAAAAAATTATATAAATTTTACAATTTTAAAATTAATATTATTTTTTAAAATTATAAATTTATAAATATATATAATATAATTAAATATAAATATATTCATAATTTTAATAAAATATAAATATATATAAATTTATAAAATATAAAAAAATAATTTTAAATAATTTATAAATTTATAATTTAAATATTTTTTAAAATTTAAATATTCTAATTAAAAAAATTAAGTAAAATTTAAATATTTTAATTAAAATTTAAATATTTTATGTAGGAGTATTAAAATTTAAATATTTTAATTAAAATTTAAATATTTTAATTAAAATTTAAATATTTTAAATAATTTTAATTAAAAATTATAAAAATATTGTATAAATTTTAAAATTAATAATTTTTAAAAATAAAATAAAATTTTTAGATTTATTAAAATATAAAAATAAAAAAAATTAAAATTTATAAAATTTAAAATTTAAATATTTAAAATTTAAATATTTAAAATTTAAATTTAAAATTTAAATATTTTTTATAATTAATTTTTTTTATTAAAAATAAAAAATAAAAAATCCTGAAGCTAAAAGAAAAAAAAAAAAAAAAAAAAAAAAAAAAAAAAAAAAAAAAAAAAAAAAAAAAAGCCTTTCCCAAGGCACTGCCAGTGCCTTGGGAAAGGACAGAGAGAGAGAGAGAGAGAGAGAGAGAGAGAGGGAGGGGAGAAGGGGGTAAACCTGGTGCGTTTAAACCAACGGGGATATCCCCATGCAATAATGAGGGATATCCCCGTTTGGGGGGGATATCCCCAAACGGGGATATCCCCAAACTGTTTGGGTATAAAGGAGGGATATCCCCCCTTTATACCCAATCCAAACAGGGCCTAGAATAATTAACAATTTAGGATTTTTCTTTATAAAACAAGCAGCTTAGCTTTAAGTTCATCACTGGTGAAGGATCCACGCGATGCAGTGGCTTATGAAATTTTTATATGTAGTAGTAAGATTTAGTTGGTTTTTCTATATTACTTTCAGTATGTGTTCATATTCTGTTATATCACCCACCCTGCCCCCAACCTAACCTTTTGATCCATCTTGCTTGCTTATTCTTCCCATCTATATTTTGTAGAGGGATAGGTTTGAATGCTTATATAACTGTCAAAATTAGATAGAAATGGTGTTTTATGATGTTACTTCATGCCTTTCCTTAATAGAATGGTTTTTTGATATTAGTAAACCTGGCTTTTAGTAAAAATGTTTGCTCTTCTAACTACTTGATCCCTCTCTCTCTCTCTCTCTCTCTCTCTCTCTCTCTCTCTCTCTCCTTTAGAAGATATGGTTTTAACGTCTATATAGGTGCAAGATGTGAAAATTGTTTATTTCTACCTCTAAGAGTTCCTGATAAAAAAAAAAGAAAAAAAGAACCCTCTAAACCTGACTCATCTACCTTATTAATTTTATCCTGTCACTTCAGGCTGCATACCATCTCAAGATTGTGAGACTCCGGGACCTCGCCTGCCAAAAAGTGGCTGATATGATGAAGGGAAAGAGCATCGACGAAATCCGGACCACCTTCAATCTCCCGAACGAGTATTCTGGTATGGAGTTGGCAGAAATCAGAAGGATGTGCCCATGGATTTTTGACCACCAGATTGACGATGAGAACAGGATGAGCGTGGAGAAGGACAAATACATCGAGAATAAGGAGGGGACAATTAGGGAGGACGAGATCTACGCCAAGAGTAAGGAGGGAGTGAGTAAAGGGAAGGGCAAACAGGTTGAGGGAAAGGGAGGTTAGTATGGAGAAGGAAACATGGAGAATAAGGAGGGGGTTAGTATGGAGAATGACAAACCCATTGAGAACAGTGAACGAGATAAAGCAATGAACAAGGGAAGCAATGCAATGTAGGGTGATGAATCAAAAGATTTGAGTCATTTTATTGGCCTTCATATACCTGTGAACAGGGTCAATAGCTAACACCATAGAGGATTATTACACAGCGAACTTACTCAGATGCCTGGCTTGTTGAGATAGCACAACACATAATTCAATTTGGAGCACTGAAATGATTTCAACTTTGATTGGTGTTTTCCACAATTTATATGAAAAATGTTTGAGAAATAGCAGATTTATGTTCTCCTGGGTGTGTGATGCGCATCTGAAGCAGGTGTTTGCTCCATGCAGATTTAGGAATTGTTCGAAGATTTGCTGTATTTCCTTTCTTTGTTTTGTTTTTAGATAGTGTGCAGTGAAAGTGGAAGGGGCGGTGTTGCTCCTCTCCCGTCCTTGCTGAATGCTGAGGGCCCGATCATCCTCCCAAATTCCCTTACTACAACAATCTTAAAACAATTGAACGGTTGATGGGGCTCCTTAGTGAGCGCTCACGGAAGAGCGTGCCCTAGTGAATTTTGTTCAATTGAAGCAGCCTAGTTTTGTTTTTTTCTTCTTTTTTTTTTTTCTTCTTTTTTTTTTTTTGAGAGAGAGAGAGAGAGGGATTGAGAGAGAAAGGTAGCATGCTACTTTTTCGTTTATTTTTTTTTTAAAAAAAATAAATTTAGCTGAAAATATGAAACAATTAGACTTCGAATTCAAAATCTCGGATATCAACCATCAAGCTTTTGTCACTTGCGCTAGGAACGGTCGTTAAGCCTAGTTTTTTTTATTTGATGGCATTCCGCATAGAAGATCTACTTTTCAGTTTTTGAATTAGAATGTTGTCACACTTCCAGAGCAATTTGAAAATTTAAATACGCGAAAATTCATGTTTTGTGGAAGCATTTTTTTTTTTTTTTATAAAACTCGCTACTGGAACATATTCAGACTCGTCACATACACATGATTTCTTTATACAAACAGACAGTTTTTTCTATATATACATAGCGTAAACATTTTTACAACTTTAATCATCAATCACATGCAACGTGTAAAATATATATAACATTTTATCCAATAGAGATTTTGTACGAATTAACTTGAAATAATAATATCATCTTTTGAAAACGGCGCACACCCGACACATATTTTTGTAGAAAGAATAAAATCACAAAGTTTTAAAATCCACGTCTATCCGACGCATTGTTTTGAAAACCAATTTGATAAAGCTCATTCAAAATCGGCGTACACAAGACGCAAAACTCATCCCATTAAAAATCATAGTAACATTCCAACAATCACGCAACATCCACATAACCACCCCATACAAAACTATCAACAACGGAAAAAATATAGTAACTAACAACTAAGCGTCATCCTCACTTGTGTCCTTTCCTCATCTCTAATAGGTCCGGTAAAAATAGTGCGGTGAGAAATACGAAATAAATCATGTTTTTTAGGAGGTACAACGCGTCGACGGGGACAAGTTATACTCACTGGATAACACGATGGATAACAATATTGAAAACTAAAATAACAATAGATAAGGAAAGAGAACTATAAATTAAATACCGAAAACCGCTACTATACATGTCAATCAGTAAACCAGGGGAAAACGATATGATTGTAATAAATCCAATCACAACCGTCGTGTCGGTCCATAGACCTCACAAACTTGTTCCATATACCGGTGCAACCGAAACCCTATTTGCAATAGCCGCGGGGCCGCAATAACAGCGAGGGGTCCCCACTGTGATGATCCGAACTCCCGCAGGAACTGTGCAACATTAAACAGTGACTGTAGAGAGCTCGTACGGTGCAACGGAGCTTGTAGAATCGAAATTGGACCTTAATAATAGACTCGGCGCGAAAATCGGAGCAAATGGGATTTTCCGGGGGCTTTCGGCAAAATTTCGGATGAGAATTTGGCGAAATAGACGTCGTATTTGGACTCAGCGCGCGAAAACGATCGAAACGGTATATTTACTTTAATTTTTCGGCACCACGGTACTGTTCACGCCGGAACAGTAACTCCGGCCGCCGGAATTACTGTTCCGGCGACCGGCGGGCGGCGGCGCACGGCGGCGGGCAGCGGCGCAGCGGCGGCAAGCGACAGAGGGCGGCGGCGCGCGGCGCGGGCAGCGCGGGCAGGCGCGGGCAGGGGGCGCGGGTGCGCGGTCCATGGGCCTGGCGTGCACCGGGAGCACCGAATACCCCCGTGCCACGTGGCGGCTCCCGATTGGTTGGCCGGCTTCTAGAAACACGTGGGAAGGTGACACGTGGCGCTCCCCTATTGGCTGACAGGATCCGGAAAACCCGGAGCGCGGAGCAACCACGTGCACCACGTGGACACGTGGCAGTTTTTGATTGGGCTTGCACAGGCTGTTCCCTGTTATGTGGACACTTGGCGCACCCTGGTTGGCCAATTTCGGTGTTTCCTGTTCGGATCCGGATCCGGTGTGGAGCCCAAGATTCCCTTGGCCCATTATAAATAGCAATCCCCACCCCCTCTCATTTCCACCTCGATTTGCGGGCCTTAGAGTGAGAATCAGGGCATGTGCCCTGTACGAAAAATTTTCCTCTCTCTCTCTAAAATTCCAGAATTTCTGGAGTTACAGTTAGTGAGTTATCTTCGACGCGGCGCACTGCGACGGTTTTCTTTTTAGGCCCATTTCCCGCCGCAGTTCCGTCGGAAATTCCCTGAGTGCTAACCAGGAGGAATTTTTGGACGATTTTCACGACAGGGCGTTCCTAAGAGGTAAGGCTTCGATTTCCGTGTTGATCACTTTGCTCCATTTCGTACTTTTGGCACGTTTCCCGAGGCCTCTTTGACCCCCCTTTTTGCTGTGGAAATTTCTGGACAGCGTCAACTTCTCCGATTTTTATCTTGGTGTAGGAGCATCAGATCGAGACGTTTAAAGAGTCGATTTTGATCTACTCTTCGCGAGGAACGCAACCGTAATTTTTCTAGATTTTTCTGAGCACTGTTCAGAGGTGAAAAACTCATCTCTTTTCGTGCCATTTGAAAAACAGCAAAAGATGTATTTTTATGAATACTATAGTTACACCCTGTGCAATGTGTGTTGCTGTAGGGCATCGTTTTTGGCAGACAGCAGTTTTAGGGGACTGTGGACAGCCAGGAGACTATCTGGGTGTGATCTGAGCTGTTCAAGGTGGGCGGTTGTTGCTTACCTCATTTTTGACAAGCTCACTGGGATTACTGGAACTCCCCTAAAATTTAATATGACAATTGATGAGAACCACTGGGACAAACTAATATGATAATTGATAAGAACTAACAGGACAAACTAACAGGACAAACTAACAGGACAATTAATGAGAACTATTGGGACGAATTAATATGACAATTGACGAAAACCGCTGGGACGAACTCTCCTAAAATTTAACCCCACAGATTATATGATGACTTATATTGGGACACTGTGATTGGGACAAAGGCTATAATCTCGCATGCAAATAACTTTTATTCAGTAAATCAATCTTTTTTTAAAATAAATATTTGACACTATTTTACAGCTTTTAAAGATAAGAGAGTTGCATGCATGACTGAACATCTAGTGAGGCCACTATCATATTGGGATCTGAACATGTTTCATTGTTGTCCTTTGCATCCAGATATTTGTTGCTCAGGTATGAGCAGGGGTTGGGATAGTATAGTCAAGTTTGTACTAGATTGTGGACTTGTGGGGTCTTGCGGTGACCGCGGACAGTAGGCGGTCGACCAGATGTTTATCCTTGCATCAGATTGGGGTTGAGACTGGTTTATTGCATCAGCTGGGGATCGGGTTTTCCTAGTGGGTGGTTTTCCCACTCTGATCATAGTCATGATCCAGTCCTGCTGTTTTATGGCACTTCTGATACTTATTACTGAGATATTTTACTCGTGTGGGTCGCTCCTCTCGAGTGCCACTCCAGAGTGTGTTGCAGACATGCTTAGAGTCTTTGAGACTCCTATCCCCTATCGGTGTTATGCGTTGGCCAGCATACCCGATTTGGCAACTATCCCCTATCGGTGTTATGCATTGGCCAGCATACCCGATTTGGCAAGGCACAGCAGGCAGTACCAGTTTTACTAGTGACACAAGACTGAGTTATTTCAGGCAGGTATGTTTGGTATTGTTGCATACAGTCATTTCATGCAACATGGCATTTAGAGGCATAGTGGTGATAGTTTCTTTTTTTCAGCAGCCTTTATAGCTTACCACTGTTCTTTCTTGTTGCCTCGAGTAGTCCTAGTGGGTGCGTCAGAGTTGAGGTTTTACCCACTAGGGGAGGCTACTGGTTTATCTGGTAGTTCTCACCCCCATTGTTGTTTCTCTCTTTCTTCTTCTTATTTTGCAGAGTCGTCTGCGGGAGCTGCTAGGCCATCGGCAGCTGATAAAGGTAAGGGGATCGCTGAGTAGATAGATCTCCTGTGAGACTGAGAGTGGATATTAGACAGATGTTGTACTCTTTAGTCAGACTGTGATATTTTGGGTCTGGCGCTGGCCAGCTGACTGTATTATTTTGGTGAGCTGGGAGATTATTGTACTTATTACAGCTTTATTTGTAGTTCCAGTCTGAGATACTATGTGGTTCTTCTACTTCAGCTCTGTATTATGCTCTTTTATTGTTCATATTATATCGGAGCAGGTTACCAGTGCTTCGTGTACGCGGAAAATCCCGTGTGCACGGCGGATCTGTTGGCGAGCCCGGGTTCCGGGGCGTGACAGATTAAGTTGGTATCAGAGCTTAGGGATAGGTCAGTTGGAACTTAGGAAACCCTAGGCTTTTGGCAGACCCTAGGATGATAGTGTGCGAGAGACGTGACAATTTTGCGGAAGTCGTTGTGTTACTTATTGTTACGCAATTTGAGTTGGCGTAGTTTCGTGAAAGTCTCAAGTCTTGAAGATTGAAGGTGAAGAAAGTTGGATCATTTAACTCAATCTCAAGAAAGAAGAATTCAAAAGGATCAGGTATGTTTAACTAAATATTTTGTGTGATCCGAATACTTCTTGTAGTGTAGAAACACTTGGAAGAATCTTTCATTGCATAAAAATCAAAAACTGGACTTGGGACATGTTCAGGATCCGGATCAGGTTGTTCGATCCGGATCCCGAAGGTGGTTCGTTCATACCCCAGTTCAATCCGGATCGTAGTCTCTTGATCCGGATCCCGAACAGTGAGTTTACCATTTTCCTTGAACGATCCGGATCATGCTTCGCAATCCGGATCCCGAACGTTGATGTTTGGTAAACTGTATGAACGATCCGGATCGTGCACTTCGATCCGGATCCCGAACCTTTGTTTTTCTGGAACTGGCTGTCTCGTTACGACGATCCGGATCCTAGCTAGTCCGATCCGGATCGCCGTCCGTAAAATTTCCAGAAATGTTAGGTTTTTGATTCTTATCTCCTTCCTAGGGTTTCTAACCTATAAATACACCCTATGACTCTTTTTCTAGGGTGAATCCACAGAGTCTATAGCCGTCATTTTCATAGACCATTTTATACGGCTATAGATCCACATATAGAGAAGAAAGGAAATCATTAGAGAATACTCTATGTTTCTTCATCTATATTGATTAGTTTGATTCTAGGTTTTCATACTCACATCTCGAGTTGAATCAAACTAATGAATACTTAGATGGTATTTCCGATCTATCTTTGATCTAAGTATTCGGCGGATCATCACCACCCAAAACAACGATTTACCCCAAAAATCGGCGCGTGGATTCGCGTGTCCTTGTGGATTCAAGGTTCAACCGCTCTCGTGGATTCAGAGCGAGGCACGTTCGTGGATTCGAAGGGTGCTATTGGGTGAAGACCGTGGATTCGGTCGGACGTCGTGAATTCGACGTTGGACGCCGTGGATTCGGCGTTGGGCGCAGATCGTGGATTCGAGAAGCGTCGCGGAGCGAGCGGAGAAGATCCTCTAGGAGCGTATGGAAAAGGTTGAGTCGTAAGTGTGTACGGTAAATCACCTTGTACGTGTTTTAATTCTAGTGGATTTCTGCCGTGTTATCGGTCCCGTGGTTTTTTACTCCGGTGATGGAGTTTTCCACGTAAAAATCTTGCGTATTATTTTTATTTCCGCATTGGGTTTTATCGCAACGATTTTTTGAGTGTTTATACGTTTACACCTATTCACCCCCCCTCTAGGTGGTTTTTCCCCTATTTAGATCCGTATTACATATAACCCAACAAGTGGTATCAGAGCGGGAATAGGGTTGTAAACAATGGTTGAAGGTGGAAACATCAACCGACCCCCATTCTTCGATGGAACTAATTATGCATACTGGAAAGTACGGATGAAAGCCTTTTTAATTTCCATCGACGAACGGGTGTGGCAATCAATTGAATTAGGATGGTCTAATCCAACTGAATTTAATGGTGATGTTCGCACCTTAAAACCTAGGTCGAAATGGACCAAGTAAGAGTTAGATTCATCTTCTTACAATGGCAAGGGAATTAATGCTATTTTTAATGCCTTATCTCAAACTGAATTCTCTCGCGTCTCGGCATGTGAGACTGCGAAAGAAATCTGGGATGTTCTTCAGGTTACACATGAGGGAACTAACCTCGTGAAGATTCAGAAACTGCAAATGCTTACGAGCAAGTTTGACTCTATCTTAATGGCAGAAAATGAATCTTTCACGGACTACTATACACGATTGCAAGACATCGTAAACTCATGTGCTAATCTGGGAGAGAAGATTCCAGAATTTAAGATTGTAAGAAAAATCTTAAGAACTCTTCCTGAACGATTTCGCCCAAAGGTTACTGCCATTGAAACTATTAAACACCCGGACGAAATACGTGTAGAAGAATTAGTTGGTTCATTACAAACTTATGAAATGACATTTACTACTAACAATTCTTCTGGAAAGGCATCCACTTCTAAGTCTTCAGGTTATGCGTTGAAAACAACTAAGGAAGAAGACGCGGATACATCCTCCTCAGACGATGACGAGAACCTTTCTATGGAGGAATTTGAGAAGCAGCTCGCTCTCTTGACAAGGAAGTTTCGCCGCAACTTTCGAAGGGGTAATTCAAGCAAATCTCCATCCTTCGGAAAGTCGAACAAAGGCAAGGGTACTTCAGGTTACAAGTCAAGAAAGCAAGAGAACTTCTCAAAGGATAAGAAAAGTTCAGAAGGACAACTACAATGCTTCAAATGTCGAGGCTACGGCCACATTGCAACGGAATGTCCTAACAAGTATCCGGCAAAGAAGAAGGCAATGCAAGTCGTCACTTGGGATGACAACTCAACGTCAAATGAGTCGTCTTCGAGTGATGAAGAAAAGAGCTCCACCGCATTCCACGCGTCCGTATCTTCACCCTTCATGTGCTTTATGGCAAATACATCTGAGTCGTTGTCCAACTCCACTGTTGAAAAGAATGCAACGGACAACGAATTGGATGATTCGAAAGGTGAAGATTTTGCTCTAGCCTACCACAGACTTTTGAGGGACTCAAAGAAAGTGGCTAAGCAAAACAAGAGTTTGAGAGGGAGAGTGCATGATCTCGAAGAAGAAGCAAAAAGAGCGACTTCTCTCTCAAACGCTCTTGAAGTGGAAAGGGAAAACCTGATAAAAGAAAATGCTTCCCTTCAAGAGTCCAATGAGCAACTTGAGAAGGAACATACAAATCTGGTGGATAACGCGAATCACTTCTCAAAGCTCTACAACGAGGCTCGACAGGATAACCTGGAAATGACAAAGACCATTTTCCAACTCAAGAATGACTTGCAGCGATTCTCTTCAGGAAGGAGTAAGTTGGATAGACTTCTTGGTCTTGGTCAATCAAATAGGTTCGGCCTCGGATACACTCAAACTGGAAACAGTCCTAGTTCGAGTGAGACAGTTTTTGTGCCTCAGTCGGTATCTCCTCCTCCGACACCGGAATTCAAGACAAACAACGACAACAAACCTACTTCATCCTCTTTGGGATCGTCAAGATCTAAGGTATGTTTTCGTTGTGGTGTTTCAGGGCACATAAGAAGATATTGCAAGACGGGAGTCGAACGCTCATCTCAAAGACCTCTTGCAACAACTACCAAAACGGCTCCTCCCCGAAAATCAAAGCAAAACTTTTCAAATGAAAAGAGATTTGGTAGTTCATCGCGCAAGACGATTACATCAAGGAACAACAATCGCTATAACAAGACGCCTTCACCTAGGCATATAACTTCTCGACCATTACCGACGCACTCCAAAAGGGTTTGGGTGCGCAAAGGTGAAATTTTCCCTTGTCTTGTTTCCAATGTTTCCTTGCATGCATATGATAGTTCGTCTTGGTATCTGGATAGCGGGTGTTCCCGTCACATGACCGGTGACAAACATAGTTTTCAAAGTCTTGAGAAAATCTCCGGAGGACACGTTGTTTTCGGAGACGGTCGATCTTCCAAAATTGTTGGAAAAGGGACGGTAGCTATTCCAGATGGCCCGATTTTGAAAAACGTCTTATTTGTTGATGGCCTTAAGACTAACCTCATAAGCATAAGTCAACTTTGCGACAATGGTTTTTCAGTTAACTTTTCATCGGTTGAATGCGTTGTAACTGATAAGGACCATGTCTTCTTTCTAAAAGGGGTTAGATCTGAAAACAATTGTTATGTTGTTCCTAATAAATTTTCTGAAAATTGTAACTTAGCCGCTTTGAATAATGAAACTCTTTGGCATGAAAGGCTAGGTCACTTAAATTTTAAGGAACTTACTAGAATTTCAAACAAGGACGTGGTCAAGGGGATTCCAAAGCTTTTATTTAAACAAAACGTTGTGTGTGGTGGTTGCCAAAAGGGAAAACAGTCTAGGACTGCACACAAGAACTTGAACCACGTTGGTACAAAACGGCCCTTGGAACTTTTGCACATGGACTTAATGGGGCCGACCCGTCAACCATCTTTGGGAGGTAAATGGTACATCTTTTTATTGGTTGATGATTTCTCTCGGTTTTCATGGGTAGCATTTTTAAAAGAGAAAGCTGATACGTTTGACTCTTTTCATGAGATTTGCCATCGTATTATAATTGAAAAGAATGAAAAGATCATTCGTGTTAGAAGTGATAGAGGTGGAGAATTCATAAATTCAAAATTTATTGACTTTTGCACTTCAAATGGAATCAAACATGAATTCTCGGCACCCTATACACCTCAGCAGAATGGTGTTGTTGAGCGCAAGAACAGGGTTGTTCAAGAGATGGCGCGTGTGATGCTTCATAGCCGGAATTTGCCGCTACATTTTTGGGCTGAAGCTGTGAACACCGCTGTCTATGTCATTAATAGAGTTTACTTGCGCCCAGGAACTTTAAATACACCATATGAGCTGTGGTTTAGTAGAAAACCCAATATCAAATATTTTCGTGTCTTCGGGAGTCGATGTTACATTTTACGTGACCGTGAAAATCTTGGAAAGTTCGACTCTCGAAGTGATGAAGGGATCTTTCTGGGTTATTCTACGAATAGCAGAGCATATCGAGTATTTAACATTGAATCTAAGACGATCGTAGAATCTATAAATGTTAAAGTAGATGAAGCTTTTCACTTTGAAACTGGAAAATCTACCCTCGATATCTCTCTAGATGATGATTCTCCTGCTAGTGCATCTTCTCATAATAATACTTCCAATATTAATGATGCATCTAATGGTTCTTCTAGTTTATCTGATGTGCAGGAATCATCTCATATATCTCCGAGTACTCCGCTTCAACAAACATTACGAATCTCCAAGGATCATCCGGAATCGAATATTATTGGAGATCCACAAGAAGGAGTCAGAACTCGGAGGCAGTTGGTTTGTGGATTCGCTTGCTACGTATCTTTAATCGAACCAAAGAACATAGATGAAGCTCTTCAGGATGACTACTGGATTAAAGCAATGCAGGAAGAGCTCCATCAATTTGAGCGAAACAAAGTCTGGGAATTAACGAAGCCTCCAAAGCAACACAATGTGATAGGTACCAAATGGATCTTCAAGAACAAGAAAAATGAGGATGGTACTATCATCAGGAACAAGGCACGATTAGTTGCTCAAGGCTACTCTCAAGTAGAAGGTATAGACTTTGACGAAACATTCGCCCCTGTAGCTAGACTCGAGTCCATTCGTATACTGTTTGCTATTGCTTGTCATTTTAAAATCAAATTATTTCAAATGGACGTTAAGAGTGCATTTCTAAATGGGTTTTTAAATGAGGAAGTTTATGTGGCTCAACCGAAAGGTTTTGTAGATCATAAACAACCTAACCATGTTTTTCGTTTGAAAAAGGCTCTTTACGGTCTGAAACAAGCACCGCGAGCATGGTACGAAAGGTTAACAAAGCACCTTTTGGAGAAGGGCTATACTCGAGGGGAGCTGATAGGGCTCTCTTTGTGAAGCATTATCAAAACAATTTCATTGTAGCACAAATATATGTCGATGACATAGTATTTGGCGCAACAAGAGATAACGATGCTTCTAAATTCGCGGAGACCATGGAAAGCGAATTTGAGATGTCCATGATGGGCGAATTGACTTATTTTCTTGGATTGCAAATTAAACAAAATGATGAAGGTATTCACTTGAGTCAATCCAAGTATGCAATGGAGTTGGTCAAAAAGTTTGATCTAGAAAATTGTAAAGATTTTCCGACTCCAATGGGAACTAGCCACAAGGGACTTGGAAGTGAATCACATAGTGAGAATGTAGACGAGAATTTGTATCGAAGTATGATTGGAAGTCTACTTTACCTCACGGCTAGTCGCCCGGATATATCTTTTGGTGTTGGGATTTGCGCAAGATATCAATCAGCACCAAAGGAGGTTCACCTGAAAGCGGTGAAAAGGATCATCCGGTATATCAAAGGATCAATTAATTTCGGAATTTGGTATCCTATGGGAACAAGTTTGGATATTGTTGGATACTCAGATGCCGATTGGGCAGGATCAGTGGATGATCGGAAAAGCACGAGTGGTGCATGCTTCTATCTTGGCCATTGCCTTGTTGCATGGCACAGTAAAAAGCAGAATTGCATAGCACTCTCGACTGCCGAAGCGGAATACATTTCAGCTGGAAGTTGCTCAACTCAACTCATTTGGATGAAAAGCGTACTGAGCGACTTCCGCATTTCAGCATCTTCGGTAACAATACTTTGTGACAACACTAGTGCTATTAACATTTCTAAAAACCCTGTGTTGCACTCTAGAACAAAACATATTGAACTTAGATATCATTTTCTTAGAGAGCTAGTTGAATCAAATACTCTTCAACTTTCATATATTTCAACTGAGGATCAATTAGCTGACATTCTAACAAAACCTTTGGATCAAAAACGTTTTATTCATTTACGAAAAGCAATTGGGATGCTTTCCTTGAAATAATCCTCTTTTTGAAATCTTTGCTTAGGATAGGTTTTGTATTTGTTTTTGTTTTGTTCATTATCTATGTTTGTACATAGGACATTAATTGAGCATAGATCATAATTGACTTTAATTGCATCTTTTCGCACATTTAGAAATTTATTATGCTTTTGCCATCATAATATTTCACTGTTGCAATGATCATTTATGCTAATTAAATCATCTTCTAAAGTGATCAAAGTCAATTTCTCTCTCTATGATCTCTTGGTATAGTCATTATCTTATTTGACTGCTTAGTCGAGTATGAAATCGAGATCAATATTTGGTTGAATACTTTATATCTTAAATAATTGATAGCCAATTGAGGGGGAGTCATAGAAAAGGTAAAATGCTCAAAAGATGTGGAAAGAGTTACATCCCAATGAGGAGTGTGAAAACTACCACCACATGGAGGAAAGAGCTACCACCTCGGTCGTCCGAGTATTGTGTGCAGGTACCACATGTATACCAAGCATGGTTGTTCAAATTTTTGATTAAGTAAAATGCATGTTGAAATACTTGACTCTGTCAAATTTCAAGGTTGGTATAAGGTGGGTTTTTAATGAAAGATGCTCAAAGAGCCACTCTCTTCAACAGATTGTCTAGATACATTATCTATTATATTTGGGATTTCAAACATCTATTGATCTTTGTATTTCATTTTCTTTACTGAATTGATGATTTGATAAAGGCATTACTCATAAGATCAAGTTAGATGTGATTGAAGGTGTTCAACTTTAAGGGATTTAATTCTTGTAAATTCTCGTTTCATTTTTGGATATTATTGATAGATTTGGCATAATCTAATTCTTGTTGTATGAAACGATGATTTTTGTTTAAAGTTGATACACATTTGTGCTTACAATCTTTTTCTGGTTTTTCTTGAATTTCTCTGAAATTTTCTAAAGAAAAAGTTGGGGCCGATCCGGATCGGGCTAGATGATCCGGATCCCGAACGCAGGAATTCTTCAGCGGGCTGACGATCCGGATTGTATCTGCCGATCCGGATCCCGAACGCAGTTTCTCACTGCGGGTAGCCGATCCGGATCGCAGTTATGAACTGATCCGGATCGCGGCTAGGTTTTATAAGGAACGAAAGGGGTTTTTGATTTCTTTACTCCAATCTTTTGTTCCGAAGTTTCCAGAGCCTCTCTCTCTAGATTTCATCCTTCCTGGAAGCTTTCAAACTCAGGTTCTTCAACTCCAAGTAAGTTTTATTGATCAAAATCTCGGTTTTTCACCGTTTTTCTCTTTTCCTCCTCAAACGTGATGAATTTCTTGGATCAACTTTGTTTGTGGATGGTTTTTGATCAAATTTCTTTTGAAATAAGAACTCTGGGTAGATTAGTTTTGATTATATGCTAGGTATTCTCCTGATTAACGGATTTTTAGGCTTCGATTTCTAAAATTTCGGTTTTAGGGCATATAATAAGGTTTTTCGAAAATCATGCAATTGATCTATTTTTAAAAGTCCTTTTGCAAAACTAATTTGATTCTTAGTCTCTCTACATGATAATGATTCTTTGGATACATTTTTTTTTTCAATTTTTGAAAACTAAGAATTTTTGTGTTCTTGAGTTGGTTTTCACAGGACACCTTCTTAACTCAAGCACGTTGATCAATGGCACTCTCTTGGTTAATCCTTCTCCTGGTCACAATGGTGCACAAGAGTACGTCTGTAAAAGAGGAACCGGATGTTTCAACAGAAAATAAGACAACCGAAGGCAGGGAGGACAGCTCGGAGTACGATACGGAAGAATGGGATGAATTCTTCAAAGATGTTCAACAGAAGTTTGATGAGGAAAACAGGAAATCTGTCAAGGGCAAAAGTCTTATGAAATCTGCATCAACAACTAAGCAATATACAAGACGAAAGAATGTCCTAAGAAGTGAAAGTTATCATAGTAGGCCTCTTACTAGAGCTCGCTCACTCTCTGGGATTCTACAAACTGAATCTCCATGGGTTACGGGATTGGATACACCATCTGCTTCTAGACAGCATCCATCACACTCGAAAAGACAGGATACAGACGCTGCTGTATTGGAATCGCTTCGCCAGGAACAACAAAGACTCTCTGCTGCACAAGAGAGGATATCGAAAGAACTCCAGCAAATTTCCTCTGAACACAAGAAGATCAAGAAGAAGTGTTCAACTATCTCGACAATGCTTAAAGGGATTTTGAGCAAGCTGAGTTGTACCAGCTCCGACTCCTCCGACTGAACTGCACCTTCCTTTTCTATTTGTGCAGGATTTTGATTTAGGATTTAGTTTTATACTTACTTTAGCTTAGTTCTCAGGTTTTACGTTTTACTAGAACTTTTCACTCTCCTAACATTTCGTAGTCTTAACTACATTTTGGCTTTGTTTTGTGACAAAAAGGGGGAGAGAGTTAGAGAGAACTTTGAACAATGAATGATGAAATTGAATGATGAAATATCAAGGTACAATGATGATGTGAATGAACATCAAGGTAAGGGAACTCGAACAATGTTTGTGAAAATCTTGATGATGAAGATTTTGTATACATTAAGGTAAGTATGATCTCAACTTCACTTTTGGTTTTCATCTTGTGATTGTTTGCATGTCTCGACTAACTATTCGACTAACTATTTGGGCATGTAATATAACTAACAAGTTGATGTTGGACTAACATTTTGACATTTGGTTTTTGAATGCATAGAAGATATGTTGGTTTTTAACTTTGATTCTCTTACATATCTGAATTCTCAAATGTCATGATGATTAGATAAACTCTATCTCTGTACTAGGTTTTATATGCTAAATATTCTTGAGGTATCTAACGATCTCTTTTTGTCAAGAATGATTTCTTTGTGCAGAGAGTACAGATGTCTAAGTCTAGAGTCTGTTTTAGGAGTTTATCTCATGTTTTTAAATTTTTGGATCTCCATTGTAAATTTTTGTTGTATGGTGATAGCAACAAAAATATCTTTTTGAATTTTCTTTAGTGGATCTATGTTTTGTCACGAAACCGCCAAAGGGGGAGATTGTTACGGAATTTGAGTTGGCGTAGTTTCGTGAAAGTCTCAAGTCTTGAAGATTGAAGGTGAAGAAAGTTGGATCATTTAACTCAATCTCAAGAAAGAAGAATTCAAAAGGATCAGGTATGTTTAACTAAATATTTTGTGTGATCCGAATACTTCTTGTAGTGTAGAAACACTTGGAAGAATCTTTCATTGCATAAAAATCAAAAACTGGACTTGGGACATGTTCAGGATCCGGATCAGGTTGTGTCGATCCGGATCCCGAAGGTGGTTCTTTCATACACCAGTTCAATCCGGATCGTAGTCCTCTTGATCCGGATCCCGAACATGGAGTTTACCATTTCCTTGAACGATCCGGATCATGCTTCGCAATCCGGATCCCGAACGTTGATGTTTGGTAAACTGTATGAACGATCCGGATCGCTGCACTTCGATCCGGATCCCGAACCTTGTTTTTCTGGAACTTGCTGTCTCGTTACGACGATCCGGATCCTAGCTAGATCCGATCCGGATCGCGGTCCGTAAAGATTTCCAGAAATGTTAGGTTTTGATTCTTATCTCCCTTCCTAGGGTTTCTAACCTATAAATAGACCCCCTGACTCTTTTTCTAGGGTGAATCCCAGAGTCTATAGCCGTCATTTTCATATATCATTTATACGGCTATAGATCCACATATAGAGAAGAAAGGAAATCATTAGAGACTCTATGTTTCTTCATCTATATTGATTAGTTTGATTCTAGGTTTTCATACTCACATCTTGAGTTGAATCAAACTAATGAATACTTAGATGGTATTTCCGATCTATCTTTGATCTAAGTATTCGGCGGATCATCACCACCCAAAACAACGATTTACCCCAAAAATCGGCGCGTGGATTCGCGTGTCCTTGTGGATTCAAGGTTCAACCGCTCTCGTGGATTCGGAGCGAGGCACGTTCGTGGATTCGAAGGGTGCTATTGGGTGAAGACCGTGGATTCGGTCGGACGTCGTGGATTCGACGTTGGACGCCGTGGATTCGGCGTTGGGCGCAGATCGTGGATTCGAGAAGCGTCGCGGAGCGAGCGGAGAAGATCCTCTAGGAGCGTATGGAAAAGGTTGAGTCGTAAGTGTGTACGGTAAATCACCTTGTACGTGTTTTAATTCTAGTGGATTTCTGCCGTGTTATCGGTCCCGTGGTTTTTTACTCCGGTGATGGAGTTTTCCACGTAAAAATCTTGCGTATTATTTTTATTTCCGCATTGGGTTTTATCGCAACGATTTTTTGAGTGTTTATACGTTACACCTATTCACCCCCCCTCTAGGTGTTTTTCCCCTATTTAGATCCGTATTACATATAACCCAACACTTATTAACTCTTCATGAAGGAAGAGGGATCGACATAGCCTACTTCGGTAGACTGTTAGGTTGGCTGCAGACAACATAAAATCAAGAAAATAGGAGAATGTCTTTAACTTTCGCTAGATTGGGTCGTGTGTGGTGATGATACTGAGTGTGGTTTCTTGTGGTAGGATGCCTCCGCAACGTAGAATGTTGACGCGTTCGCAGCCTTCTTCCTCTGAGCCCGAGCCGGAGGAGTCCGAGAGGGCCCAGCAAGTGAGGTGCAGGAGCTTCAGGCTCAGATGGCCCAGATGTCAGAGGCCGTGCGGCGTCAGGAGGAGGCCATGGGTCGGCTGACGCAGATGTTAGAACAGAGGGCGCAGCCTGTTGTTGCCCCCCAGAAGTTCTCCCGTACCACCCTCCCCTGCTGTGGCTTCCCTAGTAGTGTACCGGTGACCACGGCATCCCCTGTTGCTCAGGGAGCATCCGCCATTGACTCCTGCGGAGGAGCAGGAGATTGCTGACAAACTTACTCAGTTCTGTAAGCGGGGACCGCCCAGGTTTTTCAGGGCGGAATACTCAGCCGTGGAGATCGGGACTTGGCTTTCGTCAATGGAGAAGTTATTTCGGGACTTCTTCATTGACCAGAAGTACAGGGTACATATGGCTGTACACTGCTTAGACGTGGACGCTGATGCATGGTGGCGTCGGGTGGAGCCCCTGGATTTCAGATCACTCGACAGCTACCCTGGTCAGAATTCAAGAGGATGATTCTGGATACGTACTTTTCCACGAGTATGAAGAAAAAGCTGGAAGATGATCTGAAGAATCTTCAGCAAGGCGACCGGGACAGCATTGGACTACTTTCAGGATTTCACGCGGTTACCAACTGCTTACCTACGTCGCCAGGGACGGATCACACCAGGTGGACTCTTTGAGTCGGGCCTGCGCCCAGAGATCTATACTCGGTGCATGCTCAGAGACTACAAACCTTGGAGGAGGCAGCAGAGCATGCCCAGGGGGTTGAGAGGGAGACCACGTCGTCGCCAGACGTGGGGGCCTGGTCGCTCAAGGCGCAGACAGGAAGCGACCAGCGCAGGACGACGGAGGACAGGCCAGTTCTTGGAGGCCGCCACGACCGCCACGGCCTCAGTTTTCCGGCCGCGGCGTTCTGAGCGGCGAGGCCTGGTGGATCCCAGAGGCCACCGCAGCATCAGCAGCAACAGCATTCGCATCAACAGATATCGCAGTCGCGGCAGCAAGGGTCTCCTCCGCCACAGAGGCAGGAGGCAGGCGATGCAGCCCCAGGCTACTGGTTAGGTGCATTTTCTGTCAGAGACAGCATACCTCTGATACTTGTGATCTGAGGTTTGGCCGCTGTTATCGATGTGACAGTCTGGCCACCTCCGAGCTACTGCCCTTATGCACCATCAACAACTCCTTCTCAGCATCGGCTCCATCTTCATCACAGCAACGGTCGACGGCGCAGCGGCCATCCTGCTCCAGCAGCCGGCCATCTTCTTCCTATCCCACGGAGTATCGCCCTCCAGCCCAGAGGGGCGAGTGTAGGCTGCGCATGTAGAGGACTCTTCTGCAGCAGATCACGTGGTGGCAGGTATCACCTTTACTTTCTGGCATTAGGACTCGTACATTATTTGATACTGAGCATCGCATTCTTTTATCAGTAGATCATTTGCATCATTACATGGGTTAGAGGTAGGACTTTTACCACGTGCACGAGAGGTTCAGATTCCCGATCACACTTTGCACGTGGAGGACGTGCTGTTTGTCCTGCCCGATGCAAATCGAGTCCTGGATTATTGCCAGCACCTGTTGGTCTTGAACAGTTAAGGACTTTGATGTGGTTTCCTAGGGATGGACTGGCTGGCTCGGTAGTCCGTGACTATTGACTGTGCCGCAAGGACTGTCACTTTTAGAGAGCCGGCCAGGAGATGTTAGTATACCGGGGTTGTCAGAGTGCTTTCTTTGCCTCTTTGGTCTCGACTTCCCGAGCAAGGCAGATGATCCATCGAGGATGTGTAGCCTTTTTGCTAGTGTTGTTGAGGGGCTCCCCGTGGCACCGGGGACTCGGGGATATCCCCTATTGCCTGCGCGAGTTCCCGGATGTTTTCCCACCTGAGCTGACTAGCATGCCGCCAGATGGGAGATTGAGTTTGTGATTGATCGTATGTTTCGGGAACGGCGCCATCTCAAAGGCTCCGTTACCGGGATGGCACCGGCTGCGCTGCGAGAGCTT
>CM055069.1:23506767-23584049 GCA_029204045.2 Tillandsia leiboldiana | reverse complement strand
GACATATCGCAAACATAGAGACCGTCAGCGTTTAGTATTACAAATATGCATTAAACAACACCAAACATACCGGAGTCTATACTTAGTCTTCAAAGGAACCCACAAGAATGAACCAAGTACCCAACCACGAACCAACCATAATGAACCAGTACTCCAGGACGAAACCAACAAGAATGAACCAAGTACCCAAAACGTAAACCAACAATAAGACCAGTACTCTTGACAGAACCAACATAATGCACCAAGTCCCCAAACGTAAACCCACAATATGAGCCGATGTACACCACCCAACGATCATCATGACAGTACGAAAAAGGCATACAGGGTTCTAAGGGGTCCCACCCGAAACGCGAGAAGGAGGTGTGCGGAAAACTCCAGTTAAAAACAAACCCTCACAACTGCCCCCGAAAAGCTACAAAAGAAATTTGTTAAAACAATCATCGTCGTGGTTAAAAACACTCGAAAACGGGCGAAAACGGGCCAAAAACGAGCTTCTGGATCCCTTTCAGAAAACTGTGCACGAAACCAGGCGTGGACGCCGGGTCCACAACATCAGCGGCGCGGCATGGGCCAGGAGCACGCTGTGCGGTGGACCGGTGCGGCTTGGGCCGGGCCGCGCACACGGGCTCGGGCGCGCACCGTTCACCCACTCCTCCCCGCTGCGGTGTCGAGCACCGGGTGCACACGCCTAGGCGTGCACCGCGCGGCCTGGTGCACCTTTCGTGGCGCCGGGTTCTGCGGCCCTGGGCCCGAGGCGTGCGCCGGGTGCCCGCCGGCCCGGTGGACCGCGCGCCTGGCGCCCCAGCCGTGCACCGGTCTGCACCCACACCCCGGGCCGCAAAGCGTGCGCCGGTGTGCACGCGGGCGCCGTGGACCGCAGGCGTGAAAATCCCTTTTGACGACCTTAATAGCCTCCCATTCCGGCTCCGGTTGCGACCCTGGCGACTGCATCCCGACGGCTGCGGCGATGACTCCGTGAACACGACAACGGCGGCGGCGGCCTCCCGTTTAACACGCGGCGGCGGCTTTCCCGTTACAACAAAGCCCACATCGCGCGGCGACAACCGAACCACCAACAGTCGAAACCCCAAAACTTAAAACAAAACAACGATGCTAACTTTGATTTCCCTGGAGGAGGAGAAGAAGGAGGGTCGCCCATTCCTTGCTCGATCGATTCTGCAGAAAGAAAATCCGTTCCTCCTTTCCCTCCCCGTCTGCCCGTCTCGGTCTCCACGCCGTTCTTGAAAGAGGGAAAATATGGTTGGGGTTTTCCCCACACACACCCTCACCCGACTTATACGCTAACTCAAAAGTAATAACAATAATAATAAAAATGAACAATATAATAAATTTCCCCGATGCCAATCCAATCAGTCGAAATTAGAACGGACCACCCGATTACCTCGGAAAGCGTGCCGATCGCCAGCATGGATTCCGATGCGCCCGAGCTGATATAGAACCTCAAAAATTAATTCAGGGAGATCCCGAAGTCGGAATTCGAATCCGATCGCGCCACCGTTCACACGATTTGCGAGCTCTAGCACCAAAAAATACCCGCACACCCTGACGGTCAGTCCAGAATTTCTCGAACTTTCAACACCCCCCAACAACTAAAAGGATTCAAATAAGATCAAAACGGAAAACCGGGAGTCGAGGTACTACAAAAATAATTAAAATAAACCAATGACATAAAAAGATGAAAAGTCCGATGTGTAGAAGATCCCGTCCTATCTCCTCGAAAGCGTGCCGGCCACCTAGCACGGATTCCGACGCACCACACGAAGGCAACGCCTTGCCCCCATTCCGGAGATCCGTAAATCGGAATCCGAATCCGTTCGCTTTGCCCTCCTCCGTTTTTTTGAGCTCAGTCGAAGAAAAATACTCGCGGTCCAGGCCAGTTCTTTGCAGAAAACACAGTGAAAAGTTTTCCTAACAATCCCGTCATAAAAAAAGGTATACAAAGGCATTGGAACGCCAGGACTCTACATCACTCACCACTTAAAAGAAGTTTCGTCCTCGAAACTTAATCCCGGTCCGCCACAAAGATCTGGGTAGCACTCGCTCATCTTTGACTCCAGTTCCCAAGTCGCTTCACGTTCTTCCTGGTTGCTCCACTCCACAGCACTTCACATGGGGGGGGGGGGGGGGGGGTCGTCCCGGTTGCGCAATCCTTTTTGTCCTCTCTGCTAAGATCCGCACCGGTGTTCCGTCGAAGCTCAGGTCCTCTCAAGCTCAAAAGTATGACCATCCATCACCCAAGTCAAGTACGCAGGCTCGGAGCACATCATCGAGAATTCGGTTCACTTGCTCGGACTGTCCGTCGGTCTGGGAGGGGTGAAACGCCGTGCTGAAGTGTGGTTTAGTCTCTAGAGCTCGTTGTAGATTCTGCCAAAGGTTCGACACCAGCCGAGTGTCTCTGGTCCACGTCGTACAGATGGGTGGAAAGAGAGTCGACTTCGTCAGTCTATCCACTGTGACTCAAACGGCATCGTGCCCTTGATGCGATGCAGAAAAACCCGTGACGAATTCCATGCTGGTTCGCTCCCATTTCCACTCTGGCACAAGTAGAGATTGTAGTTTTTCCCCCTCGCCGCACTGATGTTCGAACCTTACTTGTTACCATCTAACGGCGAGCAAGGAACTGTGTTAACTCCTTCGGTTTAGTCCACCATAAATTCTGCTTGAGGCCCCTGTACATCTTCGTGTCACCTGGATGCGCCGCAAAAAAATCAAATCCTTCTATGTGAACAGAACTTAAGACTCTGGCGATCCGAAAACACATCACAACGAACTCCAAAAGGTGGTGTCTCCAAAGCTTTAAAACGAAGGCGACTGCTGCCAGTTACGGATCGTATGTCGGGCAGTTCCGTTCACATTCTTAAATTTAGCAACCAGCTCTGGTCCCTGAGATTCCGGAGAAAAATCCGTAAGTGCTCCTCGCAGTTGATTGGAGAGGTCATCAATCCCGAACTTGTTCTTCACTGCAACCTTATTTATCTCCCTGAAGTCGATGCGTAGGCGTAGGTTTCCGTTCTTCTTTCGCACGAAACGCACGGGTCTGATGACCCCTTTAATCAGAAAAAAAAAACTCCTTGTTGTGCCTTAGATTCCCTCAGTCCCGTGAAGCCATTCCGCAAGGCGCCTAAGTGATAGGTTGCCGCGTCTGGTGGAAGCTCGAAAGAGAGGATGACCTCTCGCTCGGGGGTATTCCCGGCAGTTCAGTCGAAAGAACGTCGGAAGGAACCCCCCTACAACGGGGGTGTTAGTGAGTGATGCAGAGGGTCGAGTCGCTAGGCTCACTGAAACCAAGTAACTACACATCCGCCTGATACCTCGCAAACCACTCCATTCCTAGCACCTCGTCGTAATCCTGCTTCCTGACTCGGAATTTCCCGTCATAACGCCACCGGCCCGCACCCCACCTCAGCCGGTGCTGAGAAGTCAGCAACAAAGTCTCGCGATGCGTCGAGGTACCCCAGTCCTAACCGCCCAACCCGTACCGATGAGCCTATAAAGCCCAACACAACTAACCCGACAATAAGGAAAACAAACTACACTACCGCCCTCACCAGGCTCCGAGAGGTGCCAACAAAACAGGCTGGGTTACTAACTACCATAACATCTCCCCTGAACACAATGAACTCACCTGTCACCAACACGACCGCTCCCCTCCGTCACCAACACGGGCCACAAGCTCGGAGCATGACCACCATCCCCCGACCACCCCGCTTCGACTATCCATCCTACCGAGGCGACGGTCAAGACTAACGTTAGGTTTCAGCTCTAAGACCTACCACAAGGTCTACCCCAGAAAGGGCTGCGTACAGGGCCTCCTAGCCGAAAGTGACCAGTGCCAAAACTCCGAGTAGTCGCCAGATTCCCCTTGACTCACCCTGTCCCAAAAGATCAACAATCCAAAACGCTCCCAAACTAAGCCTCAAGGCTATGCCTTAGTCATGGGAAGCTGGTGACGAAACCCACAAGGTAAGGTCCTACCTCCGTCCTGGCACCGACGGGGCGACACTCTAAATAACCACTAACTCTCGGTCCCAAACCGTTGCCCCTCCAAGTACCGGGCATCGAAACGAGCGGTAAACCTCCAGACCAACGGTGACACTCCCAACTAGGAGAAATCTAAGCTCAAGGTCCGCTCAACAATGACCTCCAGGTACTGAAGACTACCCATCTGAAACCAAAAGGTCGGAAGAGGACAAGCAACGAAAACCGCAAGAAGAACCCTGTCCAAGTTGCCTAGGTTCACTAAACGCACTCGAAGGATCACACGCCAACCCACCAGCAGGACAACCGAACCGACACACTTGTGCAGAAAACAGAAACCCAACTCAAAGCTTTACCACCACAACCCACTAAAAGGAGCCACCCGCACCACCCAGCGTCAAAGCTAGACCCCCTTGTAAAAGTCACCACTTACGCACCCTTGTGCGAAGCGAGGTACGGCCTCTCTGCCCCCAAAACGAGCCCAACGAAGAAGATTTACTAGCCCCGGTGGTCTCCTTTCTCAACCTAAAGGGGAACCCCAAGACCCCACCACGACGACTTCTGCAACCATCGCAGTGATCACAGCAAAGAGCCGCACCATGGGTAACAACCGTAGGGGAAGAGTCCTCGTACCCACCCCTACCCTATCCAAGATGCAACACTAATCGGCCGACTATCGGCTGTACTTAAAATCCGCAGACCCCGAATGCGCAAATCTAGACGAGAGGCTACCCGGTTGCCCACGACCGACAACCCAGCAGACACTCTAACAACCGACAAAATGGCCGACACCCTAACAGACATCGGCGGATTACACTACCACCATCACCGGTACTAATGACGACCAGAACGTTGGCAGAGGAAGGGGTTCGGAAAACAAAAGCCGACGCACGATCTGCTGTGTTAACAGCCGCACCAAGTGCATGAACACCGTCAGCAGGCCCACCGTGTCCCGTGCTGGTTGCTTAATCCATTGATTCCTAGCAACCCTCAATACCCCGTGGCAGCCGGCCTCGACCCCAGCCTCCATAACAACACCACTATACGAGTCAAAACAACACGACTACACAAGCACGACAACCGAGCTAAACCGGGAATGAAACTTAAACCGTACACACATACAACACAAGTCAGTTCTAAACTCCGCTAGCATAGCACTCATCCAACTATCGAGAAACGGACCTATACTTTCCCCCGCTCCCCCGATCACTCGCGTTCTACGCTTCCATGCCTTACTCATTTCATTCATTTGTAGCTAAGTGTGGTATCTCCGTGGATGTCGGACACTGACTGTTGTGATTAAAGAATTGGCTCTGATACCATCTTAATCTGTCACGCCCCGGGGTTTAATTTCGCGGAAACGATTCACAAAGGTATGGGTTTGGCGTGTATAATTTTTTTTTGAAAAACCTTCTTCCCCGGCGCGTGCCCAGACCCGCCGCATATACAGGATCACTCTGCAAACGGACAGAGTCTCCCCTGTATATGCACGGCGTCGCGACACATACAATGTCCAAAAACGGATAATCATTCAATCACACGGTTCAAACATACGTCCATTCACGAATGCTAAATAACTCTCACGTCGATCAGTTTAAAAGGATAAATCCACAGTTGTTGAAACGGCGCCCACCCGGCGCCCATATTTTGAAAACACCTTTCGAAAGCAACATAAACCCAGAGGTTTTGGAAAACAGTGCCCACACGACACTTAGGTTTAAAATCCCTTTTCGAAATCCATAAATCCACAAGGTTTTGAAAACGGTGCCCACACGACACCTAGGTTTTGAAATCCAGTTTTCGCAATCTTTTCTTTGTTTGCTCTTTGATTTTCTTAAAGCGGCCAACAGAGATGAAAAAGGAATTAAATAATTCAAAAACTACCATGCCGACATCCACACCGACCCACGAGGGTATCGAGAACCGCACCACAGTCTACCATGTAAATGAAATGCGAAGGGGAAAATAGAAGTACTGTTCGGGGTCACCAGGGGACCCAAGAACTCCTGCCGCGGCCTCACCGTCGCCTAACTCTCCCCCCTGGAGGATCCTGTCGCAAAGTGGGAAGTCAGCGACTAAACATAATGATAATAACAAAGCAGGAAAGGAAGTCAAAACCGAACAGTAAAACTATCCGGAGCAACCACTCGACTCACTGGAAGAGTGACACGCGAACACATGTAACTCCTGCAACATCTGTAATGCCTGTAACACCTATACACCTTGATCTCGCCGGGCACCTATCCCGACAGATCGCACCGCTCACACCTTGGGGCACCTGACCTCGTCGGACACCTATCCCGACAGGTCGCACCTTTTCCCCCACCTTTTGCTGCCTCAAACCCCACACCTACGGGGGCCCCCACCACTTCACCTTGTGGGTCAACACGGGTCGAAGACCGCTTTCCCGGAAAAGAGCACCCTTTGCGTGGCCAAACCGCGGGTGCGCGTGTCGCAACCACGAGCTCAAAACCCGGACACAGGACAATATCGCAAACATAGAGACCGTCAGCGTAGTATTACAAATATGCAGTTAAACAACTATCCAAGAATACCGAGTCTATACTTAGTCTCAAAGGAACCCACAATAATGAACCAAGTACCCAAAACGAAACCAACAATAATGAACCAAGTACTCCAGACGAAACCAACATAATGAACCAAGTACCCAAAACGTAACCAACAATAATGAACCAAGTACTCTTGACGAAACCAACATAATGAACCAAGTACCCAAAACGTAACCAACAATAATGAGCCGAGTACACACCACACGATAATCATGACAGTAACGAAAATGGGCATACAGGGGTTCTAAGGATGTACCCACCTGAAACGCGAAGAAGGAGGTGTGCGGAAAACTCCAGTTAAAAAAAAACCCTCACAATGCCCCCGAAAAGCTACAAAAAGAAATCTTGTTAAAACAATCATCGTCGTGGTTAAAAACACTCGAAAACGGGGCGAAACGGGCCAAAAACGGAGCTTCTGGATCCCTTTCAGAAAACTGGTGCACGAAACCAGGCGTGGACCGGGTCCACAACAGCAGGCGGCCGCGGCATGGGCCAGGAGCACGCTGTAGCGGTGGACCGGTGCGGCTTGGGCCGGGCCGCGCACGGGCTCGGGCGCGCACCGGGTTCACCACTCCCCGCTGCGGTGTCGAGCACCGGGTGCACGCCTAGGGCGTGCACCGATCGGCCTGGTGCACGCGTTTCGTGCGCCGGGTCTGCGGCCCTGGGCCGCGGAGGCGTGCGCCGGGTGCCCGCCGGCCCGGTGGACCGCGCGGCCTGGCGCACGCAGCCGTGCACCGGGTCTGCACCCCCGGGCCGCAGAAGCGTGCGCCGGGTGCACGCGGGCGCCGTGGACCGCGGCCTGAAATCCCTGTTGACGAACAGTAATCCGTCCCCAATTCCGGCTCCGGTTGCGACCCTGCGATCCCGACGGCTGCGGCGATGACTCCGTGAACACGACAACGGCGGCGGCGGCCTCCCGTTTAACAACGGCGGCGGCGGCTTCCCGTTACAACAAAGCCCACATCGCGCGACAACCGAACCACCAACAGTCGAAACCCCAAAACTTAAAACAAAACAACGATGCTAACCTTGATTTCCCTGGAGGAGGAGGAAGAAGGAGGGTCGCCCATTCCTTGCTCGATCGATTCTGCAGAAAGAAATCCGTTCCTCCTTTCCTCTCCCCGTCTGCCCGTCTCGGTCTCCACGCCGTTCTTGAAAAGAGGGAAAATATGGTTTGGGGTTTTCCCCACACACACCCTCATCCGGACTTATACGCTAACTCAAAAGTAATAACAATAATAATAAAAATGATAACAATAATAATAAATTCCCGATGCCAATCCAAATCAGTCGAAATTAGAACGGATGGCCCAGATTACCTCGGAAAGCGTGGCCGATCGCCAGCATGGATTCCGATGCGCCCGAGCTGATATAGAACCTCAAAAATTAATTCAGGGAGATCCCGAAGTCGGAATTCGAATCCGATCGCGCCACCGTTCACCGATTTGCGAGCTCTAGCACCAAAAAATACCCGCACACCCTGACGGTCAGTCCAGAATTTCTCGAACTTTCAACCCCCCCTAACAACTAAAAGGGATTCAAATAAGATCAAAACGGAAAACCGGGAGGTCGAGGTACTACAAAAATAATTAAAATAAACCAATGACATAAAAAGATGAAAAGTCCGATTGTAGAAGGATCCCGTCCGATCTCCTCGAAAAGCGTGCCGGCCACCTAGCACGGATTCCGACGCACCACACGAAGGCAAACGCCTTGCCCCCCATTCCGGGAGATCCGTAAATCGGAATCCGAATCCGTTCGCTTTGCCCTCCTCCGTTTTTTTGAGCTCAGTCGAAGAAAAATACTCGCGGTCCAGGCCAGTTCTTTGCAGAAAACACAGTGAAAGTTTTCCTAACAATCCCGTCATAAAAAGAAGGTATACAAAGGCATTGGAACGCCAGGACTCTACATTCGGGCTGCTACAGTGCGCGCCCGAAAGTTCCCCTGCGCCCGAAAATGGGGACAAATCCGGCATTTCTTCAATTGTTTCCTGCAGCCTATAAAAGGCGATCCGAGCCTTCTTCTTCTCCTTTTTCCGCCATTTCCAAGCCTCCTCTCGCCGGAGTGTCTTCAGCAAAGTTGATCCTCGTGTTGGGCTGCATCTTTCTGCAAAGTTTTGGGATTTTTGGTGGCACGCTTATCGAGGTTTCTATTTTTACGGCGCGGCGCGACGCTCGTTCGTTTGTGGTCTTCTTCGTCGCATTTTGGTGCGAGGACTCCCCCGGCTTACCCCGAGCACCTTTTTCAGTGATTTTTGCGCCGTTGGCTTCACGACAGGTAGGGCTATGTTTCCCATGTTTACTGGTTTTTCCCATTCCGAGCTTTTCATGGGTCTTTCGGATCATCTTGTAACCCCTTTTTCTGGGCGGAGTTCTGGGACAGCGGCGCGGTGTTTTGGTGATATCTTCGCGCACAGGCATCGGATTGGGGCGATTCAAGAGGCGATTTGCATCTACACATCACGAGGATTATGCCCTAATTTTCTTGGAATTTTCTGAATATTTCTCGAAGGTGAAGATTATTTGTGAACAGTAATTGTTGCTACAGTTTTTGAGTGTAGTTTGATTCGGGGTGGTTCCCTTGTCCGAATTGTTTCTCAGTGTAGGAAGCTCGGAATTGGACGTGCAAGTACTCGTTTCGAAGGTATCGACGCGAGGATTACTGTGGTATTTTTATTGGATTTTTCTGGGCACTTGCAGCAGGTGAAATATGCGCGGCTTTGGGACTGATTTTCAGATGGTGTATGTTTGGTTAATTTTGGGATTAAAAGTGTAATGTTAAGCCTTATTGTTGTACTCAGGGGTGTTTTCAGCTGTTTGAAGCCGAGGCTTTCGCGACTTGTACCGTGGGTGTTATGTTGGCAGATTTTGGACCGCGGGCGTCTACCCTCTTCACCGACTCCAGGTTTGCCTTGGATTGAGCACTTCAGGTGGGTAAGCTTAATTTAGTAACTGTATAAGGTTTTTATATCATGGTGAATGTAAGTGCACATGTGGGGTTATCATCCCTCTATGATTGATAACAGGCGTATTTGATGTGCGACCGATATGAGCGAGAGGTAAGCAAGGAATGGCCCACTTGGGTGAGATTGGTATACCATAGTAGGAATGTTTTAGCATGCTTTACTATTATATGCTTTACCCACTTTTATTATTTCTGAGAACAAAGCATGCGTGCATGGACATGTAGTTAGGCCATCTTTTACCGCTGCACTACTTTGGAACTTGACTTAGGAGAAACCATGTTATCCTTTTCTCCTTCTTTGTTAGTCAGGTGGTCTGTGTTGCTCAGGTTCGAGCAGGGGTTCTGGGTAGTGTAGTCGGGACTTGGTGTCTGGGACAGGTTGGATTAGTTGTGGGGCTTTGCGGCAACCGCGGATATTGGGCGGTTGACCGGATATTTATTTATGCACCAGATTGGGTATCCGATTTCTCTAGTGGATGGGTTTTCCCACTTTGATCAGAGTCATGATCCAGTCCTGCTGATTGAGATACTTTACTCGTGTGGGTCGCTCCCCTCGAGTGCCACTCCGGAGTGCGCGGCAGACAGACTTTGAGTCCTTGAGACTCCTTTGCTTCGGTGTTATGCGTAGGCTGGCATACCCGTCGCGGCAGGCAGAGCAGGCAGTACCAGTGTCTACTGGTGGCATTAGATTGGGCTTATTACAGACTTTTGCTTTTTAGTTGCGCTCGTGTCAGGGGGACCGAGTGGAGTCTAGTGGCGGTGTTTGGACCAGTGCTAGTGTTGTTGGGAACCGTTTTGGGGTACGGTGGTCCCAAGGTCATTGTGAGTTGTTGACCGTTGTAAGGCAGGCATAGTAGGCAGGCATAGCAGGTGTAGGCAGGCATAGCGGGCATAGCAGGCATAGGCAGGCATGGCAGGCAGGCAGGCATAGCAGGCATAGTAGGCAGGCAGGCATGGCAGGCATAGCAGGCAGGCAGGCATAGCAGGCATAGTAGGCAGGCAGGCATGGCAGGCATAGCAGGCAGGCAGGCATAGCAGGCATAGTAGGCAGGCAGGCATAGCAGGCATAGTAGGCAGGCAGGCATGGCAGGCATAGTAGGCATAGGCAGGCAGGGCAGGCATGGCAGGCTTGGCAGGCATAGGCAGGCAGAGCAGGCATGGCAGGCATAGGCAGGCATAGGCATGCAGAGCAGGCATGGCAGGCATAGCAGGCATAGCAGGCAGGGCAGGCATAGGCAGGCATGGCAGGCGTAGCAGGCATGGCAGTCATAGCAAGCTTCGTGGCTTGATAGCTGTTGAGAGGGTCCAGCTTCTTTTTATCAGTCTTTATGGCTTTGGTTAGTTTTGTCTCTTGAGGACTTGGTGGGCAGACCGTCGGTCCTGGCGGTGTTACCCACTGAGAACTCCCTCCTTTGGTGTAGTTCTCACACCCTCTGGGGTTTTTCCCCTTCTTTTTCCTTCCTCTCCTTTGTTTTGCAGAGTCTTAGCGGGTGTTGCTGATTCTGCTGTGTTGATCGAGGCGAGGGAGTCGCGAGCTAGATCCCTACCCATGTTTGGAGAGTAGCGGTACCCCATCAGAGGAGAGCTTCAGTAGATTAGTTGTTTTATTTTCCTCTTTATTTGAGAGACTGATGTAGTGAGGATATGATTTGTATTGAGAGCCTGTACACTGTTGTATTTATCGGAGGTATCTCCCGGTTGAGTCTCGACCTTTGTTTATGTGGATATTGTGTGATTTATCAATTTGGGAGATGGACATTGTTGTATTATTTTCAGTTGTACAGAGGATGATTTTAGTTATACAGCTGTTTTATCTTATAGCTCTGATATCTGTTAGCTGTAGCACTTGTTTTGCAGGTAGGACGCTTCGCCTATGCGGCCTTTGGCATAGGTGGCGGATCTGTTGGCGAGCTCGGGTCGCAGTTTCGACCCCGGGGCGTGACAACCCGAGCGAGAGAGGGAGTGAGGAGGGAATTTTTTTGGGTGGTGCGGTGGCGCGCCGTGGACCTCGCGGAGCGCGCGAGGTGTTCCAAACGGAGCGGCTGGGCGGCACGGCGCAGTCGGGTAGGTCTCGTATTATTTTTGCGGTATTTTTCGCACAGTTTGGGGCGTTCTTTTGGACAGTAAAGTGACCCTCTTGCTCTTATCTGTGTTAGGGACCGTGTTACTGCACCGTTTTGCGTGCGGTCTCGACGGCGTGCTCCGTTTTACGTGCGGACTCCATTTTGCGTTCGGTTTCCGACACCGTGCTCCGTTTTGCGTGCGAACTTCGTTTTGCGTGCGGTCTCTGGCACTGTGCACCGTTTTGCGTGCGGACTCCGTTTTGCGTGCGGTCTCCGGCACCGTGCACCGTTTTGCGTGCGGACTCTGTTTGGCGTGCGGATTCTGGCACCGTGCTCCGTTTTGTGTGCGGACTCTGGCAGCGGGCATCGTTTTGCGTGCGAATCGCGTGGAGGCCAATTGCAAGTGTCTACAAGCAATTGGTGGCAAATCGAGGTGGGTGGCCTTATCTCCAAGTTTTATGGACTGTACAGTAATTCTACTGATGTAGGACTATACATGATAGTTTATTTTCTTGTATAGCATGCCATATTGTAGGAATTGTTATTCCTTTTGTCATCTGTTCATATAGCTATCTTGGAACTTGACCTAGCACCCCCGTCATATGTTGCATGTGTAACCAGACCAGTAGAAAACCCTCACTTGGGCTAGGGTTATTTATGTTTAGACACCCACACTGTTTTTCTATTCCTGGACATAGTGTTATCCTCGCCCGGGTAGTGGGCCGAGAGGTCGGGACTGTCTTTTAGTGTGGGATGCATTTGCACTCGTGCTTGGGAGCAGAGTGGAGTCTGGTAGTTTGAGTGGGTTGCTTATCCGTGCCGGGAGCCGTTTGGGTAAACAGTAGTCCCGGGAGGTCTTGTATCCCTGTTGTGCTGTCGTGGGAGGGAGTCGTTGAGCAGACGGCAGTCCCGGGCCGTCGAGTATCTTCCGGTCAGTGTTGTTGGGAACCGTTGTGGTTGACGGTGGTCCCAGGTCGTTGAGTGTTGTCCGACCAGTATTGTTAGCCTGAGTTGTGGGTCGTTCCTGGCTGTGGAGTACCTCCAGCCAGTGTGCTTTGTGCTGCGAGCTGTTGGAGAGGCTAGTGTCTCGTGTTTCGTGCGAGCTGATCAGCTGAGTCGTCGAGAGTGCTCCGACTGTTGGGCGAGATATTTGGGGATCTTGAGTCCTACCATTCTGAGGGTGAGCGTGGATCTTGGCTATAGCCTGCTTATGCCAATGTTTGATACTCTATGCCGCGCCGTTTTCCTCAGTTGGAGTCGCGTCCCTGAGATGCCGCTGTGGATACGATGGTTGGCCTGTTGAGGCAGTTTTCCGCAGTGGATGCAACGATGGGCCTGTTGAGGCAGTTTTGCGCGAGGGGTGAGTTAGTCGGACAGGACGCCCCACGTAAATTCCGTCCTCATGCGGATGTGTGGTAGTGGGCAGGTGCGTTCCTAGTCGACAGGCGCAGGCTTGACTGGACCCTATGAGGCAGTCAGTTCGATTGGGTCGATTGAGCACCTTGGGTGCGTGTGGTCACATTTACTTTTATCTGTTCCACTTTTTGAGCATCTAGATAGAGGCATGGTAGCTGTAGAGTAGCTCTAGCTTTTCTTGTTCAGATTTCATTGCACTGTTATCTTTTGCCTCTAGTAGACTTAGTGGGCAGACCGTTGGGCTTGTTGACGGCACCCACTGAGAACTACTGTGGGAAGTAGTTCTCACACCCGTCGTGGTGTCTTTTTCCCCAGGAACTTCTTCTCCTGTTCCTGTTGCTCCAGTTGCTGATCCTTCTGGCCGAGGCGAGGGAGTCGCGAGCTAGTTCCCTACCCGTCGTTGGAGTGTAGCGGTACCCCTCCAGAGGAGAGCTTCAGTAGATTAGTTTACTTCTTTTTCCTCTGTTGAGAGACCTTTGTTGTGAGGTATAGAGTTGTACTTTATTTTACAGTTTGAGAGACTGATGTAGTGAGGATTTTTGTTTTGAGAGCTCGTACACTGATGTTTTTATTGGAGATATCTCCCTTTTGGGTTTTTGTATCAGAGGACTTTTTATATGATCGAATTTTGGAGATGGATATTGTATTTATTTTCAGTTGTACAGTGTTTGGATTTCAGTTTTTAGTAGTTTACTTTCAGCTCTGATATCTGTATACTGTAGTTGATTCTTTTTGCAGGTTAGACGCTTCGTCTGTACGGCAGTTTCCGTACAGATGGCGGATCTGTTAGCGAGCCCGGGTCGCAGTTTCGACCCCGGGGCGTGACACTTAGACTATTCATTGGTGATACATGATTGAATGTCTATGATTAAGTAATGTTAAATGATCCTAATAATATTCATGTATGAATGCGAGGTTTGACAAGCGTTGTATTACCTTATGTGATGTTGATTATGAGTGACACTTGGGTTAGAATGTTGATTGCGCATCGTGGATAAAATTGCAGGCTTGGTTGAGATCAAAGCATATCATGTTAGAAAGAAAAGGCCAATTTATACCTATGAGCATCGTGTATGTGGTATAGGAAGGCATATGCTATGTTGTACTTAATATTCTTATGCAATCATCGATATTTTGGAATAGCATGCTCAAATAAATGTAAGAACATCGACACCTGTTTTCTTTATATCATCTTGGACATTTGCATGCTTGTCTGGTCATTTAGATAGGCCACCTTTTTCTGCTACACTATCATGTTGGACTTGACTTAGGAGAAACCATGTTTCTTGCTTTTCTCCTTTCATACTAGGCTCCGGGTATTTGTAGCTCGTGCGCGAGCAGGGGGGGTTTTTGGGATAGTGTAGTCAGATTCTTGGGATCTAGGACAGGCTGACTTGTTGACAGTGGGTATTGCGGCAACCGCGGATATTGGGCGGTTGACCGTATGTTTACTTATGCATCAGATTGGGTATCGAATTTCGTTAGTGGATGGATTTTTCCCACTTTGATCAGAGTCATGATCCAGTCCTGCTTTGGTTACTTATCACACCGGCGCGGTTATTGCCCGGTGATGCTTTTATCACACCGGCGCGGTTATTGCCCGGTGATGCTTTCCTCGTGTGGGTCGCTCCCCTCGAGATCCCCTCCGGAGGCTGAGGCCAGACAGTTATTGACAGTTTTTGCTATCACATCGGCGCGGTTATTGCCCGATGATGAGGGCGGCAGCAGGCAGTACCAGTTTTTACTGGTGTATAGATTGGGTTTATTCAGGCAGGCATTTATATTCTGATGCATACTTTTAGCTATTCTTTTAGCTAGGTATTTTAGAGGCATAGTAGTGGTAGTTTCCTTTTTCCAGCAGTCTCTATTGCTTACCACTCTTCTTTTCCTTTTGCCTCTGGTAGACCTTGTGGGTACGTCGGGGTTTGAGGCTTTACCCACAGGGGGAGGCTACTGGTTTTACTAGTGGTTCTCACCCCCATTGTTATTTTTCCCGTTTCCTCCTTTTGTTTTGCAGTGTCTGCTGCGGGAGTTGCGGATCTCTCGGTTGACGGTTTGAGGCGAGGGAGTTGCGAGATAGATCCCTACCAGAGTTGAGTTCTACAGTGGGATAGATGTACCAACCCGGATTGTGGGTTTCGCTGTACACAGTTGTATTTTATTATTTCAGTTATCTCCCTTTTCGGATTTATAGATGTTGTATAGGTGGCTTTTACTTGTATTACAGTTTTGGTGGAACAGATTATTGTATCATCATTTATGGGAGATGGATATTGTACCCCTACTTTTCTGTTGTACAGTGGTTCGGATTTTTATTACAGCAGTTTTTCTTCAGCTCTGATATCTATTTAGTTATTAGATGATACTTTGCAGGTTGGGCGCTTCGCTTATGCGGGGTTCCGCATAGGTGACGGATCTGTTGGCGAGCCCGGGTCGCAGTTTCGACCCCGGGGCGTGACACCCTTGCCCGGTAGTCCTGCTACCATAGGATAAGATTTCTAAGGTTGCCGATAACACCCGCAAGTGTTACCCCGTCCTACGGAAGAAACGTCCCGAACGAGTCTCTACCCGGGAGAGGGATACTGCCCGTACCTCCAACATAGGCTGGTTTCACCGTAGAATCTTTATATTTTCTTTCTTTTCTTTTCTTTTCTTTTTTTTTTCTTTTCTTTTCTTTCTCTTTTTACTTTAGTTCTTAGCCTCTTTGCCTTTGAACATTTGCTTTTCTTTCTTATTCGAGCTTATAGCTCCCTTTTTGCCACTGGCAAATCTCTTTCTCTTTCCTTTGAGCATTTAGCTCTTTACTTTCACTTTAAGCCTTTCGAAAGTACCTCGTCCGACGGGTCACTGCCCAGGGAGTCCTGCTCCACTTGACGAGTCTCAAATTCGAAGGCGTCATTTACATTCTCTTTATGCTTTTTAGCCACTTTTAGCTTACTTTTAACTTTGCCTTTTTACAACAAATTATCTCTTATCCTAGGTCTCGCCCTAAGGATAACTAGGAGTCACTCGGACTCATATCATTTCTCTTTCTGTTCTCTCTGTCTTAAGCAATTTGCTTGTCTTGCTTATTAATCACTTATAGCTCTATCTTGAGCAATTTGCTTGTCTTGCATATTAATCACTTATAGCTCTATCTTGAGCAATTTGCTTGTCTTGCTTATTAATCACTTTTGCTCTACCTTGAGCTACATTTCTTTTCACTAATTCCTCTTTTACCCTAGGTCTTGCCACACGGGTAACTAGAGAGTCTCCTGGACTCTTAAACATTTCTCTTTATTTATTTAACTCAAATTGAAGTTAAAGTTATTGTCCCTTTTTGCCCAGACACCCTATGACTTGCTAGGGTTACATTAGTTAATTCTTTAACCTTGGGATCACATCCCACTTTCCTGATTCCTCACTGAATCCTAGAGTTAACTTAACTCTATTTTCCTGTTCCACTTTTTAACTTAGAGTTGCACTGACTCTAATTTCATGTCTGTGAGTTTAAACTCTTCTAGCTCGCCTTAGGTTCCCGTTACCTAAGTTCCATATCATACTTGTCCTAGAGTTCCTCAACTCTGTACTGATCACTAGTTCACCTTAGGTTCTCTTTACCTAAGTTCCATGTGATACTCATCCTAGAGCTACTCTATCTTGTTCACTAGTTCACCTTAGGTTCTCTTTACCTAAGTCCCATGTGATACTCATCCTAGAGTTCCTTAACTCTATATTAATCACTCTATCCAGTGTCCTTAGGTTATTACCTAAGACCATGCCACTCGTCCACCCTAGGATAACTCCTAAGTTGATGTCACTCGTCAAACCCCTATACTAGGTTTTCTCCTAGTCTTACTACCAACAAATGTTGTTCCCTTATGTCACGTGATTCCTAGGGTTATACCCTAACATGCTCACAATCATGAATAGCTACTCTTTTTCATGCATGCAATTATTTTCATCTCATTCATAAAATAATAATTATCTCTACGCATGCATACTCATCATATATCTTTGGCAACCAACAGTTGCACTTTTTCTCTGCGTCTCTTTGCACATGCACATCTATTCCTCTATCTCTGGCAACCAACAGTTGCTCTTTTTCATCTGAATCCATCTACACAGGCAATCATAATCATAATTACCTAACGCCTCTAACAGGCTACTATCATGCTTCGAATCGAAAAGCAAAGGAGCAAGGGAAGAGATCACCCAATTTTGGCAGAATTCCCCACCTTGTGGTGTCCCCAATTGCTTGTAGACACTTGCAATTGGTCGCCGCGCGATTCCACTTGTCTCCTCGAGCTTGCACGCAAAACGGTGCACATCCCTCGAGTCCGCACGCAAAACGGTGCACGTCCTCCAATCCTGCACGCAAAACGGTGCATGTCATTAAAAACCCATTGTCACGCCCCGGGGGTTTGTTTTAGCGGAAACGATTCATAAAAGCCGAATATTTGACGCGTAATTTTTTTTTTTTTTTTTTTTTTTTTTTTTTGAGAACCCCTCTTCCCCGGCGCGTGCCCAGACCCGCCACACGTACAGGGTCACTCTGCAACCGGACAGAGTCTCCCCTGTACGTGCACGGCGTAGCGTTCAGCACATGTTCCAACATACACGACCAATCAATCACGACAGTTGTTTACAAGCAACCAGTATTCTAACTAATAAAAGAAGAACGCATGGCCGATCAATTTGGAAAGGATAAATCCACAGTTTTGAAAGAGCGCCTACCCGGCGCTTACGTTTTGAAAGCTAGTTTCGAAATCAGCATAAATTCACAAGGTTTGAAAACGGTGCCCACCCGACACCAAGTTTTGAAATCCCTTTTGCAATCCATAAATTCACAGGGTTTTGAAACCAGTGCCCACACGACACTTAGATTTTTAAAAACGGTTTTCGCAATCTTTTCCTTGGCTTCTGCCTTCTTGATTTTCAAATGGCCGATAGAAATAAAAGGGAAAGATATTCCACCAGGGGCGCTAAAAGTAGCCCGTACCGACATCCACGCCGACCCCACGAGGGTATCGCAAACCACTCACATAACTACAAAGTAATGACAAGCGAGAATAAAAGAATAAACCCAGTCCAGGGTCCCCAGCGACCCAGCTGCTCCTGTCCCGTCCTCACCACCGCCTATCTCTCTCCCCGCCTGGACCCTGTCACGAAGTGGGATGTCAGTGACGCAGAAACAGTAAAGCATGAGAATATAGTAAAACAAACCGTGAGGACAACTGGAGCAACCACCCTCCCAAGGAGGAAAGGCAACCCGTACACCTGCATTCTGTAATACCCGGCCGCGTCGGTCCATTACCGACGGCCCCATACCGTACCTGCAACACCGCGACCGCGCCGGACAACTAAACCGGCGGGTCGCTCCGCTCGCACCTAGGCGCCTCAACCCCACAACTAATAAGGGGCCCCCACTACGACACCTCGTGGGTAAACACGGGTTCTACGACCTCTTTTCCGGAAAAGCGCACCCTCTGCGGTGGCCAAACCGCGGGTGCGCGTGTGGCAACCTCGAGCCCAGTAACCGTAACCACCATCATGTCAGTATCACAATAAGAATAATAAGAGTAATGAGATAAAATGAGGTAAATGAGGTAAGGTGCATAATCGAAAACAAGGTAATACCGCGCGCACACGAAGGTGGCCCGCTGACATATAAGGGTTGAAAAAGAAGAACACCGTCGGCGATCGACGCTAGTCATTATAGCGAACCCACTAACATGCATAAGCTTTCACCCGTCATTACGTAACCCCAGTACACTTAGAATAGACCCCGTCCAATAAGATAGAATTTAGAGGCTAGGAATAAAGTAAAAACAACCCACCTGAATGAAGGCCGATCCCGAACCTCCGCTAGACTGCCGGGAGGCTGGTGCTGAACAACTGGCCCTGAACAAGGGCTAAAATCAGTAATAGGCTCACATATACCCGTCCCGACGACACGACAGTAACGGAGTATTTATACGGGGCAATATTGCCGATTTACCGCACAGAATCTAACTCTCGATCAATGAGGACCTACTGAACTCTAACAAAATGCCTAGTAGGCGTGTAAACGCTGTCTAAGGACAGCCAGCCAGTCTGAAACGCATTTTAGTCCAAAAAGTAATTTAACTTGCCTAGAGCTATTGCATTAAACCAATGTTTCGACTCGTTCTCAAAATCCGGGAGTCCAAAAGCTGCGCCGTAACTTTCAGCGCGTTCGTTACAACGAGACCCAGGCCATGCTCACAAGAAATGGGCCGAGACCAAGCCCAATACCAAATTGGCCCATAAACTCCTTAGGTTCGATTTGCAACTATGCTTAAACCCAATATCTACTTGGTCGATTACAGAGATAACTGAAGCATCATGTACAGGAAGGTAAGTGGAGTTGAGGGCTCACCTGAGACTGGCCGGGAAGTGGCCGGAACAGCGGCCGGAGAGAGGCTGGAACTCGGGCTAGGGCTCGGGTTGGTGTTCTTGGAGCAGCACTGGTCCAGACCTGGAACCAAGGTGAGCATGAGTTAGTGGAGGTCCCCAGGAGGTTTCGGGTCCATGTGGGGTCGAGCCCCGGCGGCCGGAGGCGGCGGCGGCCGGAGGCAAGCCCGATGTGATGCTCTCGGGTGCAACTACGGGAATCCAGAACCCGACGTTAGGCTCTACATGCAAATGCATGGAAGGCATCCCCCAGACCTAAGGACCTTACCTGGGTAGCTTTCCCACTGCGAGAAGCCCCGGCGATCGCCGGAGACCGAGATCTCCCAAGCTCGGTGAAAGAACGAAGCCTCTAATGGCGGAATCCGGCCGGCGAGGCCTGGGCCGGCGCCAGGTGGACCAAAGCTTCCCCTCGGTGTCAGGAGGCTTGGTGCAGTGGTGGCCGGCGTCGGGAGGCCGCGGCGGCGCCGGACGGCGACGGTCGGCAAGGATGCCAAGAACCCGATTCCTAGGGCTTCCTCGTTTGGGCTTGATCTTGATCCGATCGGGATACAACTTCGGGGAAGTGTTGCAGTCGCTCAGAGGAGCCGGATTAACGGTTCTGATCTCGATCTGGATGGCCGGAAGGAGCCCGCGCCCGTGATCGGTCTAACAACGACAATCCGGCGACGATGGTCCCCCGCCGGAGATCGGGACGACGGCGCCGGCTGGGCCTGCACCCGAGAGGTCCTCTCGGTGTCAGCAATACCTTGGTAGAGTCTAGGTGCAAGAATAACAAGGAAAACCTAAGAGCTTACCTCGCCGGAAAACCAAGAAGAAGGAGGGAACGGCCGCGGCGGCGCGCGGCGGCGGCTGGGTCCGAGGTCACCTTGGCTCGGATGCGGCTTCACGAGGGACCTCACCAGACTGGGTTTTGACCCTCCAAACCTTCCTGGACACCCTCTCTCCGAGTCGCCCGAATCAAGAGGAGTCTTGATCTTCTTCTTCTCCGGCGACGTGGAGGCGGCGCCGGCGCTAGCTTCGGTTGCGAGGAGCACGCGGAGAGGGGAGGAGGTTTGTTGAGGTGCGGCTAGGGCAGAGCCTAGGCTTAGGTTTCCTTGTGCATGGAAAACCCTAGCCGTACCCATGCTTACGTATATAGCATTTGCTACAATTGCCATTTAGCCCCTCCAAGTCTTGCCATTTGCTATTAGGTCCCCTACAGTAGCTTTCCTTTGCACTTAAGTCCTTATCCAAGAACTGGCACGAGAAACGAGGCAACTTTAATAGGGTTTTAAGTGTAAATATCCCATTTTTCGCCCTATTTCACGTATTTCGAGGCGATCCGGTCGCCGAAACGGAAAATGGACTGCGCCATGACGTCCGGCTCGACGAGACCTGTCAGGTAGCGATCTCTGATCTTCGCGAAACTGCCCGGATAAAATCTCGGCCCATAATAACTGTGTCAAAATACAGTTTTCGCGCTTTTCGAGATTCCAGAGTCGTCAAACAGAATTTTCGACTGCGCCATTGCGTTCAGAACATCGAAACGGATCAAAACGACTACCTGAATTACTATGTTTGGGTTCCGAACAGTGAATTAGTCAGCGTTGCAACCGCCGAAGTCCCGAAATTGAGGTTTACTGTTCATCTACAGTGGCCACTTAAGTGACACTGTGCACAGGCACTGTCACCATGATTGCATTTATTCACTTGCTTCTTCATCGGTTTCTGGAAGATCCGACCGTCAGCTCTAAAAGTGCTGAATATGAATCTCGCTCAGTCCGACAAGACGATCGCAACGGTCAACTCGGATTTCCAAGATCATGTCCGGATTGGAAAGTAGCCTTTTGTCGCGTAAAACGTGCAACTCGCACACTGGCAAACGACTAAATAAAACAACATAGGTCTTTTGAAATCAAAACCAGGTCAAAATTTCACCTTTTTGACTATTTATTAAAAATAAAATATTTCGAGTTCTTACACCCATACGTAAAATGGTGCGCGCCACTTCAGCCGGCACGCAAAACGATGCGCGGCAACACGATCTGCATACGAAACGGTGCACGTACCACAAATCTGCACGCAAAACGGTGCACGTCTGACTGTAGGGTTGCACGCAAAACGGTGCATATTTTTTCCTAGCCCTGCACGAAAAACGATGTAAATTAGTAGAATCTACACGTAAAATGGTGCGCATTGGTCCAACCGGCAAGCAAAACGGAGCACGTACCCCGTATTGGCACGCAAAATGGTGCACATTCTACGATAGGGTTGCACGCAAAACGATGCACGTTTTTCCAGCCCTGCACAAAAAACAAGACGCAACGTTAAAGTCTGCGCGCAAAACGGTGCCCGTTAGTCCAACTTGCACGCAAAACGAAGCACATACCTCGCATTGGCACGCAAAACGGTGCATGATTTACGAGTTTGCGTCCAAAACTGCGCGCATTTGCCGAATCCGCACGCAAAACGGTGCATGTCTCCCACGTACGGCACGCAAAATGAGGCGCGTCCAAAACGCCCGTGAAACTCACGCAGTAAAACGGCACAGAAAAGTTGGGTCCCTAACATGCACGTGGGCATGGGGTCAAATCCAAAGTTCAAAAGGAAACCTTAAAACTGTGCCAAAAATACCGCGAAAATGACAAATGGGGCCTACCTCGACAACGCCGCGACGTCCCACGCGTCCATTCATCTCTTTGGAGCACCCTTCGCGCACCACGGAGTCCACTGCGCGCTCGTGCGCCCTCGAAAACCCCGGGCGGAATCGCCCGGTTCCCCTCCTGGTACGCTCGGGTGAAGCCAACAGGGAGAAAAAGGGGAAAAAATGGGCAATTCGGGCCTAAATAGGCCAAATCCGGACTTTCGGGCGCACTTTTCGGGCGCCCGAAAACTTCCGGGCGGCTACAGTAACCGTCCCGCCCAGGTTCACGGGTCCACGCCTTGCCAGCTAGGCGCCACGTCATCGTTACTCGACCAATCAGAGCATGACACGTGGCCCTGGACCCGTGCACCGCGACCAACGAACAGCGGCGGCCAATCGTTGGCCGCCACGTGGACCGCACTACCTCCCCCACGCTGACGCCGGCCGCAGCGACGCGTCCCATCGCGCGTTGACACGCGAATAGGAGGCCGACACGTGGCCTGCCCCGCTGACACTGCGCCAGGGCACGCGCGCCTTCCCCGCGCAGCCCTGCTGCCTCGGCCGCTGCATCCAATTGGGAGACGCCACGTGGCGCTCCCCAACCACCCCGCGCGCCTCGGGCCGCGTGCCACAGCGCTTCGCGCGCGCTGCCACGCCTCGGGACTCGCGCCTCTGCCTCGAGATCCGTGCCACTACCTCGGGATCCGTGCCAACTGCCTCGGGATCCGTGCCACTGTCTCGGGATCCGTGCCAACTGTCTCGGGATTCGGGCGCGCTACAGTAACTTTCGGGCGCATCTCTTTTGGACCAGGCTGCTACAGTGAACCGGGTTCGCTACAGTGCAGCCCGGTTCACTGCAGCCATAAAAGCCGGTTGCTACAGTACTTTCCGGGCGCCCGGTTCCCACTTTCGGGCGCCCGAAACTTGGGCCCAAGCCCAGTTTCGCCCGTTTTCGTTCATTCTTGCCCGTTTCTCGCCCGTTTTCGTTCAAATTTGACGGGCAGCCGCAGTTTAACTTAATTTACCTCCTGGTACTTAAACTTTTCAGTTTGGACCCTCTTTGGGTTACCAAAAGTCCCACTATATTTGAATTCGCTGGCGGAGCTCGTTCTCTCTATCCGGGTGTCCGATCAACGCGAAACTTTTACTGTGACCTTAAAACACATTTACGGAGCTCCCGTAATTTTCTCGGAATTTTTCGAAATTGTGAATTTTCCACTTACAATCTGGGCCCACTTTCTCATGTAAGATTCGAGATCTTACACTCTAATCCCGATTTGGGCCCAATTCGTTTCCAGGTCATCCTTTACCTCAATAAATTTAATAAAATAACATTTCATACCATTTTATTTATATTTATTTATATACCAAAAATTCCGGTTCACTACAGTCACCCCTCCATGACTGATAGCATGCATGTTTAATGTACAACCCATATTTAGCATCGAGAGGAAAAGCTTGAAGAATGGCCTAGATCATGTGGTTATTGTACATGTTTATTCATTGGCCTACTTGTTTGAGATTGGTACAGCATAGTAGGAACATTTTAGCATGCTTTGCTATTATATGTTTCACCCTCTTTTATCGTTTCTGAGGACAAAAGCATGCTTGTATGAACATGTAGTTAGGCCATCTTTTACTGCTGCACTACTTTTGGAACTTGACTTAGGAGAAACCATGTTATCCTTTTCTCCTTCTTTGTTAGTCAGGCGGTCTGTGTTGCTCGGGTGCGAGCAGGGGTCTGGGGTAGTGTAGCCGGGACATTGGTGTTAGGTACGGGTTGTGCTGGATTGCGATTGGCAGGGTTTTGCAGTGACCGCGGACTTTGGGCGGTTGACCGGAGGTCGGCTATAGGACCTGGTTATAGATGGCAGGGTATTGCGGCAACCGCGGATATTGGGCGGTTGACCGGATATTTATTTGTGCATCAGATTGGATATCAGATTTCTCTAGTGGACGGAGTTTCCCACTATTTGAGTACTTTTGCATCTGATTGAGGGCCGAGGCCTTCTTTAGTGGTTGAGCTTTCCCACTTTGATCAGAGTTGTGATCCAGTCCTGCTATATTATGATACTGTTACAGTGATACTTTACTCGTGTGGGTCGCTCCCCTCGAGTGCCACTCCGGAGTGTGCGACCGTGCCGGTCAGGAGCCGGTCTATTACTTATTTTGGGTGCGACCGTACCGGTCAGTAGTCGGTCTGTCACCTATTTTGGGATGCGACCGTACCGGTCAGTAGTCGGTCAGTATTCCCGCAGATGAGTTCGACAGCAGAGCAGGCAGTACCGGGTTTTACACCGGTTCATTTGATTGGGTTTATGCGGCAGGTACTTTTATTGTTGCACTCGTGCCTGGGGGCCGAGCGGAGTCTAGTAGCTGTGTTTAGACCAGTGCTAGTGTCGTTGGGAACCGTTTGGGGATTGATGGTGGTTCCGAGGTCGTTGTGAGTTGTCGACCGTTGTGCTAGAGGTTTGGTGATCTTGAGTCTATCCGTTCTGAGAGAGAGAGTGGATTTTAACTATAGCCTACATGAGTCACTATTCGATAGTGAGTTAGTCCGTTTGGACATCCTACGTAATTCCTGCCCAGCAGTGGGAGGTGGTTGTAGGTGGGCACAAGTTTGACTGGACCAGATGTGGCAGTCAGCTCGATTGGGTCGATTGTGCACTTCATGTGCTAGTGGTTGCATACCATTCTTTGGTTCCCCCCTTTTGAGCATATAGATAGAGGCATAATAGCTGACGAGTGTCTTCAGCTCTCTTGTTCAGTGTTACTGCATTGATTATTTTATGTCTCTTGAGGACTTAGTGGGCAGACCGTCGGCCCTGGCGGTGATACCCACTGAGAACTCCCTTTTTGGTGTAGTTCTCACACCCTTTGGGGGTTTTCCCCCTCCTTTTTCCTTCCTCTCCTTTGTTTTGCAGAGTCTTAGCGGGTGTTGCTGATTCTGCGGTTGTTGATCGAGGCGAGGGAGTCGCGAGCTAGATCCCTACCCGTCGTTGGAGAGTAGCGATGCCCCCTTCAGAGGAGACCTGCAGTAGATTGGCTATTTTGTTTTCCTCTTTTGAGAGACTCATATAGTGAGGATATGATATGTATTGAGAGCCTGTACACTGATGTATTTATTGGAGATATGTCACGCCCCGGGGGTTTCATTAAGCGGAAGACGACCACTGAAAATGGTTTGAATTTGCGTATACTTTTTTTTTGTTTAAAAACCTCCTTCCCCGGCGCGTGCCCAGACCCGCCACATATACAGATTTACTCGAAAATCGGGCAGAGTCTCCTCTGTATATGCACGGCGTCGCGGCTGTTACAATAGTCGAACACAAGCAATCATTTTCCATTTAATCACAACAGTTCGAAGTAGTACGGTGCATGAAGACGAAACAATACCCGTGGCCAGTCAGGTTGAACGTATAAACTCACCGTTTTGAAAACAGGCCCACACGACCTTAGGTTTTGAAAACCGATTGGAAAACGGCATAAATCCACAAGGTTTAGAAAACGGGCTCACCCGACCCTAGACTTTTGAAAACAGTTTTCGAAGTCCTTTTTCTTTTGTTTTCTAGTTGGTTTGTTTAAAAAACGGCCAAACGGGAACAATAAAGGAAACAGTAGTGCATAACCAGAACGAAAGTAATCAACATCCACACGACCCCACAAGGGTATCGAGAACCACGCAGTAACCTACAATACCAAATGAAATGCAGAGAAAGTAAAGAAAACAGCATACTAGGGCTCCCACAGCCCGACTGCTGCCACCTCGGCCTCACCGTCGCCTACCTCTACCCCCTGGAGGTACCTGTCACAGAGTGGGTAGTCAGCGACACTATCATAATAACAATACTAAAGCAGTAAAGTAATACCAAGCCACAAAAGTAAGACTAGCCGGAGCAACCACTCTACTCGTAACGGTAACTCGCAACCACCTGTACCACCTGTAACACCTGTAACCCCGGTAACACCTGTAACACCTGACCGCGTCGGGCACCAATCCCGGCGGGTCGCACACCTGACCTCATCGGGCACCAATCCCGGCGGGTCGCACACCTGACCTCATCGGGCACCAATCCCGGCGGGTCGCACACCTGACCTCGTCGGGCACCAATCTCGACAGGTCGCACCGTTCGCACCTTGATGCCTCAAACCCCACACCTACGGGGGCCCCCACTACGTCACCTCGTGGGGTAACACGGGTCGAAACCCGCCTTTCCGGAAAAGAGCACCCTTTGCGGTGGCCAGACCGCGGGTGCGCGTGTCGCAACTCGAGCATAAGTAACCAAGACACGGGGTAATATAGTACATCATAGAAACCGTCAGTGTTAGTACCGATTAACAATAAAAATCCCTTTCGGAATACTAACACAATACTCAGCCTCGACCGTAAACTCACTTTTTCGTTATCGCGCTCCTGACCGATGCTAGGTTCTCCCGCGTCTCGGGTGCCCGCCCGGACCTACAAGAACCTTGGTTTCGTCGGCTAGGGTTGATCTAGGGGATGATCGTCCTGTTCTTGCGTGCCCGGTGACGAAGGGTACGCCGGCGATCTTCCCTCTCCTCACCCGCTCCGCCTTGCTTCTCCACTCGATCGGTTGGGGAAAAAGGAAGGTTCGGTTGGGAAACTGAAAGGTTGGGGAAGTGGGTTCTCGTTCCCCTTTGGGGTTTCGTACGCAGGGGAGTTAAGGGGAGTTGTGGGGAGTGGCGGGAAGTTGGGGGGAGTGGTGGGAAGTTGGGGCGGTTCGTGGGGAGTTGTGGGGTTGTGGGAAGTTGGGGGGAAAGTTGGGGCGGTTCGTGGGGAGTTGTGGGGTTGTGGGAAGTTGTACGGCCGGAAAAAGGCGGGAGCGGTTAAGTTGGGGAACGGGAATGAACCCAATTCAAGTCAAAAGCGGGTAACAAGTCGGGTGCGAACCAGGGTCCGGTCTGCCTGACAAACCGCGTTGACCACCTGAACCGTTAGCTACCTTCCGGAATTTATTCCGGGAGATTCCGGCGTCAGAATTCAAAACCGATTTCGCCGCCGTTCTCCGTTTCGCGAGCTCTATTAACTAAAAATACCCGCGAGCCCCGACGGTCTGTCCGGAAACAAGGAATTATTCGATCACCCTCCAGCCCCCCGAAACGAATTGCGAAATAAACGAACCCAAAAGTAGACCCAAGAACATTTTAAACCAGCGGCCACTACACCACTCACCTCTTAAAACGAGTTTCGTCCTCGAAACTCAATCCTGGTTCGCGGTAAAGAGATAGGGGTAGCCCTCCCTCATCTTCGATTCTAGTTCCCACGTCGCTTCCCGCTCCTCGTGGTTGTTCCAGTGCACCTTCACATAGGGGATGTCTCGGTTTCGAAGCGTCTTGCTTTCTCTTGCTAGTATTCGCACAGGGGTTTCCTCGAAGCTTAGGTCCTCCTTTAGTTCGAGTGTCGAGACGTCCAGAACATGCGACGGGTCGGGGAGGTATTTCTTGAGCATCGAAACGTGGAACACGTCATGAATCCGGTTGAGGTTCGGTGGTAGGGCAAGGCGGTAAGCCACTGGGCCAATCCGCTCCAGGATCTCGAATGGCCCCACGAACCGCGGGCTTAGCTTGCCTTTTAACCCGAATCGCTTGATTCCCCTGGACGGCGAGACCCGCAAAAACACGTGTTCTCCCACCTGGAACCTCAACCGGTCCACCACAACCCATATTGTGTCGTGTCCTTGTGGTGAACGTGGGAACCCGGTGACAAAGTCCATGGTGATATGATCCCACTTCCACTCCGGTACCGGTAAGGGTTGTAACTTTCCCGCCGGTCGTTGATGTTCCGCTTTTATCTGTTGACACACTAGGCAATGAGCTACAAATCGAGTTACATCCCTCTTCATCTTGGGCCACCAGAAGGTCTGCTTAAGGTCCCTGTACATCTTTGTGCCTCCTGGATGCGCTGCATAAGGGGCGATGTGTGCCTCCGACAAAATTTCCTTCTTCAATTCCGGGGTATCCGGCACGCAAATCCGCCCGCGGAACCGTAGAATGTCATCGCCTTCCAATGAAAAGTCACCTTCCTGATCCGGTGAGATATTGTCTCTTACGAGTTGTAAGTGCGAGTCCGCCTGCTGTCCCTCTCGAATCTTTTCTAGCAGTGTTGGCTTGACCACCAAAGTTAGAAGTTGCGCAACCGTGCCCGCTGGCACTACTTCCAACCCTAGTCGTGAAAATTCCGCGATCAAGTTGCTCTGCTCAGTTATCGCACCTACCGATCCTCCCTCCAATCGCCCCTTCCTGCTCAGAGCGTCCGCTACCACGTTTGCTTTCCCCGGGGTGGTATTGGATCGTTAGGTCGTAATCCTTCAGTAATTCAAGACACCGCCTCTGATGTCGTCGTCGGGGGGGTGGTGACACCTTGTCTGCTACAGTCGCGGTAGTGGCCACTTCCGCGAAGTTCCCCCTCCGGGGGTTTGAACAGACCAACAAACTAGGTAGGGTTCTCTCCTCAGAACCATTTGTAAGGGGGTTCCTACCTGGCGCCCGACCCGCCTTCCCACTCTGTGATTTCCGTTCACAACTCCTAAGGCGGACTAGGTAAGTAACCCCATTCCTATCCTATATAAACCCCCCCCCCCCCCCCCCCTCCCGGCACAATCGCACAGTACGCGGGGAAAGAAAAAGACGAAAACGGAAGATGGAAATCGATGCCCAACCAAAAAGAGGTAAAGGGAGAAAGAAAAAAAAATATATACACCTGTGATTTCCGACTCTAGGATTCTGCATCACTGCTCCCCGGGGCGGCTGGGGAGGTCCGTCCACAACCTCTGGGCCAGCTACGTTCGGCGTGGCGGGGTGGGGACTCGGTATCGGAAGAGTCCGTCAGGCGTGGGTCGTCAGGTCTCTGTGCCGGGGGTCTGGTGACGCCCGGCTTCCGGGGGCACTCGTAACGTGTGTGGCCCGGCCTGCCACACCGGAAGCAATGTTCGTCCCGCCAAGGGCAATCCATCATTGGATGCGCACCGTCACAAATGACGCATGGCGTTGGTGGTGCAGGTCCCTCCCTCATCGCCTGCCCGGGTTTCGGCCCGTTCCTCTGGCGCTTGGTCACTCTGCCGCACTGGTAGGGGTCCCCTGTCGGGCGGGGGTAGGGGTGTGCCAGCCGTGTATGCTCTAGCTCCGCGCGCACGGCCAGGTTGACTGCTCCCTCAAAAGGTGGGAACGCCAGTCGGTGGTATCCCACGGGGGTTAACACCACCGGTGCCGTGCTGGGCATGGTCGACACCCTCAAGCTCCTGGGTCAGTATACCCACATGCTCCGCGAGAGTTAGCAGTTGCCCAGCCACGTCGCGCAGCTGGTTGCGTAGTAAGCGGTTCGCCTCTGCCGCAAGGTCCATGTCCGGCAGCAGTTACCTACCCAAAATCGGGCTTTTATCTGTGCACACCAAGGAAACACATTAGTCCCAGCATACCAGGAAAAACCGTGCGTAAATAAATCACACAAATTCCCCCCCCCCCCCCCCCCCCCCCCACGTTCACTCACGTCCTACACCCTTACGTCCCACACATTTCATTTATTCGTAGTTAAGTGTGATATCTCGGTGGATGTTGGGCCGTCACTGTTGTGATTAAAGCAAAGGCTCTGATACCATCTTAATCTGTCACGCCCCGGGGGTTTCATTAAGCGGAAGACGACCACTGAAAATGGTTTGAATTTGCGTATACTTTTTTTTTGTTTAAAAACCTCCTTCCCCGGCGCGTGCCCAGACCCGCCACATATACAGATTTACTCGAAAATCGGGCAGAGTCTCCTCTGTATATGCACGGCGTCGCGGCTGTTACAATAGTCGAACACAAGCAATCATTTTCCATTTAATCACAACAGTTCGAAGTAGTACGGTGCATGAAGACGAAACAATACCCGTGGCCAGTCAGGTTGAACGTATAAACTCACCGTTTTGAAAACAGGCCCACACGACCTTAGGTTTTGAAAACCGATTGGAAAACGGCATAAATCCACAAGGTTTAGAAAACGGGCCCACCCGACCCTAGACTTTTGAAAACAGTTTTCGAAGTCCTTTTTCTTTTGTTTTCTAGTTGGTTTGTTTAAAAAACGGCCAAACGGGAACAATAAAGGAAACAGTAGTGCATAACCAGAACGAAAGTAATCAACATCCACACGACCCCACAAGGGTATCGAGAACCACGCAGTAACCTACAATACCAAATGAAATGCAGAGAAAGTAAAGAAAACAGCATACTAGGGCTCCCACAGCCCGACTGCTGCCACCTCGGCCTCACCGTCGCCTACTTCTACCCCCTGGAGGTACCTGTCACAGAGTGGGTAGTCAGCGACACTATCATAATAACAATACTAAAGCAGTAAAGTAATACCAAGCCACAAAAGTAAGACTAGCCGGAGCAACCACTCTACTCGTAACGGTAACTCGCAACCACCTGTACCACCTGTAACACCTGTAACCCCGGTAACACCTGTAACACCTGACCGCGTCGGGCACCAATCCCGGCGGGTCGCACACCTGACCTCATCGGGCACCAATCCCGGCGGGTCGCACACCTGACCTCATCGGGTACCAATCCCGGCGGGTCGCACACCTGACCTCGTCGGGCACCAATCCCGACAGGTCGCACCGCTCGCACCTTGATGCCTCAAACCCCACACCTACGGGGGCCCCCACTACGTCACCTCGTGGGGTAACACGGGTCGAAGACCGCCTTTCCGGAAAAGAGCACCCTTTGCGGTGGCCAGACCGCGGGTGCGCGTGTCGCAACTCGAGCATAAGTAACCAAGACACGGGGTAATATAGTACATCATAGAAACCGTCAGTGTTAGTACCGATTAACAATAAAAATCCCTTTCGGAATACTAACACAATACTCAGCCTCGACCGTAAACCCACTTTTTCGTTATCGTGCTCCTGACCGATGCTAGGTTCTCCCGCGTCTCGGGTGCCCGCCCGGACCTACAAGAACCTTGGTTTCGTCGGCTAGGGTTGATCTAGGGGATGATCGTCCTGTTCTTGCGTGCCCGGTGACGAAGGGTACGCCGGCGATCTTCCCTCTCCTCACCCGCTCCGCCTTGCTTCTCCACTCGATCGGTTGGGGAAAAAGGAAGGTTCGGTTGGGAAACTGAAAGGTTGGGGAAGTGGGTTCTCGTTCCCCTTTGGGGTTTCGTACGCAGGGGAGTTAAGGGGAGTTGTGGGGAGTGGCGGGAAGTTGGGGGGAGTGGTGGGAAGTTGGGGCGGTTCGTGGGGAGTTGTGGGGTTGTGGGAAGTTGGGGGGAAAGTTGGGGCGGTTCGTGAGGAGTTGTGGGGTTGTGGGAAGTTGTACGGCCGAAAAAAGGCGGGAGCGGTTAAGTTGGGGAACGGGAATGAACCCAATTCAAGTCAAAAGCGGGTAACAAGTCGGGTGCGAACCAGGGTCCGGTCTGCCTGACAAACCGCGTTGACCACCTGAACCGTTAGCTACCTTCCGGAATTTATTCCGGGAGATTCCGGCGTCGGAATTCAAAACCGATTTCGCCGCCGTTCTCCGTTTCGCGAGCTCTATTAACTAAAAATACCCGCGAGCCCCGACGGTCTGTCCGGAAACAAGGAATTATTCGATCACCCTCCAGCCCCCCGAAACGAATTGCGAAATAAACGAACCCAAAAGTAGACCCAAGAACATTTTAAACCAGCGGCCACTACAAGATACCTCCCTGTTGAGTTTTGGGCTTTGTACATGAGGTTATTGTATGATTATCTGTCACGCCCCGGCGTCGAAACTGCGACCCGGGCTCGCCAACAGATCCGCCGCCCATACGGGAAGCCCGTATAGACGAAGCGACTAACCTGCAAAAGAGCATCTATACTATGCAGATATCAGAGCTGAAAGTAAAACTGCTAGAAATAAAAACTATATACAACACAAGTCCTCACCAAAAGTACAAAAGTCACTCGAGCAGTAGAAAATAAATACAACTCTATACCTCACTACAAAGTTCTCTCAACAGGAACTCTCAAAAGTAATAAGGGTACATCTACTCTCTGGACGACGACTGGTGGGGAACTATCTCGCGACTCCCTTACCTCGATCAGAAGAAGCAGCAACAGGAGCAGCAGGAACCGGAGTAGAAGTCCCTGTGCGAAAATACACCACGACGGGTGTGAGAACTACGTCCCAAGTAGTTCTCAGTGGGTGCCGCCAACAAGCCCGACGGTCTGCCCACTAAGTCTACTAGAGGCATAAAGTAACAATATAAAACTGAAATGAAAGGCTGGAAAAGTAACTCAACAGCTACTATGCCTCTATCTAGATGCTCAAGAAAAGGAACAGATGAAACATGATGCATCTACTAACACACACAGTAAACTCACCAAATCTAAACTGACTGCCTCAAAGGGTCCAGTCAAACCTGCGCCCACCTACTGCCGCATATCCTCAACAGGACGGGTCTACCGTAGGGTGTCCGTGACTGCCGCCAACTGGGCCAGTCAGAGGGACGGCGTCGACAAGTCGCGATAGCAAGTAACAGGCCCAACTCCGGAGTGGCTCTCGAGGGGAGCGACCCCACCGAGGAAAGTATCCGCGTAACTCTGTCGAGCTCAAATATGGCTCATGCAGGCAAAAAATCCAAACCGCGATCAACAAGATCGACCAACGACACCAACTCTACATCACAAGCTGGAAGTCACACAGCTGGGGCCACCGTCCACTAGACGGCTCCCACAACAGAACACTAAACTCTCCAGAAAGACCGACACCATAAGGGTTCGGAAACCCGATAGACCGGTGCTAAGAACCCTATCAAACAAGAACAGACTCTAGGCTCCGACTATCGAAGTTCCCGATCCCTTATAGTTCGGGAAAGCAATAATCACAGTACAACTCGCAAAAGACACCAACAGGGCCCGAAAGTCCCGGGAGACCTACACCTACAACCCTATCAAACAAGAACAGGTTCCAGGCTCGGCCCCCGTGGCTTCCGTCCCGACAGAGGAACGACCCCTAGAACCCAGACCACTCGAATCCTTTCGAGTGGGGAGATTTACAGGAAAAAGGTGACATTTGTTATTGAAAACTAATTTGATCTGGAAGAAATCCATATTTAATGATTTTAGTTCTTTTTTAGAAAAACAGTTAGAAAACAAGTGTTTTACCCAAACCCCGAAGGGCTGATGCCTTTGTCCAATCAAACAAGAACAGACTCCAGCGGCCCTTCGATGTTTGGAAGAAAACATTGGCAGACTAAAATCATGTGTATGTCGAAAAGGTTCCTGGGTTCTAGGTCCGGCTATCACTAGAAAACTACCGCCACTAACACAGTGGCGACAACCCAACAGGGGAAAACCAAATCTCCCGGGTCCACCGTTTACCCCAAACGGTTCCCGGTACAGACAAGCGAACCACTGCATCTACCAGACTCCACTCTGCTCCCAAGCACGAGTGCAAATGCATCCCACACTAAAAGAAGTTCCGACCGCTCGGCCCACTACCCGGGCGAGGATAACACTAAGTCCAGGAATGAAGCATAAAGTGTGGATGTCTAAACATAAATAACCCTAGCCCAAGTGAGGGTTTTCTACTGGTCTGGTTACACATGCAACATATGACGGGGGTGCTAGGTCAGGTTCCAACAGAACAAATATTTAACATGCGGTAGGAAGCAGAAGAGATCATACGATCATCAGATAATTACAAGAATAATAACATTCGAATTCTAGCATGCTACCCAAGTCCAATCACTATCATGCATGATTCTATATCAATAGAATTAGAGCCCAGTCCATAGATCTTGAAAACAAGCCACCCACCTGAAGACGCTAACTGTCCGGAGTTGTACAGCTGAGAAAACCAGGAAAATGACAACTCTAGGTCCAACAGGTCCAGCACAGTCCACAATCCCTCCTGGGTACAACATAAGGCTACAGTTACACTTTAAATCCAATAAAATCCAGGTTTTACAAATCTGCTGGGAACAGTCCACTTACTGCAAAATTTTCACCTGCAAAACGAACTCGAAAAATTCTGATAAAAATACCACAGCGATCCTCGCGTCGATAGCTTCGAAACGGGTACCTGTACGTCCAATTCCGAGCACCGTAGGCCAAGTTACAAATTCCACAGTATCGGTGCGCACAATCCCAAAACCATTCAACTGTAAACTCTTGTACAGATAAAAGGAAAAGTATATACCTTCGGGAAGGTCTCCAAAAATTCCAAGAAAAATCCACAATGATCCCCGCGTCGAGTAGATGAAAAAAGTCTATAAGCACGTTCTGATCCGAGACTCGTGCGCGGAGATCTCCTCAAGAGAAGGTGCTGCCCTCACCAAAAATCTCACAGCAAAAAGGATCCCAGTGAGCACGAGAAAACCCCTCGAAAAACGTGAAATCTGAAAATGTGCGAGAAACCCAAAATCGTAGCCTCACCTGTTACAAATCCAACAGCGAAGAAATCGCTCGAAAAGATCGTCGGAGTAGACCAGGGGAGCTAAAACACTGCTGCTGCGCTGAAGAAGAACACAGGAACCACCACGTCGCGCCGCACCGTAAAATAGAGAACCTCGGGATGCGTGCCCATAAAATCTCAAAACTTTGCAGGTGGATCCAGAGCTTGAAGATGAAGGAATCTTCTTAAGGGTGCTCGGGCAGAGGAGGCTCGAAAAGAGGAGAAAAGGGGAGAAGAAAGAGGCTCGGGCTGCTAAATAAAGGCCCCAAAAAAAACAATTGAAGAAATACCGAAATTGTCCCAAGATTCGGGCGCCGGAAAAATTCGGGCTGCTACAGTAATGGGCCCGGCCCATTACTGTGCAGGCCCGAATTCCCCACGGCCCGCCACGTGGCCCAGCATCGCTCCCCGATCCCGGCGCACCTGAGCCAGCGAACCACGCAACGCCACGTGTCCAAGCACTGTGCTGTGCTCCGCTGCGCCCGACCAACCACGGGGTGCCACGTGGCGCCCCCACGCCACCCCGACAGCGCCCACGCCGCGCCCACGTGCGCGGCCGCGTCGCCGCCGGTGCCGTGTCGGGCACGCGCCCCGAGGCAACCGCCTCCACCGCGTGGACCGAGCGCACCAAGACCCTCCAACCACAGGCTGCCACGTGGCCCACCTGGCTCACCGTGCACCCGCGCCAAATCCATGGACCGCGCCTACCGCACCGCCCAATAGGGAGGCGCCACGTGGCCCGCGCCCGGTGCACGACCTCCGCGGTGGACCGCGCGCCTCCGCCGCCGCCAACCGCCGCGCTCCGCCGCCCGCCGCCGCCGCCGGCGATGCCCGGCCGGCCGGAACAGTACCCAAAACCTCGAAATGCGTGTTTTCGCATCCGGACTCCGAAAAATACAAATAAATAGCCCGTTTCGATCGTTTTCGCGCGCTGAACCCAAATCCGAAGTCCGATTTGCCAAATTCCACTTCTAAAATTTGCCGAAAATTCCCGGAGAAGCAAACTTGATCCGTTTTTCATGCCGAGTCCAAATCTTGGGTCCAATATGCGCGCAAACACCTCTAACACCCAACACGGGTCTCCAGAAGCCGCAGATCCAACAGTAAACCAAACGTGGGAATTTCCGGGTCCTCACATCATTTTTGGGAGATGGACATTGTTGTATTATTTCCAGTTGTACAGTGGTTGATTTTAGTTATACAGCAGATTTTCATTTATAGCTCTGATATCTGTTAGCTGTAGTACTTTTCTTGCAGGTAGGGCGCTTCGCCTATGCAGGGTTTGGCATAGGTGGCGGATCTGTTGGCGAGCCCGGGTCGCAGTTTCGACCCCGGGGCGTGACAAAAATCCTTTGAAACACTGGGGCTAACTAAAGATGAGGCCTTTCCACAAGTAAAAAAGCAAGGCTTCCTGGATTTCTAACCCTGATGATATTGCAATAATCCTACAATTTCATGAACTGCTCTCTATGTGATCCCATTATAACCTCCTTTGCCTTTTTATTAGCTCTATATATTTAGCTCTTAGAGCTCTTAGAGACATCAATGCACAACTCCCTCCTCAGTGTTTTTTATATTGCTGATGTCCCCCATGTAGGATCATCTCTCAGTTGCTCTAAGTATTTATTTGCAATCCATGATGAAGTAGCTTAATAGTTTTTGAATTGCCTACCACACTTATGCTCATGTTGCTGAGACTTTATTTGAAAGCATTCCTCATATGCATTCCAAGATGCATGCACCCTCCATCCACATTTTTTTCCCTGCTCAGTAGTATCTCTTTTACACTTCACAGTAACTCTATTACCATCATTCTTGACAAAACTGAAGTCGTATCCATTTGATATTGCATGATGCCTCAACAATGTTCTAAACTCTCCAGCTGATGCAAATTTCATTCCTAGTTTTAGCTCTGTGCTCTTCAAATCTTTTTTGTTGAAGATAGGGTACTTTGGCCATGAAGGACCATCTTCATCTAATGAGGATATACCACCAAGATCTTCACTAGGCTGATAGTCTGAACTCTGCTCATTATCTTCAGCATTGTTTGCTCTTTGCTCATTAACCTCAGTATGTTTTGGTTTAGAAGTAGTGACACCTCCCTCACTTATCCCATCATTGCCATCCTCATCCTCTATATTGTTGGTATTAATATAGAAATCATTATCATTAATGCTATCCTCATCACTATCACCAAATTTGCTCCATTCATACTCATTATCACTTTTAGAATCATCCTCAACATCTTCATTGTTATCTTCAACCCCTTCAATTACATTTTCTTCAATATGCTCACGCATTTCATCATCTCCAACCTTTTCATCCATGGAGGCATTACTTGGCTCTCTTGGTGCATTATCACTAACTATATTTGCATTATACTTGACTTGCTACCCCTGTCCAGATACATCTTTATGGAGCTCATTCTCAGTTACATTAATATTTTTTTTCAGTTGCTCCTTTTATTCAGCCATATTTTTTGTGAACTCATTTAAAACCTTCTCAGTAACCATTTATGGAGAAACTATATAGAGTATAATGACACCAAATTCATCATGGCACTTGAGCATCTCTAGCACTGCTTTATCACCATCCACAAGCTTCAAACCATTAGTTATATCTCCAATAGGCATAGTGTAGTATATCATTGAATCTTTTGTTAATTCAAGGCTCTCAAGCTTATTCCATATTTCAATAATAGACATCAAGTTTGGGTCCACATTATCGGCATATGATATTTTCCCTCCACTGTATTCTGTTATAGGTTGTTCTTTAAAAAATCCCCTATAGTGAATTTCAAGAGTTCTCAATTCCATCTATATGGTAGAATAAATTTGTTTCTTAGTCTATTTAGTTGAATAAATAAACTGACGTACAAATGTAAAGAAAATTAAATAATTAAATGCGTACAAAAAATAAAAAGAACATATTTCTATAATTAATCCCTAAGCAGTGGGACCACATGTAAGAAAGTTACTACTTTTTTAATACTAAGCAGTGGTACACCTAATTTTTTAAAAAAATTTAAATGCATCACATACAAATCATTAAAATATTTAGGGACTACAAGTATTTCATCTTAGAATGTATTAAACTAAACTTTAAAATAATTAAAATAGATCAATATTGTAAGACCCCCCCCTTTTATTTCGGTAATTTTCTTTCCTCTTTTCACTTTGAGCTGTCCGGCAGAGGGGGGTTAATTAATTCGTGTTTTCTGGACAGTCCGTCGGGGCTCGCGGGTATTTTTAAGTGTTAGAGCTCGCGAAACGGGGAACGGTGGCGCGATCGGATTTGAATTCCGACCCCGGGATCTCCTAGAAATTAATTTTGAAGTTTGTGATATTTTAGACGCTACGGGGATCCGTGCGGACGATCTGCACGTTTTTTGAGGTAACTTTTAGCCGCTGGTTTTGTTTTCGTTGGACTGGGTTTATAAGCCGGGGACTTAGGGTTCCTTTTTCCTTCGTACTTCTTTTTCGTGCGGCTAGGTTAGCAGGGGCGCGATCAGAGAGAGGAAAGGAACAGGAACCCCAACCCTTTTCGCTCTCGCTCGAGATTCTCCGGCGCAGAACTCTACGATCCGGGGGGAAAAGGAAGGAGGTGGAATTTTCGGCAAGTGATCGGGCGAAGGTGGACGATCCTTTTCCACCACCTCTCGCGAATCAAGGTGAGTCTTTTCCGTTCTTGTTTTAGGTTTAAGTATTTTTGGGTCTTGTCGGTCGTTTCGAGGACGGGGATCAACGCGCTGCCGCCGCCATCGTCGAGGCGGTTGCAGCCGTCGCGGGGCCACCCGCAGGCAGGACACCCGCGCGGGCTGGGGCCGCGCGGGGTTGCCCGCGCCTACGGGCAGCACGCCCGCGCGGATCAGTACCGCGCGGGGTCGCCCGCGCGGGCTGGGGCCGCGCGGGGTCGCTCGCACCTGCGGGCAGCGCGCCCGCTCGGATCGGTGCCGTGCCGGGCCGCCCGCAGGTGGGGCGCCCGCGCGGGCTGGCGCCGCGCGGGGTCGCCCTCGCCTGCGGGCAGCGCGCTCGCGCGGATCAGTGCCGCGCGGGGCCGCCCGCAGGTGGGGGGCCCGCGCGGGCTGGCGCCGCGCGAGGCCGCCCGCGCCTGCGGGAAGCGCGCCCGCGCGGACCGGTGCCGCGCGGGGCCGCCCGCAGGTGGGGCGCCTGCGCCGGCTGGTGCCGCGCGGGGCCACCCGCGCCTGCGGGCAGCGCGCCCGCGCGGACCGGTGCCGCGCGGGGTCGCCCGCAGGTGGGACGCCCACGCCGGCTGGTGCCGCGCGGGGCCACCCGCGCCTGCGGGCAGCGCGCCCGCGCGGACCGGTGCCGCGCGGGCCGCCCGCAGGTGGGGCGCCCGCGCGGGCTGGTGCCGCGCGGGGCCACCCGCGCCTGCGGGCAGCGCGCCCGCGCGAGTCGGTGCCGCGCGGGGCCGCCCGCAGGTGGGGCGCCCGCGCGGGCTGGTGCCGCGCGGCGCCACCCGCGCCTGCGGACAGCACACCCGCACGAACCTGCGCCACGCGGGGCCGCCCGCAGGTGGGGCACCCGCGCGGGCTGAGGCCGCGCGGGGCCGCTGCCGACGGGGCGGAGCCGCGCGGAGCTGTCCGCATGCGGGGCGCGCGCCGCACGGGTCGTCGTCGTGGGGGAACTTCGCGCGCGGGGGTTTTAGGAACTTGTCGGTTTTCCCGTCTCCTACCTGAGTCGTCGTTAGGTGTTTTTGATCACGAGGTCTTAGTGTTCGCTTCCTCAGGGACGCGGGACGCTGTGGGCTCGACAGACACGCAAACGCAGACGAACCGAACGCCGGTCTCCTTTCAAGGTGGGTACTTTCTCCAATGTCAGTTGGGAAAGGGTGTTAATTGTAAGATGCATGTTCGTGCAAAGGTGGATTTCTAAAATATTTACTGTTTACATTGCTAACCCCGTTTACACTATTTATTTTATTATTCATCTAATTACTTGATTATGAGGCTCGTGTTACTGCACACACACCGGCGGCTTGGCCTCTGCAAGGGTGTGCTTTTCCGGAAATGTGGTACGTTGACCCGTGTAGCCCACGTGACGGTGACGTGATGGGGGCCCTCGTGGGTGGGGGGTGTGAGCGGTGATGCCGAGGCAGGTGCTCGGCGGCCGAGGCAGGTGCTCGGCGGCCGAGGCAGGTGCTCGGCGGCCGAGGCAGGTGCTCAGCGGGGGTTTCCGAGGTAGGTGCTCGATGTGGTTGCCGGGGGAGGTGTCCGATTTGTTTTTACACAGGGTTGCACACTGTTGGTTACACATTGAGGAGGGGGTTGCTCCGGTTGTCAGTGGTTTGCCCGTCTTATAGCCTTTTTGCTCTTACCATTTTATATAGTCACTGACTTCCCACTTTGTGACAGGTTCGTCTAGGGGCGCTAGGGCGCTGGTGAGGCCGCGTGAGCGATGTTCTGACTCTTAGAGACTGCAGATACAGTTGACTCTATCTCCTTATTCTTTTATTACTCATGATAGCTAGATGTGGATTGCGATACCCCCGTGGGATCGACGTGGATGTTGCCTATTCTTTTTATAACTTATGGATGAATGTCGTCCTTTTCTCATTACTTGGCCGTTTTTAAACTACAAATAAGAATCAAGGAAAACTGTTTGCAAAAACCATTTTTAAAATGTGGGTGTCGTGTGGGCACCGTTTTAAAACTCTGTGGGATTTATGTGATTTCGAGAATGGCTTTATAAAATCAGGCACCGGGTGGGTGCCGTTTTCAAATTCTGTGGATTTATGTGCCATTAAAACGGATTTTGTAAAAACTCGGTGTCGGGTGGACACCGCTTTCAAAACTCTGTGGTTTTATCCTTTCAAAACAGTCGGCCCCTTTTCTATGTGTGAAAATTGGTAGAATGTATGAAATGCATGTTGTATGTGTCTGTGCCTCGATCTAGTGTGGTTAAAGCTTGAATGAGATGTACTATGTAGTCAGGACGCCGTGCATATATAAAGGAGACTTTGCCCGTTTGCAGAGTGAATTCGTATATGCGGCGGGTCTGGGCGCGCACCGGGGCGGAATTGATTTCAATATATATATATATATATATATATATATATATATATATATATATATATATATATATATATATATATATATATATATATATTACGTTGGTTTGGGAGCATCGGTGGCTCTTCTTCCGCGCGTTTGAACCCCCGGGGCGTGACAAATATAACAAAAAACCACAAAGACAACCGCAAAGATCAAAGAAATTGTTCGAACCACAAAAACAACAAAATCATTTCATTTCCAAAGTCTAAATATACCTAAGAGTGCCGCTCGTTCAAGCACGATCATTTCGTTCGACTCTATCATCTTCCTTCTTGGTTCAAAGGCACTCGCCTTTATCTTGTGGTTTAAATCGGGCTCGTCTTCCTCGTCGGATCAAACCCTTGATCTTCTCTCCAACAAGAATAATTAGGACATAGAAGGAAAAAACCTTCATAAGTTTTTTCACTCTTTTTTTCTCTCTAATAAAAAGTAAGGATATTACTATCAATAGATCTGCTTCGTTAATGACGTTGCATTCTAAAAATAATTTCGTAATTAAGAGAGGACAAAGTATAAATTTTAAAAAATCGACGAAAAAAATATAAAACAAAATTTTACATAATGTTATCTATAATTTATTTTTTATTTTTTATTTTTTTTAATTCAAATGTTCTATAGTGGACGGATCAATATATATATTTTTTATATATAATTTTTTATCAAAAGGATTGAATACCCGAACCCTTACCTCAATCTAGTCTAGAACATTCTGTAGCAAAGTACTGCTCCTAGGGTTACTCTTGTCCGCAGAAGTGTTTTATTTTCGTTACTTGAAAGGGAACTCCCTTCCCCGCTCGGCAAAACCAAATTCTAGGGTTTTGCGGCGATCCCCGCTCCTTACTAGGGCTTTCCAATCCGGGGAGTTTCCGTTTCGAGATGGAGTTCGACGAGTACGAGTACCTAGAGAAGGCGGTGGAGAACTCCCAGTCTCCAGCGAACGGCCGCGGGCCGCCACGGTCGAAGGAGAAGGAGCGTTCCGGCGAGTCCAAGCGGCGCTCCTCCGCTGCCACCGTTGAGGCGGAGCGCGATGGGGAGCGGCGCTCGAAGCACCGGCGGTCGGAAGACCGTGACGGCGACGAGCGCCGCGGCTCGTTCCGCCACCGCTCGTCGCTGGAGCGCGGGGAGCGTGAGCGGGAGCGGCACAGGAGCAAGAGGGAGCACAAGGAAGCAGATCGCGACGAGAGGGAGAAGGAGAAGGAGAAGGAGAAGGAGAAGGAGAAGGAGAAGGAGAAAGAAAAGGAGAGGTCGAGGGAGCGGGATCGCGAGAAGGAGCGAGAGCGCGACAGGGAGAAAGATAAGGATAGGGATAGGGAGAAAGAGAGGGAGAGGGAGAAGGAGAAGGAGAAGGATAAGGAGAGGGAGCGGTCACGGAGGAGCAGTAGCAAGTCTGAGAGGCATAAGGAGGAGGAGCGTGATGGCGACCGGCCCCAGGACAGGAGCAGGGAGAAAGACTACAGATTAAGGGAGTATGAACGCGATCACAGGTGTCCTTTCTACTTATTTTCTTTGATGTTTTTCTTTTGGTGCTTTAAAAAAAATACTTCTTTCTTTTAGATCGAAGATGTTCTATTGTTGCCTGAAATGCTGTTGTTTGTCTATCTTATTGTTAAATTCTTTATTTTTGTGGGATGAACCGTCTTCTGGTTGGTAGTTATAACAATATCTAATTAGGCCTACTTTGGTAATGCGGTGGCTTAAGAGCTCTTCTTTTATATACTATGGAAGTTCCAAAAATTTCGAAATTCTTTGAATAGTCCCTCTTTTTTGCTATAAAATTGCGGTAGCATCTGTTGCCTACATGCTTCTCTGGTGGCAGTTGCCACTGCAATTTTACGTCACCGGGGGAGGGAAGATTGAAAGCTCTTTAGAATTTTTTAACCTTCCAAAGTATAAATTAGGCGCTTTTAGCCACCACATTACCAAACTAGGCCTTAAAGGAAAGACCATTTCCGCTTAGAGTAAGGTAGAAGTGGTTGAGATGATCTAACTGTATAACTATATGTAGGTTAGATATCTTGCTATAGGGACTAGTTTATATTCTGATGTTAAAAGGTGTGTAGAGCTACCCCAATTTCTAAGTTGTTTCATTTTCACAGTCTCACTGTAAATAGTGAAGAGAAACACATATATTAATATATCAGCTGTGCATCAAGGTGCTTTTAGAGTATTATACAATTAATAAAACCTGAAGTCTAACTTGAGGGATAAACCTGATGACATGAAACAAGAAATGCCTCTATTAACCTCACTTTTGCCTATATGAAGAATGCTATACCTAAGTTGTGATAAATCTTGAAAGGACTGATTGACCCAATTGATAAAAAAGAGGACCGACTTGTGGCGAACTGATTCAAATGGTATGGAAGTGTCGAAGAAGGTATGGGGCTCTCCATTCAGAAGTTTTAAGTATCTGTCGAGGGTCAGCCAAAAAATTGCAGGACCTAGATGGAAGGATGTTGTTCTTACATGCTTTAAGAAACAAAAACAATGATCCTGTTTGAAAGATTGTTGAGTCTATCATGTGGAAAGCCATGAAATAACTGCTAGTAGATAAGTTATAATTTTGTATGAATTAAAAGTTGAACAATATTGATTTGCAAATCAATTTCAGAACTTTTCTTCTTAGAGAACTGAAAAGTTCTATACTCATACTTTACAGTATCTGAGTATTTTTTAATTAGTCAACCTATTATGAATAACCAGCGGATAATAAAAACTTAGTTTGGTTTTTAGTTATGTTTTGTTGGAGATTTATAGTAGACTAGGAAGTTAGTTTGAATGAACTGTAAGGCGAAGTATTGCAGTTAAAACTGAAAACAACAGTAATCAGCTAACTTCTAAGATATTGACCTCCTTTGGGTGGGAGGGGATGAAGTCAAGTTCTTAGAACTTTATTTTCTCACTTTCGTGTACTTACCTCTAACCAAACACTTCCTAAACCATTTTGTTACAAACTGTAACTTATATTGGAGGATCAGTAAAAATTCTCAATCGACACTTTCCCACTTTCATATACTAATCTCTAACCAAACACTCCCTATGCTGTTTTGTTACAAACAATATCTTAGAGTCGAAGATGGTAAGAAATTTTTTTTGAGACTTTATGTTGTAACAGAGAAAAAAAAAGCATACATTATCTATTTGAAGAAATCTTGTTTTTCATGAAATCAAGCATGCAAAGCTTGTAGATTTTGAAAGATGATGCTCAAAGAAATACAACCATCGCTAGCTATGTAATTTTCGCGGTGCTGACCAGCATTCTTATTGTTAGTTCAGTTTTATAATATGCTCCTAAGAGTATCCTTCTTCCGTTATGGCAGTCTGTCTTGAGTGATCACGTTCAATGCCTGAGTGAGAAAACATTTTTAGGTCAAAAGTTTATACTGTATTTGTGTTTGAGACACAGCTGGCAGATACACTATGGTTGTTCTATTATATTTATTTTTTGTCAGTTGTGTTGACTATGATCTTGGTGATAAACTATCCACTGAAGCTGTAGATCTCTTACATGTAGAGTTCTCTTTATATGCACTAAAAGGTATTTGGTATTATGACAACTGCATTAGTAACAAAATTCCCATATTGTTGCTCGTGACAAATTTATGTGCTATAAGTTTTTATGTAATTGGTAAGTTGAAGATAATATTTATTTCTATGGCACTAGTTGTGTTAAAGATCTATGTATTTTGCTGCTGTTATATTATGATTGGTGAATGTCCAAATATTGAACATTATAATATCGAAACTCGCAGATATGCTTGAGCAATCTTCAGATGGTCCTGGCAACTGAGCCTGGCTCACAATTTCAGGTCATGGGCCTCAAAAAATTTGTTCTTATTAGGGTTTTCACTCATAAGTTATCACTGGAAGACTGGACCTGGTAGATTTGGAGGGTTTGAAGATCATCGATTGGTCATCATGTGATTATAGTTTTCGATGATCTCCTCTTGTCATTATAGTTTTCTAGCATCTCGGAACACATAGCTGAACTGTATTTGTTCTGTTGCAGAAATGCTGGTGAGGGGAGTTTTGGGCTTTTTCACTGAAGCATTGCATCTTCTGATGCCTATGACGATATGGGTGTTCAGTCTGCTGCACAGACGATTTCTTTCATTGCTTTTCTTTTTTGTCTTTCCTTTTGCAGGAGATGCTGTCACCAGCTCCTTTGTATCAGCTCCTTTGTATTGATGATTTTCTATTGCTTGAGAGTATGTCTTGTGTCTTGGTTCCGCTTTTTAGACTTCAAATTTGTGATTTCATGAGCCAATGTTGTTCGAGTCCTAGGTTTCTGTAAATTGTGACTTTGTTTGGTTCTTTTAGTGGTTTGCATTGTGCAGATCGCCTTGAAGAATTTAGGTTCCACTGGTGTCCTTGCCTTTCCTTCTGTGATCTTTTTCCTAGCCTTCTTTTCCTTCCGATAAGTACAGGAAGCACCATCCTCTTTAATTGGGAAATCCTTTTCTGATGTACAGTGTCACCCTTATAGATTGGTTGTTCGTTCCAATACTTAGGATCAATGTGCTACAAATTTTTAACCAGTATATTCGATATTGGATGGTTAACTCAGGATGAATGCAAATGTTTTGTGCTTTTGTCATTCATTTGCTGGAGGGTTCCTTCTGGTTTTTAGTCATTTTCCAGAAGCTTCTAGTTACTCATCGTAAGGAATTTGCTAGGTCATCACTTAAGAGCTATATATTCATCTCACTGCAAAAAACAGGGTTACATATATTAAACTTCATCATGTGTTTTGAACACTATGTTAGCATTCTCTGCATGGTTGTATCCAAGAAACTTCCTGCACTGTTATTGATTCTCCTATGAATTGAATGAAGAGTAAGAGACCCTTTTTTTGAAAAAAAAAAATCTACAGAAAAAGTTGTTGTGTTTCTTCTTCTTTCTCTGTATTTGATCTATTTTTTTTCTTGTAATTAATTTCTTCTTGATTTGTAACATCTGTTTGGAATGCGTAGCCTTCAATAACAGACGACTATAGTTTATCAAGCTTATTCTTTACTCTGACTTGTGAGTGTATTGCTTCTAGGTTTTCATTTTGCTGACTATTCTCCTTTTCATACTGTGTTAAATGGATCATCTAGGTAAGTTGACATGTCATACAAAGGGCCTTCTAAATGTAGCCATGCTAGAGAAAGTCATATTCCCGGTTATAACTGTCATATGAGACATTGTTTTTATTGTAATGGCCCGCCCCAAGAGGAGCAAACCTATTTCATAACCTGTTACATTATTGTGGTAAGGAATTTTAGTAATTACTTGCTTTTTTCGACATTACTGTAAAGTTTTATATTCTTGTGCAGGCGTTACAGAGATAAGAAAGAAGAAGCTGCAGAACCGGAGGCTGATCCCGAAAGAGATCAGAGAACTGTTTTTGCTTATCAGGTATTTCTTTTTGCTATTCATTATGTATTCTCTCCTTTATATTTTGTCCTAGGTAGTACTGTTAATCTTTCTTTTATATAACATATTGGTAAATGATGCATGTTTGTACTGGCAGCTCTCTTTGAAGGCAGACGAAAGAGATGTTTATGATTTCTTTTCGAGGGCTGGAAAGGTTAGTCTGATTACTGTATAATTGTGCAATATGATCTTCTTTCAATGTTGTTGACACAATTGACATTTTAGAACTCACTGATAATACTGGTCTCTGACAGTTTCCTGATGAACAAAAAACTGGTAATAAAAAATTAGCATCAAACTTTTCTTTTTTTACTGGCAGTTGGTTTTATTGGATATATGGATAAATTTCACAAAATTCCAGGAGAGAAATCCAAGAACTTTTTCTGCATCTTTTCTTAGAAACAAGCTGACATAATGCTATCTATTGATATTACTTAATAGTTAATAGGCATCATATTCTGGTGCAAATCGGTGCCTTTTTCGCTTTCGGGATGCTTTCTGTTGCAAAATCTGTTTCTCAATTATTCTCCAAAGTAGTTGAATCCAGAATGTTATTCCATTTTTATTAGTTTCAATTGCATTTCTAGGAGTGAATAAAAAACTAACCCATTCAACATATCAAATATTTTATAATGGCTATAGGATCTAAACTCAATATTCTTGGAACGTAAGTTCTGCATTGTCTGTGGTGATTTCTTGTAGCACATTTTGCAGCTACTTACTCACTTGTCTGAATGGACAAATTCAGATGTTTGCTTAAGTTCTGTAGAAGCAAACTTTAATGAACTTACCACATCACAAGATAAAGGAAAGAAGAGTGTAGATCAACAGCTGATTATTTGTGTATAGTCTTTGATTTTTTGGAATTTTTGCAAGTTTCAATGAGCTTATGCATGAGTCATGCCTGTTTGGTTTGCTGTTTGCTTATATTATCGTGCTATCCATCACTGAAAAGCTGTTTTAAATTCTTTTCGTTTTGTTATTTAAAGTTTGGCACCTATTTATTTATTTTACCTCTTTGGAAGGTATTGAGAGTACATATTAGACTTTCTGCACCAATCTAATGTTATATCTCCTAGCATTATGAATTGTTGAGTTGAAATAAATTGACTTTTAATAATATGGTTTGCTAGTTGTTCTGGAATTTATAATAATGATAGTGAATTTTATGTTTAGGTGCGGGATGTTCGCCTAATTATGGATCGTAATTCGAGACGTTCTAAAGGAGTTGGGTATGTATACTCTGTTAATTTTTATCTTATTACTCTAGCCATATTTGAATTTAAATATATACTAACTGTATAATTTCAGATGCATTATCCTAGTGGTTATTTTATGATTTTGTCATTTTCAACAACTATCCTAATTTAGTGTTTGATTGTTCTTCGATTTGCAAACATTGCGTGCTTTTCGCTTTTTCCTATTTCAAGTGTATCATTCATATATGAATTAGATATACCTTTTGAAAGTTGAAAATATGTAATCTGTTTACACCTAAGCACTTGTAAGGGTATGGCTACTTTACTGAGCTATTTTGACAAGTGTGGTCTCAAATGAATTAGGACTGGGTGATATAGGAAGAGGTCTTATGTTTTTAGTGCGTTTTAGCAAGTCAAGGTTTTAAGTTGCTAAAGAAGAAAGTGAAAAAAGTTCTTAATCTTCAAATGAATAAAAAGATAATTTGAGGAGAAAGAAATATGAAAATAGGTTTGTAAATTTTCTAATTTTTTAAATTTTCTGAGGATTTGTATGAATTTGTTGAAATTTTTTTGATTTTCTAAAAATTTTTTGGAATAAAAATTTAGAAATAATAAAAAATAAGAAAATTGAAGAAAAATAGCTGAAAATCTAAAATATTAAAGAAGAAAAAGAGAAGAAGATGGAGAAAGAATAATCTGCACTCTTTCTTGAACCATGCTCACTTTATGGCTAGACTTATTCCAGGGCAATGCTTTCACCAAGAAAGCAATAGATTGCTTGTGCTCCAAGGCTCCGGATCATCTTTTAATAATTTTATAGTGATCTTGATTACAAGAGGGAGGCCCGAGGTCTTATTGATAGAGTTTGTAACAAAAAACCTAGAAGAAATTAAGAATTCCAATAGAAATTAATTTCTAATCAAGTCCTAATTCCTAGAAAGAAAGAAAGCAAAATAAATTTCTCCGAAATCATAAAATAAACTTTAGGGATCATCCATAATCTTAACATAACCGAGTTTTAAATTTTCACAAACTGGTGATTGTTGAACAATGAGGTAGCAAAAGTTTCTGAAGTAGTTCAGGAAAGTCAGTAGATATTTAATAAATAACAGTAGAAATAACTAGATGGAATAGTATTAAATCTTTGAATTTTTAGTTACTTTCATAATTCATGAATAATAATAATTATTTTTGTGAGATTGTTTTCAGAAACTTATTTACTACATAAAACTCCAGGGAAATATTATGTCAATAAAGCATATGTGAATATGCTTATTTATTTTTACTTTGACCAAAGAAGATAAACATCACTCATTTATCACTGGTAGGAATTGGCTGTGAATTCTATTAATAGTTTTCCAGTCTAAGTGTCTAACTCTTTATGGTACATGTTTCTATTACATATCAATTCTGTTATACTAATATTACAGAAGTTATTTATGTATATAAGTACATATCATAGTAGTGTAGATGTTTTTTTAATAGGGAAGAATGCCTTTTGCTGCAATCTGAAACAGTGAAGTCACTAGTTTAATGTACTTTTTATATCAAATGGTTAGGCTACAATGTAGAAAACCTTCTCGAAATATAATGAGTCGCACAATATCCCCTCAATAATAATAACCTACAACGATTGGCAATTTTTAGTATTTAAAGAAGATCGTGAAAAAGAAGGGCATTTTGTCTATTTACAAATTTTTGGTAAAAATGTATGGAGAGCCCCTCAATTATAGGCCATTGTGAAATGACCCTCCTGTAACATCTAGAAATGACACACCCTCAACTTTTGATTTGCTTGGGGTAAATTGACCCAGGAGTATTTACAATTTAGGAAAACACTGACTTTTCAGAAATATTTTTAAATGATTAAATCCTAATCTTATCTCCCACTAGTAGTTTGAGTTTCGTCATTTCTTGTAACTGTGTTTTATGTGAAGGAACAGAAAAATGGCACCGGATTTTGTCGTATTCTTTGCTCTCTTTTGTTAGAATATAGAAATTGTGGAAGTGCGGGTGGACCAAAAGCTTAATGGTTGAAGTTTTCAGAAAGGTGGAAGTAGTTTTCCCTCAAACCCTTGACCATCAGTGGGATGGCACTCCACATCTTGATCAATTAACAAAAACTAAACTAACTAGAAAGTAAAGATAGGGGGTCATCATTGTAGTGCATAACTTGTCCAATAATTCTTGTACAATCCAAATAAACCAGGATTCTAACCAATGAACAATAACTAGACTAGTTTTAATTTAAGATGAGAGTCATCATTGTACTGCATCACTTGTATGACAACTCTTATATAGGTTTTGCAGCTTCATCTGGTCTAGAACTATGCATTAAAGTATAGTGGATGATGAGTAGCTTTCCAGTTTGAGAGGTACCTTTGAATGTATGCATTGTAGAATCACTAGTCGAGGATATGCAAGAGAAGTTGAGGGTTCAGCCTTTCAGTCTTACTTATAGAGGACTCTAGGAAGTAGGAATAATTTGAAGGCTGTTTCTATTTGTCGTTCCAGCCCTACTTATTTCTCTTTTCCTTCTCAGTAGCCCCCCATAAATATTTATACATCTCGAAGTGCATGAAGAAGTGCTATGATTAAATTGCTTTCTGCCTCTCTTTTCTCAATTTAAACTTCTCATTTCTTCCTTTTGCTACCTTTTATGCATCCCTATACTATCCCTATGTTTGGAATTCATGTGCATGCGGTGGCAGATATTTATGGTTCTCTGATTTTTAAATGAAGCCATGGTCAATGTACACATCTTCAAGTGTGCATTGTTTTTCTATCATTGTATTATTTTCAGGGAGCCTTTTTAACTGTTTCTGTACTCTGTCTGTTGTGCAAATTTATTTTGTTTGGAAGTATTGCTTTTTTGTTCTTTTACATATTTCCAAAGCATTTCTTTCCTTCAGGAACTTGGAATATCCAGATGTTAGTATAGCAGAAAAAAATAATTAGATCTAGATTTATGTTGCAGGTATATTGAGTTTTACGACGTTATGTCTGTTCCAATGGCGATTGCTCTTTCTGGTCAGCTGCTTCTTGGGCAACCAGTAATGGTAAAGCCCTCAGAAGCAGAAAAGAATTTAGTCCAGTCAACTACTTCTGCAGGTGGAGCAGCTTCTGGTGGAGCAAGAAAGTTGTATGTTGGGAATCTTCATTCGAACATTACTGAAGATCAACTACGACAGGTTAGTTAAAGCATACAATCTTGAATATTGGCCACTTATGTGTGAATCTGCTTCATTCCAAGTCGCTGCTCTGTATCTTTCCCTATCTATTTATTCATTTTTTTTTTTTTCTCTTCAGAGCAGTTGTCGATATCTGTTCATTTTTTTGGCATCCCTGTTATTAGTTGCGCCATCGTTTTCTTCATTGAGTTCTGATATTAACATTGCTTCGTCATATCAAATTAGTTCCACCGATATGCCATTACTTCTCTAAGCTTTTGTCCAATTTGTTGGATATTGATAATTAACTTGCATATTGTATTTCAAGTCAAAACTAAGAAATCTAGTGAGATAACAAATGAATTATTTTACAATTTTGTTCCCAGGTAGTATAAGTTATTTGCTACATGGAAGCCTTGAGGACTTATGCATGTTTTTAATTGGAAATTCTAGAATCAATTTGTCACAATGCCAAACAACTTGATAATGTTTGGAGGTAGAGTAATATGTTATATGATAAAAGAAAGTATGAGTACTAAAAGACGACGATTAGCATCTCAATGGGCCAAATTGGTAAAAGGAGTTAAAAGTTTGAGATTTCTTCTTGTCATCATGTTCTTTTTTTTTTTTTTTTGTTTTGTCAAACCTCACTTTTGCTCTCTTAAAACCCTTTTCTACATGTGGTCCTTAATATAAGTATCCGTGTCATGCCTCACGCCTTTTTTTGTAAATATTTTTGAAAGCTATTTTTATTTTGTAATTAGAGCATGACAGATGCTGATTAAAATCATTTAAAACCTTGCTTGGAGCGTGTACAGGCCTGTCAAAATGGATAATGTCTCCTCTGTACGTGTATGACGTTGGGATAGAAAGTAACACATATACAACCCAACTTGTTCCAATGGTCATGACAGTGGAAATAAAGCCTACCAATAACTAAATTAAAAACAGTCTGACAATAAAACCCGGTGTTCCAAAAGGCGGTATGCGGTATCCATACGGTTACCTACCACATAGCGCATATGCGGTATGCGGGCGTATATGCGGTCCATCTAAAAAAATATTAATAAAATATTTATCAGTATTAAAAATATATATAAATGCTTCCTAACGAAGCTAAATAACTACAATGACAATTCATAATGCACAAATTAAAATAATTAATTTCAAGTAGAGGACCTTCTATGCACACATGTATCACTAAACTAATAATTAGTAATTTACTTTTAATTATTAAATAAAGAAATAAATAGAATTTTTGTACAAAATCTTAAAAAATGTCAAACAAAAATCAATGTTTTTATAAAATGGTATGCTAAATTTTTATGAAGAATAATAATTTTTTCAGTAAATTGTTATCCACATCATTTGAGAGGCCAACAAGTAAAGAAAAATTAGTATAATAATATCTAGCAACTACAAAATTATTCATCAATAGTTATAAATATAATTATTAGATAGGTTAGGAATGTTAGGTACTAAAATAAGAAGAGAGATAATTAAGTTATATTTATATCAAGATAATTGCATTTATATTCATTATTTTTAATTAAACTTGTATATAAATAGTCATATGCATATGTACAATTATTGATCAAACAAACCTATTCAACATTGTATTTCAATTCCACCTTTTTTAAAAAGAAATTTACTGTATATGCGGCCTGACCGTATACTGCACCGCATATTACATATATGTGTGGTTTATGGTCCGAACTGTATTTGTGGCCACATGGATTGCTTTTTGGAACGTTGATAAAACCCAAACCATGCCATTGTTGGTCTTGCAGGCCTTATGCTCATGCTACATACATCACTCAACGAAGCTGTCATATAATTTGTAGCATTCCGGGTAAAGCGAAAGGCTCGCGGGTAGGCTCTTGACCACTTTTCTAGAAAAGAACACTATCGTCCTGCGAGGTTGATCAAATTGCCATGCCGGTGTTCATGAATGCGCAGCGAGCGGTGGCGATCATCATATGATATTTTCAAGGATCTGTCTCAATCCAATGTCCAAGCAATGGCAAGAAGCCGAGAGAACACCCACGGGGAATCAATGCAACCAAACAGGCTCAATTCTCACTAGCAAGTCCAATAACCAAATAATAAGCAGCCCTACAACTCAAGTGTCTGTGTATTACAAGAATAGATGCATATATCAAAAAGGCATATGGTAACTCAAGCAGGGGTAATAACTGTTATGTAAAACATCCGAGTAGGTATGAATATCAATAGTGAATCATATATAGAAAGCTAGTTTAGGACTGCACTATTAAAACAACTACAAAGCAATCAGTGTGCATAAGGAAATAACCGAGTATGAACAACTATATTGACTTCGAACCGAAGCACTTATGCACAGTGAATCATAAGTCCTTGACTTGACGGGCATTTACTAGGTATCATCGGGATCTATTTAGATCAAGCATGTGTTAAGTTCGTGCCCTTAATACATGTTTACGACCAACACATTAAGTCAGAAAGATTGCTTCCAATAACTGAATCCCAGAATTTAAAATAGTCCTATATGTAAGATAAACCTCTTAACTCGGCTATAGCATTTTGGGCAGTGACTAGGCCTAAGAGGTTAAGAGGGTTAAGCGTGCTAGAGCTAGAGTAGTTCTAGGATGGGTGATCCCCTGGGAAGTGGGGCGTCATAGTTGGTATCAGAGCCAATCACTAGCCGGAATTGTGAGATGAGTCTTGGTTGAGCCAGGGTTATACAGCGGGCAGAGCGTGGCTCCCCCGATTGATGACCGTTGTGGGTGGAGTGTGGCTCCCTACAAGGTCGGTTAAGGCTAACGAGCCAAATCTCACATCGCCTAGTGCTTGTGAGTGTGCTTGAGCCTGACGAGGACGTCAAGGCTTAAAAAGGGGGAGAATGTGCACCCTATAATTTAAAATAGTCCTATATATAAAATATAATAAGGCTAAACCTCTTAATCCGGATATAGCATTTTGGGCGGTGGCTAGGCCAAAGAGATTAAGAGGGTTAAGCGTGCTAGAGTTAGAGTACTAGGATGGGTGACCTCCTGGGAAGTGGGGCGTCATAGTTTCCAATAACTGAATCCCAAAACAAATACTTTGGTTATCGAACTATCAACTCAATGTCGCTTCAACCCTACAGGGTTCTGAACACACCTTTCGGATTGTTGGAACAAGGAGCACAAACTAGTGCTTGACATCGGACATAGTGTTGATGTGCTCGGCCACGAAGGTTCCAGATCGTGCCATCTTTGGTGTCGAAAGTGACGCACAACAAGTGCACGACTAATATGAGGCCTTGGCCACAAAACGATGGTTGCATGGCTTAGCCATCATGGGCCTTGGCCGCAAGGCCTCGACTACCGTGGCTGGCCACAAAGCTCGGCCACCAAGACTGGCCACAAGAAGAAACCTCTAGTGTTCAGCCACAAGAAACCTAGCTGCATGGTGGCTTGGCCACCCTAGGCCCAGCCACTCTAGATCGGATGCAACAAGGGTCAGAGATTATCGACGCAAACAACATCGAAACGAAACTTCTAATCTCACATTCAATAATGACCACAACGAAGGGTTAGGATCGTTACTAACTTCCTCTTGGATCCCTTGTAGAGGAAGCACGAGGAAGGCACTGGAAGGAGGATTGGTCCTAGGCTTCACCTATTTAGGCTCCGAGGCATGGTTGCCGGCCATGTGATGCGAGGAAGATGACCGGTAAGGGGAGAAGAGGGATGCTTGGCCTAAGGGTGCAATGAGCTGCACAAAAAAGGGAAAGAGAGGTTGCACGGCTAGAGGAGGTGTTGGTTGGCGTATGGACAGGGAGGAGAGGGGCTCGGTTTGGGTAGTGGTGGCGGCCAAGAGAGGGAGAGGAAGATGATGCGGCTACGGTTAAGGTGCCAAAAGAAAAACCCTAGGGCAACTTTATCGCCATATATATGATGTCACATTCACACTAAAGCCCCTAAACTTTTCGTAATCCCTTATGGGCTCCTCTCCAACTTATTACACCATGAATTTCACACGGAAGCCTCTCAGTTTGTCCAAAACTCTACCCTCTTTCATAAAAAGCAGAAATTTTCATTTGTCCCCCAATCTTTACATTTAAATTCCTTGAGTATTACATTCCGAGTCTCAGTTTCAAGTCCTTTATTCAGCTGGGTCTTTGAGAATCAATTTAAGGAGTATTGTAGTTTTTAGATTGGTTGAAAAAATTTCCGTGGAAAATAGTAACACATTAGGATCTTTAAAACAAAATGAAAGTAAAAAGAATGCAAAGTGTCAAGTTTTGTTGAATTTGCGTAAATGGATAATTTGTTTTACTGTTATGTGTTTAGATAGATAATTTTACATATGTGGCAATCTGACATTGCATTACTTCACTGAACCAAACATAGTTATGCAGCATTAGTTGTAATTTGCTTTATAGATTTTAAATTTCTAGTTATGTTGAAATAACCAGTAATGCTGTATAACGTGAACCAAACGGGCCCTTAGGGTTTAGGGTATAATAGACAAATAGTAATTCCTTATGATTCTAATAAGATGATGCACAGAGTTGTACAATAGGCTGGAAAGGCTGAACTGTATAATCGTCGATAACTGAAGAATATTGCAGCTGCTGACGGTACAGAGGTGATTCAGTCCAATAATTGGATTTTAATTAGACCAAGTTTGGGGATGCATTCTCCAAATGCAACTAGTTTGATGCATTAGGCCTTCAAGAAAATCCAAAAGCACTTCGAAGCTCCCTTATGTGATATGAGAAAATGGCGGCGGCAGCCCTACATGGGGCAGGATTCTTCTCTGGTTGACCGCAGCAATTTTTAGCATTGGTGGAGCAAAGCTCGAAGAGCACTTGCGAGTTCTTTGAGAGCTCTAAAGCATCATAGCAGTTGCGTTTGGAGAGTACATTATTAAACTTAGCCTTGATCAAGTCAACTGAGCCCATTGAGCCTTTATTTGAGTACTTTGTTGTCTTATTGAGTAATTGAGCTCCTAAATTCATTGCGAGAATTTAAATTGAATTGTAATGGGATCGCTATCAGGGTCAATCCGGATTTGTTGTTTTTTTTTTTTATCTAAGTTAAGAGTTGAATTTGGGTCCAATTTGGTGAGTCTATTGGTTTGCCGAGTGATGTATAAAGCACTGCCATTTTTCTGTAGCAGAACTACTGTAGCAGCAATATAGTAACATGGTTAATATAACACACACAGTAGGAATGGATAAAAAGAGTGAGGAAGGAGAGGAAGAAAAAGAAGTGGAAGAAAAAGGAAAAAATAAAATGGCGGCAGAGGCCTATTCGATGGCTGCACATGCTTAAAGGGACAGGACAAACACAAAACTCAATTTTCCATAACTAATTAATTGCAAAAGAGGTCAATGGGATTTATTTATAATAAAAGCTCTTCACTTACTTCCTAAGAAAGATCCCTACGTTTAGGGATTTGATTCAATATCTAACCCTAATTTTAAGTCCTAAGAGAAGATCCCCTATTCTCTGGGACTTCAGAAAATTATTAGACTAAATCCGTTAATTTTCTCTACGTAAAGATTTAAATATTAAAGAAATAAAAATTGTGTAACTTAATAAAATTAAATAAATACGGCTTGATTCAAATTTCTAAAATTGTATTAATGAGTCAAATTTCTAAATTTTTATGGATTTAATTTAGGGGTGTTTGGTTTGATGGAAAAACTACCCGAAAATTTTGTTCGGCTCGAAAAATGCTTTTCCGCTCGTTTGTTTACTCGTACTGTAAAATACTTTTACAGATTTGCAAAAAACTTGGGCTTATCGTTTTCTGCCTGAAATGGGCTGAAAAATAAAACTCGAAGGACAAAAATATGCGGTGCATGCCTTGATGCGGTCCGCAGCAAGAATTGGAATGCGTGGACCGGATCACCACTTTGACTCTACATATTGAAAGAAATGTTGCATACACCATGTGCATTGTATGTATACATCACTTCTTTATCTATCATCTTTCTCTTACTATATTTTAATTTACACCATTAGATAGTAGTTATTTTTATATTTAATAATTTGGCAGTTAAATTAAAAGTATGAGATGGACTAGAGAAGTGATTGAGTTGTGGTGCATGGACACTCGGTGCACATAATAATAATCCCTCATTCTTATGGACCTACACTCATATTAATTAGGTAACATAATATGTATAATATACAAAATAATGTGACATAATATAGTAATACATATATATTATTAAATAGATATTATATATACATTATATTTTTTTATTTGACAATACATACTAATATCTGTAATACTATGTTATCTATATATACAATAAAAATTAACAATATATATATATGTTATATGGTATAATTATATGTAAATGTATAGTAAAAAAATATAACAAATTGTAAAATTTTCCATCTCCATTTCCTACCATCCAAACAAGCACTATGGATGAATTGTTTTCTTTTCCTAAAAACCGAACACTGAAGGTCATAAAATTATTTTTCCACTGAAAATAATTTTCTATAGTTTTATGTAGAACCAAACAACCTCTTAGGTTGGGAAGGCATACGACAACCCTGGTCCCACTTATGCCTTATTTGCAATTATGTTATTAGAAAGTTTAAATTAAATATTAGGATTAACTTTGAATATTGTACTGCATTTCTACGTTAATCTTTGATTAGTTCTTCGTCTTAGTTTTTGGCCAAGTATATGTATGATATGGTTCTGTACTGCATTTGCTGGGTAATTAATCTTATCTGAAATTGAACAAAACAATCATGAACTCAAATCCTAAGCTATCAAGTTTCTCTTTTTGAATAATGAAGTATTGTTCATGTTGTTGGAGTTGAAGATCGCACTTCATAATGTTCAACATTTTTGAGTGGTATTGATGGGGCGGTCGGATTTAGTTTCTTATGAAGGATAGTGGGCATTTATGATGGAATCATCAATAATAAACACGATTTGATCATTGCTGTTGGAACGGACTAGGATATCTTCTTCTGCAGCCATTGTTTTGTAGGTTGCTCTTCCAACAGAGAATCAAGGCAGGTGTGAAAGTGAAAGCTATCTTTCAGTGAAAAGTTTTAGTGAAAGACATCCAGCTAGCAAGAATTGGCAGATCCGAATATTAGTTTGATTGCATTTCAATATTTAATCAATTTTCTGTCATAATCTGCTACTGATATCTCTTTCCCACATCAAATGCAAAGGGAAAGAAAGGGAGTGAAAGAAAATAAACAAGAAAAGAGTGGTTAAGAAGACCAATGACAGCAGATGCTAAACTTGTATTCATTTCATGAAATACATGAGCTTTTCTGCCAGTCTCCGCGATTGACCCCTTTTCATATTTAAGTGAAGGTATTTTGGCTGGAAAGAGGATTAGTTTTATCATATCAATGATCAGATTTTACCTGATTCCTTTCTCTATAAATTTTTAATCAAGATTTTTCTTTGTAGATGGCCTCCAAGATCACCTTATCTTTAGTATTGTCTCTAATTAAGACTGCTTTGCACGAAGTACTAGAAGTATGAATGAACTTTCATGCAACAACAATTTCAAGAAATAGGGAATACAATTAAAAGTTAAACCTGGAGTGACTAGACTGACTTAGATTAAATCTTTTACTCGAAATTAACTAATTGACTCAAATAGAGGAAAGTCCAAACAAATCTCAATCACAGAAGTTGGCATACCATTTGACTTGCCTGCACCTATTCTAATCTGAACTCAAGAAATTAGGCAAAACTTTCTATACTTGATGTGTATGCACCTGCAAAAATTTTCTACGCTTGATGACTTAATTTCTCTTTTAATCCACTGGTACATGTTTTACTTTGATTTTTTTAAAAAAAAAATTAGTTGCTTCAGGACTCTGTTTTTTTGATATGGTGCTCTGCTTCTTGTTATCAAAGAGTGCATCTAAACTACATAATACCTTGTGTGCTTACAGCTTTTATAGTGAAATTTGGTTGCATTCAATCCTCACACGGACATAGCTGAAGGGTAACTGTTTTAAGAGATTCATGCATTATTCCTTCTTGTCCAATGTGATAATTATGTGCTAAGTCGAACATCCTATTGACAATTCAGCAGTTTTAATAACTATGTCGATAAGCATAAGTCAAAATCTATATAGGTACTAGAAGTATGTAGGTTTCCTTCCTATCAGCTGAAGGTAAAAGAATCGTTTACTACATTGCTGAATCCCTAGAGGCCAAACAAATTCTTTACTCTGTAGATTCTTGTTAATTTGCTTTCTTACTGCTTCCTGACTTTGGTCTGTATTTTTCAGGTGTTTGAACCATTTGGTCAAGTTGAGCTTGTTCAATTGCCTCTTGACCCATTGACTGGGCTTTGCAAAGGTTTTGGTTTCATTCAGGCAAGTATTTTTCATCAAAGTGTTACTTCTTTTGGTTCTCATACTTAGTCTAATGCGTCACTATGCACTACTGTAGTTTGCACGCCTTGAAGATGCAAGAGCTGCTCAAAGTTTAAATGGACAACTTGACATTGCTGGCAGGATAATTAAGGTGATCTTTTTATTCTTCAGAGATTGTGTGCTAAGTTTGATATTTCAACAACAACATTTCTTTGACCTTTAAGTATATGTGATCCAAGGTTTCAGCTGTAACGGATCAAGCTGGAGTGCAAGCTAGTGGAACAAATACTGGAGATTTGGATGATGATGAAGGTGGAGGCTTGGTTTGTGTCTAATCTTTTCCTCCTCATTTCACATTTTTAATTTCTTGTGGTTGTATGGGATCTATTCTTATTGGTCTTCTATGTCATGACATTACTGAATAAGTAATCTAATTCTTGTATGCCATCTATGTTCATTTGTTTAATCTTTATTGAAAGGTAATTTTTTAAAATTTACTTTCCAACAAAAGTAGTTTTTTGTAGGAAGATGTTCCTGATGGTTGCTAAAATTTGAAATCAAAACCCTGAAGCTTTGTTCCGCTGCATGATACTCTAAAACATGCTCCATAGTTCTTCTGACGTGTTTGGCCATTTCTCAATTGTATATAAATAGTTGCTTTGGTATTTTTTGCTGAAACATGCAGAGAATTAATTTTTGTCGTGAGACGTAAATTCTACTGTAGTTAAGATGTTGCATGTTCTTCTAGAATGACCAATGACCACTGATGATATATAGCATTTTAGATGATGTACCCATATTGGATATATATTGTATGCCAATACTTGCCGATACATGCCTGATATGTGTACTTCACAGGAGTATCCAACATTTTAAATATCAAGAGGAATATCCTGCATAAATGAGGGACTTGAAGAATAGGTGAGTGATACATGAGGGATACAGGTGGGATAGTTGGATAGGTTTAGTGTTTTTAGGTTCTAATTCGGATAGGAGTCATTCTTAAGCTGTCCTGATCAATTGGTTGTTTTATAAACATCTTGTGCATTTGAATGACTCTTGCATCATGGGTTCATGGTTGATAAATGTAACTATTAATGTTAGTCCAAGCAGTTTTTCTTTCTTAATGAAGTAATCTCGACTATTTTCACATCTTTGCAGAACCATTGAGTTTATTGATGTTTTCTATATAATAATCTAACGTATTTTTATTGTATTGCATATCCATGTCAGTGCAACATACTGACCAACTTAGCTCCACATTATAAAGCTACAATGTAACCTGATTATAGTTTGTGATATCATTTGGAACTTAGTCCTGCAAATATACAATAACTCTAAAAAGCTAGACAAAGAAACTATGAAATAGCTAGCTCAAGAATCATACAAAATTCGTCTGTGACATCTGCTGGATCCATAGTATAGTATGATTTGCTCATTCTTTTCTACAATTTCTGTTATATGGTTTATGAATTTGCTTGCAGGCACTAAACGCTAGCTCTAGGGCTCTGCTCATGCAGAAGTTGGACCGGAGTGGCACTACAACTAGGTTTGGTGCTATGGATCCTTGTATATGTATTTGAACATTGTATGCTTTTGGAAAAACTTGGGCAATTTGTTGTAGTTATTGAATGCAAGGATTTTAACAGACAGGCTTTTTTTTTTTCTTTTTTTTTTTGTTCTCTCCTTTTAAGGGTAAATATATTGATAGCCCCATTACTATTCTGATATAACAAGGTCTCTGTACGTGAACACTTGGTCTTTAGACTTTAACATGTATTGCACTTTAGTCTTTATCTCTTTGATCCTCGGAAAATGCAAGTTTATTGTAGCAAGATATTCTAAAGCTGTTTGAAGTAAACCAGAATAAGTGCAATATTTATATTAGATTTCTTTGTGATGGTCTGGGACCAAAGTGCAATAGATATGGATGTTCAGGGACTAAAATTGTTCAAGTGAAAAGTTCTTCAGGGGCCCATCCTTTATAGTGGGATAGTTTATATATTTATGGTATATATTTTACTCTTTTTTTTCTTTATCAAGCAGCAGTTTTGAGGTTATACTTTTTTACATTGTTGCTTTATTTGCAGCATGACGAGTGGGATTGTTGCTCCTGCGGCCAACACAGCTGCGCTTGCTCTGCCTGCTGCATCAGTTCTTGGTGCTCCTCCGCTGGCTAATCCATTCCTACAGACCACCGTGCCTCCTGTCGGAGCATTACCTGCTTCAGGTCTTCTTCCAGTTCCTAGCCTCGGTGTGCCGTCTGTTGAGTCTGCTGTTCCTAGTGAATGCTTGTTGCTGAAGAATATGTTTGATCCAAATGTGGAGGTTGGTTGGACTCTTTAAAGCTCTTATTTCTGCATTTTATGTGTCTAAATCTGCTTTTCTGAACTGAAGGTTTCTATGCACACGTTTCTTTGCAGACGGAACCTGATTTTGATTTAGATATTAAAGATGATGTTCAAGAGGAATGTTCCAAATTTGGCACAGTGAAGCACATTTTTGTGGACAAGTAAGTCGGAGGTGCTTCTTTATGTGTTCAATTTCTCCTAGATGATTTACTAATACTACACAGATTAAACATTAGTTGGTTATGCTTGTTTCCAGTTATAGCCATATATTATCCTCTCTGCTTTTCTGCAGAACTTAACTTTTTTATGCGCATTAACTTGAAAGTACAACTGCACTTCTCTAGCTTCTTTCAGTGTTATTTACAATAAGATGACATCCGGATAAGCCTTGTTTTAACCTAAAAGGATCTTGGTTCTCTTACTTTGTACCTCAAGCTGTATTTTGTACTCTGACGCTAAGTGTTTACGGTCATAACTGTTATTTTAGGTGCTTTCGAGCTCCCCTACTCTATCTTCATTAATTTTCATCACATGTTGCACAAAGTGTAAGGTATATCGGGTTTGAGACTCTTTTACAGTATACCTCCTCATGTTTTGACTTCTTATACATCTGGAACAAAAGTAAGTAAATATTCAGTACTATTATTTTGAGATTGTGGGATTGGTTTTCATTCCGATCCAGTTATTTACCTCATACTTTATTTTAGGCGATGCTCTGTCCTTACAACGTCTTTTGTGTTTGAAAACAATAATACTTAGTGTTTATAATTTCTTCGTTAGCTTATTCTAATATTCCTGTTTGTTGCTTTAGAGCTTTCATTTATTAGAAAAGTAAGATGTAATCTTGGAGTCGTTTTCAAGGTTTGAGCTACCACGTGTGTCCCCGTGTTACCCTGCTCTGTATGTGTTCATCGTGATACATGCCTGACTAGCTGGCTAGAATCACGTTGGCATTCAGTCTCATTATATTACAAAATGAGACTTAGCGTTCTTATTTAACTTCTTTTTTATTGTGTTTTAGATGTTAAGACGGACAAGAAATGCAAATCCCTTTTTATGACACGTCATTTCCCTTATTTGTAAAACATAATACCAGATAAAACTAGAATTGGCCTTGGGAATCTCTCCAAATCCTTCTAGCGTTAACAAGAAATGACAATGATGATAACCCAGCAGATATGGAATGAAATATACTTAGATTTTGTTATGTTTAGGTGACCTTTTAGGCGCAAGGGGAAGGTTGTCTTACTCGGATCTTTTATTGTGAATTCGAATTTTGAGGTTCGAACCCTGTAGATATTCCTTTGGTCCTCCCATTTGATTTGTCTTTGATAAACTAAGAGCTAGACAGGAGGCAGGTTTTGTTATTTCTATACGATATTATGCTACAGATGGCTGATTTAATATTATGAAATCGAACAAATATTTGCAAACAAGTACCTAAGAAACCTAATGCAAGCATGTATGCTCTTATATAGATGCAGAATCACAAAGAAAATCCAGTGTTTCCTTGCCGTAGGCTAAACTGTACCATGCTTTAGCCAGACTCTTCTTACCCCCTTTCTTTGGGTACTTGAATAACTTTTCTGTTGATGAATTAGAGTAGTTTAAAGGAAATATATGTCCTTTGCTGAGCGTTAGTAGTGAAAATCTTTGCCTGCACCCTACTGTAGACTGCTTTTGTTTCACCGTGTTCTTTTTAATATGGAGAGCAGAAACAGTTCCGGCTTTGTTTATCTACGGTTTGATAGCGCATCCTCGGCCACAAATGCGCAGCGGGCGCTCCATGGGAGGTGGTTTGCTGGAAAGATGATCACAGCAAGTTATCTGGTAAAAATCTATTCTAGCGTTTTTACTGTCTGATATTTGCTGCTGCATTAATTGTTTTCTGAGTGAGGTTTTTCCTTTATTTATTTATTTTTTTGCAGTCTCCGCAATACTACGAGGCAAAATTTCTAACCGGAAGTTAAACGTAGTTTTCCTTTTCTTTTTGGAATGGGTTTCTTGTAACATACTTGCTAAATAGACATTTGTTTGCACCCACTGAGGGTGCTGCTTATGAGGGAGAACTGCTGTTGGGTATGCTTTACTTTGATTTTCTATGTAGCAACAAAGCCATGTGTTAATGCTCTTTCCACCGACTTAATATCCTTGACTGGACCGTTAGATCTTTCATTAGTTTGTGTACCATGAGCTCATACTGTAATTCTTAAGCAGTTGAATGAGCTTCTTCCTCTTTATTCCTTTTTCCTTGCCATTATTATAATTATAAAATCCTTTATGGCCAAGCAGTCGATAAGGAAAAAATTTCGGGCGGAAATAGCGTTTTCGGGTGCTTGATTGTACGCATAATACTTCTCCATGGGAAATAATTTTTACTACTTTTCCAGGGAAAATAATTTACGTATGTGCGCTCTCAAAAGCAGATAGAATTATGTTTTTATTAAGTTTCATTTTTGAGTAGTGAGCTGTGGTGCATGGGATGCATCGGCTTCCCAGGAGAAATCATTTGGACGGTGCTCGGTAGTCGCTTGTGCACCGCTGATTAGTTCTACCCTCATTAAATCATTTCTTTTGATCGTCAGTCTTTACAGAAAATAATCATTAGACTTTCAAAATAACAAGCTTTACTAATGCTCTGGTTTGATGTGGGAATAGGACGGCTATTTAGCAAACTAGCCTTCACAACAAATTTTATTTAAAAATTAAATTTTTAAAAAAAATATTTTTAAAAATAGGCTTGAGAAGGGCGGTTGTATGCAGTCTGATGAAGTGAGAATATTGTTTAAGTTTGTTGAAATGAAAATATTGTTGAAGTGGGAATGCTCTTAAAAGCGTTTGTTGAAATGAAAATATTCTTGAAGTGGGAATACTCTTAAAAGCGCCTCTTAGAATTCTGTCAAAAGCGGATATAAAAAACGAATTCCATTTTAGACGGAATAAATTTACTTCATGCATAAAGTTTTGAATATAAATATAAAAAATAAAAATTTGATGAATTTGAATTTAGGTATAAATTTACATTATATAATATATTATAAAAATTTGATGCCATATTTGATTTTTGTATTTTAAAATTTTAAATTTAATATAATATTTATACTATAAAGCTGATATAAATTGACGGACGAAATTCTAAAATAAATAAAAGCATATACCATTAATAACTATATTTTATATAGGCTAAATTACAGAAAACCTCCCTTCTAATATTCCGCTTTTCCACTTTACCCCCTGTCTTTTAAAAGTCGACAACCTGTCCCATCGTAATTACCGAAATATGCATTTACTCCCGTAGCAGATATGAAAGTCCATCCATGAGCCTCTAATGAGCCAATTGCTTGTAACAAATTGGTAAGAAACCAATTCATATCTCGCAGGGGGGAAAGGGTAAATGCATCCATTAGAGGTTCATGGATGGACTTTCATATCTGGCAGAGGGGTAAATGCATATTTCGGTAATTACGAGGGGGCAGGTTGTCGACTTTTAAAAGACAGGGGGTAAAGTGAAAAAACGGGATATTAGAGGGGGATTTTCTGTCTTTTATATATTTTCTTTTTTCGGGCGGACAATCTTTTCTTTTGTTAATTCATATCATTTTTTATTTTTTCAGATTATCTCAAATTAAAAGCAAATCCAAACAAATCAAATTTTAAAAATAAATTAATTAAAAATAAACTCATGCAATTAATAACTAATTTAAGCCAAAAATCAAATTTGAATTAAAAATAAATTGAAACAAATTAAATTTAGAAAATAAATTAAGCAATCAAAATTGAATTGAATTGAATTTTGGAATATATATTTTGTAAAATGAATATTTTTAGATTTTTTTATTTTTTGCCGGAAAACAAATTAAAACAAATCAAATTTTAAAAATAAAGTAATTAAAAAATATAATCATACCACTAATAATTATTTAAACTAAAAATTAAATTTAAATTAAAATTTTTTTAAAATAAATCAAATTTAAAAAATAATAATTAAAAAGAGACTCATGTCACTAATATATAATAGCGGTGAAGGATTAACCGTATTCTATATGCGGTAAATCATTTATCGTTTTATTAGGTTTAAAAACGGTGAATGGTTCACCGTATGTAAAATGCGGTGAATCATTTATAGTTTTAGTCTATTTTTATAATTTTATTTTATGAAAGAGTATTTTTAAAATTATAATATAAAATAGCATTAGTTATAAAAAAAAAATCAGAATAGAATGTTCGGTGAAATTTTATAAGGTACGAGAGTTTAATTTCTCTGCTTTTTACCGGGTACCCGTACGTGCGTTGGGAGTATCGGTATGAGTTCTAAAGCTTTTAGATATTTTACATTTGACCAAGAACCTCCAACAGTCGGTTGGGTTGCTCTATGGACCACCATGGATTACTAGTTAAAGACCCGCGCTTCGCGGCGGGCGATTAAATGTACACTAAATTAATAATAATAATTAATAATTAATAAGTAATAAATAATAAAATATTTATAAAGATCAAAATATGTTATATATTATAAAGTTTTCAACATTATAAATTAAAAGGAGCACAAAAGTACAATTACAAAAGCCAAGTTGCATCAACAAATGGGCATTTTCTTCTGAGAAATAGGTTGAAGTTGCATCAACAAAAGAGGAAATGAAAAAGTCAGCAGCAAAACAAATGTGAAATGTGCGGAAATTGGTGTAAGAGTACACATATTCATTCATAAGCTGCAGTTCTCAGGACATAAACAGGAAAGAGGATAAATGCAAAAACAGTTAGCATATACATGCTAATGCAGTTAAAAGCAAGCAATTTAGCTACTAAATGAAGCATAATGAACACAGTTGAACAATGAAGTTCGAGAAGCAACAATTTTGAACCAACACAGATAACTCGGTCAATCAATCTGCAGATAACTCGAAGTTAAAAATAATAGGTGTAATCTATAAAGAACAGATTTACCTTAGAACAACGTACAGAGGCTAATTCTGGTCAACATTCAGGAATTAATAGTGAGAAGACTTTATTAGACAATGTTGAGTCAGTGAGAAGAAATTCCAAGATATTTTGCCAACAACAGCTGATGAAAATTATTGGGTGTGCTTGGTCCTGCGATAAATTCCATAGGAATAGCTTGTTGTACCCATAGATTATCCTGCTATCCCAGGATAATCTACAATGATTCTACAGAATTATATCACTTTGTGGCTGGAAAGATACAGTAATTAAGGATAATGATAAACTGCAAGCCTAAGAGAGAAAATACTTTAGCAGGAAATCTCGAAATGCAGTCTGAATAACTGTGGCAGCCCAATCCTCTTTCACAATCTGCTCAGTTTGAGAAGACACCTGCACTTGAAGAGAGGAAGTAGGTGAAGAAGCAGGGTTCGCACTTGAGTTGATACTGGCTTCACCAACCAATTCCATAAGATTTATAAAGGTATTAGCATGAAGCATGCTGGTAAGAAAAAAAAAAAGAAAATTTGAATGAAGAATTCACCGCTCTCACAGTTAAGCTAAAGCCACACAATTGACAGATGGTAATACAGAAGTTATAGAAAGCGAAATTGTTAAAGCATAAGCAAGATGAAACTTTAAAAGGATACAACATGTTCAACTATTTAAGACAAAGCCTCATAAAAAACTTTGTAAGTCACTTTTAGACATAGCTATGTATCATGTACGGTGGAAAATATCAATGCGCAACACAGCTGGCCACCCCCCTCGGTCAATCAATCTGCATTACATGATTCACTGGCTGATAGAGACGGATTGAAAATTTCACCATAAGTAAAAAAGCAGAATAGAAAAGAAGATAGAGACATCTCACAAAAAGACCTTAGTTCTCGAACGAACTTATTGCCATTAATCTATCACGAATCACCATAAGAAGGGGAATATGCACCATAAGTAGGGTCCACAAATTTGAGTTACATCTAAATTATGTAGGGAGAGAGATAGAGAGGGTTGAATGCAAAGTCATCAGCACAATCATAATAATTTCAATATGCAGACCCGCGCTTCGCGGCGGGCGAATAAATTTACACTAAATTAATATTAATAACTAATAAATAATAAGTAATAAATAAAAAAATATTTATAAAGAGAAAGAAATGTTATATATTATAAGATAGACCTGAATAGAGCAAAAAAGAGTACAAAAGTACAATTACTACATATATTAATTGTTCATTAACTAATAACATCATTTCAACAACTTGGAGTACAAAAGCACAATTCATACATATATTAATTGTTCACTAAGTAATAGCATTATTTCAAGTCTTGGATTTTAAAAGTACAATTACTACATATAGTAATTGTTCATTAATAAAAGACTAATTATTTCTTGCTGGTCGATGGCACGTCATCTTCTGCGTGCCTGCAATGTCAACATACGGAAAGTTAATTAAAAATAAAAGATTTCATGATGAAAAGATAAGTAAAATGGAGGTTCGTTGAACAAAATTACCTAAAACGTTTTTTGCCTGAAGGTAATTCAGCAATATTTGTAGATAAACTGATAAAAGCCAACATAGTACATTAGTAATTGGAACATGGTATTTCATTCATGGAAGATCATGTAGAAAGAAAAAGGAATTAGCTATACCTAGAACGCGACTTTGCCGAGGGAGATATTTCTCCAAATATGTCATTCTGAGTATGTGCGGAAGGAGTTAGAACTGTCTGTTCTTCGATTTCAGATTGATCTTTTTGGTATGACTGGTTTTGGTTTTTTGTTGGAACTTTGGAAGAGAAACACTTACTGACCTTAAATGATCTAATGCCCATGCTTAACTTGTAAGTATCGATCGTAACTTGAAAAATATGCTTCTCGCCGATTAAATTTTTAATAACTAAAGGGAGAGTAAATCGGTCAGACTCATCAGCAGTAGCAAGGTTTTGGGCAGGTACATGGATTAGATCCTGCGCAACTCTCCCAAATATAGTGAAGTCAGCATCACCAGTCTCATCGCCAACAGTTGCATCCAATTTGTACCTGTTATTTTAAAATTTCAGTGTAATATGTGAAATACAAGAGTTTCAAAAAATGAGATTAAAATAAGTAATTTTATCTAATCAACCCACCATGGCATAGGGGGTTCATCATTTTTTCCACAATGCCCACAGCAAAATTCTTCTCCATAACTTTTAATTGCTGCTCTGCATCCACGACAGGCTTTATACCACCAACCATATGAGCAGTCTATTGATTTCAATGTCACCTCGCATGTAAACTTTGTATTCTGGAGGAGTATAAAAAGTATATTTTCAACTTGTCACGAAATTCTAAATAATAATGTAGTAGTCAGAAAAGATTTGGAACCTGGATTTTGGATTGTTCTAGACTCATCAGGTCGCATATTTTTTTTCTATTAACCTTCATTTCTTCTAAAGGACTAATAGTCGCTTGTTGTGTGTTTGCAGGTCGATTAATACGATCAATTGGTTGCTGGATTCTGGTAATGAGTTTTGTCGATTAGAAACTATTTACCTGAGTGTAATTGAATGTAAATTACAAAGATTATTCATACCCGTGTTGAAAATCGAGAACTTCCGGAATCTGTAATTCAATGTATAACTTCGAGGCGGAAGATGTAGAGAGGTATATTTGATCTGGAAATTGTAGTTTGTAATTTTGTTCTTTTTCATTAACCAGGAAAATAATGGAATATGAACATTTTAGAAACTTCTGAGTATAGTAGTACCCTGATATGTTCGAACAGTCATAGCAGCGAGGACGACGACGACAGGACCGTTGGCATCTATTTCGAATATCAAACTTTCATCGATTTCAACAGCAAAATTATCCCATAATGTGATAGACAATTTGTTTTTCCTATATAAGAATAAAAGAAAGGAAATAAATGATAGGAAAGAGTAATAAGAGAAATAAATTATTTGTTTAATCATTACGTACTGTAAGTCTTCTATCTCCATTTTTCTAATTGGTGTTTGTGCTTGTCCGACGTATGTGTATCCAATAGAACCGAAAGAAACAATACGACCAAGTACATCTGGCAGAAGTGAAATGCTTAATTTCTTAATGTACAGGGTCAAAACATAACAGGAAACAAAAAATGATGAACAAATAATATCACCTGAGAGACAGCTGTCGTTATTTCTCCTATTGTGAATGCAGTCAAAACTAACAAATTTGAAGCTGTATAAAGGAATTGAGTCAATGTCCTCTGTGATTTGAACTACTTTCGTCCACTTACCAATCATGACCATATATTCTTCGTCGACAACCTTGAATTTTTTACTCGGGATAACAGTAAAGTTTTCAATGAAGTATACACTTCCTTCTTGTAATGATTGCCTAAACTGTATAGCATCTTGTTTGCGTATGGTTGCTTGAACTGAATCTCCCTGAAAGGAAACGGAAGAAATATATTTCAGGAAATAACCATAATATGAAAGAATAATTTGAAAGTATTACAATACTTCACTTTTTCATCAATAAGAAGGCAGTCCAAACTCAGGATTTGTTCGCGCATAGTCGGTATTTTTGCATCCCACATTCTTCCGATCCTTACTTTAATTTTACGACACCGTTGTTTTAGGGATAGTTGAGATAAAAAAATGTAGTCCATAGGAATCCTGCTATCCTGATTTCTAGCAGAAAACAATAAGAAAAGAAACGTCAATTTAAACCATACTTGGGTGTGTTGGAGAAAAGAGGGGAAAAAAATTGATGGCACACATTGTAGTGTTATGAAGGACTTCTAGCAAATAGGGAAGGCAACATCAACCAAACCATTATCGGATGGCAAGTCTTCAAAAATTTCACGGTACACAATGTTCCTGGTACATCCTTTAGGTTCATTTTCGTTGTTCTCAATCAAAATTCGTAGACCTTCTCGTGAAGTAACACGCGAAACAGCGACATAAAGTTGGCCATGTGAGAAAACCGGACGCGGCAAGTAAATGCCTACCCGTTGTAATGTCTGTCCCTGACTTTTGTTTATCGTCATTGCATAACATAAACGAATTGGAAATTGTCTCCTTTTAAATGTAAATGGCCATTTTGTCTCAACGACATGCATTATAATGCGAGGAATATAAACTTTTGTACCAATGTTGCTCCCGGTAAAAATTTCTGCTTCAATAATCCTCGAGGCTATTTGAGTAACAATTAGTCGTGTTCCATTACATAAGCCTGCACTTTGATTAATATTCCGCAGTAACATTATAGGTGCGCCAACCTTCAATTTTAGCTCATGATGTGGAAGCCCATTAAACTTCAATGAATTTAGAAATTCGGTAGGGTAAAGAACGTTGTTCTCATCCGCATTTCCCGAAGTATTACATATTGAGTCACAGCTTAAATATATCTTTTCTTCACCGGGAATTAAAGATAGTACATATGCGTTGAGTACATCAGCTATTTCATTTATAGGAGTAATAATAGCCCTATCCTTCAAATATGCAGGACAATTGAACTTTCTATCAATATCGTCGTATATCATTGAAACAATAGTTTGCACTCCATTCACAGCAGCATGTATATTTATATCATCTGGAATTTTGATCCAAGTTGCTTCATCCTCTCCCTCAACTTCTACTGTTTCTAATTTCCCATCACCAAGGTCAAGTATCCACTCTGCAAATTCAAGCATTAACCTTCTTGCTGAATTACTTATTGAATTTTGTCGAAGTCTCATATTGGTTTTTAAACGAAAAACTTTGCACTCATTCCATATATACGACTTTGTGAGTGATGCGCGAATTATATCTTGCCTTGTTCCTCCAGTAACAACAGGAAGTATTTGTCTAAAATCCCCACCAAGCAGAATTGTCTTACCACCGAAGAGTTTCTCACCCTCAGTAGACTCCTCTACTCGTACAATATCCTTCATTGATCTGTCTAAAGCTTCGAAACAATTTCTATGGTTCATTGGAGCTTCATCCCAAACAATCAAGCTAGCGTGTATGAGCAAATCTGCAAGTTGGGTCCCTCGCTTGATCTCGCATGTTGAGAAATCATCAATTTTAATTGGTATTTTAAATCTTGAGTGTGCTGTTCGACCTCCTGGTAGAAGAAGCGATGCTATTCCAGATGAAGCAACAGCTAATACTATTTTTCCTTCAGAACGGACTTTTGAAATAATTGTTTGCCAAAGATAGGTTTTACCTGTTCCTCCATGGCCATAAACAAATATAACATCTCCTTTATTTCCGTAGATAGAAGCTAAAACAGCATAGTAGACTCTTTTTTGCTCATCATTCAAACCCTCGAACAAAGTTATATGTTCTTGTCGAAGTTTTCCGACATCATAATCCAATTCTTCTCTCAATAATCTATTGCCCATCTCATCCATAATTGATCTATTAGGAATTGGAAGTTTATATTGTGAAAGAGAACTGCCATTTTTATTGAACAAAATATCCAATTCAAATAAAATCTGATTTTGAAGTTCAATTTCTGGCATTTGAAGATGGCGAAGGCCCATTATTTCGCGAAAACGATAGACAATGTCGTCAGACAGCAATTCCCAATAATCTGTCCATAATTTCCCAGGATCGGATACCTCGCAATACATTATTAGAGTTACAAAAAGTTGTCTCAACTCTCTGGAAGTTGACCAATGTGCGGCTTCTTCTAACGCCTCATACCATTCAGTGTCATTACCTAGAAGACCTAAGGCAGTACACGCAGACCGAAAAGTTTCATGGACAACACCAGCAATCGTTCTGATTTCTCTATAATTTTTTGGGCCTCTTACTATATTCAGGAGCATTCTCAAAAAATAAAGTTCACCAGAATTCGGATGAATATAAACTATGCGACCAATACGATTTCCACGTTTTCTTCTTGTCCATATTTTATCTGTTGAATGCCATACCCATTCAGAAGGAAATTCTGCATATGTAAGACGTCGTGCATCGTCATAGATAGCATTTGCATCCATCCATTCAGTGAACATTGTTTTCTCAGAGCCATCTCTATTTAGCACGTGTATTAAATTTTCATTCTCGTGAAATGTAATACTATTCATAAGTGGTAAATGGACAGTTAATCGCTCGACCGTAGGTTCTCTAAAATGTATGTCAAATTGGAACAGTCGCCAAACAGCTTCGTACGCTGATAAATATCGACAATCTAAGTATCTTTTAACCTCATCAATATTCCTTGGCTGTTGCTCTGAACCGACATTTTCCGTTGGTAAGTTATCTTCAATTATAGCTCTAGTTCTATCTGGACCTTTGTTCACATACTTGAACAGATATTTAATCATTCTTGATTTATTACACCATTCCACATTAATGTGAGCTTGATATTTAACAACCAGTCGCAAATTATGCGGGACAACAAATCTATTGTCAAGTTCGATTCCATTTTTAATAACGTATCTATGATTATTCCGCCGCCTGTATACAGCAAAACCGCTTTCATCAATGAAGGTCTCGTCTTTGAAATCTTTTGGAAAATGTTTGGAGCAGTGACCTTTCCCCATGCATGGTGCTCTAGGATTTGCTAGCCCGCAAGGGCCATGTATCATAAACTTTCCAATAGATGCATAGGCAACCGGATCGGTTTCCATACATGGTATTTCCGCTGTTATAATTGAATCTATATCAACATTTGTTGGATACTTATGAGCTGCATGCAACCAGAGTAAGATGTGTACATGTGGCAGACCTCTTTTTTGGAATTCCACAGTGTAAAGCTCTGTTGGAAAACAGGAGGAAATAGCAAACATATTGTTCAGCTTTTTCTTTTTCTTCCATTTTCACATTAACTCCAAGAATAAATAGGGAAGGGAAGAACATTTGAGGAAAAAAAAATAGAAGGGATAATTAAACACGCACCGGCCACAGATTTCCCGAAATATTCTCCATTTTTCAGATCTGACATTAACGAATGCAGCTTTAACTTAAAGACCCTGCTAACAATATCAGGTCGATCCTCAGGTCTCTGACCAGGCATATGCTGCAAAGCATTATGTATTTCCGGCCACTGTGCATTACATGTAAACGTAATGAATAAATCAGGATGTCCATGATGTTTACAAATCGCAATGGCATCCTGATAATTTTGGAACATATAACGTGGACCGGCTGTAAAACTTGACGGTAAACAATCCTTTTACCAATGCTATTACTATCTGTGTCACCCGAAATAACAGCATCTCTAACACCCTTGTAAATTTCAGTTCTCAAAGTGCCCTGGTTCTTTCTGATGTAATCAAGCCTTTCTTCCTCAACACAGGAAAACGCATCTACTATGTATTGCTGAAAAGTTTCCCACCTCGAACTAAAGTATTACCTTCTGCTTTTCTTATCTGTATTCTGTAAGCATAGAACTCTCGCATGGTCACACATTGTCTGGACACTATTGTTCTGCTCGATCTGTCAGTATACCTGATTCGAATTCTAAAACCATCTTCGCCATATGGAAATAGGATTGGATATTGCATAGCCATGAAGGAAGGATGTAAGTCACTAATACGCTTTAAACCATTAGTTCTATGCTCAACAATAATGTCGCGTTGCCGATCTACACTCCCCAAGTCACCAACTATTAGACCAGCGATTTCAGCACATGAAGGAGGATTATATTGTACCGCATCCTCCGAACGTGTGCCAACCAACCTCAATCTAATAGGATGGTAATCTTCAGTCCTAAAACGATCTCTAACCATTCTAAATGCTTTCACAAGTTCATTTTCGCAGTCAAACATCTCAACCAATTTTTCAACAATACTTCTGTCAATATTAGTTAGCTCAACATCTACGCCAAATGCCCTCATTCTATTTTCAACTTCATTTTCAGTATCATATATGTACAGCTGAGCAAACTTTGGACGTTCTCCGTTATCTGGAAGAAGGGAACCTATTTTATGATGATTTTGTCCATTTATTCTAAATACATATGGCCCAGGCCTTCTATTTATCTCGGTATCAATTTTTGCCCCAATTGATGTAAAAGCGAAGATAGAATTATATGTTCTTATATTCTCCCTGAACTTTGCAGAATCTCTACCACCACTGTAATTAAGTAAATTATCTAGTAAAGCAGGTGGTTGCCTTAGCATCGGTAAGTCAACCTTTCCTTCTTGACAGCATAGAGAAAATCTAGGGACCCGTTCATTCCTTGACTTGTATATTCTTTCTTCGTACCACAGAGAAGCCCCACAAAACTGACACTCATACTCTGGAAATCCCAAGTATGATGGTTCAACATCTCTTTCTTCAATGATTGAGTTACGCGATGTCCCAACGGATGGAATGTGCGCTGACCCATCTCGGCGGCACCTCTTTTTTCTACCACTATGCGGAACATTGTGCACCGAATTAGAGGTAGAACCAATAAACGTACTCCGTTTTTCTACCAGTATGGCCTTCCTCCGTTTCCTATTCGCTCTAAACATGCTCTCCAAATCCATATATTCTACCAAAAAGGTACACTATATTTATATTGGAAAACTAAGAAAGAAATATTTGACCATGAATGATGAAGGTAGAAGAAAAGTTTAATCACTATACAACAATGATAAATTAAAGGGAGACAAAGGTTATAAAAATTTTGCAAGAAAGAAGAATACCGGGTAAAACTAAGCTGGAGCTTTAGATATTGGGACAGCAAGAAATGATTAAAGTACCTGAGCTGCAAAATTGAATAGTATGTCAATTAAAAAATTAATAATGTTTTACTTATTAAATCTAAAATATGAAGTTTTAAGATATTTGTTTACTTTAGACCACTACACAAAGTATTAGGTAGAAAGAATAAAACAATATGAAGCATAAAGCTGACTGCATTTTGCCAAATAGAACTTTAATTTTTTCAATTCGCGCCGTTCCATCTGCGGGAGCTGCCTAAGGGCATCGAATAAGAGGGAAACCACCCCATCTTAAGAGTACAGTATGGTAAAGCCCCATTATTTTGTCCATAATTTCCCATAACTTTATCAAAGTGTCAAGAAACGGAAATAAGAAGAATAAAAGTTAATGAAACAAAAGGTAATGAAAGAAAATAAGTTATAATGAGAAACATAAAAATGGAGATGAGAAGTATAAGAAGAAGAAGTAGTACCAGCGTTTGGGAAAATTACTTTATATAAAAGCAAAGAAGTAAAAACAAAAAAAAGAAAAAGGGAAAATAGTATAATGCTCAGATTAGTGTGGAGGATATCGGCGATGCACAAAATGGTTGCATACATTGTAGACCATCCAGATAATGCACGCCTATCGGCTATGCACAAATGGTTGCATACATTATATACCATCCAGATAATGCACGTGCAACATCCCGGTAGAAACGCTATGGAAGTGTTAAGAAATGGAAATAAGAAAAGTAAGAAAGAAATTGGTAATGAAAGATAATGAAACAATCAAGACCAACTAAGAAATAAGTTCTAATGAGAAACAGCAAAATGGGAATGAGAAGTAGAAGAAGAAGAAGAAGTACCAGCTTTTGCAAAAATTCCTTTGAGAGCAGGAATACAAACTGAGTCTTATGATTATGAGGGTTTATGAGTTTTTAGAGAAATATTTTTCCAACATGTATTATCTTTCGTAATATATAACAGGGAGAGAGCTCAAAGGTAAACAAAATTAAACTCATAGAATTTAAATTGTTTTAATGAAAATATGAGCTCAACTATTAAATAAATTTATACTATGTTTAAATTTGAAATATTTTAATTACATTTTATATTCAAATTGTAAATTTAAACTTAAAAATAACGATGAAATTTAAATTTATAATTTTGCTCATTAACAAAAGACTAATTATTTCTTGCTAGTCGATGCACGTCATCTTCTGCGTGCCTGCAATGTCAACATACGGAAAGGTAACTAAAAATAAAAATTAAAATAGTTGAATTTTATTTTATAAACAAAAATTTTAAGAAATTATGTCAAAAATTTTAAATATTTTCTGAAAGAAATGTGAGGAAAAAAATATATCAAAGAGATTATTTTATAATCAAAATTTAAACTTCAAATTCAAATTATAAATGCACATTTTTAATTAAAGTTTAAATGCCTATTTTCCTTTAATTTTTGGAGTATAAAATATGAATATTAATCTAAGAGAAACTTTTAAACTCAAATTTTATTTATGTTCAATTATATACAAATTATAAATATAAAATTGAGTTTAGCAAAATTTCTGTTGATACACGATATATTAAAAGCATAATCTAATATAAAGTGTTAATTAGAGTGGTAAATTGTTTTAATGAAAATATGAGCCAAACTATTAAATAAATTTATTTGCTGGTCGATGGCACATCATCTTCTGCGCGCCTGCAATGTCAACATACGAAAAGTTAACTAAAAGTAAATGATTTCACGATGAAAAGATAAGTAAAAAGGAGGTTCGCTGAACAAAATTACCTAGAAGCCAACATAGTACATTAGTAATTAGAACATGGTATTTCATTCATGGAAGATCATGTAGAAGGAAAAGAAATCAGCCATACCTGGAACGCGACATTGCCGAGGGAGATATTTCTCCAAATATGTTATTCTGAGTATGTGCGGAAGGAGTTAGAACTGTCTGTTCTTCGATTTCAGGTTGATCTTTTTGGTATGACTGGTTTTGGTTTTTTGTTGGAACTTTGGAAGAGTGAGGAGTATAATAAATTAATTCTAAAGCGAGACATATATATATATATATATATATATATATATATATATATATATATATATATATATATATATATATATATATATATATATATATATATATATATATAGAGAGAGAGAGAGAGAGAGAGAGGAGAGAGTGGAGCGTAAATGATTATGCTCATGCTTAACTTGTAAGTATCGATCGTAACTTGAAACACTTACGATTATGAGGGTTATGAGCTTTTAGACAAAATTTTTTCAACATGTATTATCTTCGTAATATATAAGAGCGAGAAAGCTAAAAGCTAAACAAAATAAAAGACCCTTCATCTATCTTTCAAAGGGTATTTTTTAGAGGGAAATGGAAATGAGAAGTAGAAGAAGAAGAAGAAGTACTGAGTCTTATGATTATGAGGGTTTATGAGCTTTTTTAGGAAAATATTTTTCCAACATGTATTATCTTTCGAAATATATAAAGAGGGAGACAGGTCAAAGCGAAACAAAATAAAAGACCTTTCATCTATGTTCCAAAGCTTATTTTTTAGAATTAAATATAATATTTTTTGATTCTAAGAATAAGTATTCACTTTCTTTCGGGTATTTTGAATTCTAATTCTTTTTAGAATGAAATACAAAGAAATTAAATAGTTGTTTAGTATTAACTGTGAGATATGTTGAGATTATTTT
>CM055069.1:23471157-23506667 GCA_029204045.2 Tillandsia leiboldiana | reverse complement strand
AGAGAAGAGAGAGAGAGAGTGAGAGCGTAATGATCTATGCTCATGCTTCACTTGTAAGTATCGATCGTAACTTGAAACACTTACGATTATGAGGGTTTATGAGCTTTTTAGACAAATATGTTTTTCAACATGTATTATCTTTCGTAATATATAAGAGCGAGAAAGCTAAAAGCTAAACAAATAAAAGACCCTTCATCTATCTTTCCAAAGGGTATTTTTTAGAAGGGAAATGGAAAATGAGAAGTAGAAGAAGAAGAAGAAGTACTGAGTCTTATGATTATGAGGTTTATGAGCTTTTTTAGGAAAATATTTTTCCAACATGTATTATCTTTCGAAATATATAAAGAGGGAGACAGGTCAAAGCGAAACAAAATAAAAGACCTTTCATCTATGTTTCCAAAGCTTATTTTTTAGAAATTAAATATAAATATTTTTTTGATTCTAAGAATAAGTATTCACTTTCTTTCGGGTATTTTTGAATTCTAATTCTTTTTTAGAATGAAATACAAAAGAAATTAAAATAGTTGTGTAGTATTAACTGTGAGATATGTTGAGATTATTTTTTGAGTCTAACTATTTTTTTAGAATGAAATACAAAAGAAATGAAAATAGTTGTTTAGTATTAACCGTGAGATATGTTGAGATCCCAATTCTTTAATTTGAATTTAAAACTGTATTTATAAAAAAAAAATTTAAGAGATTATGGGAAAAATTTTAAATATTTTTTGAAAGAAAGGTGAGGGGAAAAAATATATCAAAGAGATTATTTTATAATCAAAATCTAAATTCCAAATTCAAACTATAAATGCAATTTTTTAATTAAAGCTAATCTAAGAGGAACTGTAAACACAGATATAAAATTCCTGCTTTTAGACACAAATATTAATCTTATGATTCAATTATATACAAATTATAAATATAAAATTGAGTCTAGTAATTTTTTTGTTGATACACGATATATTAAAAGGATAATCTAATATTAAGTTGTTAATTAGAGCGGAAATTGTTTTTAATGAAAATATGAGCTCAACTATTAAATAAATTTATTACTATGTTTAAATTTGAAACATTTTAATTACAATTTTATATTCAAATTGCAATTTATACTTAAAGATAAAGATGGAATTTAGTTGAATTTTTAATTCACGACATGAACTTATAATTTAGATTTAAAATCTACAGGATTAATGGTTGTATATAATTTTCTCATTCGTTCTCTTATGAACCAAAATACAAGTCAATTATTTTTAGGTAGAAATAATTTTTAAAAATCTTTGACGCACTCTTTTTATGGATTGGAAATTAAATTGAAATATTAAAGTAAAATACTATTTCCCTGATTTTTTTTACAACCTTAAGTGTGCTATCTCACTAAGATTAGTTATTTTAATAATTATACTGATTTTGCTTGACTACTAAGTAAAATTATTTCTTTCCAAAAGTCGATAGTTCTAATAAAAAGGAGAGAAAACACTTTGCTGCATGTGAAATTTCTAAAGGCTGCAAGTCAAATAGTAATATTGTACTTTTTTTAAGAAATACATAACAACTTGGCAGCAATTTTTGTCCATTTATACTAAACTTGAATTAACCGCAACGGGATATATTTATTGTGGCCCAAGTTTTTAACAAAAGCAACATGCGCAATGTCATGCAAAATACACCAACAATTCAGAAAAATGTGCTAGATGAATGGAAACCGCTTACCATGAGAGAGAAATTATTCATTTCTTTCACCTTTTTTTCCAAGTGTAATGCTAGCTGCAGCTTCCCATGTGCAACATACCCAGAATAGAAAAAGAAGGAACACTATAATCACCGCACCTCATTCATCACATTCCTTTATTAGATATCTCAAAAGGTTGGCCCTTGTCAGCACATCAAGGTCAACTGCGAACACATCAAGAAGAAGAACCTAGGAAGGAGAAGCAGCATGTACATTAGCGAGTGCAATACATATATACAGACCGCAGTTCCTGGATACTGTGGCCTAGTACTGAATTTTCACTTTAAAAATTTTGATTTGGCCGTGGACGGTTCTATCCGCTGCAACCCCAATCTTCATTTTTTTTCATAAAACTTTCAAATAGCAAAACCAAACAGACCCCGCAAGAAACAAATAAAGGCCGAAGAATCACACCTTAAATGTCTGTCCAAACGACTGTCCAAATTTCCAAGGGCCAAATTTCCAAAAGAGCTGGTCGAAAACCTATATTAGGACGAAAGAGCTTAAGTATTAAACAGCTCTGTATCCGAGACGTTCCATCGCGGAGGTTCTCTTCCATGAGTTCAGAGTACATTAAACCTATATTAGGCCAAATTTCCAACTGACTTGATTCGTATTGCATTCCAGTGAGTGTAAATTGCTTCGAATATATTTGCATAACTGAGTGTAAATCACTTAGAACCCACTTTGACTTGCTTTTGTTGCTTTTAATAGTAAAATTTTATAGCAATAGTACCTCTCAACAAAATCTGTATACATATACATATTAAAAATCTTTACACATATAATATTGAGGTAAATATAGCAACCCTGCCTGAACCGCGTAAGGCAAAAAACTGTAAAAAAAAAAATGTAGTAATTATGTTTTTTTTAATCGCGTAAGTAAAAAACCGAGATTTGATAGTTCTAATAAAAAGTAGAAAAAACCACTTTGCTACATGATAAACTTCTAGAGACTGCAAGCCAAATAGTAATATTATACTTTTTAAAGAAATAGAAAACAAAGCTCTAACTTGCAAGCAGGTAAGCAAGGAAAACTTTTACAATAAACTAAGTTTCCAACCCATTCATTCAAAAGGCTACAAAGCAAGCAAAGACCCATTGTGCAAGCAAGACGCTTAATGAGTCAAATATATATAAATATATATAAATCTGCCGAGATTCTAAGCTTTCCAACACCCATCAAAATTGGCCAATCTGCACATCTAGCATTTGTACTTGATGAGCAACCAAGCAATGTGACCAGATCATGCTCGACATTTTTCCGAACTACAAACCTATAAACAATAAATACAACGGAATCACATTAATTCTTTAAGTCCATCAATAGCAGAATTTACCACATCAATAGCAAAGTTTACCCACACATTTCTAAGTCTAGGTCCGCTTTAATACCCCGCAAAAAACTGAATGATTGAGAAATACATAATGTTTTGCAGGCCAACTTTGCTAACGGATCTCTGCAGATCAATGCTGTGTGGTGCTGCAAAATCAGAACCTGCAACCAAATAAGAAAATGATTTTAACTACTAAACTTGAATTAACCACAACGAAATATATTTATTGTGGCCCAGGTCTTTAACAAAAGCAAGATGCGCAATGTCATGCCAAAAAATGCCAATCATAATTCACAACTCACTATAGCTTACCAAAATAAAACTGACTGTTAACATAGCCGGTTATGCAACGATTCAGGAAAATGTGCTAGATGAATGGAAACTGCTTACCATGAGAGACAAATTACTCATTTCTTTCACCTTTTTTTCCAAGCGTAATGCTAGTTGCAACTTCCCATGTGCAACATATGCCCGACATTCAATACACATGTGAGCATAAGTTCGTAGGAGGCGGCAACTCATCTAATTCTCAAAATAGAAAAAGAAGGAACAAAAACTACAGGCGTAATTACATTCATCACATTCCTTCGTTAGATATCTCAAAAGGTTGGGCCTTGGCAGCACATCGAGGTCAACTGCGACCTCATCAAGAAGAAGAACCTAGGAAGGAGAAGCAGCATGTACATTAGTGGGTGCAATGCATATATACACAGTGCAGTTTCCGGATACTGTGGCTTAGTCCTGAATTTTAACTTCCAAAATTTTGATTTGTCCGTGGACGCTTCTATATATTGCAACTCCAATCTTCTATTTTTTTCATAAGACTTTCAAATAGCAAAACCAAACATACTCCAAAAAAAGAAATAAAGGTTAAAGAATCACACCTTAAATGTCTTGAGTAGGCCCATACAGATCTGAACTTGTCTTCTCTGACCATCTAATGATTTGTGCATGCACCGCGTCAGATCAATATCTAAAATCTGAAGCAGGGTTAGTGAGTGACTAATGCCAAGCAATTTTCTTTCAAGGAATTAGCTACTGCTTCACTCCCTGCCATCAAACGGCTATTTGGAAGCATAGCATTAATTTTTTTTTTTTTTTTTTTTTTTTAAAAAAAACAATACCTATGTTTGATCTCAATGATATTCTACCACCTAACACTGGTAATAAATAGAAAAGCGGCCTTTACATGTATATCCTTGCAAAGTGATCTATTTGCATTTGTATTCTCATAAAACCTAATTTAAGTATACATGGCCTACGACAGTAGTCTCCCCAAATAAATCTTTTATCCTAAGTTGGGTAGTCCTTTTACAGGGATATATATATATATGCAAATTCAGATTTTGAAAGGAATTCATTAGATAATTTTGGAGGTCTATATAGGGAAATATATTGGCACGCACCGATATGTTTGTGATTCCAAGAATATATTTTACTTGTTTTCCAGGAAAGCTGGTCCAGCAGTCTGTGGTAGAAGCCATGATACTGGGTGTCCGTACTACAAACCACTTAATCCCGCGCGCATGCTTGTTTTGAAATCTATCCCACTGACCGGGATATGTATCTGCAACACCCAGTCCGCAAGAAGGAGCAAATCCAAGAATCAGCATCATAAAGAAATCATATAGGAGCTATAACAATACACAAAACTAAAGATGTTCGTTCACAGTTTACATCTATATACTCTAAAATGTATGGATTGCTAGGAAAATATCCCTAAGTTGGAATATGATCTGAGACATCCATTATTACTGATCTGCATAATTTCTTTCACATTTTAACATATTCATATTCTAACACTTCCTAAGTAGAAATTGTGAGGTGTAAGTAATAAAAGGGTTCAATGTAAAATTTTAACTTTCGGTAGAACAACATGCAAATCACCATGTTTTCAAAGAGTTTTCTATATTTTAGCATTAGGAAAACAGATAATTTTGCAGGGAATACACATGTAAATATCTGAAAATTAAAAGGACTTTAACAGCTTACCTTGTCATACTTCATAAGAATTTTACCTTACGTAATGCGCATGGACACCTTCTTTGACCCTGACTTGCTGATCATCTGCAAAACAATGGCGTAAACGCCACGCACATCGTTGAACGCAAGAAGAAACATGAAGGTGTCCATGCGCATTACGTACATACCTGAACACTATGTCAGCAGTACCTGGTTGCAATGGCAATGAATTCTTCTGGAGGACTTGGATAATCTTCCCCATGAGTTTAGCATCATTGTGCTCTTTAGCATAAAGCTGAAACAGAAACTTACTTACTATTCAACCTGGCAAAAGGAAAAAACAGATGAAATCATCAATTACCAGCAAATAATGAGCAGAACCAATGGTTGGAGTTAATCCATAAACATTATGCTTCCATAAGGCCTTCAATCCTGCAAGAAGGGAACCACACCATTATCAATTGAGTGCAAGAAAAAGAGCTGGCATTAAGCAGTAACTATTTTCTCTATTCTCATTCTTGGTATCCTTTGGTGAGCCAACACTACTAAGAATTAGAATTCCCTGCAAACTGATTTATATCCAGTACAAAAGCATATCATACTACAAATTGGGTCTTAGATAAACAAGCACAAAGCAAACCAAGTATATTTGACTTGCCAAATTGACATACGTAGCATACCATAGTCAAGAGCACCAACACGAGCACAAGTCTCGGTGACTCTCATACAAAGATGGCATTTAAAATTTGCATGTATGCGAAGATTCGATAGCCTCTGCATCAAAGATGAAATACATTAAATTCTAGGTAATAGTATTATATGAACATTACTGTTTATCTATTTTGTAGACTACGGCGCTATTTTTATCACCGTATATAGGATTTGAGAAAAAGAGCAATTATATTTATGAGAGAAATCCATGTACTCACAAATATTCTTAGTTTCTCTAAAATCTGAAAAAGGAGCTTTACGTCATCCTGACTGGAACATTTACTAATCATTGACCACAACAGTCAGCTATCTCTGTGGCCTCTCTCGTGAGCTCGGCAAAGAATATCTGATCACACAATAAACAGAGGTCTCATCAGGAAATCAACTTCTGTATGAACAGGGAACAAACAAAATTACCATAAATACGAATTTAGTTTAGCTAATTTGGTTCACCATACATAATTAGGCAGTGGGAAACCTCTTTAGTATAGACAGTATACAAATGGATAAGACATTTAGGCAGTATAGTCAAATCTGAGCAACAGCAAATGCCCGACAAATTTAACTCCCATACTGTCCTCCGCATGCAGATTTTTTTATCTTTATTTCCCTTTTCCTTTATCTTAATTTATGCAGTGTGGACATGTAGATTGAGAGCCTCCATACTGTCCAAAACATCAACCTGGTCAAGTATTGGACAAAATTGCAGTGAATTATATGGAACTTTCAAGAGCATATACATGTTAAAGCAAAAAGGTAAACACCCATTTATGATGGATTTACATTAAAATAATCATTAAGCGGAGTTTCTTTGTGAGCCTGTGGCTTAGACACACTATCACAAAATCTGCAAAAGTGTAAGCCACGTCAGATTTAAAAGGAAAAGAGAACCACACACAAAGCAATATAACATTAAAAAGCAGGTACCTTCTGGATATCTTCCCTAAGAACACGCTTCAAGTTTTCCAAAGGTGTCTGTTAAGAGAAAGGGAAAAATAACAGAGATAAAAGTTATAATACTATATTGTGATGGTTAAAGGGAAAAGGAAGAAGACACTTAACAGCTCCTTAAAGATTATTGTCAGGATCAGAAAGATGTACCTTGGTCTTTCCACGAATAACAAATAATAATGTTGTTTTGTGAAGACTAAACAGGCGCATCATGACCTATTCATAGAAAGCAAGTAACAGCTAAAGTGAAGCACAAAAGCACACCCCAATATACAGTGGGTCATCTTCTTCATTCTAACCTGAAATACTGTCTTTAGAAGGGGCTTATTTGCACCCTGTTCTCTGCCATTAACTATCCAATTGGAAGAAGAGTTTCTAGAATTACCGCAGTTGCATGATCAAATTAATACCTATTTTTGTGCAGGATTTATTTCTTTCTGGAGCTATAAAATCTGCCACAGATTTCCAAATATATCATGAAGGTGCCGGTCTTCCTGGGCTTGATTTTGCTTATTTAGATTCTACTGCTGTTTACCATACAAAGGTTAGTGTTAGCATTTATATAAAAATCACTTGTTCTTATGTAATGTAACTTTTTTGTTCGGAAATGGTTTTAGTATTTTAGAACTGGAATGACACCGGTATTTTAGTATTTTGTTCGGAAATCACTTGTACTGCTGTTTACCATACCCTGGGAGCACCCAAAGCTGCAGCTACACCAGTTGCCAAAACTTTGAGATCTTCCCTCTCATTCCCTTTGACCGTAGCTACCTGGAAGGTTATACAAAACATAATAAGAACAGCTACAATTAAGTTACAGCAATGGTAAATTGTCCTCGAGCGATGCTGCCTTCGTGTTCCCGACTCCTTTTGATTGTGGAATTAGACAGTGAGACTCCAAAACTTGAACCCTTAATGGATCTCTGATTGAAGCCGCATTGACAACATACTTTTTGAAGGCCAATCAGTACTGGGGGGGCTGTAGACAGATTTTGGTGTAAAGTATTAGCATATATGAAAAGATGTATGCAAACTATTCACAGCCCAAAAAACTTAGCTTGGTAACCTTTTTTCAGGGAACAGTATGCCTAAGAAAGCAAGCAAAAACTGGGAGCACTAAGAACAAACCAAGTGAAAAGGGGGGTAATAAAGCTGATAAAAGTGTTTGTTCACCTTATCAAAGCACCATTATTAACTTTGGAGAACAAAAGAACTATATCTTTCTTTACTCCGCAGACACTGCATCAAGTAAGTTGATATCAACGCATGCTAGGGTGTGTAATCAAGAGATCTTATGCATCCCCTCTTCACTTTCTTTTAGTAATTGCTAGGGTGCACTTCGTTAGATTGAAGTCTTTTTTAGAGAAGGATGCTAAAAAGAATGACCACTCCGTTGCAAAGCGACATGAGAAGTTCTATAATCAAACATCCATATTGGGGTTGATTTATGAGAAGATGATGAGATCCTCCCGCTCATCAATTCCTGAACCCACCTATATATGTAGGTTTTTCTTAGTAATACGATTATGCCATCACCTTGTCACAAATCAACCCCAACATGAATACATGGCGGAAGAAGCTCTATCATACAAATCTAGCAACGGGGGCCATTCCACAACTCTCCATCCTGGTTCAGGTAATACATTCAATATATTACTGCACTCTAAAGGCCAAATCCCACTCAAGGTACCGAATTCCCATCCTATTTTGCATCGAGGCAATCAACTGTCGCAGCTCTTGAGTAGGATGTTTAAAAGCACATACTACCGCCGATCAATCCCTCGCCCGGCCTATATATGTACCTTTTTCTTAGTAGCCCGCTTATGTCATCACCTTCTCAGAAATCAACCCATTCTTGAACAAAATATACTTTCAACCGTAGCCTTCATTACAATAATCGAGCAGAGAGGGTGATGACATAGAAACTTATGTCATCACCGACAGAAGACAGGGTAACCATTAGTTCGTGACCATCACCCTCTCATGTAGTAGCAGCGGCAGCTGATTAATCAAATATTTTTCTCGGCAAAGTCAGAAACATAATGAATACATAGAAGTATCCCAAAGCTGTACGCCAAGGAAAAACCAGAAAGGAAACAAATCAGAAATAGTTAGAAATACTTGAAAAGAGAAATTGTCAATAGTAGGACAGAAGGAAACAGAATTGAATGTTTTAGGAAAACCACATAAAGTAGTCTAAATTTTGCCGAAATCACATGCGCAGGAATAAAAATAGAAAGCAGAATGTCATCAGAATGAAAAAACAACATATTCCAGAAAGCAGGTCCTCAAGGCGGACCCGGCCTGGTATGACAGCAGAGATGAAATAAGAAAAGAGATAAAACAAATGAAGAAACTCGAACCCACGTCCAATCTGCACTCTGTGTAACGCATTGCAGCAGGAGGATCAGCATCAATTGATCCAAAGTTTCACCCTCAGAGTTAAATAGATAATGCCGTTTAACAATGCTGATGATGGCTGAAGTGAAAAGAACACAAGTTCAACATATCAGTTGGCTGAATGAGAAAGCAGCCATATCAACAGGCCATTTTTAGTCGTTTAATAAAATGCTTTGCAATCACATAAAACGAAGAATCAAATAAAACAAAAACAAAAGGAAAATCAAATAAAACCAAAGCAGGAAACGAAGAATAAATATACAGAAACAAAAGGGGGGGGGGGGGGGCGGTGTAAAAAAATAAGTATAAGGCTCAGATTAGTACGGAGTATATTAGCAACGCACAGTTGGTCGCATACATTGTAGGCCATCCAGATAATGAACGTCCGTCGGGTACGCGCAAAATGGTTGCATACATCGTAGGCCATCCAGATAATGCACGCCCGCCGGGTACGCACAAAATGGTTGCATACATCGTAGGCCATCCAGATAATGCACGGCCGTCGGGTACGAACAAAATGGTTGCATACATCGTAGGCCATCCAGATAATGCACGTGCAATATTCCAGTACGAACGGAGAAGGAGATGTATCCTTCTTTGAAGGCCAATTAGTAGACCATTTCTTACTCTTTTTTTTTTTTTTTTTGCAAAAGCATCATCATCGCCTTATAAAAAAAAAAAAGAAGAAAGAGGGAGGAAGAAGAGAAGCAGTTATCACCGTAGTCGCATGACCAAAGAAACCATCCATGATTATTTCAAAGAAAGCGAACTTTGCTTCCCCGGCTTTGGCAAAGTACAGACAGCTTTATGATTATAATATCAACCATAGCAATGTAGATCATTAAATCATTCAAGTATAATCACAGCATAGGAGAGAACGTAGTGTAATCACCAAGAAAGCATAAGTGAAAAAAACATGGATTAAAATAAGTAAGCAAATGCAGGGAAGCCCAAACTGCAGCAAACCAAAGGAAATAAAGGAAGATGAGTCAAGCAATAGAGAGATCCATCTACCCTTACATGGAATTGGAGCGGTCCCACCTGAGGAGAAGGGAAAACGTAAGCAACAATAGTAAGGAAAATTAGAGAGAGCGGGAATAACAGTACAACTGGGTAAACTTTATACATATACATAGACACACACGTACACATACATATATACATATATATATAGCTATTAAACATGTTGGCGGGGGGGAAGTACACACTGCCATATACACAACTTTATACAGAACATAGTACGTTCGAAGTGAAAGCTGACCCATGCCGGCAGCCATTAAACATGGCATACTTAAAGATATGCACTACCATGAGCCTCTTCAAAAAGAGTGAACAAAAGGAAAGGCGAAGAAAACAGAGTTAGGCAAGCGGAAGGAGGTAGACTGCATAGCACAACTACTCAGACACATGAGAAGGACCCTGGGCAGCACACGGTTGAGGGGTGTCAGTAACCATGGTAGATCCAGTAATGATCTCATACACCTTCCCCAAACTTTCATGTATCTCAAAACGCTCAGCTAAGAAGCGGTCTCTTTCTTCGGTAGCTTTGTTATAACAGTTCTTCAGCATCTTGTAGTCCCACTTGAGAGTAGTATGCTGCGAGAAAAGTGTGCTATACTGTTCGGAGATATGAGTGTACAAATTTTTGTAAAACTTAGCATCTTCAAAATTTGCATCCTGAATAGTAAAGCCAAGTTCACTACGAAGAGTACCAACACATTTGCGTGCTGCCTCTTCTTCAGATGGTCCAGCAGCACAAGCAGGGGAACCCCATGAACGGATGGTCTCGACAACGGAGTCGTTCCTCTCGATCTCCACATCGACATAAGCGATAAGTCGCGCAGACGTGTCAACAGTCAGCCCGTACTTTGGCGCGGGGATACCCAGTTTTTCGACTATATTTGATAGCAAGTCCTTAAAAGAGATGGTGACGATATCCATGCCTGCACCAGCAGTATTGAGAATCCCAGGGAAGTATTGAGAATCCCAGGCAAGCATAGAGAGAGCGAAATCCATATATATATATCTATACCAATATATCATGAATATACCAATACTATAAAGGGGGAAGGCTAAACGGAATGGAAGGAAATCCAAATTTAGCAAGCACACTCTCCTAATTAACCATGGCAAAAACCTAGGAGGAACTGTATAAATCAGAGAAAGAAATAACTGAGAGAGAAAGAAAGGAATCACCTTCAAATTACCTTCAATTTAGATGCAAATATTCCACGTTTGCAAGATTCAATATAAATCAGAGAAATAAAGAACCGAGACACCTTCAAAATTAGATGCAAATATTCCACGTTTGCAAGATTCAATAAGAAGATGCAATATTGTTTTTAGATGTAAACCACGCTTGCAAGATCCAACCGACCAGCCAGACAGTATATATATACCCGGATAAAGTAAGGGAGAGAAGGGGGAGAGAGAGGGAGAGGGCATTCCGCAGCGGCAACTCCTTGGTCTCAGCAGTCCCCATACCGCGGAGTGGGTGGGAGGGAGCGGGTGGGAAGCAGGTGCGAAACCCCCTTAGAGCAGAGAGGGAGCGGGCATCCCGCGGCGGCAAGTTCGCTGTCGAATCGCCATGCCGCGGAGCGGGTGGGATAGAGGGAGCTGGTGAGATAGAGGAAGCTGAAGAGCACCCAAGCAAAGCGTGAGAGCAGAGAAGGAAAGCTGAGTTGTCTACTCAAGCATACGGAAAAACATGCGCGACGGAACGTCTCAGGCGAGAGGGAGCGGTCATCCCGCGGCGGCAACTCCGCGGTCTCAGGAGCCGCCATGCCGCGGAGTGGGTGGGAGGCGAGATAGAGGGAGGGAGCTGGTGAGATAGAGGGAGCTGGTGAGGCGAGATAGAGGGAGGTAGTGAGATAGAGGCAGCTGAAGAGCAGTAAAGCAAAGCGTGAGAGCAAGATAGAGGGAGGTGATGAGATAGAGGCAGCGTGAGAGCAGAGGAAGGGAAGGTGAGTTGTCTACTCAAGCGTACGGAAAAGCAGCCGCGATGGAACGTCTCGGCGCCAGACGCGGGGAGGCCGTTTAGGCTTCCCCCTTTAATGTATTGGTATAGATATAGATAGATGGTCCTATTTATAATAATTTAATAAAAAAATAATACAATTTAATTATTTCAGTCTAACTTAACCAATTTTATTTTAGGTTGATTTTCAATCTTTGTTCATCATTTAGCATGCCGAATTTCCTGCAACAATTGAATTTTCACTATACATTGATCATCTTTCATATTTTAAAAGCTATTCAAACAATTAAAAATTGAATGCTAGAACCCAATTTAATATTTTGATATCATCAAAATTATTAAGTGAAATCCTAGGGCTAGCATGGCTGATGACTTTCTGGTGCACACATGTACAAATGCATTGGACATGGTTGATGACTTTCTGATGCACGCATGTACAAATGTAATGATCACAATTAACAATTTTTCTCTAAGACACAACCTGAAATAAAGTAATACTTTCTAAAAATTTTAAGTCCAATGTAATGAAATTTGACTACAGTTAAGTTTTTTTTCTTGCAAAAGCAAAATTTCTTATTAAACTCTTCACAAACTTAGCAACGAAAAAAAATAGATAGAAAACAAATAAGCTCTGGGCATTACACAGCACGCACGCAACTCTTGCTGTCGAGAGGGCACGCAACTCTTGCTGCTGTCGAGAGGGCGTGAAGGAGAGTGGGAGCGAGGGAGCGAGAGAGCGTCCGTCCCCCCCTTCTCCCCTCTCTCTTTTTTGAAAAGAAGAAGAAGAAGAAATAGCTATGTACTCGTGATACACCCAGCACCGCTGCTGCCATCACCGCACCAAACCCTAATCCCCTACTGCCTCCCTTCACCTCCCCGGTGCCCGGTCGTAACCCTACCTAACCCTAGCCATCGATCCCATGGACTCCATCCCTGATCCCTCCTCCTCCTCCAAACCTAGCCGCCACCCCCCGTCTCCATGGTCCTACGTCGTCCGCGGCGACCCCGACGGGTCCCCTTCCCCCCCTCCGCCTCCGCCGCCGCCAACCGCCGCCGCGATCCCGCCTCCTCCGGAAGCGGCAGTGGACGCCGCGTCGCCGTTGGATTCGGTCCCTGATAGTGCGGACAAGGAGAGCTCCGCCGCCTCCCTGGTGAAGAAGGCGGCTTGGAAGCGCCCCGCGAACGGCTCGATTGAGGTCGGCCCCGTCATGGGCGCAGAGTTATGGCCGGCGCTCTCCGAATCGACGAAGGCATCTTCCAAACCCTCACCATCGGCCTCGTCATCATCATCCGATTTCTTGAAAAGCTCGGATGGATCGGCCTCTGCTTCTCCGGTGAGATCTCGAAATTTATTTCGAAACTTTCCTAGCTTTCTCAATTTCTTTGTTGAAAGCTTTCCTAGCTTTCTCAATTTCTTCGTCTGAATTTTGATGTGATGTACACGGATTCATGATATCAGGGCCCTATGATCGCTGCCTCTTCGCCGAAAGTAAACTCGAACAATCCAAACCCCAACACTAACCCCAACCATGCCGCTCCCCAGCGGGAGAAATCTATTAAATGCGGCACGCCGGCAAATGGCGGGCCAACGCAGCCGGTCATCATCAACCCAGACAAGCAGCCAAGCCCTGATCCTTCTCCAAAAGACCAACCTAACATAAACCGCAACAATTGGGAGCATGGCACTAGGAGTGGGGACCACGGGCGGGGTTACGGTGGCACCCATCGGAGGGGAAATAATGGCAGTGGCAGCAGCAGTGGCGGTGGCGGGGGGGCCCATCATGGTGGTTATAATGGTAGGCGTGATCATGGGCGCGGGGCAGGAGGAGGCTTTGATGGATATTATCGGAATGCAAATGTTAGAGATGTCCATGTGGCACAGCAGCCACGGAGTATTCGGCCACCGCCGCCACCACCATTTGTTAGGGCACCTCTGCATGTCGCACCACCGCCTCCTTTTATCAGCCCACCTCAGCTAGCCAGGCCTTTCGGGCATCCCATGGCCTTCCCTGGTAATTCACTTAGCTTAGATGGCCTGTTAATTTCAATTTGTTGTCATGATGTGCTTAATCTGTTTATCAGAAATGCATTCTCCTGTGTACTATGTCCCGGCACCCCCACCTCCGGAGGCTATAGGAGGCTTGCCTTTTGTTGCTCATCCGGCAGCTACCCCTACTTTTCTTTTTCCGCCAATGGATCCGCAGAAAGCTAAGCTACTTACACAGATAAATTACTACTTCAGGTGGTTATGTTGGAGATTTATGAAAATAGTACTTTTGTTGATTAAAGGTGGTCTACTTTATTACGTTATTTCTTTTTGATGTGCACAGTTCGGAGAATTTGTGTAGGGATATATTTTTGCGGCAAAATATGGATGAGCAGGGTTGGGTTCCTTTATCCTTGATTGCGATCTTCAACAGAGTGAGTTTATAAATGTTCGATTTTTCTGGTTTCCCTATGGGTTGTCCCTTGCATAAGTGTTTGTTCTTTTATAAATTCTTTTCTTTCGTTAATGCGGAATCTTATCGATGGAGGCTGCAGATTTATTTTGGTCTTTTATTGTGCTGGGTATAGGTATATGCATTCTCTTATTAGAGTGTTATTTTTGTAACTCTTTTTTATCTTGATTGCTGGTCAGTATTATCTTTAATATTCAGAAAACTGACTTTATCATGGTGTGTGGTATGCCTCATTCTGATTTTTTTTTTTCTTGTAACTGCTCAAGGCTAATCATCCTGAATCTTGGTTTTCATCATCCTAGCTTATAGGATCTGCAAGCAAAATGAGTTGTTGAACATTTTACATGGAATCTTGGTGACAATTGTTGACAGGGAATGATTTGTGTTGTGGTTTACTTCAATTTGCTAATAAGTAACTTTTAAAGAATGAACTGCCATATAAATTGATATGTCGGATGTATGATGATTGTTGATTAGTTTTAGTGCACATATTTAGAAATAATGAAACTAGTGTCCCATCATGGTTGATAAGACTCAAGATTTATGTTTTTGTGCTAATTTTGTTTCTTGCCTTTGCAGAAGTTAATAAGATTATTTCCTTATGTTTCCAATTTTCTAAACCGTTTTCAACAGATATTGTTGCATGAAATGATTATATACATTATGTATAGTTTATGTTGTTATATAGATATAGTAGTAACATTGAAAAATATTTTTCATTACCTTATCGCCCAATATATTATATCTTAAGGGATAAGACTTTTAGAATTTGTCATTTTTGTATCTGTGCAACGTAGCCCCTAGCTTACTGATTTGAATTTATCATAGTAACAACTCAAAGATTCATTTTCATCTGACCCTTTAAACAACTGACATTGTAAATTTCAAATAAATGCTTAACACAACTTGAACTTTAACCAACCCAACCGGATTGCATCTGTTAGTCATTAATCTGGCTTCTTTCAGTTTTGAATACAAGTTCTTTTTACGTCTTCTCTCATAGCATTAATTTTGTTTTCAAAATCTTTTATTTGGCTTTTGACTACCAAAGCAAGGTCTTGAGTTCCTTCACGGTATGCGGATCTAGATAGTTCGATGGCTGCCGGTGCATTATAAGTATGATAATAGGATGCAATCTGGGATGCACAATAAAGTTTGGAAGGGTAAGAGTGCAGGCGGAAAATTATTCATACGGTACCAAGTGAATCGCTCATCTACACATTTGACGCAATCAGAGGCTCAGGGACAGAGTCACCGGGGGGGAGGGGGGGGGAGGATTACAATCAATTCATTTACAATAATCTTATTAGAAGATGGCCTGCTGGGTTGTAATAAATATCATTTAAAACTACACAAATCTCTTATCATTGACAAGATAACAATTCCTCTCAAGAATTTCCAATTAACACTTGTCTCAGCTCCAACTTGACCCAGCCCAACTAGGGTGCAGTGGTAAGGTAAAGGTAAATAAGGACTTAATAAATACTCTTTAAAACTATGGAGATCTCTTATCATTGACAAGGTAACAAAATGCTGTCGAAGGAGCTGTCTTTATAACAATAATAACTTAATCAAAAGATTATTCTTATATGATCTTCTAACAATAACAACCTATAATTTCAAATTAACACTTGACTCAACTCCAACTTGACCCAGCGCAACTAGGGTGCATTGGTGAAGCAAAAGGCAAATAAGGAATTAGATTAAAGGATAGGGGGATTAAATATTTTGGAGATATATTTTGTTTAGGAAAGAGAAGAAATAACAATGTTTAATTAAGGGAACCTCCAACATGATGCTCTTTGATCTGGAGCCCATATGGGTGCTAGTGGAATAATGCACATTTGTGTGTGCACATCTGTTTAATGCACCGGAGATTGCACCGTGGGCTTACATGCAGAAAGGACATATCAGGGTGGATCTTAGGTGTGCTGTAGAGGTAGGTTGGGTTTTCAAAGGACTTGGAGGAGTGATGCAAGACGAATTTAGGAACATCTAATTTAAATTTTCTAGTCATGTCATCATAATCATTGAGGCCAATTCGGCGCGTCCTGTCCCGTCGATGTAGGATGTCTAGGTGGCGGTGTGTGAGCTACAGATCCTTTTCTGGTTTATGGCATTCCCTGAAAAAAATTATTGAGTTTGAGCCGCTAGCTCATGAGTTGTCTCTAGGACGGTGACTATCTTAGATGTCTTGCAAATCAGAGGACATACTATTCAGTTTTTCTAAAATTTGGTAAAGGCATTGTTTGAGTTTTCGGGTGATGTGTCCCTAAACTTTAAACCTTATTTTCTAGTCATGGTGAAAACCGAGGCTATGATACCAATTTGATTCAAGACAGGTTTAGGGGCCAACTCGATACATTGGTTGGATGCAAAATAAATGATTAAAAGAAAAATCCTAATCGAGATGATACTACTGCAACTAAACGAGATGATATATGATATTGAGACTTGTGTCATGTATGGCTCCTTCCGTACGGGCACACTTGGGAGGAATCCTGCGTGGTAAGTTGATCTCAATGGTTCTTCTCGCTTGATGATAAATTCAATGATTAGAAATTAAAGAAGAAGAGAAAAGAGAAGAGGGAATAGAAAATGGGGCTCTCTCCCACACGGAATCTCTCCTGCCGGACTCTCTCCGTACTTCGCATCACACAAAGGAAAGTTTGTGAGATAATTTCTCCAAACAAAATTTTATTTAATCATCAAACCATCATGAGTTACGGTGAAGCCAATTACTCATTTATAAAGTTCAAAACCCTAAGTTTCCTAATAGAATAAGAAGAAGAAAATAAATCAAACTAAAAATTTCCTAATTTACAAAATCCTAACTGACCAGATTACAAATGAAATTCTAAAAGTAAACAAAATATCAAATAAAAATAAATTCTATGATCCATCGGACTCTAATTAGGTAAACATTGCTGTAGTCAATTCCGACTCAACCCAGACTCGAGCCCAATGAACTGTTCTCCATCTCTACTAAAAGGGTTAGTAGTTTGTTATGTTTTAGGAGGGAATCAGGAGGTAGAATTGGAGGAAAGCAAAAGGGTTGTCTTCCAATTGTACAAAACCGTGGAGAAAAAGACTAGAGAAATATCCTTGCAAACACCACTCCAGCTCAATAACTAAGTTCATCATTCCATTTCTATAAGTACTGTTAGTAAACTCCCAAGCCTACAGTTGACAAGTAATTACTGAAATTTCCAAATTTCATATCCCTGTAACATAGAGTCATCGTATTGATGCCATATTGATGTCATGTACCAGATGTATATCCATGCCTTGTATTAGCACTTACGAATGCATCAACTCATTATATATCCAAATTTAAAGTCCGGTGGCAACATAAACGTAGCCAAAGTTGTTTCTTGATAATCTCCCGAATGTATAATCTTAGTTGTCCAGATGTCTTGAGTTCCAAATTTAATAGCGTTTGCAACAGCATGGCACTGTACACTCTTTTTTGAATGAATGTTTAACATACTAATTAAGCCTAAAAGATATATTATTTTGTTTGAGATCAAATGATTCTTGTGATCATTGTAGTGATGTCAAAGTGAGAAGGCTGCTTTATCATTTCCATCATTACAAAAGCTAAGGTTTTAGACTGGACATTAGGGATTTAGTTTAGAATTCCTTGTGAACTGGAATTGTTAAAGTCATTGCATGGTGCTGAACATGAACAATACAGGTATGTAAATAGTCGAGATCAGACTCTAGGTGAACCTACACTTGAAATTAACCTCATATTAGGATTCCATTGAGAGAAAAAGAACAGTAAGTTAAATGTTTACAGATTTTGAAGGGAGAGTTGGTTTCATAGTTTCCATAGAAGCTAGTGTTATATGTTGTCTACTGAATTAGAGTAAATCTTTTATAAAATGTTATTTAACAAGGGAGGGTGCATTAAGTCTTTTCTATATGTTCTATGTTCTAGCTTCATGATAATAACATCTAAAATAACGAGCAAACCTTTCTTATGTGTGTGTGCGTGCGTGTGTCGAGGGAAGGAGGGAGGGAGGGAAGGAGGGAGAGAGAGTGAGAGAGTGCTAGGCTAGAGTGCTTTTGGAAGCATGAAGGCCTCCGTGCTTTCAAGTTATTTTACATGATGAGACTTTTAAATCAACGATCGGCTTCAGTAGGCTTCATCTAGAGTATTTGAAATATAATTTCGTGATTTTTCGATATTATTTACCTTGTGATCGGAGGAGCTCAAAAATAACAATTTAATGGTCGTTGTTAATCGTTTTCTAGTTTAAAGATGTAAAAATATCCAAAACACATGAATTTTGTTAAGTTTTTTGGTATTATATAAAACAAGATCGATTTTTCTGATCTAAAATTTTACTATTTTCTTATCACTTCTTTTGAGATTTTTATTTTTAGTCGTTGATTTTGAGCTTTTTTTATTACTAAGTAAATGATATTAGAAAATTGCGAAATTTTTTTTCTAGATACTTTCAATACACTAGATCAAGTCTAAGGGAGCTGATTGTCGATTTAGAAGTCCTATTATTTAAAACAACTTGGAAGCACGGAGGTCTCCATGTTTCTAAAAACACCACAGTTGGACTCTCTCTCTCTCTCTCTCTCTCTCTCTCTCTCTCTCTCTCTCTCTATATATATATATATATATATATATAAAGTTGAGCTAGAATGCTCTCAGTAGTAAACTGGTTCCGTTGCCACCTATTTGTTTTTGATGATGGAGCTTCTAAATCATACTACAAGCTGGTTAATAACTTCACTTTTATTCCTGCACTTCTTGGCTCCGTTTCTGATCCAAGAAGGCTGACAAATGATAAATCAGGTAGAGATGGGAATGATACTGGTAAAAAAAAAATGGATGTGTCAGATTCCGTCATTGGATGTTTCCAAGTTTGTATCCCTTTCGACTACAAGAAATTTCCCGTGCATTAAAAAAAAAGGGTAATCGAGAGAAAGTGGGAGTGATCAACACCGTTGAACATGATCTAGAACACTGGAAGTATCTAGAATCAAATTTCAAATCTTTTTGACATTATTGACCTAATGATCACAGCGTTGCAAAATTTGTAATTTTAATAGTATATATGAGTCTTTTGCTCGTTTAACGATATAAAGAAATCTAAATTAATTAAATTTTGGTTAGAAAATTTTTTAAACTATTTAAAACAATATCTATACTCTCGATCTTGATTACAAGACTCTTATCATAACTTTTTGAAGAATATTCTTTTTCAACCATTCATTTTTGTGTCCATTTGATGCACAAGAAAAGAATATCGAAAATGTATGAAATTTAATTTTTAGATAATTTAAATGGTCTAGATCATATTTAACGGTGTCAATCGTCGTTTTGGATGCTCCATCATCAAAAACAAAACGGTAGCAACATAGCCTATTTGCTACCGAGTTGAGCTAGAATACTATCGGTAGCAAATAGGCTCTGTTGCTATCGTTTTGTTTTCAATGATGGAGGCACTAGATCGATACCGTTGAGCATGATCTATACCACTTGAAGTATCAAAAAACAAAATTTCAAATCTTTTTGACAATATTGACCTAATGATCAAATGGTTGCAAAATTTATAATTTTAATGGTCAATATAAGGCGTTTTCTTGTTTAACGTCGAAAATTATCTAAATCAATTGAATTTTGGTTAGAAAATTTTTTAAACTATTTAAAACAAGATCTATACTCTTGATCTTGATTACAACTCCTATCATCACTTTTTGAAGGATGTTCATTTTTAGCTGTTCATTTTTGTGTCTACTTGATGGACAAGATAATAATATTGGAAAAGCAGAAAATTTGATTTTCAGATAGTTTAAATGGTCTAGATCAGGTTAAACGGTGCCGATTGTAGATTTGGAAGCTTTATAATCGAAAACAAATTGGTAGCAACGGAGCCCGTTTGCTACCGATTGTATTCTAGCTCATATATATATATATATATATATATATATATATATATATATATATATATATATATATATATATATATATATCTAGTCCGGCTGGAATACTATCGATAGCACCAAACAATTGGTGCTACCAAGTTTCCAGCCCTTGGATGAAAGGATGTGCGGTTGGGATTATAGTGGTCCCCTATAATTTTTACTATTCAACCAGCCACCTACCAAACCCTAGTGGACCACTATCATCCTAACCATACATTTCTTAATCCAAGGGCTAAAAAGTTGATAGCACCAATGACTTGGTGCTATCGATAGTATTCCAGCCTATATATATATATATATATATATATATATATATATATATATTGAGTCCGGCTATGCTATCGATAGCACCAAACACTTGGTTCTGCCAAGTTTTCCATCGTTAGATTTACTCATTTGACCATTTCCAACCCTTAGATCATACTATTTTCCCAACCACCCACTAAACCCTATGGGCCCACTATCATCCTAACCGCACATCCCTTCATCCAAGGGTTAAAAACTTAATAGCACCAATGACTTGGTGCTATTAATAGTATAGTAGCCTAGCTCTCTCTCTCTCTCTCTCTCTCTCTCTCTCTCTATATATATATATATATATATATATATATATATATATATATATATATATATATATGTGAGTCTTGCTACTATGCTTGTGAAAGTACAAAGTAATTGGTGCTTGTAAGTTTTCTACCGTTAGATCTATCCTTTTGACTAATTTCATCCCTTGGATCATTCTATTCTACCAACCACCCACTAAACCCATGGGGCCCACTATCATCCTAACCACACATCCTTTCATCCAAAGGTTAGAAACCCACAAGCACCAATAAGTTAATATTTTTAAAAGCATAGGAGCTCAATTACATATATATATATGTATATATGTATATATATATATATATACATGTCACGCCCCGCAGTCGAAACTGCGACCCGGGCTCGCCAACAGATCCGCCGCCTGCACGGGACTGCGACCCGGGCTCGCCAACAGATCCGTCGCCTGCACGGGACTCCCCGCACAGACGAAGCGACTAACCTGCAAGTAAGATCTATAGTTAAACAAATATCAGAGCTGAAAAGAAACTAAAGCTACAGAATCATAACTGAACATCTGAATCAACATACATCCAAAGATCCAAAATTACATAGTTCTCTCACTATGAAAAATAAATACAATCACAGACTGTCCAGTACAAAAATGAAAACTCAAAATACAGGGTACCTCTACGTCTGACTCTCAGACAGACTCGGGTAAGAAACTAGTCGGCCACGCCCTTACCTCGATCTGCTGTCTCCGCACGAGCTGAAATTGGAACAGCCGCCTCAGGAAAACCTGTCACCACATCGGGTGTGAGAACTACTGCAAAAGGTAGTTCTCAGTGGGTACCGTCACCAATATCCACGGTATGCCCACTAAGTCTACTGGAGGCAAAAACAGATAAGTATGCAGATAGATAATATAAAAGCTGGAATAAAACTACAGCTAATATGCCTCAAGTATCATGCTCAAAGGAAAAACTCATCTAAGAACATGCTATGCATCCACTCACTCACATAACCCAATCTCAGTGAGTGCCACATCGGGTCCAGTCAAGCCTGTGCCCCCTAGTGTATCAATCAGGGCGTCCCATTGGACTATCTCAGTATCACGCAAAGCGACCTTTAGTGTATCAACTAGGCGCATCACCATCATCGCATCCGGAGCGTAACTCGAGGGGAGCGATCCCACCGAGCTCAAGCGTGTCTCATCTGGCATAAAAAGCGGCATCTGCAGGCTACAATCCACGATCAAACAGATCGGAAACTCGAATGCCAACATCGCACACTCATGTCTAGGTCGGAGAACACTCCACGACTCAATCTGATATGCCCTCAAAAACCCCAAGACACTAGCAACACATCCTCTAAGTCAAATAAAATCCACTCGGTCCCCAGGCGCGAGAACATATGCACCCTGAACCCATGCCACCCCTCTGGCGATCTCAAAATTTAAAAATCATTCTTAAAAAATGCCGATTTTTATTAAAACGGTTTTCTTGATTTTTAAAATAGTCCAGGTGCAAATATGATGCCAACTAACCATGAAATGTAGTGTCATACTGTACCAGGAGTATACTAAAAATAATCTGGGGTTCCGATATATTTTCTGTAATTTTCTAGGTAACTATCAGATTTATCAACTGTAAAAATAGACATACTAGACATGATCAACATGCATACAGAAGCATTAGAGGGCATTCCATACAGTTTGGAAGAGTTTCCAACCCACCTAGAATACTTTTCGTAGGCAAAGTCGAAGTCGGGGAAGCGCCGAACCCTCAATCTGCCGAAACTATCGAAACTGCACCCCGCGCACGCGGACACTGTCGAGTGCCTCGGAAAATCCCCTGAAGCTCAAAGCAGCCTCCCAAGTTCTCTGCAAAAAAAATTCCTGCGCGCTCCGGCCCGCTCCGCTGCCAGCCCACAGCACGCACGCACCCTCGTCGGCTCCGCGCAGTGTCACACCGGAAACCACAACCCACGCAACAAGCTGCTCCTTATGGCGAAGTGGAAAAAGATATGGCGAAGTGGAAAAAGAGGGAAGGAAAGCAACCAAATCCAAGCTCAAAATCTCACTCAAAATCAATAGAAGAATCCAAAAATCCAAACTTGGAGAAACATCAAACTCACCTAGTATGCAGCCTGATGCGCGCGCGCAACTCCGCTCAATCTCCTCTCAACAGGACAAGCACCAACACTTGATCTATCCTTTCTTCTCTTCTTCTCTTCTTTTCTCTGGTTGTAGTGGAGAAGGAGAGGTGGCTAGCTATTTAATGAAGGTGGCGAGGGGTGGTCGGTGCAGGGGGGTAGCTGGAAGGTGAAATGACGGAAAAACGCTCACTAAAAATCAAGAAATTGCTTAATTCCCGAATTCTGGAGGCTGGGGTACCGGTACTCCCCTTTCAGTACCGGTACCCAACACCCTGTTCCGGAACACGGGGCCCGGTTTCGGAACCAAGCCATCAGTTCCGGAACCCAGCATCCAGTTCCGAAACTCCAAGCTCCCAAGGCCCATTTGCCGGCTGATGCTCCTGTTGCTGACGCCACCAACTCACTTTTCACCCCGGAGGCTCCCGCATCGGTCCGAAACCTCCCGAACTCCACTGTAATCATAAAATACACATGTCCCAAGTGGTATCCACCCACCATGCACAACTGCGGAGTCGGTGCTCTACACCCAAATCCGGTACTCTACATCTCCCCTCCTTAAAAGGGTTTCGTCCTCGAAACCAAAAAGAATTCAAATCGCAGGAGGGTGCCTCAAATAAATGGGGACAGAAAATCCTCAACTCATCCTCAGGCTCCCAGGTGGCCTCTCGCTCATCATGATGGCTCCACAGGACCTTCACAAAAGGTATGACCCGATTGCGCAATTCTTTTGTCTCCTGGGCAAGAATTCGCATCGGTCGCTCCTGATAGCTCAAATCCTCATCCAACTCCAAGGAAGTGAAGTCCAAAACATGCGAGGGATCAAAAACATACTTTCTCAGGACGGATACGTGAAATACATCATGGGTGCCTGCCAAACGCGGCGGTAGCGCAACTCGGTAAGCAACTAGTCCAATGCGCTCTAACACCTCAAACGTACCAATGAACCGCGGACTGAGCTTTCTGCGCACTCCAAAACGGCGTATCCCTCGAGATGGCGAGATTTTATGAAAAACATGGTCTCCAACTTGAAACTCTAAATCTCGCCGCCTCCTATCGGCATAACTCCTCTGCCGGCTCTGGGCGGTCACCAAATGTCGCCGAATGACCTTGACCTTTTCTTCAGCTTCCATAAGCAAGTCAGGCCCCAAGGTCTTCCTTTCACCCACGTCACTCCAAAATAATGGCGATCGACATTTCCGTCCATACAATGCTTCGTAGGGCGCCATCTGAATGCTCGCCTGGAAGCTATTGTTGTAAGCAAACTCAGCCAATCTCAAATGTCGATCCCAGCTGCCGCTAAAACTCAGGACACATGCTCTCAACATATCGTCAAGAGTCTGAATGGTCCGCTCAGACTGTCCATCAGTCTGTGGGTGAAAGGCAGTACTGAAATGAAGCTGGGTCCCCAAGGCCGTTTGCATGCTCCTCCAAAAATGCGAAGTGAACCTCGGGTCCCTATCAGACACAATCGAAGCCGGTACTCCATGCAGCCTCACGATCTCATCCATGTACAATTGTGCCAATCTCTCCAGAGTCCAACTCGACTGTATCGGCAGAAAATGGGCTGATTTGGTCAATCGATCCACAATCACCCAAAATAGTGATAAAAGACTCAAATTTCAAATCAGAAGTATTGAACTTATTCTTGATGTTGAAGTAAGATTTTCTATTGAAGTTTCACCTAATTTGAATTGTTCTACATTGTTGAATTTACAAACGTGCCACATTAGCCGTTAAAATAGTCATTTTTGAGATTCTTTGCTCGCTTGGTAAATGATGTCGAAAAATTATAAAATTTAGTTTCTAAATAGTTTTAATAGCGTATATCATGTCTAACGGAGCCGATCGTCGAATCGGATGCCCCATCATCGAAAACAACTTACAAGCATAGAAGCGTCCGTACTTTAATATATATATATATATATATATATATATATATATATATATATATATATATATAACTTCGAAAGCTTGAAAGCCTCCGTGCTTGTAAATTGTTTTCGATGATGAGACATCCGATTCGGTGGTCTGTTTCGTTATACTTGATCTACAATGTTGGAACTATCTAGAAACCAAATTTTATAATTTTTTGATTTAATTTGCCTAGTCAACAAGTAGCCCCAAAATGAATGACCGAAAATAAAAATCTCATAAAAAATAGTGATAAAAGATTCAAATTTCAAGTCGGAAGTATAGATCTTACTTTTGATGTTAAGTAAATTTTTTTATTAAAGTTTCATCTAATTTGGATTGTTCTACATCGTTGAACTTATAAATATGTCACATCGGTTGTTAAAATAGTGATTTTTGAGACTCTTCGATCACTTGGTAAATGATGCCGAAAAATTATGAAATTTAGTTTCTAAATAGTTCTAATAGCGTAGATCATACCTAACGGAGCCGATCGTCGAATTGGATATCCGATCGTCGAATTGGATGTTCGATCGTCGAAAACAACTAACAAGCACGGAGGCCTCTATACTTTCGAAAGCACAGGAGACGTACTCATATATATATATATATATATATATATATATATATATATATATATATATATATATATATATATATATACTGATTTGTTTTCAATGATTGAGCTTCCAAAACGACGATCGACACCGTTAAATTTGATTTAGACCATTTAAACTATTTGAAAATTAAATTTCATGCTTTTTTGATATTATTTTCTTGTCGATCAAGTGGGCAAAAAAATAAACGGTTGAAAATGAATATCTTTTTAAAAGTGATGATGGGAGTCGTGTATTCAAGATCAAGATTATAGATCTTGTTTTAAATAGTTTAAAGAATTTTCTAACCAAAATTCAATCGATTTAGATTTTTTTACACCGTTAAACGAGCAAACGCCTCATATTTACCATTAAAATTATAAATTTTGCAATCCTTTGATCATTTGTTTAATGATGTCGAAAAGATTTGGAATTTGATTTCTAGATACTTCCAGTGGTTTAGATCATGCTCAACGGTGCCGATCATCGATTCAGAGGCTCTATCATCGAAAGCAAATCGGTAGCAACAGAACTCGTTTGCTATTGATAGTTTTTTAGCCCAACTATATATATATATATAGAGAGAGAGAGAGAGTGTGCGATTGGTATGCTTTTATTAGCATGTTGCCTTCTGTGCTTATAAGTCGTTTTCGATGTTGGGACTTCCGAATCGACGATCGGCTTCGTTAAACTTGATTAAGAGTATTTGAAGTACCTACAATATAAATTTCTTGATTTTTCGATATCATTTGTCTAGTGATCGAAATGGTTCAAAATCAACGGCTAAAAATAAAAATCTGACAAAATGTGATGATATGACACTAAAATTTTAGATCAAAGCTATTAATCTTGTTTTATATAGTATAAAGAATTTTCTATCAAAATTTCACGTGATTTGGATATTTTTATATTGTTAAACTAGCAAACGGCTCACCACGACTATTAAAATTGTTGATTTTGAGCCCCTTCGATCTCTAGGCAAATGATATCGAAAAATTGCGAAATTTATTTTTTAGGTACTTCAAATACTCTAGATCATGTCTAACGGAGCCGATAGCCGATTCAAAAGTCCCAACATCGAAAACAACTTATAAGCACGGAGGGCTCCATGCTTATAAAAGCATACCAACCTAACTCTCTCTCTCTCTCTCTCTCTCTCTCTCTCTCTCTATATATATATATATATATATATATATATATATATATATATATATATATATATTGAGTTCGGCTATGGTGCTTTTAAAAGCACCAAGGATTTGGTGCTTATAAATTTTTCACTGTTAGATCTATCCCTTTAATTAATTCCATCCCTTAGATCATACTATTCCACTAACCACCTACTAAGTCCTTGGGGACCACTATCATCCTAACCGCACATTCCTTAATCCAAGGGCCGAAAACAAGCGCCAATGACCTTTTCAAAGCATAGGAGCTCAAATATATATATATATATATATAAAGTCCGGCTACTATGTCCGGCTTCTATGCTTGTACAAGCACAAAGCAATTGGTGCTTGTAAGTTTTCTACCGTTAGATCTACCATTTTGACTAATTTCATCTCGTAGATCATTCTATTCCACCAACCACTCACTTAAACCAAGGGGCCCACTATCATCCTAGCCACATATCTTTTCATCCAAGGGCTAAAAACCTACAAACACCAATGACTTGATACTTTTAAAAGCATAGGTGCTCAATTTTATATATATATATATATATATATATATATATATATATATATATATATATATATATATATAGAATTGAGCTCCTATGCTTGTAAAAGCAAGTTATTTGTGTTTGTGAGTTTTTTACTCTTGGATGTAGGAATGTGCGGTTAAGATGATGGTGGGCCCCTTGGGTTTTGTTGGTGGCTGCTAGAATAGTATGATCTAAGGGGTAGAATTAATCAAAGGGTTAGATCTAACCGTAGAAAACTTACAAGCACCAATTGCTTAGTGCTTGTACAAGCACAATAGCCGGACTCTCTCTCTCTCTCTATATATATATATATAGAAGAGAGAGAGAGAGAGAGAGAGAGAGAGAGAGAGAGAGAGAGAGAGAGAGAGTCCGGCTACTATACTATCGGTAGCATGGAGGCCTCCGTGCTACCAACTTGTTTTCAATGATGCGGCTTTCGAATCAACAATCGGTTCCATTAGACTTGATCTACGCTATTGGAAATATTTGCAAACCAAATATCATATTTTTTCAACATTATTTGAGTAGTGATCAAAAGGTCTCAAATTTGACAATTTTAATGGCTGATGTGACACGTTAGTGAGTTTAGCGTAATAGAACAATTCAAATTTGGTAAAATTTTAATAAAAAATTTTCTTCACTATTTAGAGCAGGATCAGAATCTCTGATACAAAATTGAAGTTTTATATCATTATTTTTTATGAGATTTTTATTTTCAACCATTCATTTTTAGACTATTCATTTGATATATAAACGATACCGAAAAATCATGAAAGTTGCTTTGTAGATATTTCTAATAACGTAGATTAAGGCTAATGAAATCGATAGTCAATTCAGAAGCCGCATCATTGAAAACAATTTGGTAGCATGGAGGCTTCCGTGCTATCGATAGTATAGTAGGCTCTCTCTTTCTATATATATATATATATATATATAAAGAGAGAGAGAGAGAGAGAGTAGGACTTGTATGCTATTAGGAGCACGGAGGTCTCCGTGCTGCTAAGCTGTTTTCGATGATTAAACTTCCGAATCGACGATCAGCTCCGTTAGACTTGATATAGCGTATTTGAAGTATTTACAAAATAAATTTTGTGAATTTTTTATATCATTTACCTAATAATTAAAAGGGTTCAAAATCAACAATTTTTAATAGTTGATGTGTGCCATTTGCAATATTAATAGTGTAGAACTATTCAAATCAGATGAAATTTTGATTGAAAATTCTTTATGCTATGTGCAGCAAGATCAATATCTCTGATCGAAAATTTTAGTGCTATATCATAACTTTTTGTGAGATTTTTATTTATAGCCGTTGATTTTGAGTTCTTTTGATTACTAGGTAAATTATATAAAAAAAGGGCAAAATTTAGGTGCTTCAAATATGTTAGATCAATTCTAACGTAGCCGATCATCGATTCGGAAGTTTTATCATCGAAAACGGCTTAGAAGCATGGAAGCCTCCGTGCTCCTAATAGCACACTAGTCCTACTATATATATATATATATGAGTAGGATTTGTGTGCTAATCTGTTGTCGATAATGGAACTTCCGAATTGATGGTCGACTCCGTTAAAGTTGATCTAACGTACTTGAAGTATCGGGAAAGTAAATTTTGTGGTTTTTTGATATCATTTACCTTATGATCGAAAGGGTTCAAAATCAACAATTTTTAATTTTTGATGTGTGCCATTTTCAAGTTTAATGGTGTTGAAGTATTCAAATTAGATGAAATTTTGATTGAAAATTTTTTATACTATATGCAACAAGATCAATATCTTTGATCGAAAATTTTAGTACTACATAACATTTTGTAAGATTTTTATTTTTAACCGTCAATTTTTTGTCCTTTCGATAAGTAGGTAAATGATAACGAAAACCACAATTTATTTTTTGGATACTTCAAATATATTCGATTAAGTCTAACGGAGCCAATCGTTTATTTGGAAGTTCTATTATCAAAAACAGCTTAGGAGCATGGAGGCCTCTGTACTCCTAATAGCACAACAACCCTACTCTCTCTCTCTCTCTCTCTCTATATATATATATATATATATATATATATATATATATATATATGCATAGTATAGTAGCCAAGTTTTATAGAGTCCGGCTACTATGCTAATGATAGCACCAAACACTTGGTGCTACCAATTTTTCCACCGTTAGATCTATCATTTTCACCATTTTCATCCCATAGATCATACTATTCCACTAACCACCCACTAAATCCTTGTTGGACCACTATCATCCTAAGTGCACATTACTTTATTCAAGGGCCGAAAATCTAATAGCACCAATGACTTGGTGCTATTAATAGTATAGTAGCCTAGTTCTCTCTCTCTCTCTCTCTCTCTCTCTATATATATATATATATATATATATAGTTGAGTTGGAATGCTATCAGTAGTAAATGGGCTTCGTTGCCACCTATTTGTTTTCAATGATAGAGCTTCCAAATCGACGATCGGCACTGTTAAATATGATCTAAACCATTTAAACTATTTGGAAATTAAATTTCATGTTTTTTCGATATTTTTTTCTTGTCCATCAAGTGGACACAAAAATGAACTGCTAAAAATAAATATCCTTCAAAAAGTCATGATAAGAGTCTTGTAATCAAGATCGAGAGTATAGACTTTGTTTTAAATAGTTTAAAGAATTTTTTAACCAAAATATAATTGATTTAGATTTCTTTAAACCGTTAAAAGAGCAAACGTCTCATATCTGCTATTAAAATTATAAATTTCGCAACCCTTTGGTCATTAGGTCAATGATGTCGAAAAGATTTGAAATTTGATTTCTAGATACTTCCAGTGGCATAGATCATGTTCAACGGTACCGATCATCGATTTGGAAGCTCTATCATCGAAAACAAATGGGTGGCAACGGAGTTCGTTTGCTATTGATAGCATTCCATCTCAACTCTCTCTCTCTCTCTCTCTCTCTCTCTATATATATATATATATATATATATATATATATATATATATATATATATATATATATAGTCCGGCTACTATGCTATCGATAGCACCAAGCACTTGGTGCTTCCAAGTTTTCTTCCGTTAGATCTACCCCTTTGATCATTTCCACCCTTTAAATCTTACTATTTCCCCAACCACCCACTAAACCCTAGGGGCCCACTATTATCCTAACCACACATCTCTTAATCCAAGAGCTAAAAACCTAATAGCACCAATGACTTGGTGCTATCGATAGCATAATTGAGCTCCTATGCTTTTAAATACTAAGCCATTAGTGTTTTTAAGTTTTTAACCCTTGGATGAAAGGATGTGCTGTTAGGATAATATTGGGCCCCTTGGGTTTAGTGGGTGGTTGGTGGAATAGCATGATCTAAGGGGTGAAATTAGTCAAATGGATAAATCTAACGGTAGAAAACTTACAAGCACCAATTGCTTTTTACTTTTAAAAGCATAGTTGCCGGACTCTATATATATATATATAAGTTCGGCTACTATACTATCAATAGCACCAAGTACTTGGTGCTATCATGTTTTCTGCCGTTAGATCTATTATTTTGACCATTTCCACTCTTTAGATCATACTATTCCACCAACCACCCACTAAACCCTAGGGGACCTCTATCATCCTAACCGCACATCCCTTCATCCAAGGGTTGAAAACCTAATAGCAACAATGACTTGGTACTATAAATATTATAGTAGCGTATAGCGTAATTCTATATATATAGAGAGAGAGAGAGTGAGTCCAACTTATGTGCTTTTAAAAGCACGGAGGCCTTCGTGCTCCCAAGTTGCTTTTGATGTTGGGGCTTCTAAATGGACGATCGGCTCTGTTAAACTTGATCTAGAATATTTGAAGTATCTAGAAAATAAATTTTGCGATTTTTCGATATCATTTACCTAGTAATCGAAAGGGCTCAACATCAACGGCTGAAAATAAAAATCTCACAAAATGTGATGATATGATACTAAAATTTTAGATCAAAGATATTGATCTTGTTTAATATAGTATAAAGAATTTTTTTTAAAAATTTACGTGATTTGAATATTCTTACATCGTTAAACTTGCAAACGGCTCACCACAACTATTAAAATTATTAATTTGGAGTCTCTTTGATCACTAGGCAAATGATATAAAAAAATCACGAAATTTATTTTTTAGTCCTTTTAAATACTCTAGGTCAAGTTTAACGGAGCCGATCATCCATTCGGAAGTCCCAGCAGTGAAAACAATTTGAGAGTATGGAGGCCTCCGTGCTTCTAAAAGTACACAAGCCTAGCTCTCTCTCTCTCTCTATATATGTGTATAGTGGCTCTGCGCTACCAAATTGTTTTTGACGACGGGACATCCGAATCGACAATCAGCATCATTAGGCATGATTTACGCAATTGGAACAATCTAGAAACCAAATTTCATATATTTTTTACATCATTTAATTAGTGATCCAAATCAACGGCATAGAACTTAAGCATAAACGAAAAGAAATAGGATATACAGTACCAAAAGTACATTAGTTATACAATACCAAATGTGATGTACTCTGGGAGCAATGCTCGCTAAGCAGCATGCTTTGCTACCTACAATGAAGAGTCATGTTTGTGGTTGTTCCGTTATGCAGTCTCTATCCATTGTGCTACGAACCTAATTAGAATTTAAAGATGCGATGATAGTCGTTATTCGTGAAACATTTGATTTATGGAAATAATGTCTTATATTGGTTAATTAGCCTATATAGCCATGATAATCATCTTGAATTCCAATTATTCTCTCTTTTTTTAATTTTTATCTATATTTTTTATGTATGTTCATGGCAACAGTCTGCCACAATGTTTTTGCAGGTCAGAGAAATCACCGGTAACCTGGAGTTTATAATAGAAACAGTGCAGTTATCAACTGTGGTCGAGCTACAGGTATCCTGTTTTAGTCTATTTCGTTATTAACATTTTTCTGAACTCTTGCTGCGACATTTATTCACATCATTTGGCAGACTATGGACATTTTCTGAAGGAATTCTCGTTCTCATTATACAAACTAAGTCCCGACTAATGCCTCTTTTAAAGATTGCTTTAGGGTAGGACATCAATGATGCACAGAAACTTAAATATGCTGTTGTGTTCTATATAATTTCGTGAATCTCTTTAGGTAGTTTGGATGAGAGATAACAGAGATAAGTTCGTCTATTTTAAATCTTTTACTATTCGGGTATCACTGTTTGACATTAGAGTGTCAATGTAATGAGGAGGGATAGTTGTAATGGTTAAGGGCCCAAGTTAAAGCGAGGAACCAACCGGATTATCCTAGAAAGCCTGAATTAGCAGAACAACTATCCACAGCCACGTATCAGCTGTGTTTGACAGAATGAGGGATAACTTTAACCCTTATTGTCTCTGAAATGAGAGCAACCATAATGTTAAACTACTCGTTTTGTGTCTGCGGATTTCTTTTCTTTCTTACTATCTCTTTTGCTCTTATGTAGGGAGATAAGATAAGGAGGCGCAATGACTGGATGAATTGGGTGCTTCCCCATCCTAACAATATTATTCCTGCTTCTGGTCCATCCTCTCCTGCAACTCCTAATGTGGATACTCTTTCTGCTCATTTTCAAACTGTTGGACTGGATGTGATGAACATTCGAAGTAGCACGAGGGGACCAACTCGTGCAGATTCAATTCTTAACCGATCAGCATCTGGTAATAATCTAAACACCCGGCCAGAAATGGGGGACATTCACGGCAATGGGGTGAGCCATGCTTTTACTGGGCATGCTGATTCAAGTGAACCAAATTCTGCAAGGAGTTTAGCCAGGAGCGACACCTTGTAAGTTTTAGTTTAAGAAAATTCTGTGGAGGGGACATATGTTGCGAAGGGATCAAAAGAAGTTTGGGAGAGGATCCGCTGGTTCAAGTAGTATGTTTTCCTTATTTAGTCATGGGCGTAATAAACAACATTTTTTTTAAAAAAGAACTAAATGCAAACAAAGACACAAACTATAAGAATTAGAGAAAATTAAAACAAAAATTGAAGATAGGGGGAGAATTAAGCCAACAATAAGGTGTGTTTTATCTTATGGTTTAAGTGGTGGTTCTTTCGGATGGTGGTTTCTTATTACGGCGGTTGCCTGTTATCTGTTCCCATAAGACTTCAGCTTGGCTGCAAACCTCCAACCTCTTTTTTTTGTGGGGGGGTCTGAACTGTCATTTTGAGAGTCGGATAAGATGAGCAACAGGTTCGGCTGCTTTCTTTTTCAGATCCTTCTAGAGACTCATTTTTTAATTCATCTTTCTTTCGTCTTTTTATTATCATTTCACCTTAAAAAAATGCATAAATTAAGTACTTACTGCTAGACAGCTATCAGATACTGTAAAAATCTATCTTTTATTTGGACTATGAATTTGTTCTTTTCTATTCACTGTGGGTCTAAGCTTATTTTAGTTATAGAAACTTGTCTATAGTTTGCTATTCCTTCTCTTGTTTATCTTTCGATGTGCTTGTTTATCTCTAGGATACCAATCAGCTGCTGTAATCATGCATTCAAAATGTACATTTCTTACATCCCTTGTATGGTCTTTGTACTGGCTTCACAGGATTGGGGATTGCACTCTGAGCTTTTTGTTTTTATAGCAAAAAGGCACCCTACGGGGACTCTCTTTGTGATTATTCCGTTTTAGATTTTGTTAATATTTATCATTCCTGACATTTGGATGGAGTCAATATCAGTTACTGAGGTTGGAGAATTAAACACGAAACTTGGGTTTTAGGGTTGATTTTTATGGCAGTAGAATTTACCCTGGTGAATCCTCCAAATAATTTGCTATTTGAGCTGCATTCAAATGGTTTGTCCTGTCTACAGCAGTGGATGCAATTAGATTGGAAAAGAAGGCGTCAGTTAGCTTCTGGAATCCAGTTTTTCTTTTTGGTTTTTTCCCTGGGTAAAAGAGCTAGTTATATCATATTGTTTTACTACTGTTTCCTTACATCTGGTAGTTATCAGAGCTTAGAAAGAGCAGCATAAATTGTAATCAACAGTGTAGGACTGGTTAAACAGATGAGATAGCTTAATAGGGTGGCCGCAGCTTTTCTCCTGATTATATTCTCTTTCTTGTTAGGACGTTTTTAGGTTGTAGTGCCCTTACTGCTCAGGAAATGCTTTATCACGGGAAAGTAGTGTTACAGCGAAAAGCTCAACTGTGTCCCTAACTGCGAGTTGTGCTTGTGTTCAACAGTGGTGTTACCCGTGTCAATTTAAAAATAATATAAATCTCTGTAATAGGACCTTAACTAGATGTGCTAAACGTTTGACTTTTTGATTGTGTTGTGACATTCTTGGGGTAAACAAGTTTGAGCTGTTACAAGGTTGGATTTCTCTCAGAAACCTTATGTCATGTTGGTTGTGTTTGAGTCATTTGATCATGCATGTGTCAGAAATTGCTACCCCTAGCTGGTCTTAGATCCTGCAAGTTGCTCGGAGCCATGTCCTGACTGTAGGTTTTGTTCTATGGCTGCTGACCTTTTATTTTCTGTGAACTCTTTCAAAACTTTGGCCTCCAGGCTCCATCCTGATGAAGTGAAGCATTTGATCCCCAGAACTTCTGCAAGTGTTAAAATTATCCTTATAATGACCAACTTTCATGTTCATCGGCAGGCATGATGATGTGGATGCCGGGTAAAAGACCTGAAGCATCGTTTGCTTGAAAATTTGCCATCAAACTCTCTTTTTAATATTCGTCCTAGTAGCCTCTTGAACAGAAACTTGTAACTTTCCCTTTTTTTTCTTCTTTTCAAATTAGTATTTCTGTTATCAGATGCTCTTTTAACGTAAAAAGGAATAACTTGGCAACAAGTTTTCTTCCAGAAGATGCATATATGGCATTCAGGCCATCGTTCTCGTTCTTGTTAAGTGGACTTAAACAGTTGATGACGGTGGCATCCAATTTGGTATACAGAAGTTCCAAGGGGTCGATGAATATCCAGTTGAGAAGAATAAGGGCTAAAGTAAAACATATGTAGTAGTTGTATAGGGGCTAACAATGCAATTTATCTGTTTGTATACCTTTAATTCCTTTTAGATCTTTTCAATGTTCTTTGCTAGACTCATAAATGATCACCTTGATACTTCAATGGCATAGTTCGGTGTTTTCTGTGTT
>CM055069.1:23424979-23471057 GCA_029204045.2 Tillandsia leiboldiana | reverse complement strand
ACAGCGAAAACTCCCACAAGGGATGCTGATAACTGTAATCACATCATGCTGAACAATAATAACTGATCCTTATAATATCATGCAACGTAAGATAGGGAAATACTGTAATCACTGAACAGGAGTATGCTGAAGTAATTGGACTGCAATCATCACTAGCTAATGACCAATCGGGCAAGATAAAAGTTCAGGTATAATTTAAGCATGCAGAATAGAAGAGTAATAAACTACTATACTGAAAGAAAGACAAGAGAGCTCAAGGAATAGGACTAGGGCTTGAAATAATCACAGGAGTCCGACCAAACACACGGTACCCCATAGGTGACGATATGATAAAGCCCGACCCCCGAAGCACCCCACCTTAGTGTAGGTGGTCACGAAATCCGCTAGACAGCTCACGCGCTGGCTCCTTGCTGCTGGACCAGGATCACAAATGCTGATAAAAAACATACTCACTCATACCCACCCACTGACTCACTGTGTGAAGAATGGCTAAACTGGGAACTTTGCTAAAGTTCCGAGATTCGCCGGAAATTCCGGTAATCCGCAGATCGACCAACTATGGTCCGAATAGTGCCTATAGGTTTCCGAATTTAACAAAACTTCATGTGCTGCCCCGGAACGCTTAGCTTAAGACATTCGTGCAGTTAAAATCCATTGGCGCAACTCAAGACTCAACTAGTGTCACAAATACAGAAATCACTACCGAAAATCCAACTTTGGCTCTGAAAGTCGTCGACATGAAATGGAAGTCACTGGAACAGCCATAATAGCGTCAGGAATAACCAGGACAGCTAGCAATGATAATTGATCATTCCAATATCTCGAAATACGTGATTTGCGCTGAAACGCCGATAAACTGACAACTTCGCCAATTTACAGTTCGGGAATCGATTTTCACTCAACGAAAGCCACTGGACCTCAGACGAAAAGTCTAGAGGACACGTACACATTGCCTGAAGAAGCCCATGTGGTCACAATTGCAAAAAAAATCCCTAGGTTTACGAGAAATTACATAAGACCTCCTCAATTTACGATGTTTTGACTTGTTAACAAAATCTTAGGACTTTCGGGCTGATCCGAGGGCACCAGTAGATGGGTCTCGATGCACTGAACACCATGCTCACTAATTGGAGGTGACACAAAGCCCGCAAACAGCAATGGTGCAACTAAAAGTATTCAACTAAGGCTCAAGTTGCTACTGTGACTTAATGACCAACCGATTGCATATTGTAGCGTACCAGATCTTGGTGTATTAGCAAGTATGAGTAAAAAATGGTAGGAAATACCATTTCTGTTGAGCTTAGAGAGGTAATTAAGTTAAACTGTGGCTGCCCGTCAAATTTGAGCGAAAACGGGCGAGAAACGGACGAGAACGGACGAAAACGGCGAAACTGGGCTTGGGCCCAAGTTTCGGACGCCCGAAAGTGGGTTCCGGGCGCCCGGAAAGTACTGTAGCAAACCGGTTATTCGGACTACAGCGAACCGGTCTTTGCACTGTAGCGCCCGCAACGCCGTTACGGCCTTCAGAAGAGGAGCGCCCCGAAAGTTACTGTAGCAGCGCCCGAATCCCGAGTTGGCACGATCCCGAGGCAGTTGGCACGGATCCCGAGAGAGTTGGCACGGATCCGAGCACTGGCGTGAATCCCGAGGCAAGGCTTGCGCGCGCGGCGCACTGGGGCGCGCGGGGGTAGCTGGGGAACGCCACGTGGCGTCTCCCCATTGGACGCAGCAGCCGAGGCGGCAGGGCCGCGCAGGGAAGGCGCGCGGGCCTTGGCGCGGTACCAGCGTGGAGGCCACGTGTCGGCCTCCCATTGGGCGGTCAGCGCGACGCGACGCACTGACGTGACGCGATGCACCTACCGCGGGCGTGGGTGCGTTCCACGTGGCGACCCCTGATTGGCCGCCGCTGTTCAGTGGTCGCGGTGCACGGGTCCAGGGACACGTGTCGTCCCCTGGTTGGCCGAGCAAGGGTGACGTGGCGCCCAGCTGGCGCTGCGTGGACGCGTGGACCCCGGCGGGCCGGTTACTGTAGCCGCCCGGAAGTTTTCGGGCGCCCGAAAGTCGGGTTTTGGCCTATAAGGGCCCGAATGGCCCCATTTTTCCTCCTTTCTCCTTTTTGGCTTCACCGAGCGCGCGGGGAGGGGAGGAGGGCGATTCCGTGGCGGGGTTTTCGAGGATGCACGAGCGCGCCGTGGACCCCGTGAAGCGCGCAAGGTGTTTCAAAGAGCCTAGTGGACGTGTGGACGACGCGACGATGTTGAGGTAGGTCCCGTATGTCATTTTGCGGTATTTTTGTCGCAGTTTTTAGATTTCCTCTTTGGACGTTGGATTTGACCCCATGCCGTTGTGCGTGATAGGGACTGAGTTCTACTATGCCGTTTTACTACGTGAAGTGTCGCCAGGCATTTCGTCGCGCACCGTTTTGCGTGCAAGCTCGCGAAGGACATGCACCGTTTTGCGTGCGGACTCGACGAACGTGCAATGTTTAGAGCGCAAACTCGAAAAGCGTGCACCGTTTTGCGTGCAACATTGAAAAAGAAACGTGCACCGTTTTGCGTGCAAATTGAGGTACGTGCTCCGTTTTGGTGCGTGCAAGTTGGATTGTCGTGCACCGTTTTGCGTGCAGACTCTAATGTTGCACACCGTTTTGCGTGCAGGGCTAGAAGAATGTGCACCGTTTTGCGTGCAACCCTACAGTGAAGCGTGCACCGTTTTGCGTGCAGATGTGAGGTACGTGCACCGTTGTGCGTGCAGGTCGTGTTGTCGCGCACGTTTTGCGTGCCGTCACTAATGTGATGCACCATTTGCGTGCAGGTTCAGTGGACGTGCACCGTTTTGCGTGCAAGCTCGAGAAAACAAGAGAAAATGCGCGGAGACCAATTGCAAGTGTCTACAAGCAATTGGGGGCAATCCAAGGTGGGGGATTCTGCCGAAACTGGGTGACCTCTCCCCTTGCTCCTTTGCTTTCGATTTAGAAGCATGATAGTAGACTCTTAGAGGCGTTAGGTAATTATGATTAAGATCGCATGTGTGGATGACACAGATGAAAAGTGCAACTGTTGGTTGCCAGTGATAGAGGATTAAATGTGCATGTGTAAAAGGACACAAATGAAAAGTGCAACTATTGGTTGCCAAAGATATATGATAAAGATGCATGCTTAGAGGTAGATACTATTTTATGAATGAGATGAAAATAATTGCATGCATGAAAGTGATTAGCCATTGATGATTGTGATCATGTTAGGGTACAACCCTAGGAATCATGTGACATAAGGGAAAAGGACATGTTGGTAGTAAGACTAGGAGAAAACCTAGTTTCAGGGTTCACTGAGTGACATCAAAACTTAGGAGCTTATCCTAGGATTGGACGTGTGGCATTGTCTTAAGTGATAACCTAAGGACACTGGATAGAGTGATCAACATAGAGTCAAGGACTCTAGGATGAGTATGACATTGAACTTAGGTAAAGAGAACCTAAGGTGATATAGAGGAGTTAAACTCACAGACAGAAATTATAGTCAGTGTAACTCTAAGATAAAAGTGGATCAGGAAATTAGAGTCAGTGTAACTCTAAGATAAAAGTGGATCAGGAAATTAGAGTCAGTGTAACTCTAAGATAAAAGTGGATCAGGAAATTAGAGTCAGTGTAACTCTAAGTTAAAAGGGAAATGGGAAAATAGAGTTAAGTTAACTCTAGGATTCAGTGAGGAATCAGGAAAGTGGGACAGGATCCCAAGGTTAAAGAATCAGAAAAATATAACCTAGAAAGTCACGGGGTGTCCGGGCAAATGGACAATAACTTTAACTTCAATTTGAGTTAAATGAATAAAAGAGAAATGTTTAAAGAGTCCAGAAGACTCTCTAGTTACCCGTAAGGCAAGACCTAGGGTAAGGGATGAAAAACTTGGTTAATAAGCAAGACAAGCAAATTGCTAAAAGAAAGAGAACAGAAAGAAAATGCAGATGGTGCATTGTGATGAGACTCGTCAGTTTGGGAGCAGACTCCTTGGGCAGTGACCCGTTGGACGAGATACCTTTGGAAAACCAAAGGAAATAGTGATAGTAATTGCCAGTGGCAATGTGAGCTGAAGGCTCGAGTGAGAAAGAAAAGAAAAGCAAGTGCTTAAGAGTAAAGATAAAGACAAATGCATAAGTGCAGAAAAGGGCTGAGTGCCCAGAGGAAAGGAAATGAAAGATAAGAAAAGATAATAAAACGGGCGTGCCTTCGAAGGTTGAAATGTGGGTCTGCGGGACGTAAAGGGCTTGCCCTCTCCCCGGCGCACCAGGATCGGACGTAAAGGGCAGTGCCCTCTCCAGATCGGTGGCCCGAAGAACACATTTACTTCGTAGGACGGGGTAACACTTGCGGGTGTTATCGGCAACCTCAGAAATCCTTGTCTTATAGTAGCATGACTACTGGGCTGGGGCCCGTGGGACAAGAATTTCCGAGGGTTAACTTTAACTAAACCACCAGAATGTAAAAAGAATAAAGTGGCAATAGAGTGGCCAAGGTGGCCGGGTTAGTGTGACCCTGTATACAGCGGCATAGTGACCGAGTTGGTGGATAATTGCCTCGTATGGCTAGACAGAGTAGTGTTGGGTCGTTGAGTATACACAGATAGTGTAGTGACCTATTTTATGCATATCAGTATTTTATATTGAGGTTATAGTTTTCCTAGCAGTCTATTATTATTGCTTCCATTGGACCAAGTGGTGTGGGACATTCTTTCTCGGTAGTTGAACCCACTGGGAACTTTTAAGTAGTTCTCACACCCGCGGGTGACCATTTTTTCAGGTACGGATACAGCGGTCGAGACGGACGACAGGGGCAAGAGCCCAGCAGCATAGTGACCTAGAGGGTCTAGCAGAGGTACCATTCTTTTATGTTTCGAGTGAACCATGTATTGTGAGGAAAAGAATTGTAATATTATTTAATTGAATGTTGAGAGATGTAAAATGTAATAAAGTTTATTATGGTTCATTCTTGTCATGCTTTCATATCTGCTTAAACTATTTGTTTATTGAATGAAAGTTTTAAATTAGTAGTGATCTTACTCTGATATTATAGCTCATCATACACATTGTTTTGATTCGAGATGGATGTTACCGTTCCTTTCGGGTAGCGAGAGGTCGTGCCCGATTGGCGGGTCTGTTGGCGTGCCCGAACCGACCAAATTGGCGGGCTCGGGGCGTGACACATATATTAGGTGAGCATCATGTTCACAGGACTGAGGAGGTTCGGAGGCTCACCTTCGGGGTGCTGCAAGGCTATCAAAACAGTGAATAAAGCAAGGTGGCTCTAGGTCAAGCCTCCTAAGGCTTAGGTTGTTAGAAGTAATTAACCACCCAACCAAACTCTGCTCTAAGGTGAGCATCAAGCTCAGGAGGTTGAGTGGAGTCGAGGGCTCAGCATCAGGGAGTTGCAGGGTCGCCGGAGCAACCTCGGCCAAACCATAAACCATCAAGGACTCGAGATGGAGCAAGTGGCAGTAACTCGGATTCTTGAGGGTTACAAGGGCAAGCAGCAGCTAGAGGGGGTTCCCAGAGGTGGTACAGGTCTAGCAGCACCTAGCTCCAGCCACCACAAGTGGTAGATGGCCGGACCAAAAGCATGCGGCCATCCTTTGAGGCAACAATGGTAGAAATCCAAACAGAGGCCTGTAAATCCATGCAAGGTCATTGGCAACTTTCCCTCGATGCATGGGAGCTAGCTGGGTGGTTGGCCGACGGCAGGGAGCAGCGGCAGTGGCATACGACCAAGCTCTGCCAAGGCAAAACTAGCCAAAGCTAGGGTTTCAAGCTGCAGCTTAAAGACTCAACCAAAAGCTATGAAACTTTATGGAGGTGATCCATGGATCCAACAGAGGGTTTTCAACGTCTTGGATCACTATCTTGACGGTCGGATGTGGTGCACACAAAGATCCAACCAATCTAGGTTTCCCTCGAGCACCTTGCTCCGGCCAGCAAACCGTGAGGACTCCGACAACTAGGTTGACTCAGGGACATCCCCAGGGAGTAAGGAAGGTAATGGTGTGCCATAGGTGCAAGGAAAATACCAATAAAGGAATCCTACCTCAACTCGGGTCCGAGGAAGAAGAATGAGAGGAGAAGAAGCCTTCCCGGCGGCGTGCGGCGGCTGCAGGCTACTAGGGTCCACAAGCTCGATTTCTGGAAGGTGTCTAGAGGTCACCTGAGAGTCCTCGGCAGTTGTAAGGATTCATGTGGCTTCTTCCACTTCCTAACCCCAAGATCAAGATGGTTTCTTGGGTTGGTTGCTTTTCCGGCGATGCCCGACGACGGCCGGTGATGCTGGCGCTCGGGGAAGGTGGCAGAGAAGAGGAGTCGTGTTGAGGGTTTGGTGCAAGAGGGGTTGCAGCTAGGGTTTGCTCTTGGGCTCTCCACTTGTCTATATATAGAGATGCACTAATTTGCAATTTAGTCCTTCTACAATGGATATTACAACTTGAGTCCTTCACTATAGAAGACTTATGCATAAAGGTCCCTCTCCACAAAGTCTCATCCACTTTGATACATAAAATATTGATGTTCTCGCAAAATTACCTTGAATTTTATTATTTTTCACATTTTTGAGGCCTTATATAGGGTTGCCAAACAGAAAAACGGACTTCGCTATGACGTCCGACTCGATGAGACCTATCAAGTAGTTATTTTGGTTTGTTGAGTTTAAGTCCCGATAAATTCTGAATTCATCTTATATAGTGCATTCCACTGTTTGACACACTTTTCGATGAGGTAGGCTCGTCAAACATAAATTCGGACTGCGCTATTGTGCTGAAATCAATGAGACCGTTCGAATCGAGTATTTGAATCATCGAATTCGAATTTAGATCGGTCAAATTAGTTGACTTCACTCAAAAATCCAAAATTTTAAAAGGTTACTATTCACAGCTTAAGTTATAACTTATATTCCGTTCTGTACCTTTTTCGAGGTGATAGACTCGTCAAACTGGAAATCAGATCGCGCCATGTCGTTCAGTTCGACGAAATAGATGAAGTAGTGATTTCACTTTGGTGAGTTTGAGTCTGGATAAGTTAATCGAGAGACAGTTTCGGAAAGGCTCCAAAAATTCAAAATTTTGAATTATAAAAATTTAGAAAAATAAATTTAAATTCAAATTTTAGATTTAAAAATTCTCGATTACTACATATGTAGATATACTATAAAATTTTTCCTACAAACTATAAAAACCCTACAAACTTTTTCTCCTCTCTCTTTGTCATTGCCATTCTCCCAAAATCCCTCGAGCTACACCACATCATAACTATTGTTGCCACCGTAAGTTGTCATGGCTACCATTGCCTTCTCCGGTTGTGCCATTATCGCGTCTTCTTCACTTCTTTCTTCTATTGACATGTACTGTACCGTGATTATTGTTTCGCTACTGTAGAGTTATTATGGATCCACAAGGATCTAAATAGGTACTATCAAACAACTAGAGGGGGGGTGAATAGGTGTAATACTTAAAAACTCAATCTCAGTGCAAAATAAAAACCATGCGGAAAATAAAAACAACACACCGAGATTTACGTGGAAACTCCAATCCAGGAGAAAAACCACGGGACCAACACGCAATAACAATCCACTAAGAATAGAAGAATAACAAGGTGATTACCGACTCCACGGACTCAAACCCCTCCTTCAGCTTCTTCGGACCTTGCGCTGACCGGTTGGATATCCACGCAATAACAATCCCTAAGAAAAGAAGAATAACAAGGTGATTACCGTCTCCACGGATTTAACCCCTCCTTCAATTTCTTGGACCCTCGCGCTCCACCGATTTTGCACGCCCACTGCACACGTTCGAATCCACGAACGCCACTCGAATCCACGAGCACACGTTTCGAATCCACGAAACGCCTTTAGCACATCGAATCCACGATGCCACGTCGAATCCACGACGCAAACTCAGTCGATAAGAATATTGACTTCGATGGTGATCCTTTGCTTAGATTCTCATTGAGGAACCGTAGAAGAAATCTCTAAGCAAAGATTAGATCAATTCGACAAAAGATATGTTCTTGAAAGAACCATCGAATTGACCTAAAAGAGGCTATGAAGAAGATCGATAAAAACCTAGCCTCTAGGGTTGCTCTCAAGTGTTTTATAATTGATCGGCCGTAGCTCCCACGTTTTTGAGAACCCTAACGTCTATTTATAGTTTAGAAACCTTTGGAAAGAGATAAGAATCAAAAACATACCTTATCTGGAAATTTTCAGGACGGCGATCCGGATCGGATTTACTGCGATCCGGATCGTCGTAACGAGATTGACGATTCCAGAAAACCAAGGGTTCGGGATCCGGATTGCATTGCCCGATCCGGATCGTTCATACAAATCAGAAAACTTAACATTCGGGATCCGGATCGGAAATTGCATGGATCCGGATCGAAGTCTTGTATGAAGCAACAACCTTCGGGATCCGGATCGTTGGCCCTGATCCGGATCCTGAACATGTCCGAACACCAGTTTTTGATTATTATGAAATTAAAAATTCTTCCAAGTGTTTCTATACTATAAGAAAGTATTCGGATCACCAAAATTATTTAGTTAACCATACCTGATCCTTTTGAATACTTTCTTCTTGAGATTGATGTAACTGATCCACAATTCTTCAACTTCAATCTTCAAGATTCAAGACACTGAGTGTCAACTTGAGCTCTTGTTGAATCTTCTCTAAGTCTTTGATTGCTGATTGACAATTTGATCCCTTTAAGACTCCGACTCAACTCACTGACTTGACTCACGAAATATGCCAATACCAAAATGCCGTAACAATCTCCCCCTTTGGCAATTTCGTGACAAAACCCAAAAATACATAAAAGCGCTCAAGTCACTCATCTTAAACCAAAAATCGAAATTCAATGTTATCACCAAAACATTGATTTTCTTTGCGTGAAAGATCCAATAAATACAAAATTACATTTGAACCAAACAGTCCTAGAACATACTCTATGACTTAGGACTTGGAGTCTTAAAGTGATGTAATTCCTGCAAAACAAAACTCCAAACAAAATCAAACGTCAGTCGTTAGAAATTAAAATCCTACATTTGATTCATCCTTTTGGTTCTTTTGTTTTTCCCAGCTCTTTCAACCTTTCTTTGTCTCTCCCCCTATCTTGAGCATCTCTAACATGTTCTCCATGTTCTTGAGCATCTATGTTCTCCCCCTTTGTGGTACGATCATCATTTTCCGTTCTCCCCCATTTTTCCATTTCGTTTCGTTTGTCCTCTCTTGATGATCTCATCTCCGTCATTTCTCTTCTCCCCCTTTTTGTCACAAATTGTCAAACAGTGAACATACTAGACAAAAGGAAATTACTAACAAAATTAGTTCATGGAGAAAGAGAGATAAAAGCTCAGTTCTGGTATATATAACAAAAATGCAGATTGCGTACCGGTACCAGAAAGCAAAAATTAAATAATTTCTTGAAACAAATCCAGATTTTAGAATCTTTTCAAATACCGATTTGTATTCCATCAAGAAATCAATTTAAGTGCTTTAAACAGTGAATTCACACAGATGTCATTCAATCCAATTAATTTCACAAAATTAAAAAGATTTACTCCAAAATCATGAAAAATAAAGGTAAAACATTATAAACCGTTTTTCATGTTATATTCATCAAACACAAGTCATCAAAAATAATCTTGAGATCAAAAGTCTATCAAGATGTAACGGATTTACAAAGATGACATACGGAGATTTCCAAACGACATCAATCTTGAATTCTACCCTTTCAAATTGAGATAAGCACTAAAATACCTAAGGGTGGCTCTTTGAGCATCTTTCAACTATCCCACCTTATACCAACCAGGAGATTGTTCAAAATATAAGAGTTTTGCATATAAATCTCCAAATGCTTCAACTAAAGATTTTCTCATAAAATACTATCAAGCATCCATAACATGTGGTAGCTTCACACACAAACCGGACGACCGGGGGTGGCAGCTCTTTCCTACATGTGGTGGTAGTTTTCACACTCCTTTCGGATGTAACTCTTTCCACATCTTTTGCAAATCATTTCAATACCCTTGAAAGAATGCAATCTCTTACGTGAAAGAATTAAATCCCAAATTTTAGTCTATCGGTTGTCTCACGTTTATCACAATGAATTCACACAACCGAGATAGATTAAGCATCTAAAGATCACACATGATTTCTAAAATTTGATGCTTATAAAATCAAAAACTCCTATAATGAAGTATCTTCAAGATTATGATTAAGGAGTAAAGTTGATAATCCAAATAAAATTAATTTGGAGTGAATAAAAGTGAAGCCCTTTTTATTCAATGCACTTGTTCAGTAAAAACCCTTTTGTTCAAAAACAAAGTATAAAAACGAAGAGCATTGAGAAACATGTAATGCAAAGATTAAGAAAAATATGAAAGGAAAACTAATCAAAGCATTACATACAGTCATAAGCTATTTAGAACTTAAGACAAGGAAAGATATCACCTTTCCGAATCCAAAATCGCTGGATTTTGGGTTGTCTTGATTCGTTGTGCCCGGGGGTTGTCCGCTTTGACTGTTGATCCACCTTAGGTCTTTGCCTCGCAGTGATCCACTTGAATGATTGATGTTGTGGCTCGGACCTTTGGTGGGTTGAGTGAACTCCTTTGACTTGATGTGTCTTTTGATTCCGTTGAGTTCGCTCCGTAGATGAAGTTGCCGAAGAATTTTTCTTTCTCTTTTTCGGGCAATCCTTCACCAAATGTCCTTCAAGTCCACATAAGTGACAAGTTCTTCCTTTCAATTTCATTGTGGAACTTGAAGCATTCACAGTTTGGTTCTTTTTGAATCCCAAACCAACCTTGCTTGTTTGACCTAATCCGGACATACATTCAAGTTTCTTGGAACCGGTTGAAATCCTTTGTATGTCGGATTTAAGTTGATGAACTTGCTTGGTCAATGCTTGGTTGGTGACATGAATTTCCTCAAACTGCTTTTCAAGAAAATCAATCTTGTTAATATGGGAATTAACGACCGTTTCCGATTGATTTATCTTTTCTTGGAGGATTTTATTATTATTCAATAAAAGCTCTCGTTCCTCCTCGAGATCATGAAGTTTGATCTTTAAAGCATGATTCTCGTCTTGATTCTCAAGTCGTTGCTTCCTCAACTTCTTGATATGTTTGGCCATCTTCTTAGATTCCGCAAGAAGTTGTTGATATGCCTCAACGAGTTCTTCCTCGTCCGACTCCCCCTCACTTGATGACTCTCCGCCGATTGTTGATGTTTCATACAAAATCAAAGGAGTAGAGTCAGTGACTAAAGATGATAAACAATTATTAGAAGAGGGAAAATGAGAGGCATGAGAAGCAACGATTTTTCCTTTTTCCTCTTTACTTGAGGTTGATTCATGAGAAGTAGAATCGTCCCAAGTATTCGCTTGCAAAGCCTTCTTTTTATATGATTTCTTAGAAGGACAATCCATTGAAAAATGGCCGTAGCCTTTGCATCGATAGCATTGGATTTCCCCTTCGAAATCATCTTTTTCTTTTTCTTTAGAAGGTTTTGCAAAGCTTTTGAGTTTAGAGGATTTAGAACCCGATGATCCTTTAGAAGATTTCGTGGATGAAGATCCATCGGTTCGATTCTTCCAAAATTTTCGACGAAATTTCTTTACGATCCGCGCCAATTGTTCTTCAAAATCGGCAAAAGAGATTTCATCGTCGGAACTTGATTCGCTATCTTCTTCCTTTGTTGATTTGAATGCAATACCTGTAAGCTTAGAAGAAGACTTGGAAGAAACTTGATTAGTAGGAAAAGTCATTTCATAAGTTTGCAAAGCACCTACTAATTCCTCTACACTCATCTCATCCGGATGACTAACGGTTTCAATGGCGGTAACCTTTGCCCTAAACCGTTCCGGAAGAGTCCGAAGTATCTTTCTTACAATTTTCGACTCCGGGATCTTTTCTCCTAAATTAGCACATGTATTTATTACATCTTGAAGTCTAGTGTAATAATCTGTAAACAATTCATGCTCTTCCATATGAATAGAGTCAAATTGACTTGTAAGCATCTGGAGCTTTTGAATTTTTACAAGATTAGTACCCTCATGTGTAATTTTGAGAATGTCCCAAATTTCCTTCGCGGTTTCACACGCGGAAATTCTTGTGAACTCAGTCGAGGAAAGAGAGTTAAAAAGAGCGTTCATACCTTTCCCATTGTAAGAAGATCTTTCAAATTCCTCTTTTGACCATCTAGAGCGAGGTTTTGGGGTAGTAGAATTTCCTACTTCCTCAACAGGATGCACCCAACCGTGTTCCACGGTTTGCCATACCCGCTCATCAATTGAGATGAGAAAAGCTCTCATCCGCACTTTCCAATAAGCATAATTAGTCCCATCAAAATGAGGAGGTCTATAAATATTACCACTTTCACCCATCATGATAGATAAACCTAAAACCCGCTCCGATACCAATTGTAGAGTTATTAATCCACAAGGATCTAAATAGGTACTATCAAACAACTAGAGGGGGGGTGAATAGGTGTAATACTTAAAAACTCAATCTCAGTGCAAAATAAAAACCAATGCGGAAAATAAAAACAACACACCGAGATTTACGTGGAAACTCCAATCCAGGAGAAAAACCACGGGACCAACACGCAATAACAATCCACTAAGAATAGAAGAATAACAAGGTGATTACCGACTCCACGGACTCAAACCCCTCCTTCAGCTTCTTCGGACCTTGCGCTGACCGGTTGGATATCCACGCAATAACAATCCCTAAGAAAAGAAGAATAACAAGGTGATTACCGTCTCCACGGATTTAACCCCTCCTTCAATTTCTTGGACCTCGCGCTCCACCGATTTTGCACGCCCACTGCACACGTTCGAATCCACGAACGCCACTCGAATCCACGAGCACACGTTTCGAATCCACGAAACGCCTTTAGCACATCGAATCCACGATGCCACGTCGAATCCACGACGCAAACTCAGTCGATAAGAATATTGACTTCGATGGTGATCCTTTGCTTAGATTCTCATTGAGGAACCGTAGAAGAAATCTCTAAGCAAAGATTAGATCAATTCGACAAAAGATATGTTCTTGAAAGAACCATCGAATTGACCTAAAAGAGGCTATGAAGAAGATCGATAAAAACCTAGCCTCTAGGGTTGCTCTCAAGTGTTTTATAAATTGATCGGCCGTAGCTCCCACGTTTTTGAGAAACCCTAAACGTCTATTTATAGTTTAGAAACCTTTGGAAAGAGATAAGAATCAAAAACATACCTTATCTGGAAATTTTCAGGACGGCGATCCGGATCGGATTTACTGCGATCCGGATCCGGATCGTCGTAACGAGATTGACGATTCCAGAAAACCAAGGGTTCGGGATCCGGATTACATTGCCCGATCCGGATCGTTCATACAAATCAGAAAACTTAACATTCGGGATCCGGATCGGAAATTGCATGGATCCGGATCGAAGTCTTGTATGAAGCAACAACCTTCGGGATCCGGATCGTTGGCCCTGATCCGGATCCTGAACATGTCCGAACACCAGTTTTTGATTATTATGAAATTAAAAATTCTTCCAAGTGTTTCTATACTATAAGAAAGTATTCGGATCACCAAAATTATTTAGTTAACCATACCTGATCCTTTTGAATACTTTCTTCTTGAGATTGATGTAACTGATCCACAATTCTTCAACTTCAATCTTCAAGATTCAAGACACTGAGTGTCAACTTGAGCTCTTGTTGAATCTTCTCTAAGTCTTTGATTGCTGATTGACAATTTGATCCCTTTAAGACTCCGACTCAACTCACTGACTTGACTCACGAAATATGCCAATACCAAAATGCCGTAACAGGCCGCGCGGCGCCCGTGCGGTGCCGTCCGTGACCCTCCTCCGCGCGATGCCCTAGCGGCATCGCGCGCCTCCGCTGTCCGTTCCGCGCCTTTTCAAGGAGACGACGTCGGCGACGGTGACGGATACGACGGAGAAAGCAAGAAACCAAGAACTCAACGAAAAAGACAATGAACAAAATCCCAAATAATTTAAATAAATTATTTTACTAACCGAAGATCGACGGAAAGGTTGTCCGGTCGTGTTCTTGTCTTCGGTTCGGCGTCCGGGAAGATCGGGCTCCTTCTCTTTCTCCTTTCCCTTTCTTCCGGCTAGGGTTTGGTCTTTTCCTTTTCCTTTCCGATATTCGGGATCCCTTATATAGTCGTACTTTACCTTTAATTAATTCCTCTTTAATTCGTACGTAAGAGAATTAATTAATTTTCCGTCTGGGATAATTAATTAACTAATTAATTATCCCCCACGAGATAAACCACCTTATCTCTAACGGGTGCAAGATATTTAGCACGGATTCCGATGCACGACTAATTACCGTATCACTTTGAATCCCGTTCAGGGGGTTCCCGATATCGGATTTCAGATCCGATCGCGCCGTCGGCTTTCTTTTTCCGCGCACAATCGCGGAAAAATACTAGCGTCCCACAATGGCCAACTTCAAGAATTGAATAATTCTATTTCACTTAAAGGCTTAAATGACTACACGTAAGTCAAAAATACCCCGAAAGACCGGATCACTACATCTGCTGACAAACCAGGCAATGCGCAACATGATGAGTCACATCCCCCTTCAGCTTGGGCCACCAGAAAGTCTGCTTGAGGTCCCTGTACATCTTCGTGCCCCTCGGATGTGCCGCATAAGGGGCGCGGTGTGCCTCAGCTAGGATTTCCTCCTTCAATTCCGGGGTATCCGGCACGCAGATCCGCCCGCGGAACCGTAGAGTGCCGTCGTCTTCCACTGAAAAGTCACCTTCTTGATCCGGCGAGATCTTGTCTCGTACGAGCTGTAAGTACGAGTCCGCCTGCTGTCCCTCTCGAATTCTCTCGAATAGCGTCGGCTTTACCACCAAAGCCAACAGTTGTGCAACCATGCCCATTGGTACCACTGTGACGCCCCCAATAGTCCCACATCGGATGTGGATGGAATTGTGATTGGGTTTATATGAAACTTGGACACTAGTAATAATAACTGGGCTTAAGCATTTTGGGCTGTGGTTTGGGCCGAACGAGTTATTATTGCTAGTGGGCCGGGTCGTTACATTTGGTATCAGAGCCAATAACCAGCCGGAAGTGTGCGGCGAGTCTCGGCTGAGCCTGGGTCTAGATGACAGGGCTAGCGAGACAAGTCTCACATCGCCTGGTGATCTTGGGCTGTTGTGTGTGTGTTTGGGCTGACGAGGACGTCAGGCCTAAACGGGGGGAGTCTGTGACGCCCCCAATAGTCCCACATCGGATGTGGATGGAATTGTGATTGGGTTTATATGAAACTTGGACACTAGTAATAATAACTGGGCTTAAGCATTTTGGGCTGTGGTTTGGGCCGAACGAGTTATTATTGCTAGTGGGCCGGGTCGTTACAACCACCTCCAACTTCAATCGTGAGAATTCCGCGATCAAGGTGCTCTGCTCTGTTATCGCGCGTGCCGTCGTCTCTTCTGGTTGCCCCTTCCTGCTCAAAGCGTCTGCCACTACGTTTGCTTTCCCGGGGTGGTACTGGATTGTTAGATCGTAATCCTTCAATAGTTCAAGCCACCGCCTCTGCTGCAAGTTTAGTTCCTTTTGGGTGAACAGGTACTTAAGACTTTGGTGGTCAGAGAAAACATTACAGTGGACACCAAAGAGGTAGTGTCTCCATAACTTCAGAACAAAGACCACTGCAGCCAGTTCCAAATCGTGTATCGGGTAATTCTTTTCGTAATCTTTTAGCTGCCTGGAAGCATAGGCTATTACTTTTCCCTGTTGCATCAATACACCCCCAAGGCCGATCCTCGATGCGTCGCAGTACACCTCATAGTCCTCTCCGGGTGTTGGTAGTACAAGAATTGGTGCCCTGGTTAGCCTTCTTTTGAGTTCTTCGAAGCTCTCCTGGCATTGTGTCGACCACACAAACTTTTCTCCTTTCCTAGTCAACCGGTTCAGAGGGGCGGCTATCTTCGAGAAGTCCTCGACAAAGCGTCGGTAGTACCCAGCCAGGCCCAAGAAACTGCGGATCTCCGTTACCGTAGTTGGCGGCTGCCAGGCTGTTACGGATTCCACCTTTTTGGGATCCACGGCGATTCCTTTTGCCGAGATCACGTGCCCTAAAAAGCCCACCTCGCGTAGCTAGAATTCGCACTTCTTGAGCTTAGCGAACAACTCGTGGTCCCTGAGGGTCTGGAGGATCATTTGCAGATGTTGCTCGTGCTCCTCGTCAGTGGGTGAATAGATCAGTATGTCGTCGATGAAGACCACTACGAACCGGTCTAGGGAGGGCCTGAAAATTCGGTTCATCATATCCATGAAGACCGCGGGGCGTTCGTAAGCCCGAAGGGCATAACCGTAAATTTGTAGTGGCCATACCGGGTCCGAAAGGCGGTCCTTGGCATATCCTCGTTCCGAACCCGGAGTTGGTGGTAGCCCGACTGCGGATCAATCTTTGAGAAGACCGTCGCTCCGCGTAGTTGGTCGAAGAGGTCGTCGATTCTGGGCAGGGGGTACTTGTTCTTCACCGTCACCTTGTTTATTCCCCCGTAGTCGATGCAGAGTCGCAGACTTCCATCTTTCTTCCGCACAAAGAGTACCGGTGCGCCCCAGGGCGACACACTCGGCCTGATGAACCCTTTGTCCAAGAGGTCCTCCAGTTGCGCCTTAAGCTCTGCGAAGGCCATTCGGTAGGGCGCCTTCGTGATAGGTTGAGTACCTGGTAGGAGTTCGATAGGGAACACCACCTCTCGTTCCGGGGGTATCCCGGCCCCGGTCCCGCAGTTGCCGTCGCGGGCACCGCCACTGGTGCCGTCGTCGGGGGTGGTGGTACCTCGTCTGCTACAGTCGCTGTAGGGGCCACCCCCGCGAGGTTCCCCCGCCGGTGGTTTGAACAGACAAACAAAATAGGTAGGGTTCTCTCCTTAGAACCCTTGGTAAAGGATTCCTACCTGGCGCCCGACCCGCCTTCCCTCCCCATAACCCGGGGTCCACAACTCCTAAGGCGGACTAGGGGAGTAGCCCCACACTTAACCCATAACCCCCGCCCCCCCCCCCCCCCCCCCCCCCCCCCGGGCACAACAGCACAGTACACGGAAAAAGAAAAAAAAAACAAGAACGAAAGATGAGAATCGAGGCTTAACCAAAAAAAAGAGGTAAAAAGGGTATTACCTGTTAAGGATTTTGTTTTGGCGCATTTCGTGAAAGTGTTAAGTCTTGAAGATTGAAGATGAATGAAGTTTGGATCATGTTACGACATTTTGGTGTTGGCATATTTCGTGAGTCAAGTCAGTGAGTTGAGTCGGAGTCTTAAAGGGATCAAATTGTCAATCAGCATTCAACGACTTAGAGAAGATTCAACAAGAGCTCAAGTTGACACTCAGTGTCTTGAGTCTTGAAGATTGAAGTTGAAGAATTGTGGATCAGTTACATCAATCTCAAGAAGAAAGTATTCAAGAGGATCAGGTATGTTTAACTAAATAATTGTGGTGATCCGAATACTTTCTTATAGTGTAGAAACACTTGGATGAACTTTTAATTGCATAAAAATCAAAAACTGGACATGGGACATGTTCAGGATCCGGATCAGACCTTGCAATCCGGATCCCGAAAGGTACTTGTTCATTGGCAATTTCAATCCGGATCCTAGGCCATTCCGATCCGGATCCCGAACATGGGACTTTGCTGAATTGCATGAACGATCCGGATCGGACCTTGCAATCCGGATCCCGAACCCTTGGTTTTCTGGAATCGTCTATCTCGTTACGACGATCCGGATCGCAGTAAATCCGATCCGGATCGCCGTCCTGAAAATTTCCAGATAAGGTATGTTTTTGATTCTTATCTCTTTCCAAAGGTTTCTAAACTATAAATAGACGTTTAGGGTTTCTCAAAAACGTGGGAGCTACGGCCGATTAATTTATAAAACACTTGAGAGCAACCCTAGAGGCTAGGTTTTCACTGTTCTTCTTAATAGCCTCTTTTAGGTCAATTCGACGGTTCTTCCAAGATCTGTTTTTTGTCGAATTGATCTAATCTTTGCTTAGAGATTTTTCCCATGGATCTTCATTGATAATCTAAGCGAAGGATCACCATCGAAGTCAATATTCTTATCGACTGAGTTTGCGTCGTGGATTCGACGTGGCATCGTGGATTCGGTGTGCTAAAGGCGTTTCGTGGATTCGAAATGTGTGCTCGTGGATTCGAGTGGCATTCGTGGATTCGAACGTGTGCAGTGGACGTGCAAAATCGGTGGAGCGCGAGGTCCAAGAAATTGAAGGAGGGGTTAAATCCGTGGAGACGGTAATCACCTTGTTATTCTTCTTTTCTTAGGGATTGTTATTGCGTGGATATCCAACCGGTCAGCGCAAGGTCCGAAGAAGCTGAAGGAGGGGTTGAGTCCGTGGAGTCGGTAATCACCTTGTTATTCTTCTATTCTTAGTGGATTGTTATTGCGTGTTGGTCCCGTGGTTTTTCTCCTGGATTGGAGTTTCCACGTATATCTCGGTGTGCTATTTTTTATTTCCGCATTGGTTTTTATTTTGCACTGAGATTGGTTTTATAAGTATTACACCTATTCACCCCCCCTCTAGTTGTTTGATAGTACCTATTTAGATCCTTGTGGATCCTATAAAAACCTACAAGTGGTATCAGAGCGGGTTTTAGGTTTATCTATCATGTTGGGTGAAAGTGGTAATATTTATAGACCTCCTCTTTTTGATGGGACTAATTATGCTTATTGGAAAGTGCGGATGAGAGCTTTTCTCATCGCAATTGATGAGCGAGTATGGCAATCCGTGGAATACGGTTGGGTGCATCCTGTTGAGGAAGTAGGAAATTCTACTACCCCAAAACCTCGCTCTAGATGGTCCAAAGAGGAATTTGAAAGATCTTTTAACATGGGAAAGGTATGAACGTTTTATTTAATTCTCTTTCCTCGACTGAGTTCACACGAATTTTCGCGTGTGAAACCGCGAAGGAAATTTGGGATATTCTCAAAATTACACATGAGGGTACTAATCTTGTAAAAATTCAAAAGCTCCAGATGCTTACAAGTCAATTTGACTCTATTCATATGGAAGAGCATGAATTGTTTGCAGATTATTACACTAGACTTCAAGATGTAATCAATACTTGTGCTAATTTAGGAGAAAAGATCCCAGAGTCGAGAATTGTAAGAAAGATACTTCGGACTCTTCCGGAACGGTTTAGGGCAAAGGTTACCGCCATTGAAACCGTTAGTCATCCGGATGAGATGAGTGTAGAGGAATTAGTAGGTGCTTTGTAAACTTATGAAATGACTTTTCCTACTAATCAAGTTTCTTCCAAGTCTTCTTCTAAGCTTACAGGTATTGCATTCAAATCAACAAAGGAAGAAGATAGCGAATCAAGTTCCGACGATGAAATCTCTTTTGCCGATTTTGAAGAACAATTGGCGCGGATCACAAAGAAATTTCGTCGAAAATTTTGGAAGAATCGAACCGATGGATCTTCATCCACGAAACCTTCTAAAGGATCATCGGGTTCTAAATCCTCTAACCTCAAAAGCTTTGCAAAACCTTCTAAAGAAAAAGAAAAAGATGATTTCGAAGGGGAAATCCAATGCTATAGATGCAAAGGCTACGGCCATTTTTCAACGGAATGTCCTTCTCCGAAATCATATAAAAAGAAGGCTTTGCAAGCGAAAACTTGGGACGATTCTACTTCTAATGAATCGACCTCAAGTAAAGAGGAAAAAGTCGTTAACTTACATGCCTCTCATATTCCCTCTTCTAATGTTTGCTTATCATCTTTAATCACTGACTCTATTCCTTTGATTTTGCATGAAACATCAACATCCGGCGGAGAGTCATCAAGTGAGGGGGAGTCGGACGAAGAAGAACTCGTTGAGGCATATCAACAACTTCTTACAGAATCAAAGAAGATGGCCAAACATATTAAGAAGTTGAGGAAGCAACGACTTGAAGTTCAAGACGAGAATCAAGCTTTAAAGATAAAACTTCATGATCTCGAGGAGGAACAAGGACGTTTATTGAATAACAATAAAATCCTCCAAGAAAAGCTAAACCAATCGGAGACAAACGCTAAATCATATATGGACAAGATTGGTTTTCTAGAAAAACGGTTTGAGGAGATTCATGTCACCAACCAAGCATTGACCAAGCAAGTTCATGAACTCAAATCCGACATACAAAGGCTTTCAACCGTTTCCAAGAAACTAGATTGTATGTTCGGATTAGGTCAAACAAGCAAGGTTGGTTTGGGATTTAAAAAGGATCAAACTGTGCATGCTTCAAGTTCCACATTCAAATTGAAAGGAAGAACGTGTCACTTTTGTGGACTTGAAGGACATTTGGTGAAGAATTGCCCGAAAAAGAGAAAGAAGAGTCCTTCGGCAACTTCATCTACGGAGCGAACTCAACGGAATCAAAAGACACATCAAGTCAAAGGAGTTCACTCAACCCACCAAAGGTCCGAGCCACATCATCAATCATACAAGTGGATCATTACGAGGCAAAGACCTAAGGTGGACCAACAGTCAAAGCGGACAACCCCCGGCCACAACGAATCAAGACAACCCAAAATCCAGCGATTTTGGATTCGGAAAGGTGATATCTTTCCTTGTCTTAAGTTCTAAATAGCTTATGACTGTATGTAATGCTTTGATTGGTTTTCCTTTCATATCTTTCTGAATCTCTGCATTACATGTTTTCAATGCTCTTTGTTTTTATGTTTTGTTTTTTTTAAAAAAACAAAAGGTTTTTAATGAACAAGTGCATTGAATAAAAAAAAAGGGCTTTACGTTTATTCACTCCAAATTAATTTTATATGGATTATCAACTTTACTCCATAATCATAATCTTGAAGATACTTCATTATAGAAGTTTTTGATATTATAAGCATCAAATTTTAGAAATCATGTGTGATCTTTAGATGCTTTATCTATCTCGGTTGTGTGAATTCTTTGTGATAAATGTGAGACAACCGATAGACTAAAATTTGGGATTTAATTCTTTCACGTAAGAGATTGCATTCTTACAAGGGTAATGAAATGATTTGCAAAAGATGTGGAAAGAGTTACATCCGAAAGGAGTGTGAAAACTACCACCACATGTTGGAAAGAGCTGCCACCCCGGTCGTCCGGTCTGTGTGTGAAGCTACCACATGTTATGGATGCTTGAAAATTATTTATGAAATTTTGTTTAGTTGAAGCATTCGGAGATTTAAATTTAAAGCTCTTATTTTGAACAATCTCCTGGTTGGTATAAGGTGGGATAGTTGAAAGATGCTCAAAGAGCCACCCTTAGGTATTTTAGTGCTTATCTCAAATTTGAAAGGGTGAAATTCAAAATTGATGTCATTTGGAAATCTCTGTAAGTCATCTTTGTAAATCCGTTACATCTTGATAGACTTTGGATCTCAAGATTATTTTTGATGACTTGTGTTTGATGAATATAACATGAAAAACGGTTTATAATGTTTTACTTTTATTTTTCATGATTTTGGAGTAAATCTTTTTAATTTTGTGAAATTAATTGGATTGAATGGCATCTGTGTGAATTCATTGTTTAAAGCACTTAAATTGTTTTCTTGATAGAATACAAATCGGTAATTCAAATATTTCAAAATCTGGATTTGTTTCAAAAAATTATTTGATTTTTGCTTTCTGGTACAGGTACGCAATCTGCATTTTTGTTATATACCGGAACTGAGCCTTTATCTCTCTTTCTCTATGAACTAATGCTGTTAGTGATTTCCTTTTGTCTAGTATGTTCACTGTTTGACAATTTGTGACAAAAAGGGGGAGAACAGAAAATAATGATCGTATCACAAAGGGGGAGAACATAAATGCTCAAGACAGGGGAAGAACATGGAGAACATGGAGAACATGTTAGAGATGCTCATGATAGGGGGAGATAAAGAAAAGATTGAAAGAGCCGAAAAACAAAAGAACCAAAAGGACGAATCAAATGTAGGATTTTAATTTCTAACGACTAACGTTTGATTTTGTTTGGAGTTTTGTTTTGCAGGAATTACATCACTTTAAGACTCCAAGTCCTAAGTCATAGAGTATGTTCTAGGACTGTTTGGTTCAAATGTAATTTTGTATTTATTGGATCTTTCACGCAAAGAAAATCAATGTTTTGGTGATAACATTGAATTTTGACTTTTTGGTTTAAGATGAGTGACTTGAGCGCTTTTATGTATTTTTGGGTTTTGTCACGAAATTGCCAAAGGGGGAGATTGTTACGACATTTTGGTGTTGGCATATTTCGTGAGTCAAGTCAGTGAGTTGAGTCGGAGTCTTAAAGGGATCAAATTGTCAATCAGCATTCAAAGACTTAGAGAAGATTCAACAAGAGCTCAAGTTGACACTCAGTGTCTTGAGTCTTGAAGATTGAAGTTGAAGAATTGTGGATCAGTTACATCAATCTCAAGAAGAAAGTATTCAAGAGGATCAGGTATGTTTAACTAAATAATTGTGGTGATCCGAATACTTTCTTATAGTGTAGAAACACTTGGATGAACTTTTAATTGCATAAAAATCAAAAACTGGACATGGGACATGTTCAGGATCCGGATCAGACCTTGCAATCCGGATCCCGAAGGGTACTTGTTCATTGGCAATTTCAATCCGGATCCTAGGCCATTCCGATCCGGATCCCGAACATGGGACTTTGCTGAATTGCATGAACGATCTGGATCGGACCTTGCAGTCCGGATCCCGAACCCTTGGTTTTCTGGAATCGTCTATCTCGTTACGACGATCCGGATCGCAGTAAATCCGATCCGGATTGCCGTCCTGAAAATTTCCAGATAAGGTATGTTTTTGATTCTTATCTCTTTCCAAAGGTTTCTAAACTATAAATAGACGTTTAGGGTTTCTCAAAAACGTGGGAGCTACGGCCGATTAATTTATAAAACACTTGAGAGCAACCCTAGAGGCTAGGTTTTCACTGTTCTTCTTAATAGCCTCTTTTAGGTCAATTCGACGGTTCTTCCAAGATCTGTTTTTTGTCGAATTGATCTAATCTTTGCTTAGAGATTTTTCCCTTGGATCTTCATTGATAATCTAAGCGAAGGATCACCATCGAAGTCAATATTCTTATCGACTGAGTTTGCGTCGTGGATTCGACGTGGCATCGTGGATTCGGTGTGCTAAAGGCGTTTCGTGGATTCGAAACGTGTGCTCGTGGATTCGAGTGGCGTTCATGGATTCGAACGTGTGCAGTGGACGTGCAAAATCGGTGGAGCGCGAGGTCCAAGAAATTGAAGGAGGGGTTAAATCCGTGGAGACGGTAATCACCTTGTTATTCTTCTTTTCTTAGGGATTGTTATTGCGTGGATATCCAACCGGTCAGCGCAAGGTCCGAAGAAGCTGAAGGAGGGGTTGAGTCCGTGGAGTCGGTAATCACCTTGTTATTCTTCTATTCTTAGTGGATTGTTATTGCGTGTTGGTCCCGTGGTTTTTCTCCTGGATTGGAGTTTCCACGTATATCTCGGTGTGCTGTTTTTTATTTCCGCATTGGTTTTTATTTTGCACTGAGATTGGTTTTATAAGTATTACACCTATTCACCCCCCCTCTAGTTGTTTAATAGTACCTATTTAGATCCTTGTGGATCCTATAAAAACCTACAAGTGGTATCAGAGCGGGTTTTAGGTTTATCTATCATGTTGGGTGAAAGTGGTAATATTTATAGACCTCCTCATTTTGATGGGACTAATTATGCTTATTGGAAAGTGCGGATGAGAGCTTTTCTCATCGCAATTGATGAGCGAGTATGGCAATCCGTGGAATACGGTTGGGTGCATCCTGTTGAGGAAGTAGGAAATTCTACTACCCCAAAACCTCGCTCTAGATGGTCCAAAGAGGAATTTGAAAGATCTTCTTACAATGGGAAAGGTATGAACGTTTTATTTAATTCTCTTTCCTCAACTGAGTTCACACGAATTTTTGCGTGTGAAACCGCGAAGGAAATTTGGGATATTCTCAAAATTACACATGAGGGTACTAATCTTGTAAAAATTCAAAAGCTCCAGATGCTTACAAGTCAATTTGACTCTATTCATATGGAAGAGCATGAATTGTTTGCAGATTATTACACTAGACTTCAATATGTAATCAATACTTGTGCTAATTTAGGAGAAAAGATCCCGGAGTCGAGAATTGTAAGAAAGATACTTCGGACTCTTCCGGAACGGTTTAGGGCAAAGGTTACCGCCATTGAAACCGTTAGTCATCCGGATGAGATGAGTGTAGAGGAATTAGTAGGTGCTTTGCAAACTTATGAAATGACTTTTCCTACTAATCAAGTTTCTTCCAAGTCTTCTTCTAAGCTTACAGGTATTGCATTCAAATCAACAAAGGAAGAAGATAGCGAATCAAGTTCCGACGATGAAATCTCTTTTGCCGATTTTGAAGAACAATTGGCGCGGATCACAAAGAAATTTCGTCGGAAATTTTGGAAGAATCGAACCGATGGATCTTCATCCACGAAACCTTCTAAAGGATCATCGGGTTCTAAATCCTCTAACCTCAAAAGCTTTGCAAAACCTTCTAAAGAAAAAAAAAAGATGATTTCGAAGGGGAAATCCAATGCTATAGATGCAAAGGCTACGGCCATTTTTCAACGGAATGTCCTTCTCCGAAATCATATAAAAAGAAGGCTTTGCAAGCGAAAACTTGGGACGATTCTACTTCTAATGAATCGACCTCAAGTAAAGAGAAAAAAGTCGTTAACTTACATGCCTCTCATATTCCCTCTTCTAATGTTTGCTTATCATCTTTAATCACTGACTCTATTCCTTTGATTTTGCATGAAACATCAACATCCGGCGGAGAGTCATCAAGTGAGGGGGAGTCGGACGAAGAAGAACTCGTTGAGGCATATCAACAACTTCTTACAGAATCAAAGAAGATGGCCAAACATATTAAGAAGTTGAGGAAGCAACGACTTGAAGTTCAAGACGAGAATCAAGCTTTAAAGATAAAACTTCATGATCTCGAGGAGGAACAAGGACGTTTATTGGATAACAATAAAATCCTCCAAGAAAAGCTAAACCAATCGGAGACAAACGCTAAATCATATATGGACAAGATTGGTTTTCTAGAAAAACGGTTTGAGGAGATTCATGTCACCAACCAAGCATTGACCAAGCAAGTTCATGAACTCAAATCCGACATACAAAGGCTTTCAACCGTTTCCAAGAAACTAGATTGTATGTTCGGATTAGGTCAAACAAGCAAGGTTGGTTTGGGATTTAAAAAGGATCAAACTGTGCATGCTTCAAGTTCCACATTCAAATTGAAAGGAAGAACGTGTCACTTTTGTGGACTTGAAGGACATTTGGTGAAGAATTGTCCGAAAAAGAGAAAGAAGAGTCCTTCGGCAACTTCATCTACGGAGCGAACTCAACGGAATCAAAAGACACATCAAGTCAAAGGAGTTCACTCAACCCACCAAAGGTCCGAGCCACATCATCAATCATACAAGTGGATCATTACGAGGCAAAGACCTAAGGTGGACCTCAATCTCAAGAAAGAAGAATTCAAAAGGATCAGGTAAGTTTAACTAAATATTTTTGGTGATCCGAATACTTCTTGTAGTGTAGAAACACTTGGAAGAATTTCTTATTGCATAAAAATCAAGAACTGAACATGAGACTTGTTCAGGATCCGGATCAGATTGTTCAATCCGGATCCCGAAGGTGGTTCGTTCATACACCAGTTCAATCCGGATCGTAGCTTCCCTTGATCCGGATCCCGAACATTGAGTTTACCATTTTCCTTGAACGATCCGGATCAGGCTTCGCAATCCGGATCCCGAATGTTGATGTTTGGTGAACTGTATGAACGATCGGGATCAAGCACTTCGATCCGGATCCCGAACCTTCGTTTTTCTGGAATTGCCTGACTCGTTACGACGATCCGGATCACAGCTAATCCGATCCGGATCGCCGTCGTAAAAATTTCCAGAAACGACAGTTTTTGATCCTTATCTTCTTCCTAGGGTTTCTATCCTATAAATAGACCCTATGATTCTTTTTCTAGGGTTAATCCAGATAATCCACATAGAGCCGTCATAATCAAATATCATCTTATACGGCCCTAGATCCACATATAGAGAAGAAAGGAAATCATTAGATATTACTCTATGTTTCTTCATCTATATTGATTAGTTTGATTCTAGGTTTTCATACTCACATCTTGAGTTGAATCAAACTATTGAATACTTAGATGGTATTTCCTATCTATCTTTGATCTAAGTATTCGGCGGATCATCACCACCCAAAAACAACGATTTACCCCAAAATCGGCGCGTGGACTCGCGTGGCCTTGTGGATTCAAGGTGCAACCGCTCTCGTGGATTCGGAGCGAGGTACGTTCGTGGATTCGAAGCGTGCTACTAGGTGAAGACCGTGGATTCGGTCTGACGTCGTGGACTCGACGTTGGACGCCGTGGATTCGGCGTTGGACGCAGATCGTGGATTCGAGACGCGTTGCGGAGCGAGTGGAGAAGATCAACTAGGAGCGTATGGAAAAGGTTGAGTCGTCTGTGAGTACGGTATATCACCTTGTACGTGTTTAATTCTAGTGGATTTCACCGTGTTATCGGTCCTGTGGTTTTTTTACTCCGGTTTGGAGTTTTCCACGTAAAAATCTTGCGTGTTCATTTATATTTCCGCATTGGGTTTTTATTGCGCAATGATTTTTTGAGTGTTTATTGTTTACACCTATTCACCCCCCTCTAGGTGTTTTTTCTTCTATTTAGATCCATTACTACATATAACCCAACAAGTGGTATCAGAGTGGGAATAGGGTTGTAAACAATGGTTGAAGGTGAAAACATCAACAGACCCCCATTCTTTGATGGAACAAATTATGCGTACTGGAGAGTACGGATGAAAGCCTTTTTAAGTTCCATCGACGAACGGGTGTGGCAATCAATTGAATTAGGATGGTCTAATCCAACTAAAATTATTGCTGATGTTCGCACCATCAAACCTAGGTCGAAGTGGACCAAGGAAGAGTTAGATTCATCTTCTTACAATGGCAAGGGAATTAATGCTATTTTTAATGCCTTATCTCAAACTGAATTCTCTCGCGTCTCGGCATGTGAGACTGCGAAAGAAATCTGGGATGTTCTTCAGGTTACACATGAGGGAACTAACCTCGTGAAGATTCAAAAGCTGCAAATGCTTACGAGCAGATTTGACTCTATTTTCATGGCAGAAAATGAATCTTTCACGGACTACTATACACGATTGCAAGACATCGTAAACTCATGTGCTAACCTGGGAGAGAAGATTCCAGAATTTAAGGTTGTAAGAAAGATCTTAAGAACTCTTCCTGAACGATTTCGCCCAAAGGTTACAGCCATTGAAACTATTAAACACCCGGACGAAATGCGTGTAGAAGAACTAGTTGGTTCATTACAAACTTATGAAATGACATTTTGTCACGCCCCGGGGGTTCAAATCGCGCGGAAGAGGAGCCACCGATGCCCCCGAATTAGCCATATTTTTTTTGTAAAACATTACTCCCCCGGCGCGTGCCCAGACCCGCCGCATACACAAAATCGTTCTGCAAATGGGCAGAGTCTCCTTTGTATATGCACGGCGTCTCAACTACAAAGTGTCTCACAAGGCGTAGCTCACACAATCTCTAACCACATCAGTTGGAGTCTCGTACACATACAACCAAACAATACACATGATATTCTAGCATTCACTTAGAGCATAGAGGCCGGTGTTTTGAAAGGATAAATAATCACAAGGTTTTGAAAGCGGCATCCACACGACGCCATCGTTTATGAAAACAGTTCGCAAACACATAAATCCCATAAGGTTTGTAAAGCTCGGTGCCCACTCGACACCCACGTTTTAAAAGTAGTTTTCGCAATCGGTTTTCTTTGCTTTCCATCGTTCAAAACGGCCGAGTAAGAGAGAACGTAGAATTCATTCAATTATTCGAAAAGGGAAAAAGGGCAACATCCACTTCGACCCCACGGGGGTGTCGCAATCCACAACTAGCTACCAGGAATAATAAAAGAAAAGGGAAAAAGAGTCACTGAATCTGAAGTCACCCAAAAATCAGATCAGCACCCTCGCGTCCTCACCGGCGCCCTAGCCCTCGCCCCTGGACGAACCTGTCACGGAGTGGGAAGTCAGTGACTAGAAATAAACATAATGAGCAAGAATACTATAATAAAACAAACCACTGTAACCAGAGCAACTGTCACCCCCCCCCCCCCCCCCCCCCTCTCCCATACACCGTCAACAATGATCACAACCTGCACCAAACATAAACCGGGCACCCTCCCCGGACACCGCACCGGGCCCCTACCCCGGTGCCCCTCCCCTCTCTGCCGAGCACCTGCCTCGGCCGCCGAGCACCAACCTCGGCGTCACCGCTCACACCCTCCACCCATGAGGGCCCCCATCCCTAACGCCACCTCCGCGTGGGGTACACGGGTCAACGTACCACTTTTCCGGAAAAGCACACCCTTGCGGTGGCCAAACCGCTGGTGTGCGTGTAGTAAAACTTGAGCCTCAGATGATAAAGCGAATACAATAAGAATCGGGTCAGCGTTGCTCATAAGGACAACCAGAAGGGTGAACACCTTTGCTCATGAGAGAATCTTAAAGGGGAAAACACCGTTGCTCATTGAGAAAATCTTAAAGGGGAAAACACCGTTGCTCATTGAGAGCGACTTGTAGAGGAACACACCTTTGCTCACGAAGAGCAACCTGGAGAGAAACCCACCTTTGCTCACGAGGAGCAACTTAGAGAGAAACCCACCTTTGCTCACGAGGAGCAACTTAGAGAGAAACCCACCTTTGCTCACGAGGAGCAACTTAGAGAGAAACACCCTTGCTCATGTCCGCCCTTACCCAATTAACCTCGGCGAATTTACCCACCTTGTGTGTGTGTCGTCCGGCGTTCGGTACGTCCGAGATCGTGCGTCCGCTGCCAACAATGTCCTGCACTCCTGAAGGTATAAGGGCAAGTCAAGACTAAGGATCCGAAACTCACACCGACTCCCACCCATGTGCGGCGGAGTTCCCTGCCCGGCACCGGCCCGTGCAGCGCACACTCCGCCCGGGTACAGCACCCCGTGGCCCCAGCCCGCGCGGGCGCCCCTGCGCGGATGAGCACCGCACGGGCGCGCTGTCCGCGGTGCGGGGGCGACGCCGCGCGGCACCAGCCCGCGCGGGCGCCCCACCTGCGGGCGGCCCCGCGCAGCCAAGCGCTGCGCGGCGCGCTGCCCGCGGTGCGGGGGCGTCCCCGCGCGGCACCAGCCCGCGCGGGCGCCCCACCTGCGGGCGGCCCCGCGCGGCCAAGCGCCGCGCGGCGCGTGCCCGCGGTGCGGGGGCGACTCCGCGCGGCCTTAGCCCGCGCGGGCGCCCCACCTGCGGGCGGCCCCGCGCGGCCAAGCGCCGCGCGGGCGCGTGCCCGCGGTGCGGGGGCGACTCCGCGCGGCCCTAGCCCGCGCGGGAGCCCCACCTGCGGGCGGCCCCGCGCGGCCAAGCGCCGCGCGGGCGCAAGCCCGCGGTGCGGGGGCGACTCCGCGCGGCCTTAGCCCGCGCGGGCGCCCCACCTGCGGGCGGCCCCGCGCGGCCAAGCGCCGCGCGGGCGCAAGCCCGCGGTGCGGGGGCGACTCCGCGCGGCCCTAGCCCGCGCGGGCGCCCCACCTGCGGGCGGCCCCGCGCGGCCAAGCGCCGCGCGGGCGCATTGCCCGCGGTGCGGGGGCGACTCCGTGCGGCCTTAGCCCGCGCGGGCGCCCCACCTGCGGGCGGCCCCGCGCGGCCAAGCGCCGCGCGGGCGCATTGCCCGCGGTGCGGGGGCGACTCCGCGCGGCCTTAGCCCGCGCGGGCGCCCCACCTGCGGGCGGCCCCGCGCGGCCAAGCGCCGCGCGGGCGCAAGCCCGCGGTGCGGGGGCGACTCCGCGCGGCCTTAGCCCGCGCGGGCGCCCCACCTGCGGGCGGCCCCGCGCGGCCAGGCGCCGCGCGGGCGCATGCCCGCGGTGCGGGGGCGACTCCGCGCGGGCTTAGCCCGCGCGGGCGCCCCACCTGCGGGCGGCCCCGCGCGGCCAAGCGCCGCGCGGGCGCATGCCCGCGGCCGGTCCGGCGGCGGCGGTGTTCCCCGTGAAGACTCCACCCCCGAAACGCCTACTCAACAAAACTAATAAAAACTCACCTTTGAAACGCCGGAAAAGAGAGGGAGGGGATCGTCCTAACGTTGCCCAGTTGATCCCACGAGCAAGCTACCTCCGTCCTCTTCCCGAAAGCCCCGTTTAATTCTTCTCTTTTCCCTTCTCGTGGCGTCTCTTAAAGAGAAAACCCTAGCCGTTTTTTTTTTCTCTCTTCTCTTTTCCCTTCTCGTGGCGTCTCTTAAAGAGAAAACCCTAGCCGCCGAACGTAGCGACCTAGGAGGGAACGCCTAAAACCCTAGGTTCCCCAAAGGGTTAAAGAATAATTAAATAATAGAGACAGATCCGGCGGCTAGAATTACCTCGAGAAACGTGCCGATCGTCCGCACGGATCCCGGGGTGTCACGCCCCGGGGGTTCGAATCGCGCGGAAGAGGAGCCACCGATGCCCCTGACTCAGCCATATATTTTTTTTTAAAATACGTTACTCCCCGGCGCGTGCACAGACCCGCCGCATATACAAATTCACTCTGCAAATAAGCAGAGGCCCCTTTGTATATGCACGGCGTCTCAACTACAAAGTGTCTCACAAGGCGTAGTACAAACAATCTCTAACCACATCAGTTGGGGTCTCGTACACATACAACCAAACAATTCACATGACATTCTAGCATTCACTTAGAGCATGGAGGCCGGTGTTTTGAAAGGATAAATAATCACAAGGTTTTGAAAGCGGCATCCACACGATGCCCTCGTTTGTGAAAACAGTTCGCAAACACATAAATCCCACAAGGTTTATAAAGCTCGGTGCCCACACGACACCCACGTTTTAAAAATAGTTTTCGCAAACGGTTTTCTTTGTTTTTTCATCGTTCAAAACGGCCAAGTAGGAGAGAACGTAGTATTCATTCAATTATTCAAATAAAAGGAAAGAAAAAGGGCAACATCCACTTCGACCCCACGGGGGTGTCGCAATCCACATCTAGCTACCATGAATAATAAAAGGAAAGGGAAAGAAGAGTCACTGTATCTGAAGTCATCCAAAAATCAGATCAGCACCCTAACGTTCTCACCGGCGCCCTAGCACTCGCCCCTGGACGAACCTGTCACGGAGTGGGAAGTCAGTGACTAGAAATAGCATGATAAGCGTAGTATACAAAGATAAGGCAAACCACAAACACCGGAGCAACTATCCTTCCCATGCACTTTCCACCTTAAGCACACCCTGTATCAATACGACATCGGGCACCTTTGTCACGCCCCGGGGGTTTGTTTTAGCGGAAACGATTCATAAAAGCCGAATATTTGACGCGTAAATTTTTTTTTTTTTTTTTAAAGAGAACCCCTCTTCCCCGGCGCGTGCCCAGACCCGCCACACGTACAGGGTCACTCTGCAACCGGACGGAGTCTCCCCTGTACGTGCACGGCGTAGCGTTCAGTACGTGTTCCAACATACACAACCAATCAATCACAACAGTTGTTCACAAGCAACCAGTATTCTAAACTAATAAAAGAAGAACGTATGGCCGATCAATTTGGAAAGGATAAATCCACAGTTTTGAAAGAGCGCCTACCCGGCGCTTACGTTTTGAAAGCTAGTTTCGAAATCAGCATAAATCCACAAGGTTTGAAAACGGTGCCCACACGACACTTAGATTTTTAAAAACGGTTTTCGCAGACTTTTCCTTGGCTTCTGCCTTCTTGATTTTCAAATGGCCGATAGAAAGAAAAGGGAAAGATATTCCACTAGGGGCACTAAATGTAGCCCGTACCGACATCCATGCCGACCCCACGAGGGTATCGCGAATCACTCACATGACTACAGAGTAATGAAAAGCGAGAATAAGAGAATAGATACAGTCCAGGGTCCCCAGCGACCCAGCTGCTCCTGTCCCGTCCTCACCACCGCCTACCCCTCTCCCCGTCTGGACCCTGTCACGAAGTGGGATGTCAGTGACGCAGAAATAGTAAAGCATGAGAATATAGTAAAACAAACCGTGAAGACAACTGGAGCTACCACCCTCCCAAGGAGGAAAAGCAACCTGTACCCCTGCATCCTGTAATACCCGGCCGCGTCGGTCCATTACCGACGGCCCCATACCGTACCTGCAACACCGCGACCGCGCCGGACAACTAAACCGGCGGGTCGCTCCGCTCGCACCTAGGCGCCTCAACCCCACAACTAATAAGGGGCCCCCACTACGACACCTCGTGGGTAACACGGGTTCTACGACCTCTTTTCCGGAAAAGCGCACCCTCTGCGGTGGCCAAACCGCGGGTGCGCGTGTGGCAACCTCGAGCCCAGTAACCGTAACCACCATCATGTCAGTATCACAATAAGAATAATAAGAGTAATGAGGTAAATGAGGTAAAGTGCATAATCGTAAACAAGGGAATACTGCGCGCACTCGAAGGCGGCCCGCTGACATATAAGGGTTGAAAAAGAAGAACACCGTCGGCAATCGACGCTAGTCATTATAGCGAACCCACTAACATGCATAAGCTATCACCCGTCATTATGTAACCCCAGTACACTTAGAATGGACCCCGTCCAATAGGATAGAATTTAGAGGCTAGGAATAAAGTAAAAACAACCCACCTGAATGTAGGCCGATCCCGAACTCCCGCTAGACTGTCGGGAGGCTGGCGCTGAACAACTGGGCCCTGAACAAGGGCTAGAATCAGTAATAGACTCACACAAACCCATCCCGATGACACAACAGTAATGCGATGCTAGTAAGGAGCAATGTCGTCGATTTATTGAATACAAATCCGATTTCCGATCAACGAGAGTCCACGGGACCCTCACAAAAAGTTCAGTTAGTGTAAAAACACTGTTTAAAGAGAGCTAGCATGTTCATTTTACATTTTGGTCCATAATAACTTTTCATTTGCCTAAATACATTAAGTTAGTTGACTGTTTCGACTTGTTCTCAAAATCCGGGAGTCCAAAATTGACGCCGTAAGTTTCAGCGTGTTCATTTCGGCGAGACCCAGGCCGTGCTTACAGGTATTGGGCTGAGACCAAGCCCGATACAAAGTTGGCCCATAATGTTCTAAGGTCCAAATAGCAACTAAGCCCAAACTTAAATTATATATGATCAATCTGTGAATTAACTGGAGCATGGTGTTAAATAACTGATAAGGATCATGGGGCTCACCTGAGGCTAGCCTGAGCTTGGCCGGAATAGTGGCCGGAGCAACACCCTAATCCTCAAGGAGCTCGGTTTGGGTGCCTTGGAGCAAACCTGGTTCAGACCTACCGCAAAGTGGAGCACCATGTCACAACAAGTCCCAGAAGAATTTCGTCCATGTGGGGTCGAACCCCGGCGGCCAGAGGCGGCGGCGGCCGGAGGCCAACCCAAAAACAAAACTCGGATGCAAGGTTTGAACCGAGCAAAAGGGGAGTGTACCAGGCCTAAACCAAAATGATGGAGTTCATGTAGGAGGCATCTAGGTCTTACCTGTAGTGGTGGTCGAATCCCAGCCCGCCGGGGATCGCCGGAGACCGGAGTTAGATGAAATGCGGGTGCAATTCCTACAGTCAAAACCCCGACGTTAAACTCCGCATGCAACACCTTGGGAGGACTCCTACAGGTCATACATGCTTACCTGGACCCTTTCCCGGCGACGGGGAGCGCCGGCAAGGCACGGTGGAGAAGCTCGGTTGAAGCTTTGGTGGCCGTTAATGGCGGTTTCCGGCCGGCGAGCTCCGGGCCGGTGCGACTTGGACCAAAAGGTCCCTCTCGGGTCCAGTAGTTCTCTGGTGGCGATGGCCGGCGGTGGGGGCCAGCGCCGGCGCCGGACGACCTAGCCCGGCCAAGGTTGAAGAAGGTTCAAAACTAGGGCACGCTCGGTTGGCCTGGATCTTGCTCCGATCGCGCTCAGACCTCGTGGAGGTGTTGTAGTTGTCAAGTGGCCAAAGTTCAACGGTGCCGATCTTTTGTTGGACGGGCGGATCACGGCGGCGCACGGGATCGGCCAGGAAGGCAAAAATTCCGGCGACAGCGCTCCCGCCGGCGATCGGGACGGCGGGCAGCGGCCCGGGCTGCAACCAGAAGATCCCCGTGACGTCAGAAACACAGTGACCATGCCCAAAAGCCAGACTTAAATCAAAACTTCCATGTACTCACCTTCGCCGGGAATTTGGAAGTTTGAGGAGTGGCCCCGCGGCGGCGCTCGGCGGCGGCTGGGGCTGGGTCCACCGCAGCTTGGTTGCGGCTGCACAGGGGACACCTCCGGGAAGAGCTTGGTCACTTTGAGGTCCCTCTCAACATCCTTCTTTCCAACAACCGAGAGCAAGGTTTATTGGTACCTTCTTCTCCGGCGACCTGGGGCGGCGGCCGGTGCGGGGGAACTCCGGGAAGCACGGCCGAGGAGTGGAGGTTTGTTGAGAGTGCGGCTGAGGGGCTGAGGGCTACGAGGTTTAGCGAAAACCCTAGCCCTAGCTATACCTATATATATAAGGTATGTACAAAATTGCAGTTTAGTCCTCTTCTCCTGACATTTTAGGTTTTGGTCCTCTCTGTAGCTTTGAATCACATCAAGGTCCCTCACCAATGCATGGCACGCAAAACGAGGCAAGCAACTTAGGGTCTATTGCGCAAAATGTTGTATTTTCATCGCATTTCACGTTTTTCGAGGCGAACCGGTCGCCGAAACGGAAAATGGACTGCGCCATGACGTCCGGCTCGACGAGACCCATCAGGTAGCGATCTCTGATTTTCGCGAAACTGCCCGAATAAGATCTCGGTCCATAATAACTGTGCCAAAATACAGTTTTCGCGCTTTTCGAGATTCCAGAGTCGTCAAACAGAATTTTCGACTGCGCCATTGCGTTCCGAACATCGAAACGGATCAAAACGACTACCTGAATCACTATGTTTGGGTTTCCGAACAGTGAATTAGTCAACGTTGTATTCGTCAGGGTCCCGAAAATCAGGGTTACTGTTCATATACAGTAACTCACTTAAGTGACCCCTGCGCAGACCACTGCTATATTGGTCGCGGTAATTTCGCCCGCTTCTTCGCTGAATTCTGGAAGATCCGACCGTCAGATCGAAAAGTGCTGAATATAAATCTCGCTCAGTTCGACGAGACGATCGCAACGGTCAACTCGGATTTCCAAGATCATGTCCGGATTGGAAAGTAGCCTTTTTGTCTCGTAAAACGTGCAACTCGCACACTGGCAATTGACTAGATAAATCAACATAGGTCTTTTGAATTCAAAAACCAGGTCAAAATTCACTTTTAGACTATTTATTAAAATAAAATATTTAGAGTTTCTTACATCACTTACAACTTAAAAGAAGTTTCGTCCCCGAAACTTACAACTTAAAAGTTTCATTCCCGGAGCTTACAACCTGAAGTCATACTCTATGAAAATGCTCAGAAGGTTTAATCGAGGGCTACAAGTCAGTCGCAAGGTATCTACAACTCTAAGGCTACTAATTTAGACCCAATCTGGTATTCCTCATTATAGGGCAGGGTATTTCCTCAGTTCTTTCGACCGTCCGTTGCCTGTAGCCAACGTGCCTACCAAAAGAACAGCGGAATACCAAAGGTTTGTCGCCAACAACAAGTTGGGGACGCAACTCCTACCAGAAGGTATATCACATACTTCCCAACACAAACTCAGTGCCAAAACATAACCTTTATCGAGGATTACTACCGCCTCGTGGTCACAAACATCGCCATGACTAACACTTAGGCGAGTCCACGTCGATCCACAAAACCTGTGCAAAAGGTGGGGTCAATTGCATCCGTCCCAGAACAGGGTTACCATCGGGCCCATAGGCCAACGAATTAAGACACGGGGACACTGAAGGGTCAGCAACTTGTTCAACCTCTAAGCAAACTGTGAGGCTAGTGCACTAATAGCAGTCATCTACTGCTATGCCATCAGCTGGACGATTACGAAGAGAACAGTGATTTAACCTTTAACCACCGTAACGGGTCCGAGCACTCTGGCTCCATTGAAAACATCAGCCCACAGCCGAAACCATGACCGCGGCTAACCCTACACTAACAACGATCCCCCAAAAAAAAATCAGAGTGCGTACGACTAATAGCCGAAACAACGAGACTCAACTGTGCGACACACACCAGAGCTCCAAACCACTATGCCAATACCCTACGCTCCCTTGTGAACACAAGTCATCCTGGGGGTCGTTCCTAACCATAAACCCAGGTATCGGATCGGAAGGGCGGAAATTTGTGCATCGGAAACTGTGCAATTCACGCACCGGTATGCAAATCGCTAAGGTTAGATCTGCTTTCTCGCCCGCGAGCACACTAGAATTTCTCGAGTGCTACATCACTCACACCTTAAAAGAAGTTTCATCCCCAGAACTTAGATACGCCAGGGATCCAAAATATGGGAAAAGTGGCCAAACATGTCCGACTTGCGCTTCCCATTGGCCTTGCGCCCCTCGTGATCTGTACTGCTTCACAATCACAAACTCGCAACCCAAAACCTCAAGACTATGCCTTGGTCATGGGGAGCTGGCGACAAGACCCAAGAAGCACGGTCCTACTTCCATCTTGGCACCCAAGGGGTGCGACACTCTGATTAACCTCTACCGCTCGGTCCCAGTCCATTGCCCTTCCAAGCACCATACACTGAGCCGAGCTGCATACCCCCAGGCCAACGATCATATTCCCAACTAGGAGTATTTAAGCTCTAGGTCCGCTCAACAAAAGGAAGAATCAAGCCCAAACAAACAAGATTCGTTAGTCCCAGTGGTCTCTTTTTCTCGACCCCAGGGGGAATCCCAAGACCCCCACAACAACACCACTACACGAGCCCAAACAATACGACTACACAAACGCGACAACCGAGCTAAACCGAGAAACAGAACTTAACCCGTACTCACACACCCCACAAGTCAGTTCTAGACTCCGCTAGTATAGCACTTAACCAACTATCTAGAAAACGGGACATATACTTTTCCCCCCGCTCCCCCGATCACTCGCATTCTACGCTTCTATGCCTTATTCAATTCATTCATTCGTAGCTGAGTGTGGTATCTCCGTGGATGTCGGACACTGACTCTGCGTCCCCGGCCGATGATCTAGTACGGGCCATGTCTGTCACACATCACAAGAGTCAACTTCCGACTACCCTACTAACAACAACCATAAAGTGAGAGAAAGGACTCAACATTCCCCCCCCCCTCGGTCACTCACGTTCTACAGTCCTATGCCCTACCCATTTCATTCATGTGTAGGCAAGTGAGGTGTTCCCGCGGATGTCGGCACTAACTGTTGTGATTGAAAGAACGCTCTGATACCATTTAATCTGTCACGCCCCGGGGGTTTGTTTTAGCGGAAACGATTCATAAAAGCCGAATATTTGACGCGTAAATTTTTTTTTTTTTTTTTAAAGAGAACCCCTCTTCCCCGGCGCGTGCCCAGACCCGCCACACGTACAGGGTCACTCTGCAACCGGACGGAGTCTCCCCTGTACGTGCACGGCGTAGCGTTCAGTACGTGTTCCAACATACACAACCAATCAATCACAACAGTTGTTCACAAGCAACCAGTATTCTAAACTAATAAAAGAAGAACGTATGGCCGATCAATTTGGAAAGGATAAATCCACAGTTTTGAAAGAGCGCCTACCCGGCGCTTACGTTTTGAAAGCTAGTTTCGAAATCAGCATAAATCCACAAGGTTTGAAAACGGTGCCCACACGACACTTAGATTTTTAAAAACGGTTTTTCGCAGACTTTTCCTTGGCTTCTGCCTTCTTGATTTTCAAATGGCCGATAGAAAGAAAAGGGAAAGATATTCCACTAGGGGCACTAAATGTAGCCCGTACCGACATCCATGCCGACCCCACGAGGGTATCGCGAATCACTCACATGACTACAGAGTAATGAAAAGCGAGAATAAGAGAATAGATACAGTCCAGGGTCCCCAGCGACCCAGCTGCTCCTGTCCCGTCCTCACCACCGCCTACCCCTCTCCCCGTCTGGACCCTGTCACGAAGTGGGATGTCAGTGACGCAGAAATAGTAAAGCATGAGAATATAGTAAAACAAACCGTGAAGACAACTGGAGCTACCACCCTCCCAAGGAGGAAAAGCAACCTGTACCCCTGCATCCTGTAATACCCGGCCGCGTCGGTCCATTACCGACGGCCCCATACCGTACCTGCAACACCGCGACCGCGCCGGACAACTAAACCGGCGGGGTCGCTCCGCTCGCACCTAGGCGCCTCAACCCCACAACTAATAAGGGGCCCCCCACTACGACACCTCGTGGGTAACACGGGTTCTACGACCTCTTTTCCGGAAAAGCGCACCCTCTGCGGTGGCCAAACCGCGGGTGCGCGTGTGGCAACCTCGAGCCCAGTAACCGTAACCACCATCATGTCAGTATCACAATAAGAATAATAAGAGTAATGAGGTAAATGAGGTAAAGTGCATAATCGTAAACAAGGGAATACTGCGCGCACTCGAAGGCGGCCCGCTGACATATAAGGGTTGAAAAAGAAGAACACCGTCGGCAATCGACGCTAGTCATTATAGCGAACCCACTAACATGCATAAGCTATCACCCGTCATTATGTAACCCCAGTACACTTAGAATGGACCCCGTCCAATAGGATAGAATTTAGAGGCTAGGAATAAAGTAAAAACAACCCACCTGAATGTAGGCCGATCCCGAACTCCCGCTAGACTGTCGGGAGGCTGGCGCTGAACAACTGGGCCCTGAACAAGGGCTAGAATCAGTAATAGACTCACACAAACCCATCCCGATGACACAACAGTAATGCGATGCTAGTAAGGAGCAATGTCGTCGATTTATTGAATACAAATCCGATTTCCGATCAACGAGAGTCCACGGGACCCTCACAAAAGTTCAGTTAGTGTAAAAACACTGTTTAAAGAGAGCTAGCATGTTCATTTTACATTTTGGTCCATAATAACTTTTCATTTGCCTAAATACATTAAGTTAGTTGACTGTTTCGACTTGTTCTCAAAATCCGGGAGTCCAAAATTGACGCCGTAAGTTTCAGCGTGTTCATTTCGGCGAGACCCAGGCCGTGCTTACAGGTATTGGGCTGAGACCAAGCCCGATACAAAGTTGGCCCATAATGTTCTAAGGTCCAAATAGCAACTAAGCCCAAACTTAAATTATATATGATCAATCTGTGAATTAACTGGAGCATGGTGTTAAATAACTGATAAGGATCATGGGGCTCACCTGAGGCTAGCCTGAGCTTGGCCGGAATAGTGGCCGGAGCAACACCCTAATCCTCAAGGAGCTCGGTTTGGGTGCCTTGGAGCAAACCTGGTTCAGACCTACCGCAAAGTGGAGCACCATGTCACAACAAGTCCCAGAAGAATTTCGTCCATGTGGGGTCGAACCCCGGCGGCCAGAGGCGGCGGCGGCCGGAGGCCAACCCAAAAACAAAACTCGGATGCAAGGTTTGAACCGAGCAAAAGGGGAGTGTACCAGGCCTAAACCAAAATGATGGAGTTCATGTAGGAGGCATCTAGGTCTTACCTGTAGTGGTGGTCGAATCCCAGCCCGCCGGGGATCGCCGGAGACCGGAGTTAGATGAAATGCGGGTGCAATTCCTACAGTCAAAACCCCGACGTTAAACTCCGCATGCAACACCTTGGAGGACTCCTACAGGTCATACATGCTTACCTGGACCCTTTCCCGGCGACGGGGAGCGCCGGCAAGGCACGGTGGAGAAGCTCGGTTGAAGCTTTGGTGGCCGTTAATGGCGGTTTCCGGCCGGCGAGCTCCGGGCCGGTGCGACTTGGACCAAAAGGTCCCTCTCGGGTCCAGTAGTTCTCTGGTGGCGATGGCCGGCGGTGGGGGCCAGCGCCGGCGCCGGACGACCTAGCCCGGCCAAGGTTGAAGAAGGTTCAAAACTAGGGCACGCTCGGTTGGCCTGGATCTTGCTCCGATCGCGCTCAGACCTCGTGGAGGTGTTGTAGTTGTCAAGTGGCCAAAGTTCAACGGGTGCCGATCTTTTGTTGGACGGGCGGATCACGGCGGCGCACGGGATCGGCCAGGAAGGCAAAAATTCCGGCGACAGCGCTCCCGCCGGCGATCGGGACGGCGGCAGCGGCCCGGGCTGCAACCGGAAGATCCCCGTGACGTCAGAAACACAGTGACCATGCCCAAAAGCCAGACTTAAATCAAAACTTCCATGTACTCACCTTCGCCGGGAATTTGGAAGTTTGAGGAGTGGCCCCGCGGCGGCGCTCGGCGGCGGCTGGGGCTGGGTCCACCGCAGCTTGGTTGCGGCTGCACAGGGGACACCTCCGGGAAGAGCTTGGTCACTTTGAGGTCCCTCTCAACATCCTTCTTTCCAACAACCGAGAGCAAGGTTTATTGGTACCTTCTTCTCCGGCGACCTGGGGCGGCGGCCGGTGCGGGGGAACTCCGGGAAGCACGGCCGAGGAGTGGAGGTTTGTTGAGAGTGCGGCTGAGGGGCTGAGGGCTACGAGGTTTAGCGAAAACCCTAGCCCTAGCTATACCTATATATATAAGGTATGTACAAATTGCAGTTTAGTCCTCTTCTCCTGACATTTTAGGTTTTGGTCCTCTCTGTAGCTTTGAATCACATCAAGGTCCCTCACCAATGCATGGCACGCAAAACGAGGCAAGCAACTTAGGGTCTATTGCGCAAAATGTTGTATTTTCATCGCATTTCACGTTTTTCGAGGCGAACCGGTCGCCGAAACGGAAAAATGGACTGCGCCCATGACGTCCGGCTCGACGAGACCCATCAGGTAGCGATCTCTGATTTTCGCGAAACTGCCCGAATAAGATCTCGGTCCATAATAACTGTGCCAAAATACAGTTTTCGCGCTTTTCGAGATTCCAGAGTCGTCAAACAGAATTTTCGACTGCGCCATTGCGTTCCGAACATCGAAACGGATCAAAACGACTACCTGAATCACTATGTTTGGGTTTCCGAACAGTGAATTAGTCAACGTTGTATTCGTCAGGGTCCCGAAAATCAGGGTTACTGTTCATATACAGTAACTCACTTAAGTGACCCCTGCGCAGACCACTGCTATATTGGTCGCGGTAATTTCGCCCGCTTCTTCGCTGAATTCTGGAAGATCCGACCGTCAGATCGAAAAGTGCTGAATATAAATCTCGCTCAGTTCGACGAGACGATCGCAACGGTCAACTCGGATTTCCAAGATCATGTCCGGATTGGAAAGTAGCCTTTTTGTCTCGTAAAACGTGCAACTCGCACACTGGCAATTGACTAGATAAATCAACATAGGTCTTTTGAATTCAAAAACCAGGTCAAAATTCACTTTTAGACTATTTATTAAAATAAAATATTTAGAGTTTCTTACATCACTTACAACTTAAAAGAAGTTTCGTCCCCGAAACTTACAACTTAAAAGTTTCATTCCCGGAGCTTACAACCTGAAGTCATACTCTATGAAAATGCTCAGAAGGTTTAATCGAGGGCTACAAGTCAGTCGCAAGGTATCTACAACTCTAAGGCTACTAATTTAGACCCAATCTGGTATTCCTCATTATAGGGCAGGGTATTTCCTCAGTTCTTTCGACCGTCCGTTGCCTGTAGCCAACGTGCCTACCAAAAGAACAGCGGAATACCAAAGGTTTGTCGCCAACAACAAGTTGGGGACGCAACTCCTACCAGAAGGTATATCACATACTTCCCAACACAAACTCAGTGCCAAAACATAACCTTTATCGAGGATTACTACCGCCTCGTGGTCACAAACATCGCCATGACTAACACTTAGGCGAGTCCACGTCGATCCACAAAACCTGTGCAAAAGGTGGGGTCAATTGCATCCGTCCCAGAACAGGGTTACCATCGGGCCCATAGGCCAACGAATTAAGACACGGGGACACTGAAGGGTCAGCAACTTGTTCAACCTCTAAGCAAACTGTGAGGCTAGTGCACTAATAGCAGTCATCTACTGCTATGCCATCAGCTGGACGATTACGAAGAGAACTAGTGATTTAACCTTTAACCACCGTAACGGGTCCGAGCACTCTGGCTCCATTGAAAACATCAGCCCACAGCCGAAACCATGACCGCGGCTAACCCTACACTAACAACGATCCCCTAAAAAAAATCAGAGTGCGTACGACTAATAGCCGAAACAACGAGACTCAACTGTGCGACACACACCAGAGCTCCAAACCACTATGCCAATACCCTACGCTCCCTTGTGAACACAAGTCATCCTGGGGGTCGTTCCTAACCATAAACCCAGGTATCGGATCGGAAGGGCGGAAATTTGTGCATCGGAAACTGTGCAATTCACGCACCGGTATGCAAATCGCTAAGGTTAGATCTGCTTTCTCGCCCGCGAGCACACTAGAATTTCTCGAGTGCTACATCACTCACACCTTAAAAGAAGTTTCATCCCCAGAACTTAGATACGCCAGGGATCCAAATATGGGAAAAGTGGCCAAACATGTCCGACTTGCGCTTCCCATTGGCCTTGCGCCCCTCGTGATCTGTACTGCTTCACAATCACAAACTCGCAACCCAAAACCTCAAGACTATGCCTTGGTCATGGGGAGCTGGCGACAAGACCCAAGAAGCACGGTCCTACTTCCATCTTGGCACCCAAGGGGTGCGACACTCTGATTAACCTCTACCGCTCGGTCCCAGTCCATTGCCCTTCCAAGCACCATACACTGAGCCGAGCTGCATACCCCCAGGCCAACGATCATATTCCCAACTAGGAGTATTTAAGCTCTAGGTCCGCTCAACAAAAGGAAGAATCAAGCCCAAACAAACAAGATTCGTTAGTCCCAGTGGTCTCTTTTTCTCGACCCCAGGGGGAATCCCAAGACCCCCACAACAACACCACTACACGAGCCCAAACAATACGACTACACAAACGCGACAACCGAGCTAAACCGAGAAACAGAACTTAACCCGTACTCACACACCCCACAAGTCAGTTCTAGACTCCGCTAGTATAGCACTTAACCAACTATCTAGAAAACGGGACATATACTTTTCCCCCCGCTCCCCCGATCACTCGCATTCTACGCTTCTATGCCTTATTCAATTCATTCATTCGTAGCTGAGTGTGGTATCTCCGTGGATGTCGGACACTGACTCTGCGTCCCCGGCCGATGATCTAGTACGGGCCATGTCTGTCACACATCACAAGAGTCAACTTCCGACTACCCTACTAACAACAACCATAAAGTGAGAGAAAGGACTCAACATTCCCCCCCCCCTCGGTCACTCACGTTCTACAGTCCTATGCCCTACCCATTTCATTCATGTGTAGGCAAGTGAGGTGTTCCCGCGGATGTCGGCACTAACTGTTGTGATTGAAAGAACTCTCTGATACCATTTAATCTGTCACGCCCCGGGGGGTTTGTTTTAGCGGAAACGATTCATAAAAGCCGAATATTTGACGCGTAAATTTTTTTTTTTTTTTTAAAGAGAACCCCTCTTCCCCGGCGCGTGCCCAGACCCGCCACACGTACAGGGTCACTCTGCAACCGGACGGAGTCTCCCCTGTACGTGCACGGCGTAGCGTTCAGTACGTGTTCCAACATACACAACCAATCAATCACAACAGTTGTTCACAAGCAACCAGTATTCTAAACTAATAAAGAAGAACGTATGGCCGATCAATTTGGAAAGGATAAATCCACAGTTTTGAAAGAGCGCCTACCCGGCGCTTACGTTTTGAAAGCTAGTTTCGAAATCAGCATAAATCCACAAGGTTTGAAAACGGTGCCCACACGACACTTAGATTTTTAAAAACGGTTTTTCGCAGACTTTTCCTTGGCTTCTGCCTTCTTGATTTTCAAATGGCCGATAGAAAGAAAAGGAAAGATATTCCACTAGGGGCACTAAATGTAGCCCGTACCGACATCCATGCCGACCCCACGAGGGTATCGCGAATCACTCACATGACTACAGAGTAATGAAAAGCGAGAATAAGAGATAGATACAGTCCAGGGTCCCCAGCGACCCAGCTGCTCCTGTCCCGTCCTCACCACCGCCTACCCCTCTCCCCGTCTGGACCCTGTCACGAAGTGGGATGTCAGTGACGCAGAAATAGTAAAGCATGAGAATATAGTAAAACAAACCGTGAAGACAACTGGAGCTACCACCCTCCCAAGGAGGAAAAGCAACCTGTACCCCTGCATCCTGTAATACCCGGCCGCGTCGGTCCATTACCGACGGCCCCATACCGTACCTGCAACACCGCGACCGCGCCGGACAACTAAACCGGCGGGTCGCTCCGCTCGCACCTAGGCGCCTCAACCCCACAACTAATAAGGGGCCCCCACTACGACAACCTCGTGGGTAACACGGGTTCTACGACCTCTTTTCCGGAAAAGCGCACCCTCTGCCGGTGGCCAAACCGCGGGTGCGCGTGTGGCAACCTCGAGCCCAGTAACCGTAACCACCATCATGTCAGTATCACAATAAGAATAATAAGAGTAATGAGGTAAATGAGGTAAAGTGCATAATCGTAAACAAGGGAATACTGCGCGCACTCGAAGGCGGCCCGCTGACATATAAGGGTGAAAAAGAAGAAACACCGTCGGCAATCGACGCTAGTCATTATAGCGAACCCACTAACATGCATAAGCTATCACCCGTCATTATGTAACCCCAGTACACTTAGAATGGACCCCGTCCAATAGGATAGAATTTAGAGGCTAGGAATAAAGTAAAAAACAACCCACCTGAATGTAGGCCGATCCCGAACTCCCGCTAGACTGTCGGGAGGCTGGCGCTGAACAACTGGGCCCTGAACAAGGGCTAGAATCAGTAATAGACTCACACAAACCCATCCCGATGACACAACAGTAATGCGATGCTAGTAAGGAGCAATGTCGTCGATTTATTGAATACAAATCCGATTTCCGATCAACGAGAGTCCACGGGACCCTCACAAAAAGTTCAGTTAGTGTAAAACACTGTTTAAAGAGAGCTAGCATGTTCATTTTACATTTTGGTCCATAATAACTTTTCATTTGCCTAAATACATTAAGTTAGTTGACTGTTTCGACTTGTTCTCAAAATCCGGGAGTCCAAAATTGACGCCGTAAGTTTCAGCGTGTCATTTCGGCGAGACCCAGGCCGTGCTTACAGGTATTGGGCTGAGACCAAGCCCGATACAAAGTTGGCCCATAATGTTCTAAGGTCCAAATAGCAACTAAGCCCAAACTTAAATTATATATGATCAATCTGTGAATTAACTGGAGCATGGTGTTAAATAACTGATAAGGATCATGGGGCTCACCTGAGGCTAGCCTGAGCTTGGCCGGAATAGTGGCCGGAGCAACACCCTAATCCTCAAGGAGCTCGGTTTGGGTGCCTTGGAGCAAACCTGGTTCAGACCTACCGCAAAGTGGAGCACCATGTCACAACAAGTCCCAGAAGAATATTCGTCCATGTGGGGTCGAACCCCGGCGGCCAGAGGCGGCGGCGGCCGGAGGCCAACCCAAAAACAAAACTCGGATGCAAGGTTTGAACCGAGGCAAAAGGGGAGTGTACCCGGCCTAAACCAAAATGATTGAGTTCATGTAGGAGGCATCTAGGTCTTACCTGTAGTGGTGGTCGAATTCCCAGCCCGCCGGGGATCGCCGGAGACCGGAGTTAGATGAAATGCGGTGTGCAATTCCACAGTCAAAACCCCGACGTAAACTCCGCATGCCAACACCTTGGAGGAATCCTACAGGTCATAATGCTTACCTGGACCTTTCCGGCGACGGGGAGCGCCGGCAAGGCACGGTGGAGAAGCTCGGTTGAAGCTTTGGTGGCCGTTAATGGCGGTTTCCGGCCGGCGAGCTCCGGGCCGGTGCGACTTGACCCAAACGGTCCCTCGGCCAGTAGTTCTCTGGGGGGCGATGGCCGGCGGTGGGGGCAGCGCCGGCGCCGGAC
>CM055069.1:23341099-23424879 GCA_029204045.2 Tillandsia leiboldiana | reverse complement strand
GAAAACCTAGCCTCTAGGTTGCTCTCAAGTGTTTTAGAATTGATCGGCCGTAGCTCCCACGTTTTTGAGAACCCTAATGTCTATTTATAGTTTAGAACCTTTGGAAAGAGATAAGAATCAAAAACATACCTTATCTGGAATTTTCAGGACGGCGATCCGGATGGATTTACTGCGATCCGGATCGTCGTAACGAGATTGACGATTCCAGAAAACCAAGGGTTCGGGATCCGGATCGCATGCCCGATCCGGATCGTTCATACAAATCAGAAAACTTAACATTCGGGATCCGGATCGGAAATTGCATGGATCCGGATCGAAGTCTTGTATGAAGCAACAACCTTCGGATCCGGATCGTTGGCTCTGATCCGGATCCTGAACATGTCCGAACACCAGTTTTTGATTTTTATAAATTAAAAATTCATCCAAGTGTTTCTACACTATAAGAAAGTATTCGGATCACCAAAATTATTAGTTAAACATACCTGATCCTCTTGAATACTTTCTTCTTGAGATTGATGTAACTGATCCACAATTCTTCAACTTCAATCTTCAAGATCAAGACACTGAGTGTCAACTTGATCTCTGTTGAATCTTCTCTAAGTCTTTGATTGCTGATTGACAATTTGATCCCTTTAAGACTCCGACTCAACTCACTGACTTGACTCACGAAATATGCCAATACCAAAATGCCGTAACAATCTCCCCCTTTGGCAATTTCGTGACAAAACCCAAAACATAAAGCGCTCAAGTCACTCATCTTAAACCAAAAATCGAAATTCAATGTCATCACCAAAACATTGATTTCTTTGCGTGAAAGATCCAATAAATACAAAATTACATTTGAACCAAACAGTCCTAGAACATACTCTATGACTTAGGACTTGGAGTCTTAAAGTGATGTAATTCCTGCAAAACAAAACTCCACAAAATCAAACGTCAGTCGTTAGAAATTAAAATCCTACATTTGATTCCTCCTTTGGTTCTTTTGTTTTTCCCCTCTTTCAATTTTTCTTGTCTCCCCCTATCTTGAGCATCTCTAACATGTTCTCCATGTTCTTGAGCATCTATGTTCTCCCCCTTTGTGGTACGATCATCATTTTCCGTTCTCCCCCATTTTTTCATTTTCGTTTCGTTTTCCTCTCTTGATGATTCATCTCCGTCTTTCTCTTCTCCCCCTTTTTGTCACAAATTGTCAAACAGTGAACATACTAGACAAAAGGAAATCACTAACAAAATTAGTTCATGAGAAAGAGAGATAAAAGCTCAGTTCTGGTATATAACAAAAATGCAGATTGCGTACCGGTACCAGAAAGCAAAAATAAATAATTTCTTGAAACAAATCCAGATTTTGAATCTTTTCAAATACCGATTTGTATTCCATCAAGAAATCAATTTAAGTGCTTTAAACAGTGAATTCACACAGATGTCATTCAATCCAATTAATTTCACAAAATTAAAAAGATTTACTCCAAAATCATGAAAAATAAAGGTAAAACATTATAACCGTTTTTCATGTTATATTCATCACACAAGTCATCAAAAATAATCTTGAGATCCAAAGTCTATCAAGATGTAACGGATTTACAAAGATGACATACAGAGATTTCCAAATGACATCAATTGAATTCTACCCTTTCAAATTGAGATAAGCACTAAAATACCTAAGGGTGGCTCTTTGAGCATCTTTCAACTATCCCACCTTATACCAACCAGGAGATTGTTCAAAATATAAGAGTTTTGCATATAAATCTCCAAATGCTTCAACTAAAGATTTTCTCATAAAATACTATCAAGCATCCATAACATGTGGTAGCTTCACACACAAACCGGACGACCGGGGTGGCAGCTCTTTCCACATGTGGTGGTAGTTTTCACACTCCTTTCGGATGTAACTCTTTCCACATCTTTGCAAATCATTTCAATACCCTTGTAAGAATGCAATCTCTTACGTGAAAGAATTAAATCCCAAATTTTAGTCTATCGGTTGTCTCACGTTTATCACAATGAATTCACACAACCGAGATAGATTAAGCATCTAAAGATCACACATGATTTCTAAAATTTGATGCTTATAATATCAAAAACTCCTATAATGAAGTATCTTCAAGATTATGATTATGGAGTAAAGTTGATAATCCAATAAAATTAATTTGGAGTGAAAAAAGTGAAGCCCTTTTTATTCAATGCACTTGTTCAGTAAAAACCCTTTTGTTCAAAAACAAAGTATAAAAACGAAGAGCATTGAAAAACATGTAATGCAAAGATTAAGAAAAATATGAAGGGAAAACCAATCAAAGCATTACATACAGTCATAAGCTATTTAGAACTTAAGACAAGGAAAGATATCACCTTTCCGAATCCAAAATCGCTGGATTTTGGGTTGTCTTGATTCGTTGTGGCCGGGGTTGTCCGCTTTGACTGTTGATCCACCTTAGGTCTTTGCCTCGCAGTGATCCACTTGTATGATTGATGTGTGGCTCGGACCTTTGGTGGGTTGAGTGAACTCCTTTGACTTGATGTGTCTTTTGATTCCGTTGAGTTCGCTCCGTAGATGAAGTTGCCGAAGATTTTCTTTCTCTTTTTCGGGCAATCCTTCACCAAATGTCCTTCAAGTCCACATAAGTGACAAGTTCTTCCTTTCAATTTCATTGTGGAACTTGAAGCATGCACAGTTTGGTCCTTTTTGAATCCCAAACCAACCTTGCTTGTTTGACCTAATCCGGACATACATTCTTTCTTGGAACCGGTTGAAATCCTTTGTATGTCGGATTTAAGTGATGAACTTGCTTGGTCAATGCTTGGTTGGTGACATGAATTTCCTCAAACTGTTTTTCTAGAAAATCAATCTTGTTAATATGGAATTAACGACCGTTTCCGATTGATTTATCTTTTCTTGGAGGATTTTATTATTATTCAATAAAAGCTCTCGTTCCTCCTCGAGATCATGAAGTTTGATCTTTAAAGCATGATTCTCGTCTTGATTCTCAAGTCGTTGCTTCCTCAACTTCTTGATATGTTGGCCATCTTCTTAGATTCCGCAAGAAGTTGTTGATATGCCTCAACGAGTTCTTCCTCGTCCGACTCCCCCTCACTTGATGACTCTCCGCGGTTGTTGATGTTTCATACAAAATCAAAGGAGTAGAGTCAGTGACTAAGATGATAAACAATTATTAGAAGAGGGAAATGAGAGGCATGAGAAGCAACGATTTTTCCTCTTTACTTGAGGTCGATTCATTAGAAGTAGAATCGTCCCAAGTTTTCGCTTGCAAAGCCTTCTTTTTATATGATTTTTAGAAGGACAATCCGTTGAAAAATGGCCGTAGCCTTTGCATCGATAGCATTGGATTTCCCCTTCGAAATCATCTTTTTCTTTTCTTTAGAAGGTTTTGCAAAGCTTTTTGAGTTTAGAGGATTTAGAACCCGATGATCCTTTAGAAGGTTTCGTGGATGAAGATCCATCGGTTCGATTCTTCCAAAATTTCCGACGAAATTTCTTTACGATCCGCGCCAATTGTTCTTCAAAATCGGCAAAAGAGATTTCATCGTCGGAACTTGATTCGCTATCTTCTTCCTTTGTTGATTTGAATGCAATACCTGTAAGCTTAGAAGAAGACTTGGAAGAAACTTGATTAGTAGGAAAAGTCATTTCATAAGTTTGCAAAGCACCTACTAATTCCTCTACACTCATCTCATCCGGATGACTAACGGTTTCAATGGCGGTAACCTTTGCCCTAAACCGTTCCGGAAGAGTCCGAAGTATCTTTCTTACAATTTTCGACTCCGGGATCTTTTCTCCTAAATTAGCACATGTATTTATTACATCTTGAAGTCTAGTGTAATAATCTGTAAACAATTCATGCTCTTCCATATGAATAGAGTCAAATTGACTTGTAAGCATCTGGAGCTTTTGAATTTTTACAAGATTAGTACCCTCATGTGTAATTTTGAGAATATCCCAAATTTCCTTCGCGGTTTCACACGCGGAAATTCTTGTGAACTCAGTCGAGGAAAGAGAATTAAATAAAGCGTTCATACCTTCCCATTGTAAGAAGATCTTTCAAATTCCTCTTTGGACCATCTAGAGCGAGGTTTTGGGGTAGTAGAATTTCCTACTTCCTCAACAGGATGCACCCAACCGTATTCCACGGATTGCCATACTCGCTCATCAATTGCGATGAGAAAAGCTCTCATCCGCACTTTCCAATAAGCATAATTAGTCCCATCAAAAAGAGGAGGTCTATAAATATTACCACTTTCACCCTCATGATAGATAACCTAAACCCCTCTGATACCAATTGTAGAGTTATTATGGATCCACAAGGATCTAAATAGGTACTATCAAACAACTAGAGGGGGGTGAATAGGTGTAATACTTAAAACTCAATCTCAGTGCAAAATAAAAACCAATGCGGAAAATAAAAACAGCACACCGAGATATACGTGGAAACTCCAATCCAGGAGAAAAACCACGGGACCAACACGCAATAACAATCCACTAAGAATAGAAGAATAACAAGGTGATTACCGACTCCACGACTCAACCCCTCCTTCAGCTTCTTCGGACCTTGCGCTGACCGGTTGGATATCCACGCAATAACAATCCCTAAGAAAAGAAGAATAACAAGGTGATTACCGTCTCCACGGATTTAACCCCTCCTTCAATTTCTTGGACCTCGCGCTCCACTTTTGCCCGTCCACTGCACACGTTCGAATCCACGAACGCACGCTTCGAATCCACGAAACGCCTTTAGCACACCGAATCCACGATGCCACGTCGAATCCACGACGCAAACTCAGTCGATAAGAATATTGACTTCGATGGTGATCCTTTGCTTAGATCTCATTGAGGAACCGTAGAAAATCTCTAAGCAAAGATTAGATCAATTCGACAAAAGATATGTTCTTGAAAGAACCATCGAATTGACCTAAAAGAGGCTATAAAGAAGATCGATAAAACCTAGCCTCTAGGGTTGCTCTCAAGTTTTTTATAAATGATCGGCCGTACTCCCACGTTTTTGAGAAACCCTAAGTGTCTATTTATAGTTTAGAACCTTTGGAAGAGATAAGAATCAAAAACTTACCTTATCTGGAAATTTTCAGGACGGCGATCCGGATCGGATTTACTGCGACCGGATCGTCGTAACGAGATTGACGATTCCAGAAAACCAAGGGTTCGGGATCCGGATCGCATTGCCCGATCCGGATCGTTCATACAAATCAGAAAACTTAACATTCTGTAGCACTCGAGAAATTCAAGTATGGTTGCGAGCGAGGAAGCAGATCTAAACCTTAGTGACTTGCATACCGGTGCGCGTATTGCACAGTTTACGGAGCACTATGTCTGCCTTTCGGATCCGAGTCTGATCTCGAAAATCTGAAATCACTAGTGCGACCGTCTCGTCGAATCGATTGAAAATGATATAAACTAATTGTCGATCCGACGGTCGGATTGTTCAGAAATCAGTAAAGAAGCTTGTGGGGCCCACGACTTAAGTCGTGAATAGTAACCTCCTGATTTAATTCCCCACCGAGCGAACGTTAGCCGATTCACTGTCTGGAGTCCGAATCTAGCGATTCGGGTAGTCGATTTGAATGGCACCGCCATTCTGAGCACAATGGCACTGACGGAATTCGCGTTTAGTGATCCGGGTGCATCGAAGTGCGTGCGTCATACTGCAACTTACAGAACTTTATGGCCCGAGATTTTATTCGAGCGCTGAATCAAGCAAACAAATACGCTACTTGATAGGTCTCGACGAGCCGGACGTCGTGGCGAAGTCGGTTTCGCATTTTGACGAACCATTCGTCTCGAAATGCGTGAAATACGTCGAAAAAAGGGGTATTTTTGTAAAAAGCCCAATATTTTATGTGTCAAATGCAATGAGGTTACTTGGAGAGGGACCTCTATGCATAAAAGACCTACAGCTATGGACTGAATAGTAATAAACAAGGTATAGAGGGACCAAAATGCAAAGAAAGTGGAAAATTCACTAAATTACCCTATACACTAAGGGTGGTGGGTTTGGGAGCGGTTGCAACCGCTTGTCCACGTTCCTCACCACCTCTGCCACGACGCCCACTCCCAAAACCACTCTCCCTCGAGTGGGGTGGCTCGTAGTAAGGTGGGGAGGCCGGTTATAACAAGGGAAAGTGGACGTTGGAGGAGAGGGGGATCACACAGAGTTTCCTTGCACCCAATCCCCATCAAAGCTTTCTCCCACTTCCTCTGCATCCTCCCCGGGGCCGCGCGACGCTGGGAGGAGCGAAACGGGCACCAACCCATCTTCCCCACTCCGGTGAGGTAACCCTCTTTACTCTTGGGTTTTAGAGGCCAAGACCTTTGGAAAGTGAGCTTTGTAGGTTCTAAGGATGCCCACGCACAGCCCCAAAAATGGGAAGCCATCGGTTGGTCGGCGGCCGAGTTGCACAGCCGAGAGCTCCGCCTCGAGCTATCTTTGCTCCCGGCGACTTTTAATGAAAAGTAAAATGATGGGTTGGGACTGTAGGACCAATAGGTCATTTCTGCAAAGTTTGGTGGAGTTTGGTTGAGTAACCACGTTGCAGTTTGAAACCCTAGTTCTCGGGTTTTTTTTCATCTTTCGGCCGAGCTATGTGCTCCGGCGCGGCGGGCCTCCCCACCTCCGGCCAAGTGGTCGAGGAGCTCCCTGGGGATGAGAGGGTTGCATCCAGGCCTTTGCATGGCTTCCATGCAGCCCGAATGAGGGCCGGCCATGGGTGGCCTGAGCTTGAGGCCATTAATGGCGGCCGGTGATCCGGCGACTTCCGACGGCGGGGACAAGGCCAGACCTTCCTAAAACTTGCTAGGAAGCTATTTCCGCTGTCCTTTTCACCCGAAACCCATTGAGTGAAAAGTTGCCATTGTTGGTAAAAGCTCCAAAACCGAGCTTGCCACCGCCGCGCCGCCGCCGTGTTCTGTTGCCGGCCACAGGCACAGGAGGGTTCTCTGAGGGTGTTAGCACCTGTAGATGCTTTTGGTTAAGTCCCAGAACCCTTGGTGGAGCAGTCCCGAATTTCGAGGTTGAGGCATCTTCTTCAACTTCGGGCCCCGGCCATCCGAGGGTGCAAGGCGAAAAACCAAAATGCTGGGAATGTTGCCTGTGTCCTGTGGAGCATTTCCCTTCAAGTTTCACAGGATTTGGTCCAGTAATTGCTGAGAACCAGGTCGGGGAATGGCTTGCGTGTGTTGAGAGGAATAGAGCACACCACCTGTTTGATGAAATGCCTGAGAGAGGTTCTGTTTGGATTTAGGCTTTGAACAGAATATGAAAGTTGCTCAAAAATGTCTCCTGAGCTTGATGCTCACTTCAGATCAAGTTAGATCTGGGTAGACTGAGGTTTGGTGCATTGTATGCGTTGCTAGTGGACTAGGTGTGGATCTGGTTGATCCAGCAACTGCTGGGCTGCAAATGAAGCAAGCCCCAGGGTTTTTAGGTTGCTGTGAGCTTAACCCTAAAGCAGATTTTGATTTGGATTGTTAAAAGTGAAGTTATAGGTTAACCAACCCTTAAAAGAATAGGTTAGCCCAAACACTGTTCCGGGCGGTTTGCGAGGCCGCGACAGTGAGCTCCTGGCTAATTTGGGGTCACTGGACGCGATGCTCGCGTCAGATCTCGGTTTCGTTGAGCCGAAGAAAAAAAAATGCATTTAAGCTATGTTGGAGAGGTATTTTATGGCCCGAAGTTTTCCTCGGGTACCGTGCTGCTGCAAATGGGTGAGCACGGTGTTCAGCGGGTCGAGTGTCACTTACTGGAAGTGACGGTTCGTAAAAATATTATCCCAGTTAAGAGAACGAGCAAAAAACGACTCTTATTTCATTGTAAAAGTACAATTGGGTAAAACCCTAGGGGTCTAACTGCAATTGTAGCCTCATGGGCTGTTTTGGGCTGTACGCCCATGATCTCTAAACCCTTCGTGGGAGATCCAATGGCTTTCGTTGAGCGGAATCGGATTTCCGGAAAGTGCCGGCAAAATCCCGGGACTTCGGCGAAGGTTGCCGTATAGCTTGCACACACAGTGAGTTAGTAGGGATGGATACGAGAGAGAGAGTCTATTATTGACTTGGATTTTATTATTCAGGTACTAGCAGTCAGTCGCTAGCCGTTGAGACACCCAGCGGATTCCGGGATCACTTGTGTTGAGGTGGGTTTACGGGAGTATTATGCTGGTAATCCGACAGGGACTTTTCATTATTTATCGGTACTAACGTTGATGGTTTCTATGATGTACTACCTTACCCCGTGACATGGTGACATGGTTACTTGGATACTTGGTTACTTGGATACATGGTTACTTGGATACTTGGTTACTTGGATACTTGGTTACTTGGATACATGGTTACTTGGATACTTGGTTACTTGGTTACTTGGTTACTGGTTACTTATGCTCGAGCTGCGACACGCGCACCCGCGGTTTGGCCACCGCAAAGGGTGCTCTTTTCCGGAAAGGCGGTCTTTGACCCGTGTTACCCCACGAGGTGACGTAGTGGGGGGCCCCTGACCGCTGGGGGGTTTGAGGCAGCGAGGTGCGAGCGGTGAGACCACCGTGGGATTGGATCCCGATGTGGTCAGGTGTGAGACCACCGTGGGATTGGATCCCGATGTGGTCAGGTGTGAGACTACCGTGGGATTGGATCCCGATGTGGTCAGGTGTGAGACCACCGTGGGATTGGATCCCGATGTGGTCAGGTGTGAGACTATCGTGGGATTGGATCCCGATGTGGTCAGGTGTGAGACTACCGTGGGATTGGATCCCGATGTGGTCAGGTGTGAGACCACCGTGGGATTGGATCCCGATGTGGTCAGGTGTGAGACTACCGTGGGATTGGATCCCGATGTAGTCAGGTGTGAGACCGCCGGGATTGGATCCCGACGCGGTCAGGTGTTACAGGTGTTACCGGGGTTACAGGTGCTACAGGTGGTACAGGTGGTTGCGAGTTGCCATTACGAGTAGAGCGGTTGTTCCGGCTAGCCTTACTTTGTGGCTTGGTATTACTTTACTGCTTTAGTACTATTTTGATGATAGTGTCGCTGACTACCCACTCTGTGACAGGTACCTCCAGGGGGTAGAGGTAGGCGACGGTGAGGCCGAGTTGGTAGCAGTCGGTCTGAGGGAGCCCTAGTATGCTGTTTTATTTACCTTCTCTGCATTTCATTCAGTATTGTAGGTTACTGTGTGGTTCTCGATACCCTTGTGGGGTCGTGTGGATGTTGAGTTCTTTCTTTCTACTTATGCACTACTATTTCCGTTATTGTTCCCGTTTGGCCGCTTTCAAAGCAACATGACTAGAAAAGAAAAGAACTTCGAAAACTATCTTTTAAAAATCTGGGTCGTGTGGACCTGTTTTCCAACACCTGTGGATTTATGGCATCTTTTCAAACTGTCTTCAAAACCTTGGGTCGTGTGGACCTGCTTTCAAAACTGTGAGTTTATCCTTTCAACTTGATTGGCCACGGGTATTGTTTAGTCTTCATGCACCGTACTACTTCGAACTGTTGTGATTAAATGGGAAAATGATTGCTCATAATCGGCTATTGTAGCAGCCGCGACGCCGTGCATATACAGAGGAGACTCTGCCCGATTTTCGAGTGAATCTGTATATGTGGCGGGTCTGGGCACGCGCCGGGGAAGGAGGTTTCTAAACAAAAAAAAATTTCGTACGCACTTTACGCGTACTTTGAAGTATCGTTTCCGCTAAAATAAAACCCCCGGGGCGTGACAGATTAAGATGGTATCAGAGACTTTGTTTTAATCACAACAGTGACGACCCAACATCCACTGAGATATCACACTTAACTACGAATAAATGAAATGTGTGGGACGTAAGGTTGTAGGACGTGAGTGAACGTGGGGGAAAGGGGAATTTGTGTGATTTATTTACGCACGGTTTCTTTGGTATGTTGAGACTAATATGTTTCCATGGTGTGCACAGATAGAAACCATGGACTTTACGGCAGAGGCGAACCGCGTACTACGCAACCAGCTGCGAGACGTGGCTGTGAAATTGCTAACTCTTGCAGAGCAGGTGGGCATACTGACCCAAGAGCTCGAGAGTGTCGACCGCGCCCAGCACGGCACCGGTGGTGTTAACCCCCGTGGGGCACCCCCGACTAGCGTTTCCACCTTTCAGGGAGCGGTCAATTTGGCCGTGCGCGCGGAGCTAGAGCGCACACGACGAGCACACCCCTACCCCGGGCCGACAGGGGGCCCCTACCAGTGCGGCAGAGCGACCAAGCGCCAGAGGAACAGGTCAAAACCCGGGCAGGCAATGAGAGAGGGACCTACACCACCGACCCCGTGCGTCATTTGTGACGGTGCGCATCCCATGATGGAGTGCCCTTGGCGGAATGAGCATTGCTTCCGGTGTGGCAGGCCGGGCCACACACGTTACGAGTGTCCCCGGAGGCCAGGTGTCACCAGACCCCCGGCACCGAGACCCGACGACCCACGCCTGACGGACTCTTCCGATACCGAGACTCCACCCCGCCACGTCGAACGTAGCTGGCCTAAAGGTTGTGGACGGACCTCCCCAGCCACCCCGGGGAGCAGTGATGCAGAATCCTAGGACAGGTATATATATATATTTTTTAATTCCCTTTACGGTTTTTTTTTTCTTTGGTTAGGCAACGATTCCCATCTTCCGTATCTGTCTTTTCTTCCTCCGCGTACGGTACGGTTGTGTCAAGGGGGGGGAGGGTTATATAGGATAGGAGTGGGGTACTCCCCTAGTCCGCCTGAGGAGTTGCGAACGCTAGATAGGAATCCCTTACAAGTGTCGAGGAGAGAACCCTACCTAGTTGTTGGTCTGTTCAAAACCCCGGAGGAGGAACTTCGCGGGAGTAACCACTACCGCGACTGCAGCAGGCAAAGTGTCACCAACCCCCGACGACGACACCAGAAGCGGTGTTTGGAATTCTCGAAGGATTACGACCTAACGACCCAATATCACCCCGGGAAAGCAAACGTGGTAGCGGACGTTTTGAGCAGGAAGGGGCGATTGTGGGAAGAATCGGTAGGTGCGAGGGCTAAACAGAGCAACTTGATCGTGAAATTTTCACGACTAGGGTTGGAAGTAGTGCCAACAGGCACGGTTGCGCAACTTCTAACTCTGGTGGTCAAACCAACACTGTTAGAAAAGATTCGAGAGGAACAGCAGGCGGACTCGCACTTACAGCCCGTACAAGACAAGATCTCACCGGATCAGGAAGGGGACTTTTCAGTGGAAGGCGATGACACCCTACGGTCCCGCGGGTGAATTCGTGTGCCGGACACCCCCGGAATTGAAGAAGGAAATTCTGCCCAAGACACACAGCGCCCCGTTTGCAGCGCATCTAGGAGGCACAAAGATGTACAGGGACCTCAAGCAGACCTCCCGGTGGCCCAAGATGAAGAGGAGTGTAACGCAATTTGTAGCTCGTTGCCTGGGGGGGGGTCAACAAATAGGGGCCGAACGTCGACGCCCGGCGGGGGAAACTGCAATCCCTCCTAGTGCCAGAGAGAAACGAGCGGATCAGGAGGGGCGCAAAGCCTTTTGGGAGCGCAAGTCAGGCATGCTTGAGCCTTTCCCCCACTTATTGGATTCATGGTGTATTTAAGTTTCGGGGACGAAACTTCTTTTAAGGTGTGAGTGATGTAGCACTCGAGAAATTCAAGTATGGTTGCGAGCGAGGAAGCAGATCTAAACCTTAGTGACTTGCATACCGGTGCGCGTATTGCACAGTTTACGGAGCACTATGTCTGCCTTTCGGATCCGAGTCTGATCTCGAAAATCTGAAATCACTAGTGCGACCGTCTCGTCGAATCGATTGAAAATGATATAAACTAATTGTCGATCCGACGGTCGGATTGTTCAGAAATCAGTAAAGAAGCTTGTGGGGCCCACGACTTAAGTCGTGAATAGTAACCTCCTGATTTAATTCCCCACCGAGCGAACGTTAGCCGATTCACTGTCTGGAGTCCGAATCTAGCGATTCGGGTAGTCGATTTGAATGGCACCGCCATTCTGAGCACAATGGCACTGACGGAATTCGCGTTTAGTGATCCGGGTGCATCGAAGTGCGTGCGTCATACTGCAACTTACAGAACTTTATGGCCCGAGATTTTATTCGAGCGCTGAATCAAGCAAACAAATACGCTACTTGATAGGTCTCGACGAGCCGGACGTCGTGGCGAAGTCGGTTTCGCATTTTGACGAACCATTCGTCTCGAAATGCATGAAATACGTCGAAAAAAGGGGTATTTTTGTAAAAAGCCCAATATTTTATGTGTCAAATGCAATGAGGTTACTTGGAGAGGGACCTCTATGCATAAAAGACCTACAGCTATGGACTGAATAGTAATAAACAAGGTATAGAGGGACCAAAATGCAAAGAAAGTGGAAAATTCACTAAATTACCCTATACACTAAGGTGGTGGGTTTGGGAGCGGTTGCAACCGCTTGTCCACGTTCCTCACCACCTCTGCCACGACGCCCACTCCCAAAACCACTCTCCCTCGAGTGGGGTGGCTCGTAGTAAGGTGGGGAGGCCGGTTATAACAAGGGAAAGTGGACGTTGGAGGAGAGGGGGATCACACAGAGTTTCTTGCACCCAATCCCCATCAAAGCTTTCTCCCACTTCCTCTGCATCCTCCCCGGGGCCGCGCGACGCTGGGAGGAGCGAAACGGGCACCAACCCATCTTCCCCAACTCCGGTGAGGTAAGCCCTCTTTACTCTTGGAGTTTTAGAGGCCAAGACCTTTGGAAGTGAGCTTTGTAGGTTCTAAGGATGCTCCACGCACAGCCCCGAAAATGGGAAGCCATCGGTTGGTCGGCGGCCGAGTTGCACAGCCGAGAGCTCCGCCTCGAGCTATCTTTGCTCCCGGCGACTTTTAATGAAAAGTAAAATGATGGGTTGGGACTGTAGGACCAATAGGTCATTTCTGCAAAGTTTGGTGGAGTTTGGTTGAGTAACCACGTTGCAGTTTGAAACCCTAGTTCTCGGGTTTTTTTTCATCTTCGGCCGAGCTATGTGCTCCGGCGCCGGCGGGCCTCCCCACCTCCTGCCAAGTGGTCGAGGAGCTCCCTGGGGATGAGAGGGTTGCATCCATGCCTTTGCATGGCTTCCATGCAGCCCGAATGAGGGCCGGCCATGGGTGGCCGAGCTTGAGGCCATTAATGGCGGCCGGTGATCCGGCGACTTCCGACGGCGGGGACAAGGCCAGACCTTCCTAAAAACTTGCTAGGAAGCTATTTCCGCTGTCCTTTTCACCCGAAACCCATTGAGTGAAAAGTTGCCATTGTTGGTAAAAGCTCCAAAACCGAGCTTGCCACCGCCGCGCCGCCGCCGTGTTCTGTTGCCGGCCACAGGCACAGGAGGGTTCTCTGAGGGTGTTAGCACCTGTAGATGCTTTTGGTTAAGTCCCAGAACCCTTGGTGGAGCAGTCCCGAATTTCGAGGTTGAGGCATCTTCTTCAACTTCGGGCCCCGGCCATCCGAGGGTGCAAGGCGAAAAACCAAAATGCTGGGAATGTTGCCTGTGTCCTGTGGAGCATTTCCCTTCAAGTTTCACAGGATTTGGTCCAGTAATTGCTGAGAACCAGGTCGGGGAATGGCTTGCGTGTGTTGAGAGGAATAGAGCACACCACCTGTTTGATGAAATGCCTGAGAGAGGTTCTGTTTGGATTTAGGCTTTGAACAGAATATGAAAGTTGCTCAAAAATGTCTCCTGAGCTTGATGCTCACTTCAGATCAAGTTAGATCTGGGTAGACTGAGGTTTGGTGCATTGTATGCGTTGCTAGTGGACTAGGTGTGGATCTGGTTGATCCAGCAACTGCTGGGCTGCAAATGAAGCAAGCCCCAGGGTTTTTAGGTTGCTGTGAGCTTAACCCTAAAGCAGATTTTGATTTGGATTGTTAAAAGTGAAGTTATAGGTTAACCAACCCTTAAAAGAATAGGTTAGCCCAAACACTGTTCCGGGCGGTTTGCGAGGCCGCGACAGTGAGCTCCTGGCTAATTTGGGGTCACTGGACGCGATGCTCGCGTCAGATCTCGGTTTCGTTGAGCCGAAGAAAAAAAAATGCATTTAAGCTATGTTGGAGAGGTATTTTATGGCCCGAAGTTTTCCTCGGGTACCGTGCTGCTGCAAATGGGTGAGCACGGTGTTCAGCGGGTCGAGTGTCACTTACTGGAAGTGACGGTTCGTAAAAATATTATCCCAGTTAAGAGAACGAGCAAAAACGACTCTTATTTCATTGTAAAAGTACAATTGGGTAAAACCCTAGGGGTCTAACTGCAATTGTAGCCTCATGGGCTGTTTTGGGCTGTACGCCCATGATCTCTAAACCCTTCGTGGGAGATCCAATGGCTTTCGTTGAGCGGAAATCGGATTTCCGGAAAGTGCCGGCAAAATCCCGGGACTTCGGCGAAGGTTGCCGTATAGCTTGCACACACAGTGAGTTAGTAGGGATGGATACGAGAGAGAGAGTCTATTATTGACTTGGATTTTATTATTCAGGTACTAGCAGTCAGTCGCTAGCCGTTGAGACACCCAGCGGATTCCGGGATCACTTGTGTTGAGGTGGGTTTACGGGAGTATTATGTTGGTAATCCGACAGGGACTTTTCATTATTTATCGGTACTAACGTTGATGGTTTCTATGATGTACTACCTTACCCCGTGACATGGTGACATGGTTACTTGGATACTTGGTTACTTGGATACATGGTTACTTGGATACTTGGTTACTTGGATACTTGGTTACTTGGATACATGGTTACTTGGATACTTGGTTACTTGGTTACTTGGTTACTGGTTACTTATGCTCGAGCTGCGACACGCGCACCCGCGGTTTGGCCACCGCAAAGGGTGCTCTTTTCCGGAAAGGCGGTCTTTGACCCGTGTTACCCCACGAGGTGACGTAGTGGGGGGCCCCTGACCGCTGGGGGGTTTGAGGCAGCGAGGTGCGAGCGGTGAGACCACCGTGGGATTGGATCCCGATGTGGTCAGGTGTGAGACCACCGTGGGATTGGATCCCGATGTGGTCAGGTGTGAGACTACCGTGGGATTGGATCCCGATGTGGTCAGGTGTGAGACCACCGTGGGATTGGATCCCGATGTGGTCAGGTGTGAGACTACCGTGGGATTGGATCCCGATGTGGTCAGGTGTGAGACTACCGTGGGATTGGATCCCGATGTGGTCAGGTGTGAGACCACCGTGGGATTGGATCCCGATGTGGTCAGGTGTGAGACTACCGTGGGATTGGATCCCGATGTAGTCAGGTGTGAGACCGCCGGGATTGGATCCCGACGCGGTCAGGTGTTACAGGTGTTACCGGGGTTACAGGTGCTACAGGTGGTACAGGTGGTTGCGAGTTGCCATTACGAGTAGAGCGGTTGTTCTGGCTAGCCTTACTTTGTGGCTTGGTATTACTTTACTGCTTTAGTACTATTTTGATGATAGTGTCGCTGACTACCCACTCTGTGACAGGTACCTCCAGGGGGTAGAGGTAGGCGACGGTGAGGCCGAGTTGGTAGCAGTCGGTCTGAGGGAGCCCTAGTATGCTGTTTTATTTACCTTCTCTGCATTTCATTCAGTATTGTAGGTTACTGTGTGGTTCTCGATACCCTTGTGGGGTCGTGTGGATGTTGAGTTCTTTCTTTCTACTTATGCACTACTATTTCCGTTATTGTTCCCGTTTGGCCGCTTTCAAAGCAACATGACTAGAAAAGAAAAGAACTTCGAAAACTATCTTTTAAAAATCTGGGTCGTGTGGACCTGTTTTCCAACACCTGTGGATTTATGGCATCTTTTCAAACTGTCTTCAAAACCTTGGGTCGTGTGGACCTGCTTTCAAAACTGTGAGTTTATCCTTTCAACTTGATTGGCCACGGGTATTGTTTAGTCTTCATGCACCGTACTACTTCGAACTGTTGTGATTAAATGGGAAAATGATTGCTCATAATCGGCTATTGTAGCAGCCGCGACGCCGTGCATATACAGAGGAGACTCTGCCCGATTTTCGAGTGAATCTGTATATGTGGCGGGTCTGGGCACGCGCCGGGGAAGGAGGTTTCTAAACAAAAAAAAATTTCGTACGCACTTTACGCGTACTTTGAAGTATCGTTTCCGCTAAAATAAAACCCCCGGGGCGTGACACATTCGGGATCCGGATCGGAAATTGCATGGATCCGGATCGAAGTCTTGTATGAAGCAACAACCTTCGGGATCCGGATCGTTGGCCCTGATCCGTATCCTGAACATGACCGAACACCAGTTTTTGATTATTATGAAATTAAAAATTCTTCCAAGTGTTTCTATACTATAAGAAAGTATTCGGATCACCAAAATTATTTAGTTAACCATACCTGATCCTTTTGAATACTTTCTTCTTGAGATTGATGTAACTGATCCACAATTCTTCAACTTCAATCTTCAAGATTCAAGACACTGAGTGTCAACTTGAGCTCTTGTTGAATCTTCTCTAAGTCTTTGATTGCTGATTGACAATTTGATCCCTTTAAGACTCCGACTCAACTCACTGACTTGACTCACGAAATATGCCAATACCAAAATGCCGTAACACCGTGAAGAGGTCCCCACCCGGCACTTTCACTTTTGTGGGGTACACGGGTCATTCAGACCACTTCTCCGAAAAAGTACACCCATGCGGAGGCCAATCCGCTTGTGTACGTGTAAGCATCAAGGAACATGATAGTCGAAAATGGCGTGTAACAATCACCGCGACACTTGGTCGCCACACTTAATAACAGAAGGAACGGTACATATTCATGCGAAAGGTTAATTCAACTGAAACACCTCATCTACTTTATTGAACAGATTAACATACTTTTTACGATGACATATTGCACTTATTGCAAAGGGGTACCCACCTTGTTGCGGAAAGATCGGAGCACTTGGACCTTTAATACACTCCCACTACGCACTTGGACCTAAATAAGTCCCCAAAAACGATAATTAATAACACGCACTTACACCGCGAAAACGGAAATCGAAAACTAACCCCGCGACGTAAAACCCCAAAACGGCGCTATTACATCACTTGACGGCTCCCCGCGCGCCCTCTCACGCGGAAGTCGTCGCCCGCGGGGTTTGCCCGCGCGGATGCCGCCGCTCGCGGATGTCCCGCGCGGCACGAAACCGCGCGGCATGCGTCCACGGCGGCGCCCGCGCGGCGCCCGTCGGCCCGCGGGTGCCCTGCGCGGCACAAGGCCGCGCGGTGTGTGTGCCCGCGGGCGGCGTCTGCGCGGCGCCCGCGCGGTGCCTGCCCGCCCGCGGGTGCCCCGCGCGCCGCGAGGCCGCGCGGTGCGCGGCCGCGGGTGGCGCCCGCCCGCCCGGGGGTTCCCAGCGCGTCGCGAGGCCGCGCGGTGTGCGCCCGCGCGCGGCGCCCGCGCGGCGCCCGTGCGGCGCCCGCCCGTCCGCGGTGCCCGCGCGGTGCCCTAGCGGCGCCGCGCGCCTTCCGCCCGCCCGCGCGGTGCCCTAGCGGCGCCTCGCATCTTTCGTCCGCCCGCGCCGTGCCCTAGATCGCGCGGCGGCAGCGGCGGGGCCGGCGGTGACGTCGGAGACGGAGACGACGATGACGACAACGAAAAGATACGAAAATCCCCAAAAAAAATACCACAAAACGAAATCTACTTATCGAAAGTTCCGACGGGGGAGTCGACCGATCGCACTCCTAATTCCGGTACGAGGTTCGGGGTGATCGGATTCCTCCGTCTTCTTCCTCTTTCTTTCTTTTTCCCTCCTCCGGTTAGGGTTCCGCCTTGTTCTTCTCTTTTCTCCCTCGTTCTCTCCGGCTAGGGTTTCTCTTTTTGCGAAAAGTGGGATTTTTCTTTTTCGTACGTACAATTAAATCCCACCTTTTAATATCTTCACCGGATAATTAATTCTTTAATTTATTAATCCCACGGGATAAACCCGCATTTCCTCGTAACGCGTGCAGGATATTTTACACAGATTCTGATGCACGTTAAGTCACCGCAACTCTAAAAACCCTGTTCCGAGAGATCCCTACGTCGGATTTCAGATCCGATTGCACCGTTTGTCATCATTTTTCGAGCCCTATTACAGAAAAATACCCGTGCCACAACTCGACTCACAAAAACTAGGTAATTCAAATGCACTAAAAGAAACACTTTATTAACAGGAGGGTAAAAATTACCGGAAAAGTCGTGTCATTACACCAGCCAGTCCATCCTAAGTACCACAACAATGTTCCGCAGCTGAGTCAAGACCATCATGTCTGCTGGAAAAAATCCAGGGCTTAGTCTGCACCGGACAGGACCAACAACAATCCTCCACGTGCCAAGTGTGATCGGGAACCTGATCCTCCTGTGCGCGTGGTAACCGTCCTACCTCCAACCCATGCAATGAAGCAATTGCACTACTAACAAAGAACTGAAATACTCCTGTATCAAATTAGATACGAACCCTAGTGTCCGAAGTAAATCATACCTGCCACAACCCGATCCACCGCCGTGGCGCCCTCCAACCAGGCGGCACAAACTCATCAGCTCGATGCAGGTGGTCGTCGCTCAGTCTGCCCGCAAATATCGAGACTAACCACACAAAAGGAGCACGACCTCTGCCTCTGCTCACACTGGGGCGACAAAAGTGGCCCTCCGCAGGTAACACCTCCATGCTACCGCTGCTGCCGATACTGATGCTCATGCTGCCATCAGGGTCCACCCGACCTCTAGCGTCTCAGAAATCCACCACCCTGGGGAAAGAAATCGGGAATGCCTCTGCCGGCTGATCTGTCCTCCATCACCCGGCGCCGAGCGCCTCTATCCAGAACTCGCCTCTGGCGGCAGATCCCAATCCAAAGGAACTGCAGCGCCACGCTCCATACACGACGCCTACTCCATTGAGGCGTCCTAAATCTGTAACAGAGGGACTGAATGAGCTGAAAGGTATCCTGGCGCAATTCACTCCCAGACACACATATCCTATGCGCCTCGTCCCTCTACACATAAGGCGCGCAGTTCAGCAACTGCGCAAACTCTTTGACACAAGGAGGCTCTCACGTAGTCTCTCCATCACCACCGAGCACAACTCTGCCTCCAAAGGCTCCAAACTCAAACCCACAAATCGGTGTGGTTCATCTGCCAAAACTGGCTCACTCGATCGATGGTCCCACAGCTTATCTGCTGGCAACTGTCCACCCTGTCTCGGTGCAATAGCAATAAATGTTGGCACGGAGGGGGCTGCTCGCTGCTCCGACAACTGTGTCACCTCACTGCTCCGACAACTGTGTCACCTCGTTGCCCACTCAGCCGCTGTATGCCTCTAACACTCCTGCCATCTGGGTCTGGAGTGCTCAGAATTCAATCTGGGTATCCGGCCCAAAACAAACAGATCAGACCCAATTGCTGCAACAAGGTGTACCCGGGTCAGAACCCAGCGTCGGGGAGACACCGCTCACCACGACAAAACCGCAAATCAGTACACCACAAGCACTCGACCCAATCTAGCGAAAGTCAAGGACATCCCCCTATTTCTGTAACTTTATGTTGTCTGCAGCCAACATAATTGTCCCACAGAAATAGAATATGTCAATCCCTCTTCACTCGCAGGAAGAGTCAAATAAATAAATCACCGACTTTCGCAAAATATCACGTCTTTCACGCCCTATCATCCTAGGGTCCGCCAAAAGCCTAGGGTTTCCTAAGTCCCAACTGACCTATCCCTAAGCTCTGATACCACCTAATCTGTCACGCCCCGGGTGTAAACCAGAACCCGGGCCCGTCTACAGATCCGTCGTGCACACGTAATTTCTCGCGTACACGAAGCGCCAGTAACCTGCTCGGATATAAGAGATAATAATAAAGAGCATAAAACAGAGTTGAACTAAAAACTAATACATCTCAGACTGAAACTGGAAGTAAAATACGGTACATCTGTAAAAATGATACATCTGTCTCTCCCAGCTCACCAAAATAAATACAACCAGCTGGCTAAAGCCAGACCCAAAAGTAAAAGTACAACAGTCTGAGTAAAATGGGTACAACAAAAGTCCAGCTAAACTCTCTTATCCCGCCTGGAGATCTATCTACTCAGCAATCCCTCACCTCGATCCGCCGCTGAAAGCCCAGCAGCTCCCGCAGAAGACTCTGCAAAACAAAGGGGAAGAAAAAGAGGAAAAGAAGAATGGGGGAGAGAACTACTAGCAAACCAGTAGCCTCCCCTAGTGGGTAAATCCTCAGACTCCGACGCACCCACTAGGTCTAGCAGAGGCAAAAGGGAAAGAAGAGTAGTAAGTGTGAGGACCCGAATTCCCACGTAAGGATTACAGTTGCATCAGCAGCTTATGGTGGCCTATGTGGTGTGTCGGCGGTGTTTTTGCTCAAATTGGACACAAGTGATGGACTCAGTGCGTAAAATGGATTACGAGTGTATTTGGATGCCCTCGTCGAATTTTAGAAGGGGTTCCGCGCGAAACCGACATTAGATTTGGATTCAGCGCGGAAAAACGATGGAAATCGACTACTTGGTTGTATTTTTCTAAGTCCGTACGCCCGAAAACGGATACCCGAAAGATTTCTACTGTTTTAGGGTGCGCGGTGGACCGGTGGACCGACGGTGTGCCACGTGGCGGCTTTCGATTGGCGCCGTACGCCACGTGGCGGAGCAGGAGGCACGGTGTCACGCCCCGGGGGTTTTAAACTCGCGAAAAGATAGCCACCGTATCTACCTAATTTGCATATATTTTTTTTTGAAACCAAACTTCCCCGGTGCGTGCCCAGATCCGCCGCATATACAAATTCACTCTGCAAACGGGCAGAGTCTCATTTGTATATGCACGGCGTCCTGACTACAATATCCATACAATTATGCCTTTGACCGTACTAGTTCATCAGTCAAGCACATACAACCATTTTTCCATAAGTAATAAAGAGGCCGACTAATTTTGAAAGGATAAAACTGTAGGGTTTTGAAAACGGTGCCCACACGACACCCGGGTTTTGCAAAGTCATTTCGAAATCCATAAATCCACAGGGTTTGAAAACGGTGCCCACTCGACACCTATGTTTTTGCAAAACTATTTCGAAATCCATAAATCCACAGGGTTTTGAAAACGGTGCCCACTCGACACCAATATTTTTCAAATCATTTTCGCAATGTTTTCTTTTCTTTTCTTGTTTGTAGTTTGAAAGCGGCCAAGCAAAGAAGTAAGAACAAACACCCATCCAAAAGAGATATAAAAACAGCCCAACATCCACGTCGACCCCACGGGGGTATCGAAATCCACACAACAAGCTACCAGGAATAATGAAAAGAACAGGGAAGAACAAGTCAATGTCTACAGCCTCAAAGGGCTAGAAGATCACTCGCACGGCCTCACCAACGCCCTAGCACTCGCCCCTGGATGAACCTATCACGGAGTGGGAAGTCAGTGACCAGAAGTAAATATAAAAGCGATAAGGGCTAAAAGTAAGGCAAACCACTGTAAAGCCAGAGCAACCGCCCTCTCCAACGTGCAACCAACAGTGAAAAACCCTATACAATCCAAACCCGGGCACCTACCCCGGCAACCACACCGAGCACCGATCTCGGCAAATCGCACCGAGCACCTGCCCCGGCACCACCTCGAGCACCTGCCTCGGCACCGCTCACACCCCCCACCCATGAGGGCCCCCATTACGTCACCCACACGTGGGGTACACGGGTCAACGTACCACTTTTCCAGAAAAGCACACCTTCGCGGTGGCCAAACCGCTGGTGTGCGTGTAGCAATCTCGAGCCTCATAACTAAGTATATATATATAATAATAACTTAAACAGGGTTAGCACGGAAACAAGTAATTATTTTATTCTTCCCTTTGCCCAAGCATGCAATTTCTATAACCTACACCTTTTCCCAAATAACCATGGAAATGTACCCACCTTGTGTGTGACGACCGACGTTCAACTCGTCCGCGACTGCGTGCCTGCCGAGCCTACGACGTCCCGCGCTCCTGAAGGAACAACAATAAACTAAGACTAGATGACCAAAACGCCGAACGTCGACTCGAGACCGGAGGCGGAAGACTGACGTGGTCCTAGAACCCCGCGCGGCGAAGTTCCCCGCGCGGCACCCTTCATGCGGACGGCCCCGCGCGGCCCCGATCCGCCCGGCGTGACCTGTCTGTGGCGGCCCCGCGCGGCACCAGCCCGCGCGGCGCCTGCCTGCGGGCAGCCCGCGCGGCGCCCTGCCTGCGGGCAGCCCCGCGTGGCGCCGCGCGCTGCCTGCAGGCAGCCCGCGCGGCACCAGCTCGCGCGGCGCCTGCCTGCGAGCAGCCCTCGCGGCGCCCTGCCGCGCGGCGCGCTGCTTGCAGGCAGCCGGCGCGGCACCAGCGCGCGCGGCGCCTGCCTACTTGCGGGCAGCCCCACGCGGCGCCTTGCCGCGCGGCGCGCTGCCGGCGGGCAGCCCCCCGCGGCGGCCTAGACGCGCGCTGCCGGCGGGCAGCCTGGAAATTTCGGTGGCGGCGGCGGCGGCTTCCCCCCCCGCAACAAGATGAACCCCCAACAGCGCAAGACAGGAAAACCCTAAAAAGTGAAAACGCTCACCTGCGATCCGCTGGAGGAAGAGGAAGGAGAGGATCGTCCTGCCGTTGTCCGATCGTTCCCGCAAAGCGAGAAAGTCCCCTTCCCTCTCCCTGCCTCACCGCCTGGAACTCTGCGCCGACGTATTGAAGCGAGAGCGAAAATGGATTGGGGTTCCTTTTTCTTTCCTCTTTTTGATCGCGCCCGCGTCCGGCCTAAAGCAACGAAGGAACCCAGACAGGCGAAAAATAAAACCAAGTCCCCCGGATCACAACCTAACACATCAGAATTCAAACGAGGGGCCCAGGTTACCTCAAAAAACATGCAGATCGTCAGCACGGATTATGGCGCGTCCGAACTGATCGCGAACTTCAAAATTTTATTCTGGGAGATCCCGGGGTCGAAATTCGAATCCGATCACGCCACCGTTCACCGTTCTGCGAGCTCTATCATCTAAAAATACCCGCAAACCCCGACGGTCAGCCCAGATATAATCAAACTTTTAAACCCCCGCCGGACCACTAAATTAAAGAAATAAATAAGATAGAAAGGAATTACCAATTGGAAGGCGGGTATTACATCACTCACCTCTAAAAACAAGTTTCGTCCTCGAAACATAACTCTGGTCCGCGACGAATAGATCTGGATAGCACTCCCTCATCTTCGACAACGGTTCCCACGTCGCTTCACGTTCTTCCTGGTTGCTCCAGAGCACCTTTACATAGGGGATCGTCCGGTTGTGCAACTTTTTGTCATCCCGTGCCAGGATCCGCACGGGTACCTCCTCAAAGCTCAGGTCCTCTCTAAGCTCGACCGCGGTGGCGTCGAGTACGCGCGATGGGTCACGGAGATATCTTCGGAGCATTGAAACATGGAACACGTCGTGTATCCGGTCGAGATTTGGCGGTAGGGCTAGGCGATAGGCCACCGGGCCGATGCGCTCTAAGATCTCAAAAGGCCCCACATACCGTGGGCTCAACTTGCCTCTCAGCCCGAACCGCTTAATCCCTTTGGACGGCGAGACTCGCAGTAGCACGTGCTCCCCCACCTGAAACTCCAAGTCACTGCGTCTCTGGTCTGCGTAGCTCTTTTGTCGACTCTGGGCGGTCAACAACCGCTGCCTGATGAGGCGCACCTTTTCCTCGGTCTCTTCTACCAAGTCCGGCCCCAAGAATTTTTGCTCTCCCAAGTCGTCCCAACAGATTGGGGACCGACAGCGTCGGCCGGATAAAGCTTCGTACGATGCCATATGGATGCTAGCCTGGTAGCTGTTGTTGTAGGCGAACTCCACGAGAAGTAGGTAGTGTGACCATCCGTCTCCCAAATCAAGTACACAGGCTCGAAGCATGTCCTCGAGGATCTGGATCACCTGTTCAGATTGTCCATCCGTCTGGGGGTGAAAGGCTGTGCTAAAGTGCAGTTTGGTCCCCAAAGCCCGTTGTAGAATCTGCCAAAAGTTTGAGACAAACCGTGTGTCTCTGTCTGAGGTGATTGATGCTGGTACCCCATGCAATCTCACGATCTCGCTGATGTAGACTTGAGCCAGCCGATCTCGCGTCCACGTCGTGTGAATGGGCAAGAAGTGGGCTGATTTCGTCAACCGATCCACGACGACCCAGATGGTGTCATGCCCCTGCTGCGAACGCGGAAACCCAGTGACAAAATCCATGGTGATCCGCTCCCATTTCCACTCTGGCACAGGTAGTGGCTGCAATTTTCCCGCCGGCCGCTGGTGTTCGGCCTTTATCTGTTGACAGATCAAAAAATGCGCTACGAACCGTGTTACCTCCCCCTTCAGCTTCGGCCACCAGAAGGTCTGGTTGAGGTCCCTGCACATTTTTGTGCCTCCAGGGTGCGCCGCATAGGGAGCGCAATGCGCTTCAGTCAAGATTTCCCTCTTCAAGTCTGGCAAATCGGGCACACAAATTCGCCCTCGAAACCGGAGTGTTCCATCTGTCCCCACCGAAAAGTCCCCCTTCTGGTCCGAGGAAATCCTGTCCCGCACAAGCTGTAACTGTGGATTGGTACTTTGGCCTTCTCGGATCTTCTCGAACAAGGTAGGCATGACTATTAAAGACATTAGTCGCTCGACCGTTCCTGCCGGTACCACCTCCAATCTCAATCGCGAGAACTCCGCGATCAAGTCCTCTTGCTGAGTAATCGTGCCTGCTGATGTCCCCTCTATCTGTCCCTTTCTGCTCAAAGCATTCGCTACCACATTTGCTTTTCCGGGGTGGTATTGAATTGTTAGATCGTAAACCTTCAGCAACTCCAACCACCGTCTCTGCCGCAGGTGTCACGCCCCGGGTGTAAACCAGAACCCGGGCTCGTCCACAGATCCGCCGTGCACACGGAATTTCCCGTGTACACAAAGCGCTGGTAACCTGCTCAGATATAAAGATATAATAAAGGAGCATAAAACAGAGCTAAACTAGAACTAATACATCTCAGACAAGTGCTGGAAATAAAAGTACAACATAACTCTCAAAAATATACATGTGTCTCTCCCAGCTCACGAACTAAATACAACCAGCTGGCCGAAGCCAGACCCAAAATAAAGAAAAAATACAACCGTCTGAGTGTACAGGGGATACATCAAAACTGCTAAACTCGAGATCGGGGAAGTAGCTATCTAATCAGCGATCCTCTTACCTCGATCCTGGGAAGAGGGCCCCGCAACTCCCGCAGAGGACTCTGCAAAACAAAGGGGAAAAGAAAAGGGAAACGGTGGGGGGTGAGAACTACTATAAAAACAGTAGCCTCCCCTAGTGGGTCGACCTCAAACTCAGACGTGCCCACTAGGACTACTAGAGGCGAAAATAAGACAAGGGTGGTAAGCTGTAAATAAAACTGCTAATAGAAAAGCTACCACTAATATGCCTCTAAAATAATAAGCTAACAGAATAGCTAAATGTATGCATCAGAGTATATATATATTCTTGCCTGGGTAACCCAATCAAGACACCGGTGAACACCGGTACTGCCTGCTATGCCTACTAACTCACAACTCAGTTGCGGGATGCAGACTGGCTCCTGACCGGCACGATCCCAACCCAAGGGCAACAGACCGGCTCCTGACCGGCACGGTCACACATACACACACTCCGGAGTGGCACTCGAGGGGAGCGACCCTCATGAGTGAAATAAGTCGCCATAAGTAACCTGATATAGTAGGACTGGATCAAGACTCTAATCAAGTGGGAAAAACCATCCACTAAAAGAAAATCCGATCCCCTCTCCCCCAATCTGATGCATTAGTAACAACCCGGTCAACCGCCCAAAATTCGCGGTTGCCGCCAATACCCTGTCATCAAGCTTGCCTGTACCAAATCCCCAATAACAGACTACACTATCCCAGCCCCTGCTCTATCCTGAGCATAATATCCCCTAAGACTAGACAACAGGAGAAAGAATAAAAAGCATGGTTTCTCCTAAGTCAGTTCCAGCATGATAGTGTAGCAGAAAATAGTGGCCTAACTAGTGACCATACAAGCATGCAAAGTCTTTTACTCAATAAATATATCACAGGTATTCCAATTCTTACAAGAATTAAAGTATGCTATTGCTTTGGATATCTGATGTGCTGATATGCCACAAGCTAGTCTATACACATGCATAAACCTCCCAATATACATAAAGCATGATATGGTTTTAGCATATTATTACCAAAAGATTTAAGCAACTTATCATTTTCCAAGAAACAATGATTCATTAATATCGAGTTCTCTAACGATGCAAGCGCTAACAATCAATCAATACTTTCATACAAGCATGCAAGGTTCATCCCACTGATACAACTATCAACATGATATAGGAATGGCTCCAATATGCCTAGTGGGTTATCACGAGTAGGAGGTTTACAACGGTACCCACCTCGAAAGCTAAGTCCTGGTCCCAAAGGTGAAGTTCTCGCTTGGCCCAAACAAACTCCACAACACTGCACAACATTCCCCAAAGAAACATACATAAATTAATCATACAATGTTCCAAATTCTGTCCAAAACTTAACAGCACAGAGTTTTCCTATTTTCACCTGCGAAAAAAGCCCGGAAAATTCCAAGAAAAATACTATCACAATCCTCACGACGAACCGGTCGAAACGAGTACCTGCACGCTCAAATCCGAGTTTCCTACGATGAGAAATAAATTCGGCAAGGGAACCACCCCAAAATAAACTGTACAGAAATTTTGTGTCAAAGAACTCGGGAAAAGAAAGATTTTCACCTTCAAGAATTATTCAGAAAATTCCCAAAAAATTTGAGGGTGTTCCTTGCGCTGCGTAGATGAAAAACGCCTCCTGGCATGCCTCGATCCGACGCCTGTGCGCGAATATATAGCCAAAACACCACAGCGCTGCCCAAAACTCCGCGAGGAAAAATGGGTCAAATGGATGCTCAGAAAACTCCAAGATAGCTTCGGAAAAAGGAGAGAGCTCAAACTAGAGAAATCAGAGTCCTACCTGTCGTGAGTCCAACAGCGCAAGAATCGCCTAAATCGGAGGTCGGGGTGAGCCGGGGGAGTCTGCACACTGAAAAGGGACGAAGCGGGTCGCCGGTGAACAAGCGTCGCGCCGCGCCGTAAAATCGCGAACCTTGGGATGCGTGCCTCAGAAAATCCCAGGGATCCACCAAAGGGGAGAGCACTGTGAGAGGAGGAAGTCTCATGAAGAGGCCACTGTGAAAAGGAGTCCAAAAAGCCCGAAAAAAAACGAAGGAAGCCTATTTATAGGCTCAGCCCAAAGGCTAAGTGGGCCGGTTTCGGGCGCGAAATTCGGGCGCCCGAATCCGCCAAGGCCAGTCGCACCATTCCCATCCGACGCGCCCGGATTCCTGAGGTGATGCCACGTGTCCCCGTAACACGGGATAGCGGTGCAAGGGTCCTGGCCGCGCGCCACGCGTCCTCCCACAGTCAGCGGGGGTAGGTACTGCCCGCCACTCGCGGGCTGACGCGTGGCCGCACTCGAGTGCGGCCGACCGCGCGCCTGGCGCCTCTGCACGCTCCGTCCCGAGGCGCCCCTCCGCAGACACCGTGGACCGCGCCTTCGTGAGCCAGCCTATGCCAGGCTGCCACGTGTCATGCACCCGGTCCACCGAGCCCGCGTAAATTTGTTGGGTCGCGCCGTGTGCGCCGGCCACTCCGCGCACGCCACGCGTCCCGTCCCGCGGTCCATGCACCCGCCGCGCCTCCCCGTGGACTGAGCTGCGTGAGCCGGCCAATAACAGGTCGCCACGTGGCTCAGGCCGGTCCACGGTCCTCCCTCATGCACCGGAATTTCCCGAAAACTTCCGGAAGCCCGTTTTTGGTCATCCGGACTCCAAATTTAACAAGCAAATAGCCGTTTTCAAGCGTTTTTCCGCGCTGAATCCAAATCCAACCTCTGTTTGGCCCAAAACCTTTTCTAGAATTCGGCAAATGCAGCCGAAGGCCAAATCAGCTAAAAATGTCTCACAGGGTCCATCTGTGGCATCCCTTTGATGCACCTTGGGCCAGACACACCAACACTAGGTGTTCTACACAGTGGATTTATCGGAAAGGTTGAATGGGAAATCTGGACCACTACATCCTCCCCCATAAGAAATAGTTTCATCCTCGAAACAAAAGTCATACCTCAAGTCGGGGCCTCGAACAAGTGGGGGTAAGCGTCCATCATCGCTGACTCCAGCTCCCAAGTAGGCTCGCGCTCATCATGGCTGCTCCAGAGGATCTTCACATAAGGGATGGCCCGGCTGCGCAACTCCCTAACCTCACAGTCTAAAATCCTCAATGGCCGCTCGACATGGCTCAAGTCCTCAGTGATCTCCAGTGGGGTGAAGTCGATTATGTGCGACGGGTCATAAACATACCTCCTCAGAGTCGATACATGAAACACATCGTGAACACCAGCAAGCCTGGGAGGAAGTGCCAGCCTGTAGGCAACTGGCCCTATGCGCTCCAATACCTCGAAAGGTCCAATGTAACGAGGGCTCAGTTTCCCACGAATCCCAAATCTCCGGATCCCCTTTGAAGGCGAGACTTTCAAAAAGACATGATCTCCTACCATAAACTCAAGGTCTCGCCTTCGCACATCTGCGTAGCTCCTCTATCTGCTCTGAGCTGTCTGAAGATGCTGCCTGACTATTCTGACCTTATCCTCTGTCTCTCGAAGCAATTCTGGCCCCAATGTCCATCTTTCACCCACATCGCTCCAATAAAGCGGGGAACGACACTTGCGTCCATACAATGCTTCAAACGGAGCCATCTGGATGCTCGCTTGAAAGCTATTGTTGTACGCAAACTCTGCCAATGATAAGTGTCGCACCCAACCTCCTCCAAAGTCTAGCGTACAAGCCCGGAGCATGTCCTCAAGAATTTGTATAGTCCGCTCTGCCTGTCCGTCTGTCTGTGGGTGAAACACTGTGCTGAAACTGAGCTGTGTCCCTAAGCTGGCCTGTAGGCTCCTCCAAAAATGCGAAACAAACCTCGGATCTCGATCATATACAATGGAGGCAGGTACACCATGCAGCCTCACCACCTCGTCTAAATACAGCTGCGCCAGCTGCTCGAGTGACGAAGTCACCTGTACCGGTAAAAAGTGAGCGGACTTGGTGAGTCTATCCACGACTACCCAAATCGAATCCGCTCCAGTCTGTGCCCTCGGCAATCCAGTGACAAAATCCATGGTAACATGTTCCCATTTCCATTCAGGGATTGGGAGATTCTGCAACTTGCCAGCAGGTACACGATGCTCAGCCTTTACTTGCTGAGAAGTTAAGCAGTGTGCCACAAATCTCCCAATGTCTCTTTTTATCCCGTTCCACCAAAACTGTGCCTTGAGGTCCCTATACATCTTACTCCCACCAGGATGAATGGTATAAGGTGTATAGTGGGCCTCCCTCAAAATCTGGTCTCGAATCTCTGTGTCCATAGGCATGCAAGCTCGGTCCCTGTACCTCAGTACTCCCGAAGCATCAACCGCAAAGTCCCCTGTCTGATCACTCAAAATCTGCTCTCTGATCCTGGTCAAATGGGGGTCCTCACTCTGTCTCTCTCTAATCCTGTCCAGCAGAGTGGGCTGCACGACTAGAGACATAAGTCTAGCAGAGACCCCAGGGGACAAAACCTCGAGCTCTAACCGCCTCATCTGCTTAAGTAATGGCGCCTGATCGGTGATCATCAAAGATAGGCTCTGTACTGCTCTCCTGCTCAGGGCATCAGCAACCACGTTGGCCTTGCCAGGATGGTAGAGTATGTCCACATCGTAGTCCTTTAACAATTCTAACCATCTGCGTTGCCTCAAATTGAGCTCCTTCTGTGTGAACAGGTATTTCAAGCTCTTGTGGTCAGTATAAATCTCGCAGTGCTCCCCATACAGATAGTGGCGCCACAACTTCAGTGCAAAAATCACCGCAGCTAGCTCCAAGTCATGGGTAGGGTAATTCTTTTCATAGTCCTTCAGTTGCCGAGAGGCATAAGCGATTACCCTACCCTCCTACATCAGCACGCAACCAAGTCCACTGTGCGATGCATCACTGGAAATCACGTATCCTTTCCCCATAACAGGGAGGGAAAGGATAGGAGCCGACATCAATCTGTTCTTTAATTCCTCAAAGCTCCTCTGGCAATCCTCACTCCAGATAAACTTAATCCCTTTATGCGTCAGACGAGTGAGGGGCGTGGAAAGTTTCGCAAAACCTTCCACAAACCGACGGTAATATCCAGCCAAGCCCATAAAACTGCCGACCTCTGATACCGTCGTCGGTCGGGGCCAATCCCGGACTGCCTCAATCTTCGCCGGGTCTACTGCCACTCCTGCGGCTGAAATCACGTGGCCCAAAAAGACAACCTCCCGAAGCCAAAATTCACACTTAGATAACTTGGCATACAACTTCCTCTCTCTCAGAAGTTGCAGCACAATCCTCAAGTGCTCCTCGTGCTCCACATCACTCCGGGAATAAACCAGGATATCATCAATAAATACAACGACGAACCGATCCAGGTATGGTCGAAAGATCCTGTTCATTAAATCCATAAAAGCAGCAGGGGCATTTGTCAATCCAAAAGGCATGACAGTGAACTCATAATGCCCGTACCGTGTCCTGAATGCCGTCTTTGGAATGTCCTCGGCCCTCACCTTCAATTGGTGGTATCCAGACTGTAAGTCAATCTTGGAGAAGACACAAGACCCTTGCAGCTGATCAAATAAGTCATCAATGCGCGGCAAAGGGTTCTTGTTCTTGTTGGTCACTTTATTCAGCTCTCGATAATCAACACACAGTCGAAGTGAACCATCATTCTTCTTCACAAATAGCACCATCGCTCCCCAAGGCGATACACTTGGTCTCACAAAACCTTTGTGCATTAAATCCTGAAGTTGCGCCTTTAACTCTCGCAGCTCAGCCGGTGCCATACGGTAAGGAGCCTTAGAGATTGGCACAGTTCCTGGGACTACGTCAATCAAAAACTCGATCTCCCTATCCGGCGGCATGCTAATCAGCTCTGGTGGAAACACATCCGGGAACTCATGGACAATAGGGATATCCGCGAGTCCCGGTGCCGCCGCAGGCTCCTTAACCACAGAAGCCAAAAAGGGCACGCATCCACTGCGCATCATCTGCCTCGCCCGAGAAGTCGAAACTACTGAGGCGAAGAAAGCACTCTGGCACCCTCAATAAACAAACACCTCCTGGCCTGGCTCGCTAAAAGTCACCGTCCTCGCGGCGCAATCAATCGTCACGAAATAGCGAGCCAGCCAATCCATCCCGAGTACAATGTCGAAATATCGCAGCTGACTAAGGACCATCAGGTCCGCCGGCAAAATCCATGACTCAAGCTGTACAGGACAAGACCAACAACACTCCTCTACATGCAATGTATGATCAGGAATCTGTACCTCTAATGCATATGGCAACCGACCTAACTCTAGTCCATGGGATGATGCAAATGATCTACTGATAAAAGAATGTGATGCACCGGTATCGAATAAAGTGCGAGCTCTAGTACCGAAAAGTAAAATGATACCTGCCACCACGTGGTCGGCTGCCGAGGAGTCCTCCACCTGGGCGGCATAGACCCGCCCGCTCTGAGCTGGTGGTCGGTAGTCTGCAGGATGGGAAGAAGGAGCCCTGCTCGCTGGAGCATAGGGCCGCTGCTGGGGCACCGAAGGGACTGATGCTGAGGAAGGAGCCGGCGATGTCGAGAAAGGGCAAGTAGCTCGCAGATGACCGGACTGCCCACATCGAAAACAACGACCATGCCTCAAATCACAAGTATCAGAGGGGTGCTGACTCCTGCAGAAAACACACCCAACTGTAGACCGGGGATGCCTCGACTGCTGCTGCTGCTGCCTCTGCCGCTGTGACCCCTGCTGCCGCGACTGTGACCTCTGCTTCTGCGAGTGCTGCTGCTGTCGCTGGGGCTGCTGCTGCTGGTGCTGTGGGGGCCGTTGGGATCCCCCAGGCCCTCGCCGCTCCGTACGCCCACGGCCCGTAAACTGAGGCGGTGGCGGTCGGGGCGGCCTCCAGGAACTGGCCTGTCCCCCATCGTCCGGCGCTGGTCGCTTCCTCTCAGAACTCTGAGCGACCGAGCCTCCACGTCTAGCGACAACGTGATCTCCTCTCTCAACCCACTGCGCATGATCCGCTGCCTCTGCCAAAGTCTGTAGCCTCTGGGCATGCACCATGGTATAGATCTCTGGGCGCAGACCCGTCTCAAAGAGCTCCACCTGGTGCGGCCCATCCCTGGCATTGGGCGGTCCAGATAAAATTTTCTCCTTTCCCAGTCAGGCGGTTCAGAGGGGTCGCAATCTTCAAGAAGCCCTCGACGAAGCGTCTGTAGTATCCTGCTAGGCCCAGGAAGCTGCGGACTTCCGTGACTGTAGTCGGTTGGGCCCAGTCGGTCACCGACTCCACCTTCTTGGGATCCACTGTGATCCCCGTTGCTAAAATTATGTGCCCCAAAAAGCCCACCTCACGAAGCCAAAACTCGCACTTCTTAAGTTTAGCGAACAACTTCTGATCCCTGAGAGTCTGCAGAATAATCCGTAAGTGTCCCTCGTGTTCCTCATCAGTGGGCGAGTAGATCAGGATGTCGTCGATGAAGACCACTACGAACTGATCCAAGAAAGGTCTGAAGATTCTGTTCATCATATCCATAAACACCGCTGGGGCGTTCGTGAGCCCGAACGGCATAACAGTAAACTCGTAGTGGCCGTACCGGGCCCGGAAAGCCGTCTTCGGAATATCTTCATCTCGGACTCTGAGCTGGTGGTAGCCCGACTGTAAATCAATCTTTGAAAATACCGTTGCTCCCCGTAGCTGATCGAAGAGGTCATCAATCCTGGGTAAGGGATACTTGTTCTTTACTGTGACCTTGTTTATATTCCTGTAGTCGATGCATAGTCACAGGCTTCCGTCCTTCTTCCGCACGAAAAGTACGGGCGCACCCCAAGGTGACACGCTAGGTCTGATGAACCCTTTATCCAGAAGGTCTTTGAGTTGTGCCTTAAGCTCCTTCAGTTCCGCAAAAGCCATTCTGTAGGGTGCCTTCGTGATAGGTCGCGTGCCGGGTAGGAGTTCGATTGGAAACACCACCTCTCGCTTTGGGGGCGCTCCTGGCAGTTCAGTCAGAAAAACGTCCGGGAAATCCTTCAATATCGGAATGTCGAAGAGCGCTGCAGAGGGCCGAGCTACCAGGTCCACCGACGCCAAGTAAGCCACACACCCTCCTTCTATCAGTCTTCTGGCCCGCGATGCCGGAATAATGGTGGAAAAAGAGATGCTTTTGCACGCCAGGTACACATTCTCTGGAAACCCCGGGTACTGTAGTCGCACCTGACGCTTCTTGCAGTCGATCACCGCTTGATACTTAGTGAGCCAATCCATTCCAAGTACCACATCGTACTCCTTTAATGGAATGACCACCAAATCCCAAGGGCAAGAAAGCCTCCCCAACCTTATCGGGCAGGAAGGTACAAGGTTGCGGGCCTCCAAGGGCCCCCCGCGGTTTGGACCGACAACAAACTTTCTAGAGGTCTCTCCTCAAAACTATGTCAAAGCACGAAATCGCAAGACAAGAAAGAGTGGGTTGCTCCGGTATCAAAAAGTGTTCTAGCACGGTAAACAGAAATTAGAGTGATACCTGCTACAACGTCTTCTGGCGGGTCCGCTTCTTGGCGGGTCATCGAATAGACCCTGCCACCCGATTGTTGTGGCCTTTCTCCCTCTGGTCGTGATGCTGGAAGTCTAGAGACCGATCCCACCGGGGCTTTCCCCCGTCCCGCATGCTACGGCGCGGGCATAGAAGCTGCTGAAGATGCCGATCCCTGGTTCAAGGCGCAATTGAAGTGGAAATGCCCCTGTTTACCGCAACAAAAGCAGTGGTCTTGCCTTCTGGAGCACTCTGTCACCCGGTGTGCCCCGCCGCAGATGACGCAAGGCCTATCATCCGATCTCTGTCCTCCCGAAGGTGCGCTCCTGGTCCTCTGCTGTGCTCTCCACCGTTTAGGGGGTCGACTCCCGCTGGAAAAGCCTCCCCCAGCGTAAGGCTGAGACCGCTTCCTATCCTCGTGAGGAGTAGGCCCCCCCCCCTCGGGCGCGCGTAACTGTGAAACCGTGCTCCACAATGGTGGCCCTGTCGACCACCTTCTGGAAGGTGTGCAAGTCCGCCGCTTGCACCACCTGGAAAATGTCGCTGCGCAACCCGTCCACGAAGAGTTGGGCTTTGTGAGACTCGTCCCGAATGACAAAAGGGACACAGTTAGCCAGCCTCACAAACTCCCGCTGGTACTCCATGACGGTTCGGCTCCCCTGCTTGATATGGTTCAAATCGTCCTCCAGTTGTCGCTTGACGCTGTTGGAGAAGAACGCCCCGAACAGCTCTTGCTTGAAAGTGGTCCATGATGGGAGAGCGTGCCCTTCGACGAGTCAGGGCGCACCGTCTTCCACCACATCCGGGCGTTCCCCTCGAGGAAATGGACGGCCAGGAGGACCCACTCGTACTCCTCCATCAATAAGTCCTCGAACAGTTTCTCCATCGTGCCCACCCATTTTTCCACGACCTAGGGGTCGGTCGTCTCCCCCTCGAACACCGGCGGGTCATACTTCTTGAAATCAGCTAGGTTGGCTCGTACGCGGTCCCGCTGGGTTCGCGGAACAGACCCTTCCCCCGTGGCAGTAGCGGCCACAGCGGGAGAAGGCATCGCCACAGTCTCCTCCCAAGTACCTCCGGCAGTGGTCCCCGGCGTCGGTCTCGCAGCTGCTGTCGAAGGGGCTACCGCTGGCACTGTTGGCTGGACTAACGGTACCTCAGCTGCCACGGCCCGGGTAGGGGCAGCCCACGTCTCGGCCTCCGTCACCGGCGGTCCCGTCGCTGGTGCAGTTGGCCCCAGAGAGGGGCCCTGGGCGACCACCACCGTTGCAGCTGGTTGCTGCTGCGTCAGCTGGCGCACATGGTCTGTGAGGGTCGCCAATTGACCCGCCATCTCCCGTAGCTGCTGCCGCAGAAGCTGGTTCTCCGCGGTCGCCGACGCTGCTGCGTCCGACCCCGCATCCTCAGTGGAGGATCTAGTTCTGGCCATGATCTGAACACATGCACAACACAAGTCACTTCTAGTCTCAGCTAATGTAGCACCTCAGACACTAACTAGAAAAGGGATTCTACTACTACCCCCCCCCCCCCGTCCACTCGCGCTCTACGCATCTATACATTGTTCATCTCATTAGTTAGTGTTGGGTTATATATAATTGGATCTAAATAGGGGAAAAAACACCTAGAGGGGGGTGAATAGGTGTAAACAATAAACACTCAAAAATCTTTGCGATATAAAACCCAATGCGGAAAAATAAATAACACGCGGAGATTTTTACGTGGAAAACTCCAATCCGGAGTAAAAAACCACGGGACCGATAACACGGTGAAATCCACTAGAATTATCACACGTACAAGGTGATTTACCGTACACACTTACGACTCAACCTTTTCCATACGCTCCTAGTAGATCTTCTCCGCTCGCTCCGCAACGCTGCTCGAATCCACGATTAGCGTCCAACGCCGAATCCACGGCGTCCAACGTCGAGTCCACGACGTCCGACCGAATCCACGGTCTTCACCCAGTAGCACTCTTCGAATCCACGAATGTACCTCGCTCCGAATCCACGAGAGCGGTAGCACCTTGAATCCACAAGGCCACGCGAGTCCACGCGCCGATTTTGGGATAAATCGTTGTTTTTGGGTGGTGATGATCATAGATCGGAAATACCATCTAAGTATTCATTAATTTGATTCTACTCAAAATCTGAGTATGGAAAACCTAGAATCAAATTAATAATATAGATGAAGAAACATAGAATTAAATCATGTATTTCCTTTCTTCTCTATATGTGGAATATTTATGGATTGATTGGATTCCTTCCACTTAGCGTCATCCCCTTAAAAGATGAATTAAAGGGTCTATTTATAGGTTAGAAAACTTGTGGAAGAAGATAAGAATAAAAAACTAACCATTTCTGGAATTTTACAGGACGACAGTCCGGACTGGAGTTGGCGGTCCGGACTGTCTCAGCGAAACAGACAATTTCCAGAAAAGACGACATTCGGGGTCCGGACTGAAATCCACGGTCCGGACTGTTCATGCTTTTCTTGCAAATTCCACGTTCGGGGTCCGGACTGAAATTCCCAGGGTCCGGACTGGAATTATGCACGAACTAACCTATGTTCGGGGTCCAGACTGTAAAGCCCGATCCGGACTCTGAACATATGGAATGTCCAGTTTTTGATTTTTATGCAATAAAAAACTCATCCACGTGTTTCTACACTGTAAGAAGTATTCGGATCAACAAACTTATTTAATTAAACGTACCTGATCCTTTTGAATTCTTCGTACTTGAGATTGAGGTATACGATCCAACCTTTTCATCTTCAATCTTCAAGACTTAACCGATTTCACGAAATACGCCAACTCAAATTCCGTAACAATCTCCCCCTTTGGCGGTTTCGTGACAAAACACAAATCCACTCAAGAAAATTCAAAAAGATATTTTTGTTGATATCACCATACAACAAAAATTTACATTGGAGATCCAAATAAAGATAAATACATGAGTTAAACTCCTAAAACAGACTCTAGACTTAGACATCTGTAATCTCTGCAAAAGAAATCATTCTTGACACAAAAGATCGTTAGATACCTCAAGAATTTTCAACAATCAAAACCAAACACAGAGATAGAGTTTTTACTCATTATGACATTTGCAAGTTCAGATATGTATGAAAATCATAATCAAAAATCGATATATCTTTTAAGCAATAGAAATCCAAATGTCACAGAAAGAAAGGTTAGTCAACAAGCAACTTGTTAGTTATATTACATGCCCAAATAGTTAGTCGAATAGTTAGTTGAGGCATGCATCAAATCACATATAAAACCAAAGTTGAAAGTTATACTTACCTTAGTTTCAGCATTGTTCTCACACAAGTATAGTCATGGTCAATCACAGAGCATTGTGCATTGTTCAAAGTTCTCCTATATACTCTCTCCCCCTTTTTGTCACAAAACTTAGCTAAAAATTACAAAAGAAGGAAGAGTTAAGAGTTCAAGAACCAAAAGTGAACTGAGAACTAACACTTAAAAGTACCTAAAAAAAATGCATAAAAAGATAAAAGTTAGAGCATATAAGCCAAAGATCAAGCCAAATCAGAACTGTCTGAACTGGTATCGTCTATCTTGTTCAAAATCCCTTTCAGCATTCGTGATATTTTAGACCATTTCTTCTTCATCTGTTTTTGTTCAGCGGCCATTTGCCGGAGACCTAATGCCAATTTCTCTTGGTCAGCAGAAAGTCTTCTTTGGTCCTATTGAATGGAGGCCAAAACAGTAGCTTCTAGAGCGTTTCTCCTTGAAGTCGCTGGACGAGCTGTAGAGGCAGATGATGCATGCTGGCCTTCAGCCCATGGGGATTCTCTAGGTACCGAGTGTGCTCTAGAGAGGGATTTAGAGATTTGAATTCCACTTCCCTTGACATTTTCCTGTCTAGTGTAGTGTTTGGACTTCTTGAGCTTTTTGTTCTTGACATACAATTCGTCTTCCTCATCAGCAATATCCTGCGCCTTTGCTTTAGAGGTTTCAGCAAGTGCTTTCCCTTTGGAAGCAGTAGGAACTGTCGCTTCAACCACCAACTCATCCCAGTTGATTGATTCAGTTTCTGATTCCGTCTCGGAGTCATAATGAGTTTTTGTTGCCTTCTTAGCCCTCTTAGGCTTGGTCGTTGCTTTCGCGTGAACCATGGCAGAAAGAAGAAATACGATCCAAGTGATTACCATTTCTACTGTTCGTTGGGAGAGACAAGTCCTGTGAACAACAACTCAAGAACACGACAAAAATTATTTATTTTCAAAAATTTAAAAAATTGTACCTAAACAATCATTATCATATAGAGAGATTAGGAATCAAATTAGTTTTGCAAAAAGAATTTTAAAAATAGATCAATTCCATGATTTTCAAAAATTCCTATTATATGCCCTAAAACCGAATTTTTAGAAATCGAAGGCCAAAAATCCGTTTATCCTGAGAAAACCTAGCATATAATCAAAACTAATCTACCCAGAGTTCTTATTTCAAAAGAAGTTTGATCAAAAACAAATCACAAACGAAAAAGATATGAGATTTGCGTCACGTTTTGAGAAAAATAGAGAAAACCTGTGAAAAACCGAGATTTTGATCAAGAAAACTCACTTGGATTTGGAGAAAATGAGTTGGGAAGGCTCCAAAATACTTGAATTCTAGAGAGAGAAGCTCCGGAGACTTTTGAACAAAAGATTGTAGTAAAAGAAATCAAATCCCTTTTGTTCTTAATAAAACCCTAGCCGCGGTCCGGACTGCCTGAAGAATCCAGTCCGGATCGGCTACCCGCAGGATTTTCCTGCGTTCGGGGTCCGGAACAGCTTGTCCAGTCCGGACCGGCTCTAAACTTTTTCTACAGAAAAATTCAAAAAAATTCCAGAAATTCCAGAAAAAGATTGTAAGCATTGTTGTGTATCAACTTTAAATAAAATCATCGTTTCATACTAAAAGAAATAGATTATGCCAAATCTATCAAAAATATTCAACAAATGAAATGAAAATTTATAAAAATTAAATCCCTTAAAGTTGAACAACTTCAATCACATCTAACATGATCTTATGAGTAATGCCTTTATCAAATCATCAATTTGGTAAAGAAAATGAGATACAAGATCAATAGATGTTTGAAATCCCAAATATGGTAGATAATATATCTAGGCAATCTTTTGAAGAGAGTGGTTCTTTGAGCATCTTTCATTAAGAATCCCACCTTATACCAACCTTGAAATTTGACAGAGTCAAGTATTTCAATATACATTTTATTTAATCAAACTTTAAAAACCTTGCTTGGTATACATGTGGTAGCTGCACACAGTACTCGGACGACCGAGGTGGTAGCTCTTTCCTCCATGTGGTGGTAGTTTTCACACTCCTCATTGGGATGTAACTCTTTCTACATCTTTTGAGCATATTACTTTTCTTTGACTCCCCCTCAATTGGCTATCAATTATTTAAGATATAAAGTATTCAACCAAAAATTGATCTCGATTTCATACTCGACTAAATAGTCAAATAAGATAATAACTATACCAAGAGATCATTGAGAGAGAAATTGACTTTGATCAAAACAAATATGATTTAATTGACATAAATGATCATTGCATCAAATGAATTATTATGATATCCAAAGCATAATAAATTTCTAAATGCGTGAAAAGATGCAGTTAAAGTCAATATAACTAATGCTCAATTAATGTTCTATGTACAAACATAGATAAAGAACAAAAACACAAAAACAAAACCTAACCTAAGGATTGGTTTCAAAAAGAAATTATTTCAAGGAAAGCATTCCAATTGCCTTACGCAAATGAATAAAACGTTTTTGATCCCAAGGTTTTGTTAAAATGTCAGCTAATTGATCTTCAGTTGAAATATATGAAAGTTGAAGAATATTTGATTCAACTAGCTTTCTAAGAAAATGATATCTAAGTTCAATGTGTTTTGTTCTTGAGTGCAACACAGGGTTTTTGGAAATGTTTATAGCACTGGTGTTGTCACAGAGAATCATTACCGAAGTTGCTGAAATTCGGAAGTCGCTCAACACACTTTTCATCCAAATGAGTTGGGTTGAACAACTACCCGCTGAGATATATTCCGCTTCGGCAGCCGAGAGTGCAATGCAGTTTTGTTTTTTACTATGCCACGCAACAAGGCAATGGCCAAGATAAAAACATGCACCACTCGTACTTTTCCGATCATCCACAGATCCTGCCCAATCAGCATCTGAATATCCAACAATATCTAGACTTGTTCCCATAGGATACCAAATTTCGAAATTTATGGTTCCTTTGATGTACCGGATGATCCGTTTCACCGCTTTCAGGTGAACCTCCTTTGGTGCTGATTGATATCTCGCGCAAATCCCAACACTAAAGGATATGTCCGGGCGACTAGCCGTGAGGTAAAGTAGACTTCCAATCATGCTGCGATAAAGTTTCTCGTCTACATTCTCACTAAGAGATTCACTTCCTAATCCCTTATTGCTAGTTCCCATTGGAGTCGGAAAATCTTTAGAGTTTTCTAAACCAAACTTTTTAACCAACTCCATTGCATACTTGGATTGACACAAATGGATGCCTTCCTCACTCTGTTTTACTTGCAATCCAAGAAAGTATGTCAATTCGCCCATCATGGACATCTCAAATTCGCTTTCCATGGTTTCAGCGGATTTAGAAGAATCATTATCTCTTGTCGCACCAAAAACAATGTCATCGACATAGATTTGTGCTACAATGAAGTTATTTTGATAATGCTTCACAAAGAGAGTCCTATCTGCTCCCCCTCGAGTATAGCCCTTTTCCAAAAGGTGCTTCGTCAACCTTTCGTACCACGCTCGCGGTGCTTGTTTTAGACCGTAAAGATCCTTTTTCAAACGAAAAACATGGTTAGGTTGTTTATAGTCTACAAAACCTTTCGGTTGAGCCACATAAACTTCCTCGTTTAAAAACCCATTTAAAAACGCGCTCTTAACGTCCATTTGAAAAAGTTTTATTTTAAAATGACAAGCAATTGCAAATAGAATACGAATGGACTCGAGTCTAGCTACAGGGGCGAAAGTTTCATCAAAGTCTATACCTTCTATTTGAGAGTAGCCTTGAGAAACTAGACGTGCTTTGTTCCTGATGATGGTACCATCCTCATTTTTCTTGTTCTTGAAAATCCATTTAGTACCAATCACATTGTGTTGCTTTGGAGGCGTCGTTAATTCCCAGACTTTGTTCCGTTCAAACTGATGGAGCTCTTCCTGCATTGCTTTAATCCAGTAGTCATCCTTAGGAGCTTCATCGACGTTCTTTGGTTCGATTAAGGAAACGTAACAAGCGAATCCACAAACCAACTGTCTCCGAGTCCTGACTCCTTCTTGTGGGTCTCCAATAATATTAGATTCCGGATGATCCTTGGAGATGCGTAACGTTTGAGGTAACGGAGTACTCGGAGGTACATGAGACGATTCCTGCACATCAGATAAACTTGAAGAACCATTAGATGCATCATCATTATCGGAAGAATTGTTATGAGAAGATGCATTTGCAGGAGTATCATCATCAAGAGAGATATCAGGGGTAGATTTATCAGATGCAAAATGGAAAGCTTCATCTACTTTAACATTTATAGATTCTACTATCGTTTTAGATTCCAAGTTAAATACCCGATATGCTCTACTGTTCGTAGAATAACCCATGAAAATCCCATCGTCACTTCGAGAGTCAAATTTTCTAAGATTTTCGCGGTCACGTAAAATGTAACACCGACTCCCAAAGATACGAAAATAATTGATATTCGGTTTTCTACAAAACCATAGTTCATATGGTGTATTTAAGGTTCCCGGGTGCAAATAAACTCAATTAATAACATAGACTGCAGTGTTCACGGCTTCAGCCCAAAAATATAACGGTAAATTCCGGCTATGAAGCATAACACGTGCCATCTCTTGTACAACCCTGTTTTTGCGCTCGACTACACCATTCTGTTGAGGTGTATAGGGTGCTGAGAATTCATGTTTAATGCCGTTGGAAGTGCAAAAATCAATGAATTTAGAATTTATGAATTCTCCACCTCTATCACTTCTAACACGAATGATCTTTTCATTCTTTTCAATCATAATACGATGGCAAATCTCGTGAAAAGAATCAAAAGTATAAGCTTTCTCTTTCAAAAATGCTACCCATGAGTATCTAGAGAAATCATCAACCAATAAGAAAATATACCATTTACCTCCCAAAGATGGTTGACGTGTCGGCCCCATAAGATCCATATGCAATAATTCTAAGGGCCGTTTAGTACCAACGTAGTTCAAGTTCTTGTGTGCAGTCCTGGATTGTTTTCCCTTTTGACAACCACCACACACAATGTTTTGTTTAAGTGAGAGTTTTGGAACCCCCTTGACCACGTCTTTGTTTGAAATTCTAGCAAGTTCCTTAAAATTTATGTGACCTAGCCTTTCATGCCAAAGTGTTTCATTATTCAAAGAGGCTAAGTTACAGTTTTCAGAAATTTTATTGGGAACAACATAACAATTGTTTTCAGATCTAACCCCCTTTAAAAAGAAAACATGGTCGTTATTAGTTACAACACATTCAACAGATGAAAAATTAACTGAAAAACCATTGTCACAAAGTTGACTGATACTTATGAGGTTAGTCTTAAGGCCTTCAACAAATAACACATTATTTAGTACTGGGCCATCTGGAATAGCTACAGTTTCTTTTCCAATAATTTTGGAAGACCGACCGTCTCCGAAAACTACAAGTCCTCCGGAGATTTTCTCAAAATTTTGAAAGCAGTTTTTGTCACCGGTCATGTGACGGGAACAACCGCTATCCAGATACCAAGATGAATTATCATATGCATGCAAGGAAATATTAGTAACAAGACAAGGGAAGATTTCACCTTTGCGTACCCAAACCTTTCGAGTTTTGGTGTACGTCGGAAATGATTGTGAAGTTGATACCTTTTGTGAAAGCGTCTTGTTTGATCCATCGCTTTTCCTTGACGTCGTCGTCTTGTTTGATGAACTACCGAGGCTCTTTTCCTTTGAATAATTTGCATTAGATTTCCGAGGAATCACCTTTTTGGTAGTCGTTGCAAGAAGTGCTTGAGTTGAGCGTTTGGCTCCCATCTTGCAATTTCTCCTTATGTGCCCTGCAATACCACAACGAAAACATACCTTGATGCTTGACGATCCCGAAGAGGGTGAAGTAGGTTTGTTGTCGTCGTTTGTCGTCAATTCCGGTGTCGGAGGAGGAGATACCGACTGGGGCACAAAGACTGTCCCACTCGAACTAGGAATGTCTCCAGTTTGAGTGTATCCGAGGCCGAACCGATTTGTTTGACCAAGACCAAGAAGCTTATCCAACTTACTCCTTCCAGAAGAAAATTGCTTTAAATCATCCTAGAGTTGGAAAATGGTCTCCGTCATTTCTAATTTTTCCTGTCGAGCCTCGCCGTTGAGCTTCAAGAAGTAATTCGCTTTGTTCACCATATCTACATAATTTTTCTCGAATTGCTCATTGGACTCTTGAAGGGAAACATTTACTTTAATCAGATTATCCCTTTCCACTTCAAGAGCGTTTGAGAGAGAAGATGCCCTTTTTGCTTCTTCTTCAAGATCCTGCAATCTCCCTCTCAAACTCTTGTTTTGCTTTGCCAGTTTCTTTGAATCCCTCAAAAGCTTATGGTAGGCAAGAGCAAAATCTTCACCTTCAGAGTTACTCAATTCATCATCCGTTGCAATTTTTTCAACAGTGGAGTTGGACAATGACTCGGATGTACTAGCCATTAAGCACATGAAGGGTGAAGAGGTGGTGGACGCGTGGAATGCTGTTGCGCTGTTTTCTTCATCACTTGAAGATGACTCATTTGACGATGAGGTGTCATCCCAAATGACGGCTTGCATTACCTTCTTCTTGGACGGATTCTTATTTGGACACTCCGTTGAGATATGGCCGTATCCTCGGCACTTGAAGCATTGGACTCGTCCTTCTGAGCTTTTCTTATCCTTTGAAAAACTCTCTTGCTTTCTTGACTTGTAACTTGAAGAACCCTTGCCTTTTTTCGACTTTCCGAAGGATGGAGTATTGCTTGAATTACCCCTTCGAAAGTTTCGGCGAAACTTCCTTGTCAAGAGAGCGAGCTGCTTCTCAAAGTCCTCCATAGATAGGTTCTCGTCATCGTCTGAGGAGGATGAATCCGCGTCTTCTTCTTTTGTTGTTTTCAATGCAAAACCTGAAGACTTAGAAGTAGATGCTTTTCCAGAAGAATAGTTAGTAGGAAATGTCATTTCATAAGTTTGTAATGAACCAACTAATTCTTCTACACGGATTTCGTCCGGGTGTTTAATAGTTTCAATGGCCGTAACCTTGGAACGAAATCTTTCAGGAAGAGTTCTTGTTACGGAATTTGAGTTGGCGTAGTTTCGTGAAAGGTTCAAGTCTTGAAGATTGAAGGTGAAGAAAGTTGGATCATTTAACTCAATCTCAAGAAAGAAGAATTCAAAAGGATCAGGTATGTTTAACTAAAGATTATTGGTGATCCGAATACTTCTTGTAGTGTAGAAACACCTGGAAGAATTTTTAACTGCATAAAAATCAAAAACTGGTGTTCGGACATGTTCAGGATCCGGATCAGAGCCAGCGATCCGGATCCCGAAGGTTGTTGTTTCATACATTACTTCAATCCGGATCGCAGCATCTCACGATCCGGATCCCGAACGTTGAGTTTTCTGAAATGTATGAACGATCCGGATCAGGCATTCCGGTCCGGATCCCGAACGTTTGTTTTCTGGAAACCGTCTTTATTGCTACTGCAATCCGGATCGCCCAAATCAGATCCGGATCGCCGTCCGTCAAAATTCCAGAAATGTTAGGTTTTTGATTCTTATCTCCTTCCAAATGTTTCTAACCTATAAATAGACCCTATGACTCTTTTTCTAGGGTTAATCCAAAATCCACATAATCGATATAGAGCCGTCATATTCAAATATCATCTTTTACGGCCCTAGATCCACATATAGAGAAGAAAGGAAATCATTAGAGAATACTCTATGTTTCTTCATCTATATTGATTAGTTTGATTCTAGGTTTTCATACTCACATCTTGAGTTGAATCAAACTAATGAATACTTAGATGGTATTTCCGATCTATCTTTGATCTAAGTATTCGGCGGATCATCACCACCCAAAAAATAACGATTTCCCCAAAATCGGCGCGTGGATTCGCGTGTCCTTGTGGATTCAAGGTTCAACCGCTCTCGTGGATTCGGAGCGAGGCACGTTCGTGGATTCGAAGGGTGCTATTGGGTGCAGACCGTGGATTCGGTCGGACGTCGTGGATTCGACGTTGGACGCCGTGGATTCGGCGTTGGGCGTAGATCGTGGATTCGAGAAGCGTCGCGGAGCGAGCGGAGAAGATCCTCTAGGAGCGTATGGAAAAGTTTGAGTCGTAAGTGTGTACGGTAAATCACCTTGTACGTGTTTTAATTCTAGTGGATTTCTGCCGTGTTATCAGTCCCGTGGTTTTTTACTCCGGTGATGGAGTTTCCACGTAAAAATCTTGCGTGTTATTTTTATTTCCGCATTGGGTTTTTATCGCAACGATTTTTTGAGTGTTTATACGTTTACACCTATTCACCCCCCTCTAGGTGTTTTTTCCCCTATTTAGATCTACATTACATATAACCCAACAGTTCTTAAGATCTTTCTTACAATTTTAAATTCTGGAATCTTCTCTCCCAAGTTAGCACATGTGTTTACGATGTCTTGCAATCGTGTATAGTAATCTGTAAAAGATTCATTTTCTGCCATGAAAATGGAGTCAAACTTGCTAGTAAGCATTTACAGTTTTTGAATCTTCACAAGGTTAGTTCCCTCATGTGTAACTTGAAGAACATCCCAGATTTCTTTCGCAGTCTCACATGCCGAGACGCGAGAGAACTCTGTTTGTGATAAGGCATTAAATAAAGTATTAATTCCTTTGCCATTGTAAGAAGATAAATCAATCTCTTCCTTGGTCCATTTCGACCTAGGTTTGATGGTGTGAACATCACCAATAATTTCAGTTGGATTAGACCATCCTAATTCAATTGATTGCCACACCCGTTCGTCGATGGAAATTAAAAAGGCTTTCATCCGTACTTTCCAATAGGCATAATTTGTTCCATCGAAGAACGGGGGTCTGTTGATGTTTCCACCTTCAACCATTGTTTACAACCCTATTCCTGCTCCGATACCACTTGTTGGGTTATATATAATTGGATCTAAATAGGGGAAAAAACACCTAGAGGGGGGTGAATAGGTGTAAACAATAAACACTCAAAAATCTTTGTGATATAAAACCCAATGCGGAAAAATAAATAACACGCAGAGATTTTTACGTGGAAAACTCCAATCTGGAGTAAAAAACCACGGGGCCGATAACACGGTGAAATCCACTAGAATTAACACACGTACAAGGTGATTTACCGTACACACTTACGACTCAACCTTTTCCGTACGCTCCTAGTAGATCTTCTCCGCTCGCTCCGCAACGCTGCTCGAATCCACGATTAGCGTCCAACGCCGAATCCACAGCGTCCAATGTCGAGTCCACGACGTCCGACCGAATCCATGGTCTTCACCCAGTAGCACGCTTCGAATCCACGAACGTACCTCGCTCCGAATCCACAAGAGCGGTAGCACCTTGAATCCACAAGGCCACGCGAGTCCACGCGCCGATTTTGGGATAAATCGTTGTTTTTGGGTGGTGATGATCTGCCGAATACTTAGATTAGAAATAGATCGGAAATACCATCTAAGTATTCATTAATTTGATTCTACTCAAAATCTGAGTTTGGAAAACCTAGAATCAAATTAATAATATAGATGAAGAAACATAGAATTAAATCATGTATTTCCTTTCTTCTCTATATGTGGAATATTTATGGATTGATTGGATTCCTTCCACTTAGCGTCATCCCCTTAAAAGATGAATTAAATGGTCTATTTATAGGTTAGAAAACTTGTGCAAGAAGATAAGAATAAAAAACTAACCATTTCTGAAATTTTACAGGACGACAGTCCGGACTGGAGTTGGCGGTCCGGACTGTCTCAGCGAAACAGACAATTTCCAGAAAAGACGACATTCGGGGTCCGGACTGAAATCCACGGTCCGGACTGTTCATGCTTTTCTTGCAAATTCCACGTTCGGGGTCCGGACTGAAATTCCCAGGGTCCGGACTGGAATTATGCACGAACTAACCTATGTTCGGGGTCCGGACTGTAAGCCTGATCCTGACTCTGAACATATGGAATGTCCAGTTTTTGATTTTTATGCAATAAAAAACTCATCCACGTGTTTCTAAAATATAAGAAGTATTCGGATCAACAAACTTATTTAATTAAACGTACCTGATCCTTTTGAATTCTTCTTACTTGAGATTGAGGTATACGATCCAACCTTTTCATCTTCAATCTTCAAGACTTAACCGATTTCACGAACTACGCCAACTCAAATTCCGTAACAGTTAGTAGCTAGTGTGTTGTGTTCCGTGGTTGTTCGACTCCGACTACTGTGGTTAAAGTTTTCTCTCTGATACCATCTTAATCAGTCACGCCCCGGGGGTTTTAAACGCGCAGAAAGATAGCCACCGTATCTAACTAATTTGCATATATTTTTTTTTGAAACCAAACTTCCCCGGTGCGTGCCCAGATCCGCCGCATATACAAATTCACTCTGCAAACGGGCAGAGTCTCCTTTGTATATGCACGGCGTCCTGACTACAATATCCATACAATTATGCCTTTAACCACACTAGTTCATCAGTCAATCACATATAGCCATTTTTCCATAAGTAATAAAGAGGCCGACTAATTTTGAAAGGATAAAATCGTAGGGTTTTGAAAACGGTGCCCACACGACACCCGGGTTTTGCAAAATCATTTCGAAATCCATAAAACCACAGGGTTTGAAAACGGTGCCCACTCGACACCTATGTTTTTGCAAAACTATTTCGAAATCCATAAATCCACAGGGTTTTGAAAACGGTGCCCACTCGACACCAATATTTTTCAAATCATTTTCGCAATGTTTTCTTTTCTTTTCTTATTTGTAGTTTGAAAGCGGCCAAGCAAAGATGTAAGAAGAAACACCCATCCAAAAGAGATATAAAAACAGCCCAACATCCACGTCGACCCCACGGGGGTATCGAAATCCACACAACAAGCTACCAGGAATAATGAAAAGAACAGGGAAGAACAAGTCAATGTCTGCAGCCTCAAAGGGCTAGAAGATCACTCGCACGGCCTCACCAACGCCCTAGCACTCGCCCCTGGACGAACCTGTCACGGAGTGGGAAGCCAGTGACCAGAAGTAAATATAAAAGCGATAAGGGCTAAAAGTAAGGCAAAACACTGTAAAGCCAGAGCAACCACCCTCTCCAACGTGCAACAAATGGTGAAAAACCCTGTACAATCCAAACCCGGGCACCTGCCCCGGCAACCACACCGAGCACCTATCTCGGCAAATCGCACCGAGCACCTGCCCCGGCACCACCTCGAGCACCTGCCTCGGCACCGCTCACACCCCCCACCCATGAGGGCCCCCATTACATCACCCACACGTGGGGTACACGGGTCAACGTACCACTTTTTCGGAAAAGCACACCCTCGCGGTGGCCAAACCGCTAGTGTGCGTGTAGCAATCTCGAGCCTCATAACTAAGTATATATACATAATAATAACTTAAACAGGGTTAGCACAGAAACAAGTAATTATTTTATTCTTCCCTTTGCCCAAGCATGTAATTTCTATAACGTACACCTTTTCCCAAATAACCATGGAAATGTACCCACCTTGTGTGTGACGACCGGCGTTCAACTCGTCCGCGACTGCGTGCCTGCCGAGCCTACGACGTCCCGTGCTCCTGAAGGAACACTAATAAGCTTAAGACTAGATGACCAAAACGCCGAACGTAGACTCGAGACCGGAGGCGGAAGACCGACGCGGTCCTAGAACCCCGCGCGACGAAGTTCCCCGCGCGGCATTCTTCATGCGGACGGCCCCGCGCGGCCCCGATCCGCGCGGCACCAGCCTGCGCGGCGCGCTGCCTGTGGCAGCCCCGCACGGTGCCCTGCCGCGCGGCGCGTTGCCTGCAGGCAGCTCGCTCGGCACTAGCCCGCGCGGCGCCTGCCTGCGGGCAGCCCCGCGCGGTGCCCTTCCGCGCGGCGCGCTCCCTACAGGCAGCCCGCGCGGCACAAGCCCGCGCGGCGCACTGCCGCGCGGCGCGCTGCCTGCAGGCAGCCCGCGCGGCACCCGCCCGCGCGGTGCTTGCCTACGGGCACCCCCGCGCGGCGCCTTGCCGCGCGGCGCGTTGCCGCCGGGCAGCCCCGCGCGGCGGCCTGGAAATTTCGGTGGTGGTACAAATTCACTCTGCAAACGGGCAGAGTCTCCTTTATATATGCACTGCGTCCTGACTACAATATCCATACAATTATGCCTTTAACCACACTAGTTCATCAGTCAATCACATATAGCCATTTTTCCATAAGTAATAAAGAGGCCAACTAATTTTAAAAGGATAAAATCGTAGGGTTTTGAAAACGGTGCCCACACGACACCTGGGTTTTGCAAAGTCATTTCGAAATCCATAAATCCACAGGGTTTGAAAACGGTGCCCACTCAGGATTTGAAAACGGTGCCCACTCGACACCAATGTTTTTCAAATCATTTTCGCAATGTTTTCTTTTGTTTTCTTGTTTGTAGTTTGAAAGCGTCCAAGCAAAGATGTAACAACAAACACCCATCCAAAAGAGATATAAAAACAGCCCAACATCCATGTCGACCCCACGGGGGTATCGAAATCCACACAACAAGCTACCAGGAATAATGAAAAGAACAGGGAAGAACAAGTCATTATCTGCAGCCTCGAAGGGCTAGAGGATCACTCGCACGGCCTCACCAACGCCCTAGCACTAGCCCCTGGACGAACCTGTCATGGAGTGGGAAGTCAGTGACCAGAAGTAAATATAAAAGCGATAAGGGCTAAAAGTAAGGCAAACCACTGTAAAGCCAGAGGAACCGCCCTCTCCAATGTGCAACCAACGGTGAAAAACCCTGTACAATCCAAACCTGGGCACCTGCCCCGGCAACCACACCGAGCACCTATCTTGGCAAATCGCACCGAGCACCTGCCCCGGCACCACCTCGAGCACCTGCCTCGGCACCGCTCACACCCCCCACCCATTAGGCCCCCATTACGTCACCCACACGTGGGGTACACGGGTCAACGTACCACTTTTCCGAAAAAGCACACCCTCGCGGTGGCCAAACCGCTGGTGTGCGTGTAGCAATCTCGAGCCTCATAACTAAGTATATATACATAATAATAACTTAAACAGGGTTAGCACAGAAACAAGTAATTATTTTATTCTTCCCTTTGCCCAAGCTTGTAATTTCTATAACCTACACCATTTCCCAAATAATCATGGAAATGTACCCACCTTGTGTGTGACGACCGGCGTTCAACTCGTCCGCGACTGCGTGCCTGCCGAGCCTACGACGTCCCGCGCTCCTGAAGGAACAATAATAAACTAAGACTCGATGACCAAAACGCCGAACGCTGACTCGAGACCGGAGGCAAAAGACCGACGCGGTCCTAGAACCCCGCGCGACGAAGTTCCCCGCGCGGCATTCTTTATGCGGACGGCCCCGATCTGCGCGGCACCAGCCCGCGCGGCGCGCTGCCTGTGGCAGCCCCGGGCGGTGCCCTGCCGCGCGGCGCACTACCTGCAGGCAGCCCGCGCGGCACTAGCCCGCGCGGCGCCTGCCTGCGGGCAGCCCCGCGCGGTGCCCTGCCGCGCGGCGCGCTCCCGACAGGCAGCCCGCGCGGCAGCAGCCCGCGCGGCGCCCTGCCTGCAGGCAGCCCGCGCGGCACCCGCCCGCGCGGTGCTTGCCTACGGGCACCCCCGCGCGGCGCCTTGCCGCGTGGCGCGTTGCCGGCGGGCAGCCCCGCGCGGCGGCCTGGAAATTTCGGTGGCGGCGGTGGCGGCTTCCCCCCCCCCCCGCAACAAGATGAACCCCCAACAACGCAAGATAAGAAAACCCTAAAAAGCAAAAACGCTCACCTGCGATCCGCTGGAGGAAGAGGAAGGAGAGGATCGTCCTGCCGTTGTCTGATCGTTCCCGCAAAACGAGAAAGTCCCCTTCCATCTCCCTACCTCACCGCCTGGAACTCTGCGCCGACGTCTTGAAGCGAGTGCGAAAATTGATTGGGGTTCCTTTTTCTTTCCTTTTTTTGATCACGCCCGCGTCTGCCCTAAAGTAACGAAGGAACCCAGACAGGCGAAAAATAAAACCAAGTCCCCGGGATCACAACCTAACCCATCAGAATTCAAACGAGGGGCCCAGGTTACTTCAAAAAACATGTAGATCGCCAGCACAGATTCTGGCGCGTCCGAACTGATCGCGAACTTCAAAATTTTATTCTGGGAGATCCCGGGGTCGGAATTCGAATCCAATCGCGCCACCGTTCACCGTTCTGCGAGCTCTATCACCTAAAAATACCCGCAAACACCGACCGTCAGCCCAGAAATAATCGAACTTTTGAACCCCCGCCGGACCACTAAATTAAAGAAATAAATAAGATAGAAAAGAATTACCAATTGGAAGGCGGGTATTACACGCGGCGCAGTGGGCCGGCCGCCGGGAGAGGGCGTGGGCAGCGCGCGGGCTGGGCAGGCGCGCGGGCGAGCTCGATGCGCGGGGGCAGTGTGCCACGTGGCGTCTTCCAATTGGCGCGATGTGGACAGGTGGCGGCAGACGATTGGGTGGTGCAGCGGGCGCGGTCCACGGGCTGGCGCGGCTGGCGCCTCGGGGCGCGTTCGCAGCAGGGAGTCAGGTGGCGCTGTCGGGCGCCCGTGACCCGCGCTCGAGTGCGGTCCACGTGGCGCCCCGCCATTGGCGGTCCGCACCTACCCGGGTTGACCGGGAGCGGCCACGTGGCCGCGTCTGGGCCGCCCCGCACACGCCGTCTGCTGTGCGGGACGCGTGTCGGGAACTGGCAATTTTGGGTGTTAGTCGGACCGTTGGCGTGGGCGCGTTTTGTGCGCCTGGTGGATTCGGGCGCCCGAAATCTCGGCCCGAATCCGGCCGTGTGGACCTTGCGGGCTGGGCCTATAAATAGGCCCCTTAGGCCTCCCTTTAGCACTTTTTCTGGACTATTTTTCATAGAGGTTCTTTCAGTGATTTTCTTCCTCATCCAGTGATACATCTTGTGGAGGACTTCTGGGATTTTTTGAGGACGAGACTTCGACGTCTACTACGATTCGGCGCACTGCGACGCTCCTCCTTCGGCGACTTTTCCCGTCGCGTTTCGGTGCGCGGACTCCCCCGAGCTACTCCAGCAGTATTTTTCGATGATTCCTGCGCTGTTATCTTCACGAAAGGTAGGGCTACGACTTTCATATTTTCAGCTCCCCCTTGTTTTGAGTTTTTCCTAGGTGTTTTTGGCCGTTTTGTGACCCCTTTTTTCTGCGGCGGAGTTTTGGACAGCACCGGACTCTTTCTGGGATTTCTCCGCGCTCGAGCATCGGATTGAGACATGCAAATACTCGCTTAGCATCTACACATCGCAGGGAACATCATCTTGATTTTTCTGGATTTTTTTGAGGTTTTTGCTGAAGGTAAAAATCCAACTTTTTTTTGGGCGGATTTTGACAGGATTTGTTCTTGTGGAGTATCGCGCTTACCGCGATGTTTATTTTGTAACTTGGCCTACAGGTGTCGGAATGGGACATGCAAATACTCGATCTTCATCTACTCATTGCGAGGATCGCAACCATGATTTTTCTGGATTTTTTGGAGGACTGCACGCAGGTGAAAATCCCCTATCTCTCTGCTGGATTGTAAAAACAGCAAACGATGTTTGGTGTGTGTGGGGTATTGATTAGTGTGTTAAGGTTGTGATTTTGGTTGGAGCAGAGGCTTATGCGACTGAGTACCGAGGGTGCAGTTTTGGCGGATTTTGTTAGTGAGTGACTGTGCACTTCACCGACTTCAGCTTTGCCAGCGGAAAGCGATTCAGGTGGGTTGAGAGTACTTCGACCGTTGTGCGAGATGTTGAGGATCTTGAGTCTATCCATTCTGAGAGAGAGCGTGGATTTCGATATAGCCTGCAGGTGCCACTATTCGATAGTGAGTTAGTCCGATTGGACACCCTACGTGGATACTGTCACGCCCCGAGTCCGCCAATTTGTACGGTCCGACACGCCAACAGACCCGCCAATCGGGTAAGACCTTTTCCTACCCGAAAGGAACGGTAACATTCATAATAACACAACAAGTGTATGCGGAAGCTCAATATCAGAGTACTAAAAATCACTATAAATTTGAAACTTTCATTTTATAAACAACAGTTTAAGCGATAATGAAAGCATACCAGAGTGAACCATAACTTAAATTTATTACACTTTACATTCCTAAACTTGCAAATAAATTTATTACAATTCCTTTACATAAATTCCTCACCATACAAAGTTCACTTAAGAAATATATAAAAGGGATACCTCTGCTAGACCCTCTAGGTCTCTATGCTGCTGGGCCCTTGCCCCTGTCGTATGCCTCGTCGTCTGCATCTGAACCGTCTCGTCCGCTGTATCCATACCCGAACCTGTGGGAGGGGGGGGTCACCCAAGGGGTGTGAGAACTCCGACAGAGTTCCCAATGGGTCCAACCACCGAGAAAAAGTGTCCTACACCACTTGGTCCAATGGAAGCAATAATAATAGTGCTAGGAAACTAAAATCCTCAATATCAAAATGCGGCTATACAATATAATATATCACTACGCTATCTGTGTATACTCATCGTCCCAGCACTACTCTGTCTAACCACACTAGGCTGCTAAGCACCAACTCGGCCACTATGCCGCCGTAAACAGGGTCAAACTAACCCGGCCACCTCGGCCACTCTACTTTTCTCTTTATTCTTTAAATTCTGGTGCTTTAGTTCAAGTTAACCCTCAGAAATTCTTATCCAACGGGCCCCAGTCCGGTAGTCCTGCTACCATAAGATAAGATTTCTAAGGTTGCCGATAACACTCGCAAGTGTTACCCCGTCCTACGGGAGAAACGTGCCAGATCGGTCACTGCCCTGGAGCGGGATACACCTGCGCCTCCAGTAGTCACTGCCCTGGAGCGGGATACACCTGCGCCTCCAGTAACGGTCACGTTTCCTCCCCGAAGGTACGCCCATTTTATCTTTATATTTTCTTTTCTTTTTCTTTCTCTTTTTACTTTAGTTCTTAGCCTCTTTGCCTTTGAACACTTACTTTTCTTTCTTATTCGAGCTTATAGCTCCCAATTTTGCCACTGGCAAATCTCTTTCTCTTTCATTTGAGCATTTAGCTCTTTACTTTCACTTTAAGCCTTTCGAAAGTACCTCGTCCGACGGGTCACTGCCCAGGGAGTCCTGCTCCTCTTAACGAGTCTCAAATTCGAAGGCGCCATGTACATTTTCTTTATGCTTTTAGCCACTTTTAGCTTGCTTTTAACTTTGCCTTTTTACAACAATTTATCTCTTATCCTAGGTCTCGCTATAAGGATGACTAGGAGTCACTTAGGCTCATACCATTTCTCTCATTGTTCTCTTTATCTTAAGCAGTTTGCTTGTCTTACTTATTAACCACTTCTGCTCTATCACGAGCAATTTGCTTGTGTTGGTCATTAATCACTTTTTCATCCTTTACCCTAGGTCTTGCCACACGGGTAACTAGAGAGTCTCCTGGACTCATACACATTTCACTTCCCTTTATTTAACTCAAATTGAAGTTAAAGTTGTTGTCCATTTGCCCAGACACCCTATGACTCTCTAGGGTTATATTTGTTTAATTTTTTAACCTTGGGATCTTATCCCACTTTCCTGATTCCTCACTGAATCCTAGAGTTAACTTAACTCTAATTTTCCTGTTCTACTATTAACTTAGAGTTACATCGACTCTAATTTCCTGTTTTCCCTTTCATGTCTCCACACTTGATCCACTTTTATCTTAGAGTTACACTGACTCTAATTTTCTGTCCGTGAGTTTAAACTCCTCTAGATCACCTTAGGTTTTCTTTACCTAAGTTTAATGTCATACTCATCCAAGAGTTCCTTAACTCTATATTGATCACTGGTTCACCTTAGGTCCCTTTTACCTAATGTCACGCCCCGAGTTCAAAAACTAGTGTATAATTTCTTTTTTTCTTTTTTTTTTTAAAAAAAAAAAAAAAAAAAAATCAGAGTTGCAAAAACAACCAGGGCAATGACAGACCGCCACATATATAGAAGAGTCCCAATCCCCTATGGAATTGAGCCTTTTCTATATATGCACGACTATCTTGGCAACAATCATCAGAGTACTAACTACGTACTACAAATAATAATACAAATATCTTTATCATAACTTTACATTAAATACATCTGAATACAACATGAATTAACTATTTCTAAACTACACGGCTGTCCAGGGTCAACCTCTATCACGGAATCTCACCAACACGTCCCGACATCCCAGCACCCGCTCGGCCTGAAAAACAGTCACCCGAGGGTGTGAGATACACCTGAGTGTATCCCAGTGGGCACGACGAGCCGAGAAATAGCAGATCGTACCTACTGGTATACAATACTAGAGGATAGTAATAATCAGGGGTTAGAATAATCAGATAGTCAATCATGAAGATCAACAGATATATAATCACAGTTAGGATATGCAGATATATAACTGGTGCTGTAAAGAAAGCAAAACTTATAATCTGGGTACAAGCATAGGAGATACTTTTAGCAGAATTTAAAATAGGACAAACATGTATCAGGATAATCAACGCATCAAGAAGTAGGACAATCAGCAAGATAACAATGAAACTATAATCAAAGGCATCACAAAGAATCATATACAGGTAGATAGCTAGAAGCCAGATCAAAGAATCAAGGAAGTATGTTAAAGTAACTTAACAACACATGCATCAAATAAATGAAAACACAAAGACCCAATCACAAGCTACCATATTGGCCTTCACAAGACCTCAGGCAAGGCTGCCCACTTGGCACCACCTGGTTGACATTCCCTTCACAAGGGTCACGGGTTGCCACAGCTAACCACTTTACCGGTAAAGTACACCGCTACGGGGGATCAGCCCGCTAGTGTACGTGAAGAACAACGGTGCGGGTGATCATAATGCAAATGCTCAAGCTCTCGGTCCACTGACCGGGTAATCGGCAACAAGCCGGGAAATCCCCACTGGGATGCAATGACAAGATCAACTGAATCTCAACTCTCATGCAAGACCAAGTTAAATCTCAACTCAACATAAGCTCACAGATAAACTCAACTCAATCACACAAACCAACCAAATGATACAAAACTAAACACATATTTTTAAGAAAACTATTTTGAAAAATCCAAACCTCGAAGAGCGTTGCCCTCGTCCTATCAAACAAGAACAGACTCAGGCGACACTACGAAGCTTGGGTTTTAGGTCCAACCTCGCAGAGCAATGCCTTTGTCCTATCAAACAAGAACAGACTCCGGCGACCCTACGAAGCTCGGTAAAAACATTAGTTGATTAAATCTATGCGTTCAGCAGTGTATTACTTGATCAGCAGAACAAGCAAGCTCACCAATCCAACATGGAAATGTTCCAAGATAAGATATAAATACCAGAGGCACAATGAATAATCATGTAAGGCAGAATAGGACTGATAACAGGCATAGCTCAACATCTAACAACCAATCAGGCAGACTAACCCCTTATGCAACTAAACACATGTTTTTAAGAAAACCTTTGAAAACAATAGGTTTTTGGGTCCCAAACCTCATAGAGCGTTGCCCTTGTCCTATCAAACAAGAACAGACTCAGGCTACCCTACAAGGCTTGGTAAAAATATTTATTTTAGAAGATCATGTATTTAGCAGCATAACAGGCGAACAACAAGGAAGCAAGCTCAACTATCAGATGACCAAACAGGCATGGCAATATGTAGAGCAATAATATAACCACTGGAAACAACTAATCAGCAGATATGGTAAAGATCACTAGAGAAGATCATAATCAGGCATAAAGCAGGTATAACGTAGCAAATAACTGAATCAAAGGAAGGGCAGGCTCAAGCATTGGTAGATCAATATAATAATCAAGCATAGGAGTGCAACTACGAAATGGCCAATCAGTCAAAGCAACTAACAGTAATATATATTGCAACCAAAGGCAGACAGGCTCAAGATAAACTAGGTTACCAAAAATAGGAGTCCAACCAATACCGTACACCGAGGGCCGAACTGATAAAGCCCGGACCGAAGATAACCCACCTGATATAACGCAGGCGGCTAAACTGAACCAACTGTACGCTCAGCACCAGATGCTACCGAATAACCCTGAATGTGAATTAAGGTTCAGAAATCAACTTACTAACCAGTATATGATGCGACTTTTGCATCTAGACCCCTAGGGCTTTTAAATTTTCACTTTTAGTGCCAGTTTGGGCACTGTTTTCGCTCGTTCTTTCAACTGGAGATTCATTTTAACATTCCGTCACTTCCAACAGGTTACTTATGTCTTGCTGGACACCGTGCTCACTCATTTGTGGCAGCACGGGTCCCGAGGCAAATTTTGGCCCATAATATATGCACTAACATAGCCTAAAAGCCATTTTGTTTCTTTGGATCAACAAAACCTAATTTAAACGCGAGCATCACGTTCAGTGACCCCAAATTAGTCAAGAGCTCACTGTCGCGACTTCGCAAACAACCCAGAACCAACCTTGGGCCATAAAACAAACCCTAGAGCTCGACAACCTTGGAACTTAAGTTTTATTGTGCCAATTTAATTTCTGCTTTTACCACATGCTTAAAATGCCTCATGAATCACTGGGCTTGCTCTATTTGCAACCCAGAATCATTGGATCAACCAGAACCAACACTTAGCCTTCAATCAACATTCATAATGCTCCAAACATCAATCCACACAGACCCAACTTGATCTGAAGTGAGCATCAAGCTCAGGGGACCATTTGAAGCATATTTCATATTTAAATCGAAGCCTGATTCCAGAAAAATCCTCTCTATGGCATTTTATCAAACACATGGTGTGCATCATTCATATATATGTAGCAAAACAAGTTCCAAGCTTGTTCTCAGCAAAGAGGGCACCTGGGAGCACCCAACTTGGATAGACTTAATCTACTAGGGTGCAGGAGCATCCCCATCATTTTGGTTTCAAGTTTGCACCCATGGTTTGGCCGCGGCAAGGTGGAGAAGATGAAGCTTCAACCTTGAAATTCGTGACCAATCAACCAAGGTATATGGGACCAAACCACTTGCACCAACCTTCCTAAAAGCTCAAGGCAAACTTACTTAGACTCATGCCCGGCGACAGGACACGGCGGAGACGCGGCGGCCACAAGCTCGGTTTGGAGCTTCAACTCCATTAATGGTGAATTTTTCCAGAGGCTATAAGAAGCCTTCAAACTTGGATGGAAGGTTCCTCTGGTCCATACAAAGCTTCCCGACCAATCCTTTCCGGCCTGAGGTGGCCGGAGCGCCGGCGGCCGCGATGGGTTCACATTTTGGGTTATCCATGGCATCATGAATTTCATGATGCATGGAAGCCAGGCAACAGCATGGTTGCACTCCCCTTGGTCCCAGCAACATCTCTGGGCATGTGACCGGCGGCGGGGAAGCGCGCCTATCACGACCCGGGACCGCCTATTTGTACGGTTCGGGCACGCCAACAGACCCGCCAATCGGGCACGACCTCTCGCTACCCGAAAGGAACGGTAACATCCATCTCGAATCAAAACAATGTGTATGATGAGATATAATATCAGAGTAAGATCACTACTAATTTAAAACTTTCATTCAATAACAAACAGTTAAAACGGAAATGAAAGCATGATAAGAATGAACCATAATGAACTTTATTACATTTTACAACTCTCAACTTGCAATTAAAATAATATTACAATCTTTTCCTCACAATACATGGTTCACTCGAAACATAAAAGAAAGGTACCTCTGCTAGACCCTCTAGGTCTCTACGCTGCTGGGCTCTTGCCCCTGTCGTATATCTCGCCGTCTGCCTCTGAACCGTCGCGATCGCTGCATCCAAACCTGAACCTGTGGGGGGGGGGGGGGGGGGGGCACCCAAGGGGTGTGAGAACTCCTGACAGAGTTTCCAGTGGGTTCAACCACCGAGAAAAAGTGTCCTACACCACTTGGTCCAATGGAAGCAATAATAATAGTGCTAGGAAACTAAAATCCTCAACATCAAAATGCGGCTATGCAATATACATGATCACTACACTATCTGTGTGTACTCATCGACCCAGCACTACTCTGTCTAGCCACACTAGGCTGCTAAGCACCAACTCGGCCACTATGCCGCTGTACACAGGGTTAAACTAACCCGGCCGCCTTGGCCACTCTAATTTCTCTTTATTCTTTAAGTTCTGGTGCTTTAGTTCAAGTTAACCCTCAGAAACTCTTATCCAACGGGCCCGAGCCCGGTAGTCCTGCTACCATCAGATAAGATTTCTAAGGTTGCCGATAACACCCGTAAGTGTTACCCCGTCCTACGAAGTGAATGTGCTCTTCGGACCACCGCTATCGGAGGGAGGGGGCTTCCCTGCGTCCGATCCTGATGCGCCCGGGGAGAGGGCAAGCCCTTTACGTCCCACAGAGCCACATTTCAACCTTCGAAGGCACGCCCGTTTTATTATCTTTGTATTTCAGTTGCTTTGTCCTACGGCTGAAGCGTCCCGAACGGGTCTCTACCCGGGAGAGGAATTAACTGCCCGTACCTCCAACCTGGGCTGGCTCCACCGAGGATCTTTATGTTCTCTTTCTTTTCTTTTCTTTTCTTTTCACTTTAGTTCTTTGCCTCTTTGCCATTGAACACTTGCTTTACTTTTCTTTCTTACTCGAGCCTTCAGCTCACATTGCCACTAGCAATTATTATCACTCTTTCCTTTGAGCATTTAGCACTTTGCTTTCACTTTAAGCCTTCCGAAAGTACCTCGTCCGACGGGTCACTGCCCAGGGAGTCCTGCTCCACTTGACGCGTCTCTAATTCGAAGGCGCCATTTACATTCTCTTTATCTTAAGCAATTTGTTTGTCTTGCTTATTAACCAATTTTAGCTCTATCATAAGCAATTTGCTTGTCTTGCTTATTGACCACTTTTTCATCCCTTACCCTAGGTCTTGCCACACGGGTAACCAGAGTCTCCTGAACTCGTTCACATTTTACTTTCTTTGTTTAACTTAAATTGAAGTTAAAGTTATTGTCCCTTTGCCCGGACACCCTGTGGCCTTTTAGGGTTATATTTGTTTTGTTCTTTAACCTTGGGATCTTATCCCACTTTCCTGATTCCTTACTGAATCCTAGAGTTCACTTGACTCTATTTTTGATTTCACTTTTAACTTAGAGTTACTCTGACTCTAATTCCTTGTCTGTGAGTTTAAACTCCTCTGGATCACTTTAGGTTCCCTTTACCTAAGTTCCATATTATACTCATCCTAGAGTTCCTTGACTCTATGTTGATCACTCTATCCAGTGTCCTTAGGTTATCACCTAAGACAATGCCACTCGTCCAACCCTAGGATAATCTCCTAAGTTTTGATGTCACTCAGTGAACCCTGAAACTAGGTTTTCTCCTAGTCTTACTACCAACATGTTCACTTTCCTGATGTCACATGATTCCTAGGGTTATACCCTAACATGATCACAATCATCAATGGCTAATTACTTTTATGCATGCAATTATTTTCATCTCATTTATAAAATAGTATCTACCTCTAAGCATGCATCTTTATCATATATCTTTGGCAACCAGCAGTTGCACTTTTCATCTGTGTCTTTTTACACATGCCCATTTAATCCTCTATCACTGGCAACCAACAGTTGCACTTTCCATCTGTATCCATTTACACAGGCAATCATAATCATAATTACCTAACGCCTCTAGCAGGCTACTGTCATGCTTCGAATCGAAAAGCAAAGGAGCAAGGGGAGAGATCACCCAATTTCGGCAGAATTCCCCACCTTGTAGTGTCCCCGATTTCCCTTCATATCTCCACACTTTATCACTATTCTTCCAATTGCTTGTAGACACTTGCAATTGGCCTGCACGCGGCTCCACTTTGTACCTCGAGCTTGCACGCAAAACGGAGCATGCTTCTCTTATGGTTGCACGCAAAACGATGCGCGACCTCTCATGCCCTGCATGCAAAACGGTACACACTATTAGTGACGGCACGCTAAACAGTGCGTGACAACGCGACCTGCACGCGAAACGGAGCACATACCTCAAAATGGCACGCAAAACGGTGCGCGCTCCACTGTAAGGTTGTACGCGGAACGGTACACCTTCATCCAGTCCTGTACGCAAAACGAGATGCATCGTTAGAACCGGCACGCAAAACGGTGCGCGATAACACGAACTGCACGCGAAACGGTGCACGTACCTCGAAACTGCACGCAAAATTACGCACATCTGGCTGTGGGGTTGCACGCAAAACGGTAAACCTTCATCCGGTCCTGAACGCAACACGAGATACATTGTTAGAGTCTGCACGCAAAACCGTGCGCGATAACACGACCTGCACGCGAAACGGTGCACGTACCTCGAAACTGCACGCAAAACGATGCACATTTGACTGTAGGATCGCACGCAAAACGGTGCATATTTTACCGACCCTGCACGCAAAACGGGGCGTATTGTTAGAGTCTACTCGAAAAACAGTGCCCGCTAGTCCAACCTGCGCGCAAAACGGAGCACATACCTTGTATCGGCACGCAAAACGAGACGCGCCAAAAACGCCCGCAAAACTCGAGCAGTAAGATGGCACAGTAAAACTTGGTCCCTAACACGCATGTAGGCATGGGAGTCAAATCCAAAAATCCAAAAGGAAACCTTAAAACTGTGCCAAAAATACCGCAAAACGACATACGGGGCCTACCTTGACAATGCCGTGTCGTCCATCGCGTCCATTAGCCTCTTTGGAGCACCTTGCGCGCTCCACGGAGTCCACGGCGCGCTCGCGCGCCCTCGAAAACCCTGGCAAAAATCGCCCTCCTCCCCTCCCCGCGCGCTCGGGTGAAGCCAGAAAGGGAAAAAAGGAGGAAAAGGAGTCGTTTCGGGCCTTTATAGGCCGTTTCCGAACTTTCGGGCGCACCTTTCGGGCGCCCGAAAGTTTCCAGGCGGCTACAGTAATCGGCCCGCCGCGGTCTACGCATCCACGCCTGCGCCAGCTCAGCGCCACGTCACCACGCTCGGCCAACCAGGGGCCGACACGTGGCCGTGGACCCGTGCACCGCGACCAACGAAATGTGGCGGCCAATCAGGGGCCGCCACGTGGACCGCACCCACGCTCCCTGCTGACACCGGCCGCAGCGTCGCGTCGCGTCGCGTCAGCGCGTCACGTCGCGCTGACCGACGAATGGGAGGCCGACACGTGGCCTGCCCCCGCTGACACGCCACAGTGCCGCCGCGCCTTCCCCGCGCACGCCTGCAGCCCTCGGTCAGAGCGACCAATGGCGGAGCGACACGTGGCGCTCTCCACCCACCACGTGCGCCTCGGGCCGCGCGCCCCCGCGCCTCGCGCGGGAAAGGCTTGCCTCGGGATTCGTGCCACTGCCTCGGGATCCGTGCCACTGCCCCGGATCCGTGCCCGATGCCTCGGGATTCGTGCCACTACAGTGACTTCCGGGCGCGCACAGTAACCTTTCGGGCGCACTATTCCGGACCGGGCTGCTACAGTAACCGGTTTGCTACAGTATTTTCCGGGCGCCCGGTTTCCACTTTCGGGCGCCCGAAACTTGGGCCCAAGCCCAGTTTCGCCCGTTTTCGTCCGTTCTCGCCCGATTTCGCTCAAATTTGCCAGGCAGCCATGGTTTAACTTAATTTACCTCATGGTACTTAAACTTTTTAGTTTGGACCACCTCTGGGTCACCAAAAGTCCCACTGTATTCGAATTCGCTGGCGGAGCCCGTTCTCACTATCCGGGTGTCCGATCAACGCGAAACTTTTACCGTGGCCTTAATACATATTTACGGAGCTCCCGTAATTTTCTAGGAATTTTCCGAGACTGTGAATTTTCCACTTATATTCTGGGCCTACTTTCTCACATAAGATTCTAGATATCTTATTTTAATCCCGATTTGGGCCCAATTCATTTCTAGGTCATTCTTCACCTCAATAAACAATAGTATTTCATACTATTTTTATTTCCATTTATTTATATTCCAAATTCTGGTTCACTACAGCGCCGGCGCCGGAGCACAAGGCTCGGCCAACTTACAAAATTCTCGAAAACTAGGGCATAAATCTGCCATTGATCCGCTCAACCATACTCCACCAAATTTGGTGGGGTAGATCCTCATCCCCTACAGTCCATGCCTACCAACTTTGGCTCAATTTGGCCTATTGGTTGCCGAGTTCTCTCGAGGCGGAGCTAGATTAGGTTTCCGGCCAACTTTCTTTCCCGCCGGCCATGCAACATGCATGGGAAGCTCAGGTCTTGCAGGGCGCACACTAACCACTTATAAAACCTACTGCTAGGGGTCTCGGGTCCAAACAACCTTTGGTTCGGGAATCCTTACCTTGGCCTAGGTTGAAGAAGATGGGATGAAGCCGGAACTTGTTCCTCTTGCACGCGCGGCCCCGGCAACTCCAGCAAGGTTCTCGGCACAGAGGAACACCACCAAAGCTCCAGAACAAGGTTTGGTGAGGTTTGGTTCCAAGTTTCTCCTTCCTCTCACTCCCTCGGTTTGGTCTCTCAAAGGAATGGTGTCCCACAGCCACCCCCACACTTGGGTTTGATATGGAAGAAGCTAAGACTCCCGGGAAACTAGAGGATTCTCCAAAGGTCCAGAGAAAAAATGAGTTGAAGCCTTTGTTCCCACCCCACTCTTTCTCGGGTTCACTATCAATGGCTTGGTGTTAGTTGGCAGTCCCGCAATTCGAGGCTAAGTCTGGAAGGTGCAGAAGCTCTAGGTGATGCCTCGTATCCTCCCTCAGACCCCTCGAGCTCACCGCCAAGAATACCAAAGGCCAGTTTCATTTAATACTAGATTCCTTTTGCAAAATAACCCAAACCCATTTCACATTCAAACCCTAGGTTCTGGAATCTTCACAGGAGATGAAAAATACATCCAACACCCCATAGTTTAATTCCCTAAATGTTTGATGCACAAAACATATAGGTCCTATAGAAAAATATTGATTTTTCGGTACTTTTCACGCAATTCAAGAAAATTCGCTCAGCGAATTGCGAAACAGACTTCGCCACGACGTCCGGCTCGTCGAGACCTGTCAGGTAGCGTATTTGTTTAATTAATTTGGCGCTCGGATAAAATCTCGGGCCAACAAGTTCTTATATGTTGCATATCGACGCACGCACTTCGATGCACTCGGATCGCCAAGCGCGAAAACCGTCAGTGCCATTGTGCTCAGAACGTCGAAATTAGCTAGGTTCGACTACTCATACCCCTATGTCAGGGTTTCAGATAGTAGATCGGCCGCTAGTGGTCGAAAGGGGATCTAAAATATAGAATTACTATTCACAACTTAAGTAGTGGGACCCGCTTCTTCTTTGCTGATTTCTGGAAGATCCGACCGTCAGATCGTCGACATGTGAATATGAAACTTTTATGTTTCGACGAGACGATCGCAATGGTGCTCTCGAATTTTTGAGATCAGACCCCGATCAAAAGTCGATATTTCTGGGCCACTATTGATCCACTAAGTCCCTATTTTGCCAATTTTTGCTATTTAAATAATTCTGGAAATTATTTAAACCTGAATTCTGGATTTTAAAATCATGATTACTACACCTAAGTTCCATGTCATACTCGTTCTAGAGTCCTTGACTCTATGTTGATCACTAGTTTACCTTAGGTTCCTTTTACCTAAGTTCCATGTCATACTCATTCTAGAGTCATTGACTCTATGTTGATCACTCGTTTACCTTAGGTTCTCTTTACCTAAGTTCCATGTCATACTTGTCCTAGAGTTCCTTGACTCTATGCTGACCACTAGTTCACCTTAGGTTCTCTTTACCTAAGTTCCATGTCATATACATCCTGGAGTTCCTTGACTCTACGTTGATCACTCTATCCAGTGTCCTTAGGTTATCACCTAAGACCATGCCACTCGTCCTCCGTAGGATAACTCCTAAGTTGATGTCACTCGTCAAACCCCTATACTAGGTTTTCTCCTAGTCTTACTACCAACAACTGTTGTTCCCTTATGTCACGCGATTCCTAGGGTTGTACCCTAACATGCTCACAATCATGAATAGCTAATCATTTTCATGCATGCAATTATTTTCATCTCATTCATAAAATAACAATTATCTCTACGCATGCATATTCATCATATATCTTTGGCAACCAACAGTTGCACTTGTCCTCTGTGTCTCTTTGCACATGCACAACTATTCCCCTATCTCTGGCAACCAACAGTTGCTCTTTTTCATCTGAATCCATCTATACAGGCAATCAATATCATAATTACCTAACGCCTCTAACAGGCTACTATCATGCTTCAAATCGAAAAGCAAGGGAGCAAGGGGAGAGGTCACCCAATTTCGGCAGAATTCCCCACCTTGTAATGTCCCCAATTGCTCGTAGACACTTGCAATTGGTCTCCGCGCGATTCCACTTATCTTCTCAAGCTTACACGCAAAACGGTGCACATCCCTCGAGTCCGCACGCAAAACGGTGCACGTCCTACAATCCTGCACGCAAAACGATGCATGTCATTAAAATCCATACGTAAAATGGTGCGCGCCACTTCAGCCGGCACGCAAAACGATGCGCAGCAACACGATCTGCACGCGAAACGGTGCACGTACCTCAAAACTGCACGCAAAACGGTGCACATCTGACTGTAGGGTTGCACGCAAAACAGTGCACATTTTTCTAACCCTGCACGAAAAATGATGTGTAATATTAGAGACTGCACGCAAAACGGTGCGCGACAAAATGATCTGCACGCAAAACGGTGCACGTTTAACTGTAAGATTGCACGCAAAACGGTACACATTTTTCTAGCCCTGCACGAAAAATGATGTGTAATATTAGAGACTGCACGCAAAATGGTGCGCGACAAAACGATCTGCACGCAAAACGGTGCACGTTTAACTGCAAGATTGCACGCAAAACGGTGCACATTTTTCTAGCCCTGCACGAAAAATGATGTGTATTAGAGACTGCACGCAAAACGGTGCACGTTTAACTGTAAGATTGCATGCAAAACGGTGCACATTTTTCTATCCCTGGACGAAAAATGATGTATAATATTACAGACTGCACGCAAAACGGTGCACGACAACTCAATCTGCGCGTAAAACGGAGCACATACCTCGGGTTGGCACGTAAAACGGTGTATTTTTTTGACAACTTGCACGTAAAACGAGGCGCACCAAAAATGCCCGTGACAGTTCGGGCAGCAAAACGGCACAGTAAAACTCGATCCCTAACATGCATAACGGCATAGGGTCAAATCCAATATCCAAAAGGAAACTTCAAAACTGTGCCAAAAATACCATAAAAATAATATACAGGACTTACCTCGTACAGTATCGCGTCGCCCATCTAATTTTTAAAACACTTTGTGCGCTTTACGAGGTCGCCGCCGCGCCGCTCCAACCCACGAAATTCCCTCCATCTCTCCCTCTCGACACTCTGTTGGAGAAGAAGAAGAAGAGAAGGGAGGAGGAATGCTGTGTGGGCGGAGAAGGAAGAAGAAGAAGAAAAAGAGAAGAAAAAGAAAAAGGAGGAGAAAAGGGTGGTCCATGGACCGGGCTCACGGGGGCACCCAATGGGAAATTGCCGGGTGGCGGTCCACCACAAAAGGGTGCGCGCACCCGGTCCACGCACGCTACACTGTGCGTGCCACACAGGTGCGCACCCCCGCGCGCCCCTGCAGGCGCGCGTGCCCGCGCCATACGGGCCCAATGGGGGCCCGCCATGTGGCGGCCCCCCTTTGACCCGCGCCCCTCCAAGCGCCAGCTGTGCCCCCTCGATCCACGCGCCGCCGCCTCGGAAATCCATTTTTGCCTCTTTTGTCATCCGTTTCCGTCCAAATTTAACAGACGGCTTTGTTTCAGTTTAATTTACCACAGAAAATTTTAAATTTTCAATTTGGGCCATTTCTAGGCCACCAAAAGCCTCCCTATATCCAAAATCGCTGGCGGATCCCGTTCTCACAATCCGGGTATCCGATCAACACGAAATTTTTACTGTAACCTTAAAACATAATTATGAAGCTCCCATAATTTTTCTAGAATTTATCGACACTGTTGGCGGAGCCCGTTCTCACTATCCGCCCTCCGATCAACGCGAAACTCTTTCTGTGAGCTTAAAACATATTTACGGGGCTCCCGTAATTTTCTCAGAATTTTCCGACACTGTGAATTTTCCACTAAAAATCTGGGCCCCCTTTCTCGAATAAAATTCCAAAACTCTCATTTTAATCCCGATTTGGACCCAACTCGCTTCCAAATATTCTTTACTTCCCCAATTTTCATAACAATAGGATTTCATCCCACATTTGTTTACATTTATTTATGTGCCGAAAATCCGGTACTTTACAGATACACTAGGGAGGCGCAGGCTTGACTGGACTAGATGTGGCAGTCAGCTCGATTGGGTCGATTTGCACCTCGTGTGCGAGTGGTTGCATACCTTTCATTGGTTTTTCCCCATTTGAGCATTTAGATAGAGGCATTATAGCTGTAGAGTATCTCTAGCTTTCTTGTTCAGTTTTTACTGCATGGTTATCTTATGCCTCTAGTAGACTTAGTGGGCAAACCGTCAGGCTTAGTGGCGGTACCCACTGAGAACTCCCTTTTGGTGTAGTTCTCACATCCATTAGGGGTTTTCCCCCTTCTTTTTCTTTTCTCTCCTTTGTTTTGTAGAGTCTTAGCGGGTGTTGCTGATTCTGCTATTGCTGTTCGAGGCGAGGGAGTCGCGAGCTAGATCCCTACCTATATTTGGAGAGTAGCTGTACCCCCACATTGGAGATTTGTAGTACAGTCAGTAGATTATTTTTATTTCCACTTTTGAGAGACTATTGTATTGTGAGGATCTGACTTGTACTAAGAGCCTGTACACGGATGTATTATTTCAGGTTACCTCCCTATTGAGTTCTGGGTTTTTATATTTGAGGACATTGTATGATTATCACTTATGGGAGATGGATATTGTATCATTATTTCCAGTTGTACAGATGGTTGGTTTTTAGTTTCACAACAGTTTTATTTTATAGCTGTGATATCTGTTTAGATGTAGTCCCTTTTCTTGCAGGTAGGACGCTTCGCCTATGCGGGGTTTTGTATAGGCGGCGGATCTGTTGGCGAGTCCGGGTCGCAGTTTCGACCCCGGGGTGTGACAGTAAGTAATAAAGACTGCTGAAGAAAGGAAACTACCACTACTATGTCTCTAAATGCAATCCCAAAATGGAAAAACCGTATGTATGCATCAGTAACCAACCGTCCCAAATAAACCTAATCTATCCACTAGTAAAAATCGGTACTGCCTGCTCTGCCGTCCACATCGAGTATGCCAGCCCACGCATAACACCGATGTAAAAAAAAAGAGTATCAAGAACTCAAAGCCTGCCTGTCGCACACTCCGGAGTGGCACTCGAGGGGAGCGACCCATGTCACGCCCCGGGGTCGAACTGCGACCCGGGCCCGCAACCAGATCCGCCGTCTGTGCAGAAACTGCCGCACAGACGAGGCGTCTAATCTGTGAAAGAGATCTATAGCTACACAAGTATCAGAGCTTGAAAGAAGCTATACTGAAAAAAAAAGAACTAAAAACACTAAGTGATAAAAAGTCCAAGTACAACAGTCCACTAACTCTCAAAACATAAGTACAATATCACTATCTGGTACAAAAGTGGAAACCAAAAGTACAGGTGACTCTATCACTGCCTCTACAGACTCGGGTAGGAACTAGTCGGCCACGCCCTTACCTCGGTCTGAAAACTCCGCACGAGCCGAGCCTGGAACGTTCGCCTCAGGAACACCTGTCATCACAGCGGGTGTGAGATCTACTGCAACAGGCAGATCTCAGTGGGTACCGACGCCAAAACCCACGGTAAGCCCACTAAGCCTGCTGGAGACAAAAACAGATAGATAGATAGATAGATAGTGTATGAATGCTGGAAATGAATCTACTGCTATATGCCTCAATGCAATGCTCGAAGGAAACAACATCTAAGAACATATACTACAACCACCCGCTCATGTCACCCAATCCCAATGACTGCCCCATAGGGTCCAGTCAAGCTTACGCCCGTCGACTAGGAACGCACCTGCCCATTACCACACATCCAAAGGAGGACGGGATTTACATGGGGCGTCCTGTCAGACCATCTCAATCTCACTAAAGCAACCACCTGGTAACTCGGCCAGGGGTATGTACCCACCTGGTAACTTGGCCAGGGGTATGTGCCCACCTGGTAACTCGGCCAGGGGTAATGTATCTATCTGGTAGCTCGGCCAGTGGAAAGTATCCTACTGGTAACTCGGCCAGGGAAAAGTGTCCTCCTGGTAACTCGGCCAGGACATGTGCCCACCTGGTAACTCGGCCAGGGGCAATGTATCCATCTGGTAGCTCGGCCAGTGGAAAGTATCCTCCTGGAAACTCGGCCAGGGAAAAGTGTCCTCCTGGTAACTCAGCCAGGGCATGTGCCCACCTGGTAACTCGGCCAGGGGCAATGTATCCATCTGGTAGCTCGGCCAGTGGAAAGTATCCTCCTGGTAACTCGGCCAGGGAAACGTGTCCTCCTGGTAACTCGGCCAGGGCATGTGCCCACCTGGTAACTCGGCCAGGGGCAATGTATCCATCTGGTAGCTCGGCCAGTGGAAAGTATCCTCCTGGTAACTCGGCCAGGGCATGTGCCCTCCTGGTAACTCGGCCAGGGCATCAAAATACAACTATGCGTCCGGAGCGAATACCCATCGAGTATAGAACGTGTCATCAAAAAGTGCACGCAGGCTAAATCCCACGATCAACCTGATCGGAAAACTCGTATACTCCTAGTGACGCTACTAACACTCATGTCCAAGTCGGAACAACAATCCTCGACTAATATCTGATAAAACCCCATGAAAATCCCGCACCCTCGGCAAGCCCCGATGTAACACATACTAAGGAAAACATAATTTAAGGGCCAATTCCTGAAGAAAAGGGCTTTGCGTAAATATAAAAGTGGCCCGGGATTCCCATGACTTACCACGATTGTCCAGCAGTTAACCGATTTAAAAAGATAGCAAAAAGGGCACGATACCTTTGCATTCGGAAGCAATAAGGGCATTCCGTAATTTTTCTGGAGGAAACCAACCCACCTGGAATGCATTCCGCAGGCAATGCTGAAGTCGGTGAAGTGCCGAAACTTCGAACTGAAGAAACTCCGAAAAACGCGCTGCGCGCGCGCACACTGCCGCGTATCCGGAAAAATTCTTGGAAGTTCTGATAAATTCCCACGAGTCTCCATAAAAATCTGTGTATACATTGGCTCCCTCCACGACTAAATCAGTGCAAAAAGGCTCAAATACACCACATTCACAATTCCAACACAAATTTGCACCCCAAATAAATGTTCACAGCACCACCCAAAATTACAAGCTGGAATACTCAAATTACGAAAAATCCACTTATACATCTACCAGCTCCAATGCACACATACACAAACATCCCACAGGAGCAATCCAAATCTCCCAGTACACTAAAAGCTTCAAATGTCCACTATTTACAAAGCTCACAGCACACTAAGTGACCCAATTATCACATTAATTAAATTAATGATCACTTATCCACAATAACCCATAAATCTGCTTGCACTCCTCAGGTTCACACCAAAAATCCTAATTACTTAGAAGCTTCAACAAAAACATCAGCCAACATGAAGTCCACCATCAATGAACACACCACATACAACCAATTCTACAACAACAAAAATCCCCCCACAGCTCACAAACTCCACAGCATGCTCTCAAGAAGAGAAGGCTCCCACACTGCCGCGGCTCCAAAATCTGATGGCGATTCACGTGCCGTCACCGTCGGCACCAGCAGCTTGCGCGGCACTGAGTTCGCCGCAAGCACCCAAGCTACTGAACTAACACAGAGAGAAGAAAAAGGAAAACTGTCAGAAATTGGCCAACCCGTGCGACCGTTGGCGAAACCAGCCCCGCTGCGAAACGCCGAGCGCATAAGCGCGGAAAAAGAAAACTCCACGCGCACGTGCCACTGCGCGCAACCAGCAGCCGCCCGCATGGCCCGGCGCGGCCGCAGCCAGCATGGTTGCGGCGCTGCCGCCGCTGCCCCAGGACCGGCCGCGCGGAGCCCAACCTAGTAGCGCGGCGCCGGCCCTGCTGCGGGGCGGCCGCAGCAACTGCGCGCGGCGCCCATGGCGCCCGCGCAGTGCCCAGGCCCGCTGCGCGCGGCGCCGCCTGGCGCCCGCGCAGTGCCCAGGCGCTGCTGCGCGCGGCACCCTTGGTGCCCGCGCAGCTCCCAGGCGCTGCTGCGTGCGGCGCCTGGGTGCCCCCGCGCAGCACGCGCCGCCTGCCGCGCGCGCGGCACCTCTGTGTGCCCGCGCCGCGACAGGCCAGCTGCGCGCGGCGTCCTTGCGCGCCCGCGCGGCACGCCCCTGCAGGATGCTCCCCGTGGACAAGCAGTCCAAAAGCAACAGCTCAACCGAAACCCAACCGGAGAAACCCAAGAACAACCAAAAAACTTCACTTACCTCCATCGAAGCCGTCGCGCGCGCCGCACGACGCGCTCTCTGCTCGGCTCCACGACTCCCAGCAGGAGGTTCCACCATCAAACACTCATCAATCTCCTCCAATCCCCTCATTTTCTTCTTCACAATCTCTCATTTTTCCTCTTTTTCTCTCTTCCTCTGTTACACTTGCTTTCCTCTATTTTGTAGGATAAGAAGGCGATGACGTGGAGGCTACTTAATTAAGGGAGGTGGGTGAGGGGTAGTTGGCACAATAAATGCACACTAAATATCCCAATCCATCAACATAAGCTTCAATCCCCCTAATTTTCTCTTTTAACCCAATCCTGAAGCAACAGTACAAAAATCCAATTAAATTAAATAATTAATTAATTAAACTTCTTTTTAGCCGACTCCAAGTCACTTTTTGCCTTCGGGGCCTCCGCACCAGTCCGGAACCTCCCGAACTCCGCTGTAATCTGAAATTACACATGCCCACAGCTTCCTCTCCTCAAAAAGCTCAACCGTAGAGTCGGGGTGCTCAACCCAAAAACCGGCTCCAAAATTGCCAGTTCCAACTCACTTTTTGGCTTCGGGCCTTCCGCCGCAGTTCGGAACCTCCCGAACTCCGCTGTAATCATAAAATACACCTGTTCCAAGTGTTTCCCAATTTTTCTGCACACCACGGTGGAGTCGGTGCTTCCCAAACCAGTCCTCTTTCACGTACAAAGCCCGGAAAATTCCGAATCAAGCTGGGGCTTCCGCGTTGATCCAATTTAACCCGAACTCAACTGTAAACAAAAAGGGACACACCCAAGGCAAATTTCTCCCCCTCACGCCATCTTGCGAGGCCGGTGCGCTAGCCGAAATTCCGGTATTCTACACTCTCCCCCCCTTAAAAGGGTTTCGTCCTCGAAACCCGAAAAAAAAAAAATCCAAAACTCAGGAGGGAGTCTCAATCAAATGGGGTAGGAGATCCTCTATTTATCCCAGGCTCTCCAGTGGCCTTCCTCTCATCAAGATGGCTCCACTGCACCCTCATCAAGGTATGACCCGACTGCGAAATTCTTCTGTCTCTCCAGCAAGAATTGCAGCGGTCGAACCTGATAACTCAATCCTCGTCCAACTCCAAGGAAGTGAAACACAAAACATGCGAGGGTTCAAATAGACTTCTTCTAGCCCGAACAATACTTGCGGACCAACACCTCGCATAAACTCAAATCTATAAATAACCCTGCGGCTGGGGGTTCAACAAATCAAGATCTCGTAAAACCAAGGTCTAAGCCTCCTAATGGCATAACCCCTCTGTTGCTCCTTAGCAACTAAAACTCCTATTCCACCATACATCTTTCATATCCCTTGACAGGGGAAGACTTCCAACCACGGGAACCTTCCCTCAATTCCTGAACAAGGGGTAACTGAGCGTAATGTCCTTGCCGGGATAAAGCAATCATACATCCTTGAAAAATCTATCCACCGGCGTTACCTCAACCCAAACTTCCTGGGTATCCAAGTACTTTAGGTTCGAGGACCCATGAATAACTCAATTCTCTCTCTATGGCTGGCAACATCGACCTCAAAGCTGTTATCTTCCTCAGCTTAATCTCCGTCGCTAATATAGGCCATGAACAAAACCTTCCGAAGTCCGAAAGCAACCTCTCTCAACTTGACAAACAACTTCTTCTCTCATAGAAGTTGTAGCACTATCCACAAGTACCCCTCATGCCACACGTCGCTTCGGAGATAATCCCAATACCCGCGACGGGTAATATCACCAACCCGTCCATGCATAGCTGGAAAAGCACAGTTCTTAAAGTTGGTAGGGCATTAGTCAATCCACTTGACCTCGCTAACTGCTTATACTGCCCTTACCGGTTCCTGATCACTATCAAGGCACAGCCCTCAGCTGTAGGGTTCCATAATGCTATCAATGACTCGAAGGCATCTGTCCAAGCACAATCCAAATCTGTCCGTGTTCGAACCATCCAAAAACTCTCACCGTTGTGTAGTTACAACGTGGCATCACTGCCGTGCACCAACAGCGTGGCATCACCACCGTGTATCAACGGTGTGGCATCACCACCGTGTATCAACGGTGTGGCATCACCACCGTGTATCAACGGTGTGGCATCACCACCGTGTATCAACGGTGTAGCATCGTACTCAAGCATCAAGGTCTCAGATCCTCACAGTCCTATACCCACGACGTGGCTCTGGGTCACTCAGACCCGATCGAACCATCAGATCCCGCAGCTGCGCTATCAGCTCTCTGTCTCACAGTTCATACATCTAGGAATGCTGCCACAGTCAGTGCGGTTTCCAAAACAACGTCGATCACTGACTTGATCCCAATCTCAAGTCAACATCAGGGGACCCAAGCAGGACTAACATCTCGATGACCAAATCCAAGGTCCTAACAGTCCTGGGCCGGACTGGGAACACATCTGGATACTCTCGGACGATAGGAATGCCTTCGAGCCCAGGCATCGCCGTAGGCACCTCTACAACGGTAGCTAAGAAAGCGACACAACCACGGCTCAATATCTAACGTGCGCTAGCAGAAGAGATCGTCGCTTTAAACAGAGTACCCTGACAGCCTCTAAAAATAAACTCCTGCTGACCCGGCTCACGAAGGGTCACAGTCCTTTCTCTACAATCGATGGCAGCATAAAACTGAGTCAACCATTCCATACCACGCACTACATCGAAAACCCGAAGCTGACGAAGGCTAAAAGATCAACATGCAAAAAAAATCCAGGGCTCTAACTGCAATGGGCAGGACCAACAACACTCATCTACGTGCAACACGTGATCAGGTATCTGAACCCCACGAGCACAAGCTAAGGGTCCTATCACTAGCCCAAGGAACAATGCAAATGCCCTACTGAAGAATGAATGCGATGCTCCGGCATCAAATAAAGCTCAAGTGCGAGTAGGGGAGATAAGATGAGTACTTGCCACCACGTGGCAAGCTGCCCCTGAATCCTCATCCTGTGCGACATAGACTCTCCCGCTTGGGGGTGGTCGCCTGTCGGACTACCGTGAAGAAGTGGCCCTAACCATCTGGCCATAACCTGTCGAAGCTCCGCCTGTCTGGAAGGGCGGAGGAGGAGCCGAAGCTACCGAGGCTACTGATATCCCCGCTCTAGGACAAGACCATGATCTGTGCCCTGCCGCTGATCACACTGCGGAGGTGCGTGGGGTCCGCCGCAAATCACACAACTATCGGTGCGCCACTGCTGCTGTCTAGGGAGCCGAGAGCCCCCAGATCTCTGCCTCCTCCTGGCGCCGCAAAGCCTCTGACAACTGGGCTACCTGGGCCCGTAGCTCTTAAATCTCGCCCTGCCCTGCCTCCTGGTGCTCGGGCTCCTCATCTGACACGGAGTGCGCCCTCGTCCCCGCGCGACGTTCCGGAGGCATCGCAAGCAACTCTCTAACAAAGAAAAAGATGTCAGAGAGCAAAGAGCTCTCGACCGATCAAGCGAAAGTCTAAGACACGTCATCCATTCTAAAGCATTATGTTGTCTGCAGCCAACATAACCACTTAGAGAATAAACATGTAAAATTACTCACCCCAATCCCCTGGGGGAGTTACAGACTCAATCGAGGTCTCGCTACAATTTCGTCTCTCACGACAGTCATCCTACTGTCCAACTAATAGCCTAGGGTCTCTAAGTCCCCAACGACCTATACACCTAGGCTCTGATACCACCTAAATCTGTCACGCCCCGGGGTCGAACTGCGACCCGGGCCCGCCAACAGATCCGCCGTCTGTGCGGAAACTGCCGCACAGACGAAGCGTCTAATCTGCGAAAGAGATCTATAGCTACACAAGTATCAGAGCTTGAAAGAAGCTATACTGAAAAAAAAAGAACTAAAAACACTAAGTGATAAAAAGTCCAAGTACAACAGTCCACTAACTCTCAAAACATAAGTACAATATCACTATCTGGTACAAAAGTGGAAACCAAAAGTACAGGTGACTCTATCACTGCCTCTACAGACTCGGGTAGGAACTAGTCGGCCATGCCCTTACCTCGGTCTGAAAACTCCGCACGAGCCGAGCCTGGAACGTTTGCCTCAGGAACACCTGTCATCACAGCGGGTGTGAGATCTACTGCAACAGGCAGATCTCAGTGGGTACCGACGCCAAAACCCAAGGTAAGCCCACTAAGTCTGCTGGAGACAAAAACAGATAGATAGATAGATAGATAGTGTATGAATGCTGGAAATGAATCTACTGCTATATGCCTCAATGCAATGCTCGAAGGAAACAACATCTAAGAACATATACTACAACCACCCACTCATGTCACCCAATCCCAATGACTGCCCCATAGGGTCCAGTCAAGCTTACGCCCGTCGACTAGGAACGCACCTGCCCATTACCACACATCCAAAGGAGGACGGGATTTACATGGGGCGTCCTGTCAGACCATCTCAATCTCACTAAAGCAACCACCTGGTAAATCGGACAGGGGTATGTACCCACCTGGTAACTCGGCCAGGGGTATGTGCCCACCTGGTAACTCGGCCAGGGGCAATGTATCTATCTGGTAGCTCGGCCAGTGGAAAGTATCCTCCTGGTAACTCGGCCAGGGCATGTGCCCTCCTGGTAACTCGGCCAGGGCATCAAAATACAACTATGCGTCCGGAGCGAATACCCATCGAGTATAGAACGTGTCATCAAAAAATGCACGCAGGCTAAATCCCACGATCAACCTGATCGGAAAACTCGTATACTCCTAGTGACGCTACTAACACTCATGTCCAAGTCGGAACAACAATCCTCGACTAATATCTGATAAAACCCTGTGAAAATCCCGCACCCTCGGCAAGCCCCGATGTAACACATACTAAGGAAAACATAATTTAAGAGCCAATTCCTGAAGAAAAGGGCTTTGCGTAAATATAAAAGTGGCCCGGGATTCCCATGACTTACCACGACTGTCCAGCAGTTAACCGATTTAAAAAGATAGCAAAAAGGACACGATACCTTTACATTCGGAAGCAATAAGGGCATTCCGTAATTTTTCTGGAGGAAAGCAACCCACCTGGAACGCATTCCGCAGGCAACGCTGAAGTCGGTGAAGTGCCGAAACTTCGAACTGAAGAAACTCCGAAAAACGTGCCACGCGCGCGCACACTGCCGCGTACCCGGAAAAATTCTTGGAAGTTCTGATAAATTCCCATGAGTCTCCATAAAAATCTGTGTATACATTGGCTCCCTCCACGACTAAATCAGTGCAAAAAGGCTCAAATACTCCACATTCACAATTCCAACACAAATCTGCACCCCAAATAAATGTTCACAGCACCACCCAAAATTACAAGCTGGAATACTCAAATTACGAAAAATCCACTTATACATCTACCAGCTCCAATGCACACATACACAAACATCCCACAGGAGCAATCCAAATCTCCCAGTACACTAAAAGCTTCAAATGTCCACTATTTACAAAGCTCACAGCACACTAAGTGACCCAATTATCACATTACTTAAACTAATGATCACTTATCCACAATAACCCATAAATCTGCTTGCACTCCTCAGGTTCACACCAAAAATCCTAATTACTTAGAAGCTTCAACAATAACATCAGCCAACATGAAGTCCACCATCAATGAACACACCACATACAACCAATACTACAACAACAAAAATCCCCCCACAGCTCACAAACACCACAGCATACTCTCAAGAAGAGAAGGCTCCCACACTGCCGCGGCTCCAAAATCTGATGGCGATTCACGTGCCGTCACCGTCGGCACCAGCAGCTTGCGCGGCAATGAGTTCGCCGCAAGCACCCAAGCTACTGAACTAACACAGAGAGAAGAAAAAGGAAAACTGTCAGAAATTGGCCAACCCGTGCGACCGTTTGCGAAACCAGCCCCGCTGCGAAACGCCGAGCGCATAAGCGCGGAAAAAGAAAACTCCATGCGCACGTGCCACTGCGCGCAGCCAGCAGATGCCCGGACGGCCCGGCGCGGCCGCAGCCAGCACTGTTGCGGCGCTGCCGCCGCTGCCCCAGGACCGGCCGCGCGGAGCCCAACCTAGCAGCGCGGCGCCGGCCCTGCTGCGGGGCGGCGGCAGCAACTGCGCGCGGCGCCCATGGCGCCCGCGCAGTGCCTGCGACCCGCTGCGCGCGGCGCCGCCTGGCGCCCGCGCAGTGCCCAGGCGCTGCTGCGCGCGGCGCCCCTGGCGCCCGCGCAGCTCCCAGGCGCTGCTGCGCGCGGCGCCTGGGTGCCCCCGCACAGCACGCGCCGCCTGCCGCGCGCGCGGCACCTCTGTGTGCCCGCGCCGCGACAGGCCAGCCACGCGCGGCACCCTTGCGCGCCCGCGCGGCACGCCCCTGCAGGACGCTCCCCGTGGACAAGCAGTCCAAAAGCAACAGCTCAACCGAAACCCAACCGGAGAAACCCAAGAACAACCAAAAAACTGCACTTACCTCCATCGAAGCCGTCGCGCGCGCCACACGACGCGCTCTCCGCTCGGCTCCACGACTCCCAGCAGGAGGTTCCACCATCAAACACTCATCAATCTCCTCCAATCCCCTCATTTTCTTCTTCACAATCTCTCCTTTTTTCTCTTTTTCTCTCTTCCTCTGTTACACTTGCTTTCTTCTGTTTTGTAGGATAGGAAGGCGATGACGTGGAGGCTACTTAATTAAGGGAGGTGGGTGAGGGGTAGTTGGCACCATAAATGCACACTAAATATCCCAATCCATCAACATAAGCTTCAATCCCCCTAATTTTCTCTTTTTAACCCAATCCTGAAGCAACAGTACAAAAATCCAATTAAATTAAATAATTAATTAATTAAACTCCTTTTTAGCCGACTCCAAGTCACTTTTTGCCTTCGGGGCCTCCGCACCAGTCCGGAACCTCCCGAACTCCGCTGTAATCTGAAATTACACATGCCCACTGCTTCCTCTCCTCAAAAAGCTCAACCGTAGAGTCGGGGTGCTCAACCCAAAAACCGGCTCCAAAATTGCCAGTTCCAACTCACTTTTTGGCTTCGGGCCTTCCGCCGCAGTTCGGAACCTCCCGAACTCCGATGTAATCATAAAATACACCTGTTCCAAGTGTTTCCCAATTTTTCTGCACACCACGGTGGAGTCGGTGCTTCCCAAACCAGTCCTCTTTCGCGTACAAAGCCCGAAAAATTCTGAATCAAGCTGGGGCTTCCGCGTTGATCCAATTTAACCCGAACTCAACTGTAAACAAAAAGGGACACACCCAAGGCAAATTTCTCCCCCTCACGCCATCTTGCGAGGCCGGTGCGCTAGCCGAAATTCCGGTGTTCTACAACCCACACGAGTAAAGTATCCTTGTCACAAGTTGTAGAGTACTGGAACTTTGTAGAGTGCACCGATCTTGCAAGATGGCGTGGTGCGGAGAAATCACCTTGGGCGTGTTCCATTTGTGCTTACAGTTGAGATCGGATTGGTTCGGATCGACGTGGGAGCCTTCGGGATGAAAAGTGAGTTAGCGGCATCGAAACTTGGAAGCCCAGTTTGAATCAGTGATTTCAGGGCTTTGTGTACTTATAGAATATTGGATTGGATAGAGTATCGACTCCGTCGTGGTGCGCGGGAAATTTGGAAAGTGTTGGAACATGTGTATTTTCAGGTTACAGCGGAGTTCGGGAGGTTTCGGAGTGAGCCGGAGGCTCCAAAGGCTAAAAGTGAGTTGGAGTTGGCAATTAAATGAATTAGGTAATTAATTGTAACCCGCTTTGGAGTTGAGAAAAGGAACGAGAAATGAAATGAGAAGAAAATGAGAAAAGAATCCAAGTGAGGATTTTTCTCGTGAGAGTACCGGATTGTTGGACTGAGCACACCGACTCCACAGATGAGCTTTCTGAGTGGGAAAAGCTTTGGACATGTGTACTTTATGTTTACAGTGGGGTTCGGGAGATTTCAGAGTGGTGCGGAAGCTTCCAGGGCATAAAGTGTGTTGTCGGCGAGGATTATGGAGTTTCAGAGTTCGGTTTTGGCTTTGGAGGCTTGAGTTCCGGAACACAAGCTTGAGTTCCGGAACTGAGCATTTTGTTTCGGAACACAAGATTATGTTCTGGAACTGTCACGCCCCGGGGGTTTCATTAAGCGGAAGACGACCACTGAAAAGATTTAAATTTGCGTATATATATATATTTTTTTGAAACCAAACTCCCCCGGTGCGTGCCCAGACCCGCCGCATATACAAATTCACTCTGCGAACGGGCGGAGTTTCCTTTGTATATGCACGGCGTCTTGATTACAACAATCATACAATCATCACTTTAACCACACTAGTTCAACAGTCGAATACATATAACCATTTTCATAAGTATTACAGAGGCCAACTAATTTTGAAAGGATAAATCCACACGTTTTAAGAACGGTGCCCACACGGCACCCAGGTTTTTCAAAACGATGTTCGAAGTCCATAAGTCCACAGGGTTTTAAAATGATGCCCACCCGACACCCAGATTTTCAAAACGGTTTTCGCAATCCATAAATCCACAGGGTTTTAAAGTGGTGCCCACACGACACCCAGGTTTTCAAAACGGTTTTCACAATCCATAAATCCACAGGGTTTTAAAGCGGTGCCCACACGACACCCAGGTTTTCAAAACGGTTTTCGCAATCCATAAATCCACAGGGTTTTAAAGTGGTGCCCACACGACACCCAGGTTTTCAAAACGGTTTTCGCAATATTTTCTTTTTCTTTTCTTCTGTAGTTTGAAAGCGGCCAATCCGAAAAAGCAAAACAACCACCCACAAGGATAATAAAAGACATCCCAACATCCACATCGACCCCACAAGGGTATCGCAATCCACATAGTAGCTACTAACAGGTAATGAAATGAGCAAAATAAGAAGTAAATACAGTCTATCACCTCGAAGGACCAAAAATGCTCCTGCCACGGCCTCACCGTCGCCCTAGCTCTCACCCCCGAAGACACCTGTCACAGCGTGGGGAGTCAGCGACACAAGGTATAAAAGATGAAAAGCAGGAAGACTGTAACTAAAGCAAACCGTAAGAAAACCAGAGTAACCGCCCTCCGCATCGTGCGATCGACGGTGTCACGCCCCGGCGTCGAAACTGCGACCCGGGCTCGCCAACAGATCCGCCGCCTATACGGGAAGCCCCGTATAGACGAAGCGACTAACCTGCAAAAGAGCATCTATACTATGCAGATATCAGAGCTGAAAGTAAAACTGCTAGAAATAAAAACTATATACAACACAAGTCCTCACCAAAAGTACAAAAGTCTCTCGAGCAGTAGAAAATAAATACAACTCTACCTCACTACAAAGTTCTCTCAACATGAACTCACAAAAGTAATAAGGGTACATCTACTCACTGGACGATGACTGGTAGGGAACTATCTCGCGACTCCCTTACCTCGATCAGAAGAAGCAGCAACAGGAGCAGCAGGAACCGGAGTAGAAGTCCCTGAGGGGGAAAACACCACGACGGGTGTGAGAACTACGTCCCAAGTAGTTCTCAGTGGGTGCCGCCACAAGCCCGACGGACTGCCCACTAAGTCTACTAGAGGCATAAAGTAACAATATAAAACTGAAATGAAAGGGCTGAAAAAGTAACTCTACAGCTACTATGCCTCTATCTAGATGCTCAAGAAAAGGAACAGATGAAACATGATGCATCTACTAACACACACAGTAAACTCACCAAATCTAAACTGACTGCCTCAAGGGGCCAGTCAAACCTACGCCTACCTACTGCCGCACATCCTCAACAGGACGGGTCTACCGTAGGGTGTCCGTGACTGCCACTAACTGGCCCAGTCAGAGGGACGGCGTCGACAAGTCGCGATAGCAAGTAACAGGCCCAACTCCGGAGTGGCTCTCGAGGGGAGCGACCCCACCGAGGAAAGTATCCGCGTAACTCTGTCGAGCTCAAATATGGCTCATGCAGGCTATAGTCCAAACCACGATCAACAAGATCGACCAACAACACCAACTCTCAACCACAGGCTGGAAAACCACACAGCTGGGGCCACCGTCCACCAGACGGCTCCCACAACAGAACACTAAACTCACAGGAAAGACCGACACCATAAGGGTTCGGAAACCCGATAGACCGGTGCTAAGAACCCTATCAAACAAGAACAGACTCTAGGCTCCGCCTATCGAAGTTCCCGATCCCTTAAAGTTCGGGAACACAATAACCTCGGTAGGACACGCAGAAAACACCAACAGGGCCCGAAAGTCTCGGGAGACCTACACCTACAACCCTATCAAACAAGAACAGGTTCCAGGCTCGGCCCCCGTGGCTTTCGTCCCGACAACGGAACGACCCCTAGAACCCGGATCACTCGAATCCTTTCGAGTGGGGAGATTTACAAGAAAAAGGTGACATTTTTTATTGAAAATCATTTGATCTAGAAGAAATCCATATTTAATGATTTTAGTTCTCTTTAGAAAAATAGTTAGAAAAATAAGTGTTGTACCCAAGCCCCGAAGGGCTGATGCCTTTGTCCAATCAAACAAGAACAGACTCCAGCGGCCCTTCGATTCTTGGAAGAAAAACATTGGTAGACTAAAATCATGTGTATGTCGAAAAGGGTTCTGGGTTCTAGGTCCGGCTATCACTAGAAACTACCGCCACTAACACAGTGGCGACAGCCCAAACAGGGGAAAACTAGATCTCTCGGGACCACCGTTTATCTCAAACGGTTCCCGGTACAGACAAGCGATCCACTACATCTGCCAGACTCCACTCTGCTCCCAAGCACGAGTGCAAATGCATCCCACACTAAAAAGAGGTCCCGACCGCTCGGCCCACTACCCGGGCGAGGATAACACTAAGTCCAGGTATGAAACATAAAGTGTGGATGTCTAAACATAAATAACCCTAGCCCAAGTGAGGGTTTTCTACTGGTCTGGTTACACATGCAACATATGACGGGGGTGCTAGGTCAGGTTCCAAGATAACGAATATTTAACATGATAGAAGGAAGTAAAAGATCACAAGATCAACAGATAATACTAGGAGCAACAATTCCTACATCTAGCATGCTACCCAAGTCCAATCACTATCATGCATGATTCTATATCAATAGAATTAGAGTACAGTCCAAAGATCTTGAAAGCAAGCCACCCACCTGAAGACGCTAACTGTCCGGAGTCGTACAGCTGAGAAAACCCGGAAAATAGCAACACTAGGTACAACAGGTCCAGCACAGTCCACAATCCCTCCTGGGTACAGCATAAGGCTACAGTTATACTTTTAATCCAATAAAATCCAGGTTTTACAAATCTGCTGGGAACAGTCCACTTACTGCGAAATTTTCACCTGTAAAACGAACTCCAAAAATTCTGATAAAAATACCACAGCGATCCTCGCGTCGATAGCTTCGAAACGGGTACCTGCACGTCCAATTCCAAGCACCGTAGGCCAAGTTACAAATTCCACAGTATCGGTGCGCACAATCCCAAAACCAATCAACTGTAAACTCTTGTACAGATAAAAGGAAAAGTGTATACCTTCGAGAAGGTCTCCAAAAATTCCAAGAAAAATCCACGATGATCCTCGCGTCGAGTAGATGAAAAAAAGTCTATAAGCACGTCTTGATCCGAGACTCGTACGCGAAGATCTCCTCAAGAGAAGGTGCTGCCCTCACCGAAATCTCACAGCAAAAAGGGTCCCAGTGAGCACGAGGAAACTCCTCGAAAAACGCAAAATCTGGAAATATGCGAGAAAACCCAAAATCGTAGCCTCACCTGTTACGAATCCAGCAGCGAAGAAATCGCTCGAAAAGATCGTCGGAGTAGGTCGGGGGAGCTCGTACACCGAAGAGCGACGGAAGAAACACCGAAGAAAGAGCGTCGCGCCGTGCCAAGAAAAAGAGAATCTCGAAAAGCGTGCCCCCCAAAATCCTCAAAGTCCTCCAATGGATAGTGCACTGAGTGAGGGAAACCTCCTCTGAAGACTCCACAGTGAAAAGGTGTAGGCAAAAAGCCCGAAGAAGACCCAAGGAAGCCTATTTATAGGCACAGCCCAAAGGCTGAAGTGGGCCGGATTCGTGCGCAGCTGCGCCCGAATCCGGTCGGACGGCTCCCCCATCCGACGCGCCCGGAAGTCCCTGGTGAAGCCACGTGGCCCCGCAACAGGGAACAGCGGTGCAAAGGCACCGCTGTGTGCGCCACGCGCCCCCCCCGCGTCAGCGGGGTAGGTACGGCCCGCCAATGGCGGGCCGACGCCGTGGCCCGCACTCGAGGTGCCCCGACAGCGCCGCCTGCGCCACAGTGCGCTCGTACCGAGGCACCTCCACCGTGGACCGCAATTCCAGAGCCAGCCATTACCATGCAGACACGTGTCCCCTGCACCCGGTCCACGCACACTTACGTCGGTTTCCGTGGACCGCGCCGCGTGCACCGACCAAACGGGGACTT
>CM055069.1:23272953-23340999 GCA_029204045.2 Tillandsia leiboldiana | reverse complement strand
TCGACCCCTCCTCCCATAAGATTTCGTGAACTGATACCACTGGGACCGACAATACTATGACGAACACCACTGCACGCCAATGGTCTATCCTATTCAGGGCCGTTGGTGTGTTTCCAATAACTAAAGGTAAATTAAGGACATCCTTACAGAGACACCACTGAAAACCCTGGCTCGAGATGAGAAGAAGCTGAGGAACAGATCGATCCCCTACGACAAAGTACAATGGGGGAACCATCATGGAGCGTTATCCCCATTTATTTGGTTCTTAGTTGTATTAAGTTTCAAGGGACGAACTTCTTTTTAGGTGGTAGAGATGTAAGAACTTGAAATTTTATAATTAAATAAAAAGGAAAGAATAAAGTCTAGTCGATTTTGAATCATGAATGGCAAGAGTAGCCTCAGTGCCCCCTTTTCTGCAGTGTAAATTGCACAGTTAATGGGCCAGAAATATCGCTTTTCAATCGGAGCTTGATCTCTAAAATCCGAAATCACCAGCACGACCGTCTCGTCGAATCGAGTGAAAACCATATTAAACATGTTCAAATCCGACGGTCGGATTTTGCAGAAATCGACGAAAAAGCGGGTGGGACCCGCGACTTAAGTGCGTAGTACTTGGGGTACTGTTGATGAACAGTAAACCCTAAAACCCAAATACCCTAAGTGCTAACGTCGGCCATTTCGCTGCTTCGGACTCCAATTATAGCACTTCAGGTAGTCGTTTCGAACGGTTTCGCCGTTCTGAACGCAATGGCACTGACGGAATTTCCGTTTGACGACCCTAAAGCCTCGAAAAACCGCGAAAACTGTATTCCGGAACAGTAAAATTATGGACCGAGTTTTATCCGGATAGTTTTTCGAAAAAATGAAAATCGCTACCTGATAGGTCTCGTCGAGCCGGACGTCATGGCGCAGTCCATTTTTCCGTTTCGACGACCGGATCGCCTCGAAATGCGTGAAACAGGCGAAAAAGGGGATATATGCACATAAAACCCTATTGAATTTGCCTCGGTTTGCGTGCCATGGCTGGGGAAAGGACTTAAGTGTGAGATTAGTATACAGGGATGGACTGGGGTGGAAATAATAAAGCTAGAAGGGCCTAATAGCAATTGTGCAATAGGTGTCTATATATGCAGCTAGGGTTAGGGTTTCTAAACCCTAAACCTCGTAGCTTCTGCCCCTAGCCGCAGCATCCAACGATCCTCCTCTCTCACTGCCGCGCTTTCCGGAGTCTCCCCGCACCGGCCGCCGTCTCCCTTGGCCGGAGAAGAGAGATCAAGGCATCACCTCCTCTCGGGTTGGGTGAGGAAGGCAACCAGGGGAGGTCCTGGGCGATCAAGGTTGGGTCCTGCGGAGTTCCCCCGTGGTGCCGCAAGCCGAGCTGAGGCGGCCTCGGCCCCAGCCGCCACCCTGCGCCGCCGCGAGACCCCACTCCTCATTCCCAAGCTCCGGCAAAGGTGAGTTTATGGAACTTTCCTTCTAGTTTTGGGTTTTAAGCATGACCATGGTGCTCCTGACACCGAGAGCCCCGATCGGGTGCAGGCTGAGCCGGCGCCGCCGACCCGATCGCCGGCGGCGGCCACCCCATCGATTATTGTTTCCTCGGCCGATCTTCAGCACCGCCGCGATCCGGCCGTCCAACCAAAGATCAGCAACCGTTGATCTTGCTCCCCTGAGTGACTGCAACGCCTCCACGAAGCTCCATCACGATCGGATCAAGATCGGGGTCTACCGGAGTTGCCCTAGTTTCGGACTTTCTTCAACCTTGGCCGACCACGGCGGTCCGGCGCCGCCGCTGCCATCCCACCGCCGGCCAATCACACCAGAGGACTCCTGTCACCCCGCAGGCAACTCTTGGTCCAAGTTGCACCGGCCCTGAACGCGACGGCCGGAATCCGCCATTGGAGCTCCTCCGAGGTTGGCCGAGCTCCGCCGCCGCGCATACGACGCCGCCTCCTGGCGCCGGCCAACCTTGCAGGTAGGCTCAATGGGACATTCTAAGGTCATTGGTGGCTTTGCATGGGTTGAGTAACGTTGGGTTTTTGATGTCCGCAGCTGCACCCGAGCTGGGATCGGGCTTCCTCTCCGGCCATCCCCGCCGGTCTGGAACTCCGGCAACCACCCCAGGTAACCTCTAAACCCCATGCTCTAGCTTTTCTTCCATCTTAGAAGCCTCCGGATGCTTCCTTGCTGAATTTGGGTTCGGGCAAAGATAAAGCTATATGTTTATATAACATGCCCACCAGGTGTTTGTGTTAATGCCTCAAAGAGGATTTAGTTGGATTTAGGGTTTGAGTTAAATATGAAAATTGTTGTAAATCACTCCCTGAGCTCAGTGCTCACTTCAGATCAAAAGGGATCTGTGTGGATGTGTGTGTGGTCCAATGTCGAAATGTTAGAGAGCTTGTAGGTTGGATCTTCTTTATCTAGCAAGTTTTGGGCTTCCAAATGGTGAGCCCCAGTGTCCTTGCACTGTTTAAAGACACTTTCATGTACAAAGGTTCGTCTGTTTGACGATCGGATTAGAAGTTGTAGTGTAATCAACCTTTTAAAGTAATGTTGAAACAAAACTAAGTTCCGGGCTATTAGCGAAGCCGCGACAGTGTATTCCCGGCTATTTTGGGGTCACTGGACGCGATGCTCGCGTTAGATTTAGGTTTTGAAGACTCGGAGAAACAAAAATTCATTAAGGCTATGTTAGTAAGGTATTTTATGGCCCGAAGTTTTCCTCGGGTCCCGTGCTGCTGCAAATGAGTGAGCACGGTGTTCAGCAAGATAAATGTCACCTGCTGGAAGTGACGGTTCGTCAAAATAAATTTCCAGTTGAAAGAACGAGCGAAAATAGCGCTCAAATGACGCTAAAAATGTGAATTCTAGAAACCCTAGGGGTCTAAATGCAATTTTGACACTGTATACTGTTTAGAACAGTGTATAAATGTTTCCTAACTTTTCTTTAGGATTCCAACGGTTCTCCGTTGAGGGGGAATCGGATTTCGATTGATAAATCGGCGATATTCTCCCGTTTAAGCTTTACGTTGCTGTCGTGTCGTCGGGATGGGTATCTGTGAGTCCTTTACTGATCATAGCTTCTTATTCAGGGCCCAGTTGTTCGGCACCAGCCTCCCGGTAGCTGTGCGGGAGTTCGAGGATCTGCCGTCATTCAGGTGGGTTAGCTTCGGTCCGGGTTCGATCTATTCGGCCCTCTGGTTGCTTTAGTCCAGTCGGACACCTGTTTTTGATTGCCCTGCTGATTATATATATGACCTATCTTGACATATCATGATTTCACCGATTGACACTGACTTGATTAGACTCTTCATATATACCTGCTGATTTTATCTAGATTAGCCTTGATGATTGTATTGACATGCCCTATGATTAGTCCTGATAGATCTTGATCTACGTAAGACATATCTTACGTACCTGTTTATCAGTTTTTATATTTCTGATAGACCTTGATCTTCATGAGACATACCATATACATGTCTGTTCATCAGCTTTTTCAGTATATAGATCTACATGATTTGATGGCACTTGTTGATTCCTGTCAGCCGATTTATTGTTGATATTCCGATATGCATGATTGATTGATCCTGATTGTTGGATACTATTCGATATTCCGATATGCATGATTGATAGATACTACTTGATGTTCCGATATGCATGATAGATTCTGATCGATATGATCGATGATTTCCCTGTTGGGATCTCGGCTTAGTGCCGACTACCCGGTCATTAGACCGTGAGATTGAGCATAGCATGATGACTACCACGCACGCTGCACTTCACGTACATCAGCGGAGTCATGACCGCAGCGATGTTCTTTACCGGTAAAGTGGTCTTGAGATGGACCCGTGAGCCCCCAGCTAGGCACCAGTGGGTGCGGGGTTATGTCAGCCAGCTAGGTGCCAGCCAGGTGGTATGTGCCTGAGGTCTTGCGACCAATACTGGCATTGATTGGGTACTTGGGTTCTGACTTTGATGCATGATTCGTACCATTGTTGTTCAGCTATGTTGATTTCCAGCATTATTATCTGTAGACATACTTTCATCGCTTGCAGTTCTTTATACATATTCTCGATAGACATTATCCTGATTCCCAGCATGTATGATCTACAGTTATTATGATCGATTATCATTGTGATACCCTGATTTTCAGTATTACTTATCTGCAGTTCCTTATGATTGATTTCCTGCCTAGTTAGCTTATCTGTGGATTTATGTTGATTATCAGTAGATCTGCTTTATTGTTCAGCTTTACCCTATGATTCTTACTATCCGCAGATTTTAGTACCCAGTAGGTACGATTAGCTACTTCTCGGCTCGTCGTGCCCACTGGGATACACTCCGGTGTGTCTCACACCCTCGGGTGACTGTTGCAGGTCTTTCGGGTGGTGAGATGTCGGGACGATCCAGTGAGGCTGTTACGATAGAGTTGTCCCCCTGATGATTGTGGTTTATGTTATTTCAGCTTTTCGATTATTTGGATTATTCCTGTTGATTAGTCATTGTTTAGTTTAGATGTTGATTGATCTCTGATGGATGATTGGATTTGCCTAGCCGTGCATGTATAGGAGAGACCCTATCCCTGTGGATAGGGGATTTCCTATATGTGTGGCGGTCTGTTACGCCCGTTTTGCAAACTCTGATTTATTTCAAAAAAAAAAATTTTCAGACTGATTTTTTTAAACTCGGGGCGTGACACACCATGCGTTGGCCGAGCTTCCCCTTCCGGCCGCCGCCGCTGCCCCGCACCGCCGGCCACCACCACGGGGGGCATCGAGGAGTCGAGGGGACTCTTTCGGTCCAAGTTGCTGGGTCTCAAAAGCCTCCGGTTGAATTCCGCCATTAACGGCCACCGAGCTCGGGTGAGGTTGGCCGCGGGTCGCCGTCGTCGCATCCCGTCGCCGTTCAAACACCCAGGTAATCTCTAAATCCTGAATGAATGCTTGCTATCCAATTTAGAGAGCCCCTGGAGCTCCCTCTGTAGAGAACCAACTCAAGGTTGGGTGTTGTGTGTGTTGTGGGAGAAGGGCACACCAAGTGTTTGTGGAAATGCCACAAAGAGAAATTAGTTGGATTTAGGGTTCTATGTAAATACGAAAGTTGCTTCAAAATGTCCCCTGAGCTTGATGCTCACTTCAGATCAAAGTTGGTCTGTGAGGATTAAAGATTGAGCATTGTGTATGTTGTATGTGAACCTAGGAGTTGGATCTGGTTGATCCATAAATGCAGGGCTGCAAATAGGGCAAGCCCTGTGATTCTTGAGGCATTTTGGGCATATGGCTCAAGCAGATTTTTAAAAGGCACTGTGGAAGTTAAGTTGTAGAGTTGTCGAGCTCTAGGTTGGAGTTATGGCCCAAAGACTGTTCGGGGCTGTTTGCGAAGCTGCGACAGTGTGCCCCTGGCGAATTTGGGGTCACTGGACACGATGCTCGCGTTAGAAATAGGTTTTGAAGAGCCGGAGAAACAAAAATGCTATTTGGCTATGTTAGAGAGGGAAATTATGGCCCGAAGTTTTCCTCGGGTCTCGTGCTTCTCCCAAATGGTGAGCACGAGCTTCGCCTTGTCCTAACAGACGCGCTGAAACTTACGGCGCTATCTTTGGATTTCTGGTTTGGAAGAACGGGTCAAAACAGTGTTCAAATTGGTGTATTTATGCGATTTTAAGGAAAATTATGGACTAAGTTACAAATGTAACATGCTGGCTGTCTTTAGACAGTACTTACGCACCCTCTAAGCTTTTTGTTAAAGTTCTGTGGACTCTGGTTGAGCAGAAATCGGATTCCGTTCCGTAAACCGGCGAAATTGTCGGTTTTACGGTTTTCGGTGCGACTTTCGTGATCCGGATTGGATTTGGGTTTGTGTGAGTCATTCCTGATCAGTGTTCGTGATTCAGGTCTCTGCAGTCTGACTCCGGCCCACGAGCCTTCTGTTGGAGTCGTTGGATCGGCCTACATACAGGTGGGTTATCTTCGGTCCGGGCTAGCTTTTTGGCCCTCTGGTTGCTTTAGTCCAGTCGGACCTCTGTTTTTGACTTCCCCGCTGATTATATTACCTATCTTGACATATCATGATGTCACTGTTGACATTGACCTGATTAGACCTGTGATTGAGATTTCCTGTCACGATCAGCTGATTAACATATACATACTCCCTGATTATTCCTGACTGATCCTGATTGATTGAGATATAGATTTGCATGATTAGATGATACCTGTTGATTCCTGTCATTGAGATATTTCTTGATATACGTCGATATGCATGATTGATTGATCCTGATTGATAGACACTACTCGATATGCATGATTGATTGATCCTGATTGATAGACACTACTCGATATGCATGATTGATTGATCCGATTGATAGACACTACTCGATATGCATGATTGATTGATCCTGATTGATAGACACTACTCGATATGCATGATTGATTGATCCTGATTGATAGACACTACTCGATATGCATGATTGATTGATCCTGATTGATAGACACTACTCGATATGCATGATTGATTGATCCTGATTGATAGACACTACTCGATATGCATGATTGATTGATCCTGATTGATAGACACTACTCGATATACATGATTGATTGATTCCGATGGATAGATATAGACAGATGATTCCCTGTTGGGATTTCGGCGTGTGCCGACTACTCGGTCACTAGACCGTGAGATTGATCATTTGACTTGCCATGCACTGCTGTACTTCACGAACATTGCCGGGGTCGCTCCCCGTGGCTATTGTTCTTTACCGGTAAAGTGGTCTGGAGGAAGGACCCGTGAGCCCCAGATAGCACATATGGGTACGGGGTTATGTCAGTGGGATAGGTGCAGAGAGTGGTATGAGCCATGAGGTCCCCGTGACCAATAATGGCATTGGTTGGGTGCTTGATATTCTTGTGATTGATGCATAGATTATGTACTCCCATGTTCTAGCATGCTTTTCAGTACCTATTCCTGTTCTGTTATATTGGATTGGTTCTGGTATTTTCCGTACCTGTATATGTACTGTCACTTGATTATGCTTCATGCCAGTTCATTTCATATGCCAGCTTATGATTGATTACTTGCCTAGTTAGCTTATCTGTGGATTTTGATTTTGAGTGGACGTTTATGTTTTCCAGCATGTATGATCTACAGTTTTATGATTGATTCCAGTATACTTACCTGCAGTTCTTATTCTGATTACTTGTAGGCCTCTATGCTTTCCAGCTTTTCCTGTTGACTCTTACTATCCGCAGATTTTAGTACCCAGTAGGTACGATTAGCTGAAGCTCGGCTCGTCGTGCCCACTGGGATGCACTCCGGTGTATCTCACACCCTCGGGTGACTGTTGTAGGTCCGTCGGGTGGTGAGATGTCGGGACGATCCAGTGAGCCGATTACGATAGAGCTGTCCCCATGAGCATTATATATCGACGACTTCGGCAGACATTTACTTTCCGCATTTCATCCCAGTTTATCGTGAGTTAGACATTTAAAACCGATGATGTAATAACTTAATTTTGATTATTCCTGTTGAGTAGATTAGATTAGTTACTGATATATCTGATGATCTCTGATGATGATTTTTAGCCGTGCATGTATAGGGGAGTCTTTGTCCTTGGGATAAAGAGTCTTCTATACGTGTGGCGGTCTGTTGCGCCCAGTTTGCAAACTCTGATTTCAAAAAAAAAAAAAAATTTCAGACCTGACTTTTAAAACTCGGGGCGTGACAGAAATACCATAATCCGTCGCCAACATCAAGTTGGGGACACGACTCATAGTGTGAAAATACACCGGAGCTCCTAACGATCAGACAAATACCCCGCGCTCTCACGACATAAGTCATCCTAGGGTTCATCCTAACCAGTTCCTAATCATCTTTTCCTAGGTACCGTATACCTATTGCTCTGATACCATCTAATCAGGTAAGTAATACAAGAAATCTGGATATAAATGAGATAATCAATCATAAACTGAGCAGTAAGGGTACAGGGTAAGATATCTATCAATAACAGTGCTCCTTGAGGATTAGGGTGTTGCTCCGGCCACTATTCCGGCCAAGCTCAGGCTAGCCTCAGGTGAGCCCCATGATCCTTATCAGTTATTTAACACCATGCTCCAGTTAATTCACAGATTGATCACATATAATTTAAGTTTGGGCTTAGCTGCTATTTGGACTTAATAGTTGTTGGGCCAACTTTGCCCTCGAGCCCCGTGCCAGCCCAAACCTGTGAGCACGGGCTCCGTCTCGTCGTAACGAACGCGCTGAAATTTACAGATTTGCTTTTGGACTCCCGGATTGCAAGAACGAGCTGAAACGGACAATTAATTTGACGATGTTATGCGATTATTATTATTTTATGGATCAATTCGCAAATGTAACCCATTGGCTACCCTTAGACAGTATTTACACACTACCTAGCCATCTTGTTAGGGTTTCGAAGGTCCTCGTTGACCAGGAATCAGATATCGATCGATAAATTGGCCGATTTGACCCGTTTAAGCTTACCGTTAGTGTAGCATCGTCGGGAAAGGGTTGTGTGAGTCTATTACTGATGATATCTTCTGATACAGGGCCCAATTGCTCAGCACCAGCCTCCCAGTAGCTGTGCGGGAGTTCGTGGATCGGCCTACACTCAGGTGGGTTATCTTCGGTCCGGGCTTGATCTATTCGGCCCTCTGGTTGCTTTAGTCCAGTCGGACACCCATTTTTTTGATCAGCCTGCGAATTATACCGATACGACCTATGATGACTGCATATATATCACATGATCCCCTGATAGACATTGATTCTTTTAGACTCATCATATATACCTGCTGATTTTATCTAGATTAGCCTTGATGATTGTATTGACATGCCCTATGATTAGTCCTGATAGATCTTGATCTACGTGAGACATATCTTACGTACCTGTTTATCAGTTTTTATATTTCTGATAGACCTTGATCTTCATGAGACATACCATATACATATCTGTTCATCAGCTTTTTCAGTATATAGATCTGCATGATTTGATGGCACTTGTTGATTCCTGTCAGCCGATTTATTGTTGATATTCCGATATGCATGATTGATTGATCCTGATTGTTGGATACTATTCGATATTATCGATATGCATGATTGATTGATCCTGATTGATAGATACCACTCGATATGCATGATTGATTGATCCTGATTGATAGACACTACTCGATATGCATGATTGATTGATTCCGATGGATAGATATAGACAGATGATTCCCTGTTGGGATCTCGGCATGTTGCCGACTACCCGGTCACTAGACCGTGAGATTGATCATTATGACTTGCCATGCACTGCTGTACTTCACGAACATGGCCGGGGTAGCTCCCCGTGGAGATTGTTCTTTACCGGTAAAGTGGTCTGATGATAGACCCGTGAGCCCTCGACAAGGTTATGTCAGCCGAAAAAGGTGCCGAACAGTGGCATTGCCTGAGGTTCTCTGAGACCAATATTGGCACATGATTGGATATTTGGTTTTCTACCTTTGACGCATTACTTTTACTCGTACTGTTGCTCAGTTGTTCCAGCACTATTATCTGTAGACATGCTTGTATCATTCGTAGTTCTTTATACATGATCCTTGTAGTTGACTGTGATTTCCGTCCTGCATGCTCTACAGTTTTCATGATAGTTATCTTTGAGATACCCTGATTGTTCAGCATACTTACCTGCAGTTTTATTTCTGATTATTAGTAGACATCTATGTTTCCAGCTTTTCCTACAGATCTTTACTATCCGCATATTTTAGTACCCAGTAGGTACGATTAGCTATTTCTCGGCTCGTCGTGCCCACTGGGATACACTCCGGTGTGTCTCACACCCTCGGGTGACTGTTGCAGGTCTGTCGGGTGGTGAGATGTCGGGACGATCCAGTGAGCCTGTCACGATAGAGCCGTCCCCCTGATGACATAGATCGATGATTGAGATCCCCGATTTTCTGTAGTTGACTTTCGTTTATGTATTTCAGCTTCCAGCTTATTTAGATACTTCAGATTGATGTTAGCATGACTTATTTGGATTATTCCTGCTGACTAGATTAGTAGTTGTACTGATTGATCTCTGTTGATGATTATTAGCCTAGCCGTGCATATATAGGAGAGACTATCCCTGCGGAACAGAGATTTTCTATATGTGTGGCGGTCTGTTACGCCTGTTTTGCAAACTCTGATTTAATCAAAAAAAAAAAATTTCAGACCTGATTTTTAAACTCGGGGCGTGACAGATTAGATGGTATCAGAGCAATAGGTATACGGTACCTAGGAAAAGATGATTAGGAACTGGTTAGGATGAACCCTAGGATGACTTGTGACGAGAGCGCGCGGGTATTTGTCTATGAGTATACAACAATTGTAGTCGTTGTGCTGTCATGATGGTGAGATAAGACTGAAGGGTCCAATATGCGGAGTAATGATGATAACTTGAGGATTTGATTCGATTTGTAGTGATTCGCACATTGGGTGTAAACTGATTTGGGGTCGCAATCTCCCCTGTCGATGTTTGAGTTGAGACTGGCGTCGCTAGAGACCGTGTAGGGAGGTATGTGATGTACCTTCAGATGTGAGTGTGTCCCCAACTGGTGGTTGGCGACAGATCTATGATATTTCGCCTTTCTTTTGGTAAGCACGTTGGCGGCCGACAACGTACTGTCAAAAGAACTGGGGAAATACTCTGCCCTGTAATGGGGAGTATCAGATTGGGTTTAAATTAGTAGCCTTAGAGTTGTCGATACCTTGCGACTGATTTTGTAGCCCTCGAATAAATTAATATAAGCACTCCCTAGGGTGTGACTCTAAGTTGTAGACTTCTGGAATAAGACTTTTTAGTTATAAGTTTCAGGGACGAAACTTCCTTTTTGGTGGGAGAGGTGTAAGAACTTGAATTTTGAAAATAAATAAATAAATGAAATTGATTGAAGTCAGGTTGAATTTGGATCATAAATGGCTCAGATAGCGACAGTGCCCCTTTTCTGCAGTGTAATTTGCACAATTAATAGGCCAGAAATTCACCTTTCAATCCGAGCCTGATCTCGAAGATCCGAGACCACGAGTGCGACCGTCTCGTCGAACTGAGTGAAAACCATATTGAACTTGTTCAGATCTGACGGTCGGATCTCCCTGAAATCGGCGTTGAAGCCGGCGGGACCCGCGACTTAAGTCGCGGGTACAAGTGAACAGTAAACCCTATTTCGAGTCCCCTTCGCGCCAACATTGGCCAATCTACTATCTGGACTCCTAATATAGTGATTCGAGTAGTCAATTCTAGCTATTTTCGATGTTCTGAACGCAATGGCGCAGTCAAAAATTCTGTTTTGACGACTCTGAATCTCGAAAAGCGCAAAAACTGTATTTTGACACAGTTATTATGGACCGAGATTTTATCCGGGCAGTTTCGCGAAAATCAGAGATCGCTACCTGATAGGTCTCGTCGAGCCGGACGTCATGGCGCAGTCCATTTTCCGTTTCGGCGACCGGATTGCCTCGAAAAGCGTGAAATACGGGAAAAATGTGAATTTTGCGTATGAATCCCTATAAAACCTGCCTCGTAAAGCGTGCCACTGCATGAGGAGGGACCTGAGTGTGAGACTAAACTACTGGGAAGGACTCAGCTGTGAATACCAAGTATAGAAGGACTACATTGCAATTGTATCAAACCCTATATATATATATTGCATACGGGCTAGGTTTTCCAAAAACCCTAAAGCCCTCAGCCCCAGCCGCACCCTGCAACCACCTCCTCTCCTCAGCCGCTCTCCTCGGACAACCCCGCACCGGCCGCCGCCTCCCCTCGCCGGAGAAGAAGGTGAAGCCATTTCTTCTTCCTCTCGGGTTGGAAGTGAGTGAACCACACAAAAGCTTTTGGTGGTTCCGGACTTCTTCGGAGGATCCTCTGAGTGGTCGAGGCCGAGTGGAGGTGAACCCGAGGTCCACCGCCACCGCGCGCCGCCGCGGGGGAGACCTCTTCTTCCTCCATTTTTTCGGTGAGGTGAGTTCTTGGAACGTCCTTGTTCATTTCGGCATTGGGCACAACCATCGTGCTTCTGACATTGTGGCGACTCCCCGGGTGCAGGCCGAGCCGCGGCCGCCGTCCCGTTCGCCGGCGAAGCAAACCCCGCCGGATTATTGCTTATCTTAGCCGATTGGAGGTGCCGCCGACATCCGACCCGATAAACCGGCGATCAGCACCGTTGGATCGACGGCTCTCACCGACTGCTGCGCCTCCACAAAGTCTGAGGGTGATCGGACAAAGATCGGGCCCGCGCGATCGTGCCCTAGAAGCGGGTTTTTCTCCACTAAATCCGACCGCCGCCGTCCGGCGCCGCCGCGGCCTCCCAGCGCCGGCAACCACTGCACCGAGCCTCGCAGAGAGCAGTGGGAGCTTTTGGTCCATCTTGCACCGGGCCGGAGCACGTCGGCCGGAAACCACCATTAGAGGCTTTGGAGCTTCACCGGAGCTCCGCCGCCGCGCGCTGCCGGCAACTCCAGACCCCTGGAAACCGTCCAGGTAGGTCCTTTCATCATTTAAAGAACAATGGTGGTGTTGCATGGCCCTCTTAACGTGGGGTTTGTCACCTCTGTAGTTGCACCCGAGGTGGACTTAGGCTCGAGCTCCGGCCATCCCCGGCGCTCCGGCCTCCGGCCAACTGCACAGGTAAGATCCAAATACCTCTAGTAAGAGCTCCACGATTTTATTTTGGCCAAAATAATCCCTACAGAACAGGTCCTTGATTGCACCCGAGCCACCCATTTCGGGCTCATCTCCGGCCGCCGCCGCCTCCGGCCGCCGCCGCCTCCGGCCGCCGGGGCTCGACCCAGATTGGACCAAGACACCCTGGGGACCTCCTCTAACCTGTGCTTACCTCTGGTGCAGAGCAGAACCCAAGTTGCTCCAAGAAGAACCCAAACCGAGCCTCTAAGCCATTTGTGAGGTTGCTCCGGCGACTGTTCCGGCCACCATCCGGCGCACCTGAGGTGAGCCCCCAACTATGTTCATCCCTCTTACATGATGCTCCAGCTAGCTGTGTATTTGGTCAAGTAAATAGCAAGTGCTTACATAATTGTATTTGAACTAAACGATTATTGGGCCAACCTTGCCCTCGGGTCCTGTGCTAGCCCAAACCTGTGAGCACGGGCTCCGTCTCGTCGTAACGAACCCGCTGAAACTTACGGCGTCAATTTTGGATTCCCGGATTTCAAGAACGGACCGAAACAAGCTAAAATAGAGTATAATTATGCAAATTAAAAATGGATTATGGATCAAATGGGTATTAGACACAATGATTACCTTTAGACAGTATTTATACACTTACTGGACATTTTGTTGGAGTCCCGTGGACTCCCGTTGATCGGGAATTGGATTTCGTCCCGTAAATCGGCAATATTGTTCCGTATTAGCGTCGCGTTATTGTAGCGTCGTCGGGATGGGTTGTGTGTTTATTACTGATTCTAGCTCCTTGTCCAGGGCCCAGTTGTTCAGCACCAGCCTCCCAGTAGCTGTGCGGGAGTTCGAGGATCGGTCTACATCCAGGTGGGTTAGCTTCGGTCCGGGCTTGATCTATTCGGCCCTCTGGTTGCTTTAGTCCAGTCGGACACCCCTTTTTTGACCAGCCTGCGAATTATACCGATACGACCTATGATGACTGCATATATCACATGATCCCCTGATAGACATTGATTCTTTTAGACTGATCATATATACCTGCTGATTTTATCTAGATTAGCCTTGATGATTGTATTGACATGCCCTATGATTAGTCCTGATAGATCTTGATCTACGTGAGACATATCTTACGTACCTGTTTATCAGTTTTATATTTCTGATAGACCTTGATCTTCATGAGACATACCATATACATATCTGTTCATCAGCTTTTTCAGTATATAGATCTGCATGATTTGATGGCACTTGTTGATTCCTGTCAGCCGATTTATTGTTGATATTCCGATATGCATGATTGATTGATCCTGATTGTTGGATACTATTCGATATTATTGATATGCATGATTGATTGATCCTGATTGATAGACACCACTCGATATGCATGATTGATTGATCCTGATTGATAGACACTACTCGATATGCATGATTGATTGATTCCGATGGATAGATATAGACAGATGATTCCCTGTTGGGATCTCGGCAGGTTGCCGACTACCCGGGTCACTAGACCGTGAGTTTGATCATTATGACTTGCCATGCACTGCTGTACTTCCACGAACATGGCCGGGGTAACTCCCCGTGGAGATTGTTTCTTTACCGGTAAAGTGGTCTGATGATAGACCCGTGAGCCCTCGACAAGGTTATGTCAGCCGAAAAAAGGTGCCGAACAGTGGCATTGCCTGAGGTTCTCTTGAGACCAATATTGGCACATGATTGGATATTTGGTTTTCTACCTTTGACGCATTACTTTTACTCGTACTGTTGCTCAGTTGTTTCCAGCACTATTATCTGTAGACATGCTTGTATCATTCGTAGTTCTTTATACATGATCCTTGTAGTGACTTTGATTTCCGGCCTGCATGCTCTACAGTTTTCATGATAGTTATCTCTGAGATACCCTGATTGTTCAGCATACTTACCTGCAGTTTTATTTCTGGTTATTAGTAGACATCTATGTTTCCAGCTTTTCCTACAGATCTTTACTATCCGCAGATTTTATGTACCCAGTAGGTACGATTAGCTATTCCTCGGCTCGTCGTGCCCACTGGGATACACTCCGGTGTATCTCACACCCTCGGGTGACTGTTGTAGGTCCGTCGGGTGGTGAGATGTCGGGACGATCCAGTGAGCCTGTCACGATAGAGCTGTCCCATGATTCTGGACAGAGTTGATGAGATCCTTGATGATTTACACAGACTGTTATTTTCCGCATTTATTCCAGTTCTATTGATTTAGACATTTAAAACTGATGATGTAATAACTTAATTTTGATTATTCCTGCTGACTAGATTAGTAGTTGTACTGAGATATCTGTCGCTGATTACTAGCCTAGCCGTGCAATATAGGGGAGTCTATGTTCGCGGAACAGAGAGTTTCCTATATGGTGGCGGTCTGTTACGCCTGTTTTGCAAACCTCTGATTAATCAAAAAAAAAAAATTTCAGACCTGATTTTTAAACTCGGGGCGTGACAAATCTCCTGCCAATTACCGATTTTGCTCATTGGAGAAAAGAAAAAAAGAAGAAATTTTCTTCTTCCTTTTTTTTTTTTTTTTTCTTTTCTTCTTTTCTTTTCTTTTCTTTCTTCTTTCTTCTTTTTCTTTCTTTTTTTTTTTGTAAAGACCTGCTTGCAGCAGCCTGTTGCAGGTGGCAAACCAACAGCAGCAGCTGCTGGGTGGCCAAGCCAGCAGCAGCTGCTCATGCTGCTGCTGCTGCTCAACCAGCAGCAGCAGCTGCTGGTTGGCATTGCTGGCAGCAGCTGCTGGTGGCATTGCTGGCAGGCAGCAGCCGGAGCTGCTGCTGCAGGCGCCTGCCAGCAGCAGCAGCTTGAACTGCTGCTGCTGGTGGAATGCTATCAGCAGCAGACCCGAGCTGCTGCTGCAGGCCCTGCTGGCAGCAGCAACACTAGCTGCTGCTGCTAGCAGGGGTTAGAGTGAGAGAGAGAGAGAAAGAATAATGAAAAAAGTACCCTAAAAAAAATAAGAGAAGGGAGGGAGAGATAGATGCTCTACTCCACTTCTTCTTCTTCTTCTTCTTCTTCTTCTTCTTCTGTCTTCTCCTTTCTTTCTCCCTGCTCTAACAGAGAAACGAAGAGAGAGAGAGAGAGGTGGGGCTTTCAAGATGGGAGAGAGAGAGAGGGGTATTAAATGTCCCTACAGGTGGTGGTTGGGGGGGGCAGATGAATTTACTCATTTGCCCCCCAATTACAAAAAAAATCCAAAACTGCCCTCATTCCTGCAGAGTTTTGCCCCCTGCAGTGAGCAAATTCGGATACCCCATTTTCTCCGCGTTTTTCCGTCAATGGGAAATCAAAATTTCAATTTTTTCTTCTCCCCTTTATTCTACAAATTTTCTTAAACTCTCCACGATTTCTTCTAAATTTTTGGGCTACTCTAAGCCCTCGATAGAGAGCCCCGAAAAAGCTCGCGATAAACTGCTGTCAGCAAAAACTGCAGTTTCCGAATTCTTGAAGCATTTTTCTTCGCTTCGTTCTCCTATTTTCTCTCAATTTCTCACCTCGGCACTTCATCCCTTTTAAGCAGAAAACATTTCTGAGACAACCTATGATTTCTTTTAAATTTTTTGATTACTCTATGTCTTCGAAAAAGGGCTCTGAAAAAGCTTCGCTATCACAAAATTCAGAATCTCTGAAGTTTGCTAAGTCCTCGGGGTTCAAGTCACTTTTCGACCCGTTGCTCTTCGCGTCGGTCCGGAACGCACCGAAACTCAACTATAATCATATTTAAAATATGTTACAAGTCTTTTCGACGCATTTCGCCCTTTTACGAATTCGGCGGACGAGGACTTAAGTTTCGCAAATTTGAAGCTTCAAACTCTCAACTACAACTCACTTTTCGACTCAACGGCTTTTGCGTCGATTCGAAATGCTTCCAACCCACTTGTAATTACATTTGAAATGTGTTACAAGTATTTTTGCTGAGTTTCGCCACTTCGCAGAAATCGGCGAACTTAAGCTTTAGAATTTGAAACTTCAAATTCTCAACTACAACTAACTTTCGACTCAATGGCCTTTGCGTCGATTCGAAATGCTTACAACTCACTTGTAATTACATTTGAAATGTGTTACAAGTATTTTTTGCTGAGTTTCGCCATTCTGCGGAGATCGGTGTACTACATTCTCCCCTATTTTGAGTAAATCATAATTTAGCACTTTTCTCTGAATTCAATAAAAAATAGTATTTCATAACATTTTTATTTTATTTATTTATATACCATAAATCTGGTACATTACAGTACTAGTGGACAGCAGGACCTTGAACCCAGAACCTTTTTGGACTCACACATAATTTTAATCAGCCAATGTTTTCTTCCAAGCCTCGCAGGGTCGCCTGAGTCTGTTCTTGTTTGATAGGACGAGGGCATTAGCTCTTCGAGGTTTGGACATAAAACTTGTTATCAAATTGTTTTCCTAAAAAGACTAAAAATAATTAAAAATTGATTTCTCTCAGATCAAATGGCTTTCAGTAATAAATGTCACTGTTTCTTATAAACTTACCCACTCGAGATGATTCGAGTAGTGTGGGTTCTAAGGGCTGCCTTTTCTCTGGGTCGAGAACAACGAGGGGCTATGCCTAGAGCCTGTCACGCCACGAGTCCGCCAATTTGTACGGTTCGGGCACGCCTACAAACCCGCCAATCGGGTAAGACCTTTTCCTACCCGAAAGGAACGGTAACATCCATAATAACACAACAAGTGTATGCAGAAGCTCAATATCAGAGTACTAAAAATCACTACAAATTTAAAACTTTCATTCAATAACAACAGTTAATGCGGAAATGAAAGCATACAAGAGTGAATCATGCATTACTTTATTACACTTTACATCTCGGAACTTGCAAATATAAGAATTATTACAATTACTTTACATAAATTCATCACCATACAAGGTTCACTCAAGAAATGTAAAAATAGGATACCTCTGCTAGACCCTCTAGGTCTCTATGCTGCTGGGCCCTTGCCCCTGTCGTATACCTCGCCATCTGCCTCTGAACTGTCGCGATCGCTGCATCCATACCTGAACCTGTGGGGGGGGAGTCACCCAAGGGGTGTGAGAACTACGACATAGTTCCCAGTGGGTTCAACCACCGAGATAAAGTGTCCTACACCACTTGGTCCAATGGAAGCAATAATAATAGTGCTAGGAAACTAAAATCCTCGATATCAAAATGCAGCTATGCGAAATAATATATCACTATCTGTATATACTCATCGACCCAGCACTACTCTGTCTAGTCATACTAGGCTATTAAGCACCAACTCGGCCACTATGCCGCTGTACACAGGGTTAAACTGACCCGACCACCTTGGCCACTCTAGTTTCTCTTTATTCTTTAAATTCTGGTGCTTTAGTTCAAGTTAACCCTCAGAAATTCTTATCCGACGGGCCCCAGCCCGGTAGTCCTGCTACCATAAAATAAGATTTCTAAGGTTGCCGATAACACTCGCAAGTGTTACCCCGTCCTACCGGGGGGACTTGTCATACGGGACACTGCCCGATAGGGTCACTGCCCAACTCTGACAAGAGTACTCTAGAACTTGTCATACGGGTCGCTGCCCGGGAGAGGGATCCTGTCCAACTCCGACAGTTGTACGTTCGCCCCCGGAGGTACGCCCGTTTTATTTTTTTCTTTTATTTTCTTTCTCTTTTCTTTTTTTTATTTTCTTTCTCTTTTTACTTTAGTTCTTAGCCTCTTTGCCTTTGAACACTGCTTTTCTTTCTTATTCGAGCATATAGCTCCTTTTTGCCACTGGCAAATTTCTTTCTCTTTCCTTTGAGCATTTAGCTCCTTGCTTTCACTTTAAGCCTTTCGAAAGTACCTCGTCCGACGGGTCACTGCCCAGGGAGTCCTGCTCCACTTGACGAGTCTCAAATTCGAAGGCGTCATTTATATCCTCTTTTCATTCTCTTTATCTTAAGCAATTTGCTTGTCTTGCTTATTAACCAATTTTAGCTCTATCTTGAGCAATTTGCTTGTCTTGCTTATTAACCACTTTTTCATCCCTTACCCTGGGTCTTGCCACACGGGTAACCAGAGAGTCTCCTGGACTCTTACACATTTCACTTTCTTTTGCTTAACTCAAATTGAAGTTAAAGTTATTGTCCATTTGCCCAGACATCCTATGACATTCTAGGGTTATATTTGATCAACTCTTTAACCTTGGGATCTTATCCCACTTTCCTGATTCCTCATTGAATCCTAGAGTTAACTTAACTCTATTTTCCTGTTCCACTATTAACTTAGGGTTACACTGACTCTAACTTCATGTTCCACTATTATCTTAGAGTTACATTGACTCTAATTTCCCGTTTTCCATTTCATGTCTCTACACTTGATCCATTTTTCCATTCTCTTGATTCCTTACTGAATCCTAGAGTCAACTTGACTCTATTTTTCTGTCTGTGAGTTTAAACTCTTCTAGCTCACCTTAGATTCCCTTTACCTAGGTTCCATGTCATACTTGTCCTAGAGTTCCGTGACTCTATGCTGATCACTAGTTCACCTTAGGTTCTCTTTACCTAAGTTCCATGTCATATACATCCTAGAGTTCCCTGACTCTATGTTGATCACTAGTTCTCCTTAGGTTTCCTTTACCTAAGTTCCATGTCATATACATCCTAGAGTTCTCTGACTCTATGTTGATCACTAGTTCACCGTAGGTTCCCTTTACCTAAGTTCCATGTCATACTCATCCCAGAGTTCCTTGACTCTATGTTGATCACTAGTTCTCCTTAGGTTTCCTTTACCTAAGTCCCATGTCATATACATCCTAGAGTTCCTTGACTTTATGTTGATCACTCTATTCAGTGTCCCTAGGTTATCACCTAAGACCATGCCACTCGTCCACCCTAGGATAACTCCTAAGTTGATGTCACTCGTCAAACCCCTATATTAGGTTTTCTCCTAGTCTTACTACCAACAAATGTTATTCCCTTATGTCACGTGATTCCTAGGGTTATACCCTAACATGATCACAATCATAAATAGCTAATTCTTTTTCATGCATGCAGTAATTTTTATTTCATTCATCAAATTGTAATTACTTCTACGCATGCATATTCATCATATATCTTTGGCAACCAACAGTTGCACTTTTCCTATGTGTCCATTTACACATGCACATCTATTCCTCTATCTCTGGCAACCAACAGTTGCACTTTTTCATCTGAATCCATCTACACAGGCAATTATAATCATAATTACCTAACGCCTCTAACAGGCTACTATCATGCTTCGAATCGAAAAGCAAAGGAGCAAGGAGAGAGGTCACCCAATTTCGGCAGAATTCCCTACCTTGTGATGCACCCAATTGCTTGTAGACACTTGCAATTGGTCTCCGCGCGATTCCACTTGTTTTCTCGAGCTTGCACGTAAAACGGTGCACATCCCTCGAGTCCGCACGCAAAATGATGCACGTCCTCCAATCCTGCACGCAAACCGGTGCATATCATTAAAAACCCACACGTAAAATGATGCGCGCCACATCAGCCGGCACGCAAAACGATGCGCGACAACACGATCTGCACGCGAAACGGTGCACGTACCTCAAATCTACACGCCAAACGGTGCATGCCTCACAGTGGGGTTGCACGCAAAACGGTGCACATTTTTCCAACCCTGCATGTAAAACAGTGCATAACATTAGCGATGGCACGCAAAACGGTGCGTGACAACACTATCTGCACGCGAAACGGTACACTACCTCAAATCGGCACGCAAAACGGTGCACGCCTCACTGTGGGGTTGTACGCAAAACAGTGCACATTTTTCTCGTCCTGCATGCAAAACAATACAAACATCAGAGTCTGCACGCAAAACGGTACCCGTTAGTCCAACCTGCACGCAAAACGGATCACATACCTTATATTGGCACGCAAAACGGTGCACGTTCCTTTTTCAAAGTTGCACGCAAAACAGTGCACGTTTTACGAGTTCGCGTTCAAAACTGCGCATATTCTTCGAATCCGCACGCAAAACGGTGCGTTATTTCTACAGGCTTGCACGCAAAACGAGGCGTGCCCAAAATGCTCGCGACAGTCCGCGCAGTATAACGGCACAGTAAAACACGGTCCCTAGCACGCATAAGAGCATGGGGTCAATTCCAATGTCCAAAAGGACGTTCCAAAACTGTGTCAAAAATACCGCAAAATAATACGCGGGATTTACCTCGACAACGCCGCGCCGCCCATCTGACTTTTGGAAAACTTCGCGCACTTCATGAGGTCGCCGACGCGCCGCTCCAACCCACGAAATCCCCTCCCTCTCTCCCTCACGATGCTCGGTTGGAGAAGAAGAAGAGAAAATAGAGGAAGAAGGGTCTGCGGGTGGAGAAGGAGGAAGAAAAGAAGAAGAAGAAAAAGGAGGAGATGGAGGATTGGTCCAATGGACCGGGTCCACGGGGCACCCAATGGGGAACCGCCGGGTGGCGGTCCACCACACAGGGGCGCGCGCCTCCAGTTCAGGCGCGCGCCCTGTGCGCGCCACACAGGCGCGCACCCCCGCGCCCCCCCACGGGCGCGCGTCCCCGCGCCCGTGCGGCCCAATAGGGGCCTGCCATGTGGCGGCCCCCCCCTGACCCGCGCTGCTGCGCGCCTTGCGCAGCACGCCACCCTGCCTCCTCGATCCGCGCGCTGTTACCTCAGAAATCCGTTTTCGTCCCGTTTTTTTTCCGTTTTTCGTCCGTTTCAGTCCAAATTTGACAGGCAAGTTTGTCTCAACTTAATCTATCACAGAAAATTTTAAATTTTCAATTTGGCCATTTCTGGGTCACCGAAGGTCTCGCTGTATCCAGAATCGTTGGCGGACCCCGTTCTCACAATCCGGAAACCCGATCAACGCGAAATTTTTACTGTGACCTCAAAACATATTTACGGACCTCCCGTAATTTTATTAGAATTTTTCGATACGGTTGGCGGAGCCCGTTCTCACTATCCGGCATCTGATCAACGCGAAACTTTTACTGTGTCCTTAAAACATATTTACGGAGCTCCTGTAATTTTCTCGGAATTTTCCGACACTGTGAATTTTCCACTAAAAATCCGGGCCCCCTTTTCTCCAATAAAATTCTAGATCTCCTTATTTTATCTCGATGTGGGCCCAACTCGCTTCCAAATGTTCTTTACTTCCCCAACTTTCATAAAAATCGTATTTCATACCATTTTTACTTACATTTATTTATGTGCCAAAATTCGGTTCATTACATTCTACCCCCCTTAAATAAGTTTCATCCTCGAAACTTGAATCACATCTCGACTCCTAATTGATCGAGAGGGAGGAATCTTGCCGTCACTGCTGGGCTCACTGTATATCGTGACCGGCATCGCATTGCCTGCTCGCCCACAATTACACGAGCAGCCCATTCCTGGATCCCTATCTCAACTCAGGGGCAAACTCAGACCCGGTGTCTGGCCACTTTCACCAAGTAGGTGAGAGACACATTTGAGCACTTGCTCTCTTCATCGCCACGAATGACCCAATCTTTATTTGCAGAATTCTTGTCAATTTCGCAACCAATTACATTTACCGCATATTCCGATCGCTCCGCTGCCTAATGTGGAGGGCAAGGCCAATCCACGAGTTCCCAGCTATCACACACGCTGCTAGTGCTCTAAGTCCACGGGTTATCAGCTAACCCGACATCTCGGACTACTAATAGGTTCACATACCACAGTCAAATAGGGGCCTATAGCCCAACCAGTCCAACTCTGTATAATGGCTCTCACTAGCACACAGACCCAATCGTCATACGGGTAGATCCTCACTTAGGATTATTACACCAACACTCCCACTAGGAGCTACAGTACCTCAATCGCCACTAGCTCTACGGCCTGGTCATATCCCACTCTCAATGTACTAATAGCCTCAATGCTCACACGTGGCATTCCACATTCCCGGGTCATCGCTCGGACTACCGCCCCGACCAAATCTCTATCATGCCCCGCCATCAGGTCTTGGGCCGCTGTCTCTCACAGCTGACTGCGCCTGCCCACTGGGCTACAGGCCCACAGTCCACAAACTTGGTCCAGGCACGGATCGTCCCCAAGCGAACCCGCCAATCGTCGCCACGCGACCACTATGCTCACTAAGCAAAACCAACTAGCAAGTCGTCAATCTACGACCCAAACTCTCTGTCAACTCTGGCCACACTGGGCAAAGGCAACTATGCCACCTAATCAGCTCTCTCTGGCTAAACAATACTTTTGCTCCATGAGCACCCAAACAGTTGGGCGTCCTACGCCCCCATGCTAACTCGCAGAAATCCAGTGTTAAGCGATTCGCTTACGTACCCCTACGGCTCTTGTGTAACTCTCCCAACTGGGTCGAGGCACCACAATAACAGTTCACCATTCTGGTGATTAACACGCAAATCCTGCGGTGGCAATCCTTGCCATTACACCCATTCATCAGAACGGCACCAGTAAACTCTCACTCTATCGAGAGATCCACGCATCTTGAAGCCTACTCTAGGCCCGTAAATCCTTCTTGCCCTAACTCTTAGGACATATTTACTCGGTTCTCGCACATAGCGATCACCAGCGTTCCGTGAGTCGGTCTCTCACTGGACCTTTCCAACCACACTTTGCCAGCAAACTAGCTGACACAAGCTTATAGCACCCCTTGCTGAAGGTGCAGGGTGCGCCGACAAAAGCTCGGCGGCCACTGCCGCTCTCTCTACTGTCGCCCCAACATGCGGCGACGCCGTACGCTTATGCGTCATTTATGCAGCCTTAGCTTGCTGTGCTATCAACTACTGGAGCCTATTGATCTGCTCCGACCATCACCTTGACGCCACCCATAGGCGTCGGAATCTGTCTTCCTGTCGGCGGGAAGTTTCCGCTTAGCGGCAAGAAGCTTGATCTGCTGCTGGACCACACCAATAAGTGCGGCCACCTGCTATCGCAGCTCGTGTACGCCGTTTGACCCCGAGCCCTCACGTGACTCGAGTCGAAACAGGCGCGTTTCCCTATGTGGTGTCATCGCCAATATGCACACCACAACAAAACAACTAGCCCAAATTTAGCCATTTGAGCAACGCGCAGTCTATATACCAACAAAAAGGCTCGTCGACTCAATCATGCGAAAGTATAGGAGGGTACTCCTTTTCATCTCCAACATTACGCTGTCGGCCGCCAACGTAATATCCGAAGAATGAAAGCTCGTCGCCCTCGATCAATCCCAATATCCTTCTTGGGAATCAACACGTACCAATCGAATACTTTCGCCCAAATATCCGCGCACTCTCTCGTGCTACTCCCTAGGGTCTCCCTAAGGTTGCTAACCACCTAGCACTATTCCTAGGCTCTGATACCACTCTAATCTGTCACGCCCCGAGTCCGCCAATTTGTACGGTTCGGGCACGCCAACAGACCCGCCAATCGGGTAAGACCTTTTCCTACCCGAAAAGAACGGTAACATCCATAATAACACAACAAGTGTATGTGGAAGCTCAATATCAGAGTACTAAAAAATCACTACAAATTTAAAACTTTCATTCAATAACAATAGTTAATGCGGAAATGAAAGCATACAAGAGTGAACCATGCATTACTTTATTACACTTTACATCTCGGAACTTGCAAATATAAGAATTATTACAATTCCTTTACATAAATTCCTCACCATACAAGGTTCACTCAAGAAATGTAAAAATGGGATACCTCTGCTAGACCCTCTAGGTCTCTATGCTGCTGGGCCCTTGCCCCTGTCGTATACCTCGCTGTGTGCCTCTGAACCGTCGCGATCGCTGCATCCATACCTGAACCTGTGGGGGGGGAGTCACCCAAGGGGTGTGAGAACTACGACATAGTTCCCAGTGGGTTTAACCACCGAGATAAAGTGTCCTACACCACTTGGTCCAATGGAAGCAATAATAATAGTGCTAGGAAACTAAAATCCAGGATATCAAAATGCAGCTATGCGAAATAATATATCACTATCTGTATATACTTATCGACCCAGCACTACTCTGTCTAGTCATACTAGGCTATTAAGCACCAACTCGGCCACTATGCCGCTGTACACAGGATTAAACTGACCCGACCACCTTGGCCACTCTAGTTTCTCTTTATTCTTTAAATTCTGGTGCTTTAGTTCAAGTTAACCCTCAGAAATTCTTATCCGACGGGCCCCAGCCCGGTAGTCCTGCTACCATGAGATAAGATTTCTAAAGTTGCCGATAACACTCGCAAGTGTTACCCCGTCCTACCGGGGGGACTTGTCATACGGGACACTGCCCGATAGGGTCACTGCCCAACTCTGACAAGAGTACTCTAGAACCTGTCATACGGGTCGCTGCCCGGGAGAGGGATCCTGTCCAACTCCGACAGTTGTACGTTCGCCCCCGGAGGTACGCCCGTTTTATTTTTTTCTTTTATTTTCTTTCTCTTTTCTTTTTTTTCTTTTCTTTCTCTTTTTACTTTAGTTCTTAGCCTCTTTGCCTTTGAACACTTGCTTTTCTTTCTTATTCGAGCATATAGCTCCCTTTTTGCCACTGGCAAATTTCTTTCTCTTTCCTTTGAGCATTTAGCTCCTTGCTTTCACTTTAAGCCTTTCGAAAGTACCTCGTCCGACGGGTCACTGCCCAGGGAGTCCTGCTCCACTTGACGAGTCTCAAATTCGAAGGCGTCATTTATATCCTCTTTTCATTCTCTTTATCTTAAGCAATTTGCTTGTCTTGCTTATTAACCAATTTTAGCTCTATCTTGAGCAATTTGCTTGTCTTGCTTATTAACCACTTTTTCATCCCTTACCCTGGGTCTTGCCACACGGGTAACCAGAGAGTCTCCTGGACTCTTACACATTTCACTTTCTTTTGCTTAACTCAAATTGAAGTTAAAGTTATTGTCCATTTGCCCAGACATCCTATGACATTCTAGGGTTATATTTGATCAACTCTTTAACCTTGGGATCTTATCCCACTTTCCTGATTCCTCATTGAATCCTAGAGTTAACTTAACTCTATTTTCCTGTTCCACTATTAACTTAGGGTTACACTGACTCTAACTTCATGTTCCACTATTATCTTAGAGTTACATTGACTCTAATTTCCCGTTTTCCATTTCATGTCTCTACACTTGATCCATTTTTCCATTCTCTTGATTCCTTACTGAATCCTAGAGTCAACTTGACTCTATTTTTCTGTCTGTGAGTTTAAACTCTTCTAGCTCACCTTAGATTCCCTTTACCTAGGTTCCATGTCATACTTGTCCTAGAGTTCCGTGACTCTATGCTGATCACTAGTTCACCTTAGGTTCTCTTTACCTAAGTTCCATGTCATATACATCCTAGAGTTCCCTGACTCTATGTTGATCACTAGTTCTCCTTAGGTTTCCTTTACCTAAGTTCCATGTCATATATCCTAGAGTTCTCTGACTCTATGTTGATCACTAGTTCACCTTAGGTTCCCTTTACCTAAGTTCCATGTCATACTCATCCCAGAGTTCCTTGACTCTATGTTGATCACTAGTTCTCCTTAGGTTTCCTTTACCTAAGTTCCATGTCATATACATCCTAGAGTTCCTTGACTTTATGTTGATCACTCTATTCAGTGTCCCTAGGTTATCACCTAAGACCATGCCACTCGTCCACCCTAGGATAACTCCTAAGTTGATGTCACTCGTCAAACCCCTATATTAGGTTTTCTCCTAGTCTTACTACCAACAAATGTTATTCCCTTATGTCACGTGATTCCTAGGGTTATACCCTAACATGATCACAATCATAAATAGCTAATTCTTTTTCATGCATGCAGTAATTTTTATTTCATTCATCAAATTGTAATTACTTCTACGCATGCATATTCATCATATATCTTTGGCAACCAACAGTTGCACTTTTCCTATGTGTCCATTTACACATGCACATCTATTCCTCTATCTCTGGCAACCAACAGTTGCACTTTTTCATCTGAATCCATCTACACAGGCAATTATAATCATAATTACCTAACGCCTCTAACAGGCTACTATCATGCTTCGAATCGAAAAGCAAAGGAGCAAGGAGAGAGGTCGCCCAATTTCCGCAGAATTCCCCACCTTGTGATGCACCCAATTGCTTGTAGACACTTGCAATTGGTCTCCGCGCGATTCAACTTGTTTTCTCGAGCTTGCACGTAAAACGGTGCACATCCCTCGAGTCCGCACGCAAAACGATGCACGTCCTCAAATCCTGCACGCAAACCGGTGCATATCATTAAAAACCCACACGTAAAATGATGCGCGCCACATCAGCCGGCACGCAAAACGATGCGCGACAACACGATCTGCACGCGAAACGGTGCACGTACCTCAAATCTACACGCCAAACGGTGCATGCCTCACAGTGGGGTTGCACGCAAAACGGTGCACATTTTTCCAACCCTGCATGTAAAACAGTGCATAACATTAGCGATGGCACGCAAAACGGTGCGTGACAACACTATCTGCACGCGAAACGGTACACTACCTCAAATCGGCACGCAAAACGGTGCACGCCTCACTGTGGGGTTGTACGTAAAACAGTGCACATTTTTCTCGTCCTGCATGCAAAACAATACAAACATCAGAGTCTGCACGCAAAACGGTACCCGTTAGTCCAACCTGCACGCAAAACGGATCACATACCTTATATTGGCACAGAAAACGGTGCACGTTCCTTTTTCAAAGTTGCACGCAAAACAGTGCACGTTTTACGAGTTCGCGTTCAAAACTGCGCATATTCTTCGAATCCGCACGCAAAACGGTGCGTTATTTCTACAGGCTTGCACGCAAAATGAGGCGTGCCCAAAATGCTCGCGACAGTCCGCGCAGTATAACGGCACAGTAAAACACGGTCCCTAGCACGCATAAGAGCATGGGGTCAATTCCAATGTCCAAAAGGACGTTCCAAAACTGTGTCAAAAATACCGCAAAATAATACGCGGGATTTACCTCGACAACGCCGCGCCGCCCATCTGACTTTTGGAAAACTTCGCGCACTTCATGAGGTCGCCGACGCGCCGCTCCAACCCACGAAATCCCCTCCCTCTCTCCCTCACGATGCTCGGTTGGAGAAGAAGAAGAGAAAATAGAGGAAGAAGGGTCTGCGGGTGGAGAAGGAGGAAGAAAAGAAGAAGAAGAAAAAGGAGGAGATGGAGGATTGGTCCAATGGACCGGGTCCACGGGGCACCCAATGGGGAACCGCCGGGTGGCGGTCCACCACACAGGGGCGCGCGCCTCCAGTTCAGGCGCGCGCCCTGTGCGCGCCACACAGGCGCGCTGTAGAGTACCGGGACTTTGGATAGTTCGCCGACCACACAGACGGCTTGGAGCAGAGAATTGCCTTGGGCATGTTGCATTTGAGTTTACAGTGGATGCCGGGTTGATTCGGATCAACGCGGAAGCTCCAGCTCGATTCGGGGTTTTTCCGGGCTTTGTAGGCCGATTGAGGATGAGATTGGAAATTTCCGACTTCACCGTGGAGCGCCGGAAATTCAGGAACACTTGGAACAGGTGTACTTTCAGATTACAGCGAAGTTCGGGAGGTTCCGGACTGACGCGGAGGACCCGGAGTCAAAAAGTGAGTCGGAACTGGCAATTTTGGAGCCGGTAATTGATTTGAGCACCCCGACTCAACGGACGAGCTTTTTGAAGAGAAAAAGCTGTGGACACGTGTACTTTTGATTTACAGCGAGGTTCGGGAGGTTCCGGACTGACGCGGAGGACCCGGAGGCAAAAAGTGAGTCGGAACTGGCAGTTTTGGAGCCGGTATTTGATTTGAGCACCCCGACTCAACGGACGAGCTTTTTGAAGAGAAAAAGCTGTGGACACGTGTACTTTCGATTTACAGCGAGGTTCGGGAGGTTCCGGACTGACGCGGAGGACCCGGAGGCAAAAAGTGAGTTGGAACTGGCAATTTGGAGCCGGTAATTGATTTGAGCACCCCGCCTCAACGGATGAGCTTTTTGGAGAGAAAAAGCTGTGAGCGCATGTATTTTCGATTTACAGCGGAGTTCGGGAAGTTCCGGGCAGCGGCGGAGAGCCCGAAGGCAAAAAGTGAGTTGGAGTTGGATTTCCGGGAATTAATTAATTAGTTAATTAATTAATTAGCCTTTTTCTTTATAAAAGGCCTCCACCCTCCTCTGCTGCAGGAAAAAGAAAGAAATAAAGGGAGAAAGAAAGAAAGGAAAGGAAAAGAGAGGAAAAGGAAAAAGAAAAGGGAGAAGAAGGGCTTTTGTGGCATTCTCGGATTTTTGGATTCGTCGTGGGAGGCCGTGTGAAGCTCGTGGGCGTGCGACGCGCGACATCGAGGTAAGCAATTTCTCTTTTTGGAGGTTTGTGCATTTTGGAGTTTTGAGCTTCGAGGTTTTTTAATTGGTTTTAATGAGGAAAAATGGATTTTTGGATTAAATGGAATTTTCGGATTTATCGGATTTTATCGGGGCCTTTTTCTGATTTTTTTGCCGTCGCCGGCGGCCGCGCGCGCGCGCAGCGCCGCACGCGCGGCGCCAGGGTCTGCTGTTGGCAGCACCCTGTGGCGAGGTGCCGCTGGGCGCGGCGCCGCGTGCAGCAAAGTGCTGCACGCGGCGCTGCCTGGCCGCGCGCAGGGGCGCGCGGCAGGGCCGCGCGCAGGTGCGCGCGGCACCTCCTGGCCGCGCGCAGGCGCGCGCGGCAGGGCCGCGCGGCAGGGCCGCGCGGCAGGGCCGCGCGCGGGTGCACGCGGCATCTCCTGGCCGCGCGCGGGTGCGCGTGGCAGGGCCGCGCGCAGGGGCGCGCGGCAGGGCCGCGCGCGTGCGCGCGGCACCTTCTGGCCGCGCAGGGGCGCGCGGCAGGGCCGCGCGCGTGCGCGCGGCATCTCCTGGCCGCGCGCGGGTGCGCGCGGAAGGGCCGCGCGCAGGGGCGCGCGGCAGGGCCGCGCGCGTGCGCGCGGCACCTTCTGGCCGCGCGCAGGGGCGCGCGGCAGGGCCACGCGCGGGCCTGCGTGGGCCGCGCGGGCCGCGCGCGGGCCTGCGCAGGCGCCCGGCCGCGCGCAGCGCAGTGGGCTGCGCGCGGGCCCGCGCGCAGCGCCTCTGGGCGCTGCGCGCAGCGCCGCTGGGCACCGCGCGCAGCGCCGCTGGGCGCTGCGCGGTGCGCTCCGGCACCGCGCAGCAGTTCGCTGCGCGGCGCCGCTTGGTTGGGCGCCGTGCGGAGGGCCTCCCTCGTCGCGCGGCTGGTTTTTCGCCGCTCGGCGTGCTCCCGGGACAGCGGTGGCGCCTCGGTTTGCGTGCCGGCGCCGTTGGTTCCCACCGTCGGCCGCTGTTTTTCGCGAGGGGTTTTCGCGCTGGTTTTCGCGCTGTTTTTGCGCAGGTTTTCGCGCCGTTTTGCGCAGGTTTTCGCGCAGTTTTCGCACAGGTTTTCGCGCCGTTTCGCGCAGGTTTTCACCCTGGTTTTCGCGCTGTTTTTGCGCAGGTTTTCGCGCCGTTTCGCGCAGGTTTTCGCGCAGTTTTTGCGCAGGTTTTCGCGCCGTTTCGCGCAGGTTTTCGCGCAGTTTTCGCGCAGGTTTTCGCGCCGTTTCGCGCAGGTTTTCGCGCAGTTTTCGCGCAGGTTTCCGCCGTTTTTCGCGAGCAGTTTGCGAGCGGTTTGAGCAGTTTTCGCTGGCTTTTCGCAAGCTGTTTTTGAGCAGTTTTTGCGCCGATGGAGCTGTTTTCGCCGTCGGGCGCTGGTTTTCGCCGACGGGCTGTTTTTCGCCGTCGGGCGCTGGTTTTCGCTGACGGAGGCTGTTTTCGCCGACGGAAGCTGTTTTTCGCCGTCGGATGCTCGGTTTTGACTGCGTGGATTGATTTTGCGATTTCTTCGCTTCTGGCAGCTCGCGGCGCTGTTTTTAGCTTCCGTCGAGGCTGGTTGTGTGTTTCTTCGCCGCGTGGAGCCGCGTGTTTGTTTCGGGGCGTCCGCTGAGTGAGCGGTCTCGTGGTTGGACACGGCGTGCCCCGATTTGCGTGCGGATTCTGGCATCGGGCTTCGTGATGCATGCAGACCCCCTTGGAGGCCAGGTAGGCCCGCTGAGCCCAATTGCAAGTGTCGACGAGTAATTGGGTGGCTTTCTGAGGTGGGTTGGTTTTCTCTCCAAGTCTACGGACTTCCTTCTAATTCTTTTGTGATAGGAATGCATGCTAGTTTAAGTGTTTTCTTGGAACTTAACTAGCACCCCCGTCATATGTGCATGAGTTTGACCAGACCATCTGTGAACCTTAATTTGGGCTAGGTTCCTTTATGCTTTAGACATCCCGCACTTTTCTTATCCTTCGGGACCTAGAGTTTCCTCGCCCGGGTAGTGGGCCGAGTGGTCAGAGTGTTGTGGGACGGGTGTTGCACTCGGGCCCGGGGGGCCGAGTGGGGTCTGGTGGCTGGGTTAGGCCAGTGTTAGCATTTTGGGGAGCCGTTTCAGATAAACGGTGGTCCCGGGGGTTTTCCTTTCCACTGTTCTTCTCGTCACCACCAGGTTGGGATCGTGGTGCACGTGTGTTAGCAGGACCTTGAACCCAGAACCTTTTTGGATAAATACATGATTTTAGTCAGCCAATGTTTCTTCCAAGCCTCGCAAGGTTGGTTGAGTCTGTTCTCGTCTGTTGGGACGAAGGCATCAGCTCTTCGAGGTTTGGGCATAAAACTTGATTTCAAAGGGTTTTCCTAAAAGAGACTAAAAATCATTAAAAAGATGGATTTCTCTCAGATCGAATGGTTTTCTGAAATAAATGACATGGTTTCTTATAAACTTATCCACCCGAGCGGATTCGAGTGATCTGGGTTCTAAGGGCTGCTTTCTCTCTTGGGGACGTAGATGTTAGTCTCCCTGGGTTTCGGACCCTTCGTAGATCTGGCCGTGGAGTAGCTCCGGCCGTGAGTTGAGTGTTGAGTTCAGTGGAGTTGTGTTGTGGGAGCCGTGGGAGATACGGTGGTCCCAGCTGTGTAGTACCTTCGTTGAGTGGGTCTGTGTTGTGAGATTGAGTCGTGGAGGGTTCTCCGACTGAGTTTGTGCTTTGAGCATCGAGATACCGATCTGTTTGATCGAGGACCACAGCCTGCAGGAGCCACTTGTGAGACAGTGATACTGATGAGATACTGGAGTTCGGTGGGGTCGCACCCCTCGAACCACGCCCCGGGTGCGTTGATGATTCCGAGCCTGATGAGGCTGCGATGATGATACCGAGCCTGACGAGGCTGCGATGATGCGCCTAGTTCATATACTAGAGGTCGCTTGATACCCCTGGCCGTGCTACCATGGGGTCACTGTGTGAGATATCGAGTTTGTCCGTTGGGACACCCTGGTTGATACACCAGGGGGCGCAGGCTTGACTCGACTGGACCCGGGTGGGCAGTCGCTGAGATTTGTGATGTACAGAGAGAGTGATGGTGTAGCATGTGTCATAGTAGAGCGTCTTGGGCTTAGTACTTGTGACATGGTGTCAGCTGTGAGTGACTGCATACCATCATCCATAGTCTCTTCTTATTGAGCATAGTAGATAGAGGCATGATAGCTGTAGATTCTTTTCCAGCTTATTTATCTTATTATCAGTCTTTTCTCTATCTTATGCCTCTGGTAGACTTAGTGGGCAGACCGTGGTTCTTGGAGACGGTACCCACTGAGAACTACTGTAGGATGTAGTTCTCACACCCTCTGTCGGTGACAGGTTGCTGAGGCTTTCTTCCGTTCCTGATGTGCTTGACTGGACGGACCGAGGACAGGGAGTCGCGTGATAGTTCCCTACCAGCATTGTTACTTTAGAGAGAGGTAGATGTACCATCCCGGATTGTGGGAGTTGGTTATGTTTCCTGTTTAGCTATCTCCCATTTGGATTTGTAGATGTTGTATAGGTGTGCTTCTTTTTGTATCATCTGATTTTGGGAGATAGGCTATGTGTTGTGGCAGCTTTGTAGTTGAGAAAAATTTTATAGTACAACTTTTTATCCGCTCTGATATCTGTGTAGCTGTAGTTTTGTCTTTTGCAGGCTAGACGCTTCATCTGTACGGCAGTTTCCGTACAGATGGCGGATCTGTTAGCGAGCCCGGGTCGCAGTTTCGACCCCGGGGCGTGACAGATTAGAGTGGTATCAGAGCCTAGGATATAGGTCATTGAGGACTTAGAAACCCTAGGCTTGTGGTTGGACATTAGGATGACTACGTGAGAGTCGTGACTGTTAGCGAGAGTCCGGATTGAGTTTTTACCTCTCCCTTGGGTTGGGATGAGTGATTTGATGTGTTATTCTCTCAAAGTGATTATGTTGGCTGCAGACAACATAATACTTTGGGAAGGGTAACAAATTTTAGACTCTCGCTGGATTGGGTCGTATGGTTGTTGTGTCCTGATGTTTGTTTTTGTTTCAGTTACTTGCGATGCCGCCGAGACGTCGTGCAGCGACGAGCGGGTGTTTGACCTCAGCTGAGGAGCCCGGACGGCGGGCTGCCGAGCAGGCTAGGCAGGGTGAGGTACAGGATCTGCGGGCTCAGGGGGCCCAGATGTCGGAGGCGTTGCGGCGCCAGGAGAAGAACATGGAGCGTGTGTTGCGCATGTTTGAGCTGAGAGCATCTCCCGGGGTATCGCCAGTAGTACTCCAGCCGCGACATTGTCGACTTCGACCCTGGTCGCACCACTGATGGTGCAGGAGCAGCGAGAGGTTGCCAACCGGTTATTCTACTTCATCTAGTCCCATCCCCTGCAGATTTTGGGATTTAAGTTGGGGGCCTTGGGAGGCCGAAATTGGATCGCTGCTATGGAAAAGCTGTTCAAGGATTTGTTCATCCTGGAGAAGCTTCAGGGCGCTTGATCTTGCGCCTTTGGTAGGGACGCCGAGAGTTGGTGGCGTCGGGTTCGTCCTGTTGGACCACCGAGAGCGAGTTTCCACGATGGTTGAGCAGTGGGCCCCTTGTCACCCAGGATGAGGTTTAGAGGTTGATTTTGTTGAGAGGGGACTGCACCTGGATATCTATCTCCTTGTGTATTCTCGGCGAGTGCCGACCGTTGATGCAGCGATTGGGCATGTGCGATGGATTGACCGGGGATCTCTGATCACGTCCAGGAGGGACGGAGATCGAGGAACCAGCTCCAGAGAGAGAGTCTTCCAGTATTGCCTGATTTCGGGATAGTGGAGTGGATCGAGGTTGCCATGGTGCCAGCCCCAGGATCATGTGTCTCAGAGGAGACAGAGACCTGGAGGTTCTCGGCGGTTGAGGTGCCGAGATAGTGGATTGGAGACCGAGTTAGTGGTCGACATGGTTATGGAACCTTGCAGCCGGGGCTGTGCCCGGTTAGTGTTCAGAACCCGGTAGGGGCTTTTTGAGCTTGCCTTGCGGTCAAGTGGATTGACTGAGGCCTGTGATTGTTAGTATTTGAAGGATCGAGTTCTCCAGCTGTGTTTGAACGGGTTAGCAGCCGGACCCGTCGTGGACATTTGGATTTGTTCCGAAGTGGCTTAGAGCTTCAAGATCACTGGAGGATATGGCAGCAACTCCAAGAGGGGAGATGTTGGTTGCCTAAACGAGAGATGTACCTGCGAAACTTGATTGTTTTGGTTGCTACGGAGCAACGGAGGAGTTTTGCCTTTTTGGATACTTCGATTTTTTTTTTTGGAAGCCACCAGCCGCAGAGGTTTATGTTATAGACTTGGGTTTACGCGGGGAGTTTGGACCGTGATTTTCGTCTGATAGGAGAAAGTGTAATTGAATCCTCGCACTTTATCGGCTTTTCTTCGTTGGAGTCGAACAAGGATTGGAGCTATCTGATGCAACCGAAGAAATTCTTGCTTGTGAAGTTATGGAATTTACGGTTGGTTTTACCCAGTGAAGGTTCGGTGATGCCAGTGTGTTGAGTTAGAGCGACCACCTGAGAGCCGAGAGGATGAGTTTGGGTTGCTGATTGGTGGGCGCCAGGTTAGCGGATTGCTTGGTACTTGGTATGACTTCCTTTCCTGGTGGTTGAGATCAGAGTTTTGCACCCCTACTTGGTTGAGTTGTTGGACTGTGGTTTTGGATTGTGGCCACAGCAGGGACAGCTTCAACATCTCTCTCTCCTTGTTTTCCCGTTTTAACGCCGAAAATAGCAGCGGAGCGAGAAATTTCGAAGGACTACTCCAGAAATGGAGGCGATGCTAGAACCGGTTCTTGTTTGATCGGGGTAAAGGCATCGGTCCTTGGGAAATTTTGGGCTTTTCGCTACTTTCGGTTGCTTTTCTTTTGAGGGAGAGTTGGAGTTGTTGATTTTCTTTTCCGGATGTAGTTTCTTGTGGTAGGGTGTGTGTTTTGGTTTCGAGGACGAAACCTTTTGAAGGAGGGGAGAATGTAGAGTACCGGGACTTTGGATAGCGCGCCGACCACACAGACGGCTTGGAGCAGAGAATTGCCTTGGGCATGTTGCATTTGTGTTTACAGTGGATGCCGGGTTGATTCAGATCAACGCGGAAGCTCCAGCTCGATTCGGGGTTTTTCCGGGCTTTGTAGGCCGATTGAGGATGAGATTGGAAATTTCCGACTTCACCGTGGAGCGCCGGAAATTCAGGAACACTTGGAACAGGTGTACTTTCAGATTACAGCGAAGTTCGGGAGGTTCCGGACTGACGCGGAGGACCCGGAGTCAAAAAGTGAGTCGGAACTGGCAATTTTGGAGCCGGTAATTGATTTGAGCACCCCGACTCAACGGACGAGCTTTTTGAAGAGAAAAAGCTGTGGACACGTGTACTTTTGATTTACAGCGAGGTTCGGGAGGTTCCGGACTGACGCGGAGGACCCGGAGGCAAAAAGTGAGTCGGAACTGGCAGTTTTGGAGCCGGTATTTGATTTGAGCACCCCGACTCAACGGACGAGCTTTTTGAAGAGAAAAAGCTGTGGACATGTGTACTTTCGATTTACAGCGAGGTTCGGGAGGTTCCGGACTGACGCGGAGGAGCCGGAGGCAAAAAGTGAGTTGGAACTGGCAATTTGGAGCCGGTAATTGATTTGAGCACCCCGCCTCAACGGATGAGCTTTTTGGAGAGAAAAAGCTGTGAGCGCGTGTATTTTCGATTTACAGCGGAGTTCGGGAAGTTCCGGGCAGCGGCGGAGAGCCCGAAGGCAAAAAGTGAGTTGGAGTTGGATTTCCGGGAATTAATTAATTAGTTAATTAATTAATTAGCCTTTTTCTTTATAAAAGGCCTCCACCCTCCTCTTCTGCAGGAAAAAGAAAGAAAGAAAGGGAGAAAGAAAGAAAGGAAAGGAAAAGAGAGGAAAAGGAAAAAGAAAAGGGAGAAGAAGGGCTTTTGTGGCATTCTCGGATTTTTGGATTCGTCGTGGGAGGCCGTGTGAAGCTCGTGGGCGTGCGACGCGCGACATCGAGGTAAGCAATTTCTCTTTTTGGAGGTTTGTGCATTTTGGAGTTTTGAGCTTCGAGGTTTTTTAATTGGTTTTAATGAGGAAAAATGGATTTTTGGATTAAATGGAATTTTCGGATTTATCGGATTTTATCGGGGCCTTTTTCTGATTTTTTTGCCGTCGCCGGCGGCCGCGCGCGCGCGCAGCGGCGCACGCGCGGCGCCAGGGTCTGCTGTTGGCAGCACCCTGTGGCGAGGTGCCGCTGGGCGCGGCGCCGCGTGCAGCAAAGTGCTGCACGCGGTGCTGCCTGGCCGCGCGCAGGCGCGCGCGGCAGGGCCGCGCGGAAGTGCGCGCGGCGCTGCCTGGCCGCGCGCAGGGGCGCGCGGCAGGGCCGCGCGCAGGTGCGCGCGGCACCTCCTGGCCGCGCGCAGGCGCGCGCGGCAGGGCCGCGCGCGGGTGCGCGCGGCATCTCCTGGCCGCGCGCGGGTGCGCGCGGCAGGGCCGCGCGCGTGCGCGCGGCACCATCTGGCCGCGCGCAGGGGCGCGCGGCAGGGCCGCGCGCGGGCCTGCGTGGGCCGCGCGGGCCGCGCGCGGGCCTGCGCAGGCGCGCGGCCGTGCGCAGCGCAGAGGGCTGCGCGCGGGCCCGCGCGCAGCGCCTCTGGGCGCTGCGCGCAGCGCCGCTGGGCGCCGCGCGCAGCGCCGCTGGGCGCCGCGCGCAGCGCCGCTGGGCGCTGCGCGGTGCGCTCCGGCACCGCGCAGCAGGTCTCTGCACGGCGCCGCTTGGTTGGGCGCCGTGCGGCGGGCCTCCCTCGTCGCGCGGCTGGTTTTTCGCCGCTCGGCGTGCTCCCGGGACAGCGGTGGCGCCTCGGTTTGCGTGCCGGCGCCGTTGGTTCCCACCGTCGGCCGCTGTTTTTCGCGAGGGGTTTTCGCGCTGGTTTTCGCGCTGTTTTTGCGCAGGTTTTCGCGTCGTTTTGCGCAGGTTTTCGCGCAGTTTTCGCGCAGGTTTTCGCGCCGTTTCGCGCAGGTTTTCGCGCTGGTTTTCGCGCTGTTTTTGCGCAGGTTTTCGCGCCGTTTCGTGCAGGTTTTCGCGCAGTTTTTGCGCAGGTTTTCGCGCCGTTTCGCTCAGGTTTTCGCGCAGGTTTTCGCGCCGTTTCGCGTAGGTTTTCGCGCAGGTTTCCGCCGTTTTTCGCGAGCAGTTTGCGAGCGGTTTGAGCAGTTTTCGCTGGCTTTTCGCAAGCTGTTTTTGAGCAGTTTTTGCGCCGACGGAGCTGTTTTCGCCGTCGGGCAATGGTTTTCGCCGACGGACTGTTTTTCGCCGTCGGGCGCTGGTTTTCGCTGACGGAGGCTGTTTTCGCCGACGGAAGCTGTTTTTCGCCGTCGGATGCTCGGTTTTGACTGTGTGGATTGATTTTGCAATTTCTTCGCTTCTGGCAGCTCGCGGCGCTGTTTTTAGCTTCCGTCGAGGCTGGTTGTGTGTTTCTTCGCCGCGTGGAGCCGCGGGTTTGTTTCGGGGCGTCCGCTGAGTGAGCGGTCTCGTGGTTGGACACGGTGTGCCCCGATTTGCGTGCGGATTCTGGCATCGGGCTTCGTGATGCGTGCAGACCCCCTTAGAGGCCAGGTAGGCCCGCTGAGCCCAATTGCAAGTGTCGACGAGCAATTGGGTGGCTTTCTGAGGTGGGTTGGTTTTCTCTCCAAGTCTACGGACTTCCTTCTAATTCTTTTGTGATAGGAATGCATGCTAGTTTAAGTGTTTTCTTGGAACTTAACTAGCACCCCCGTCATATGTGCATGAGTTTGACCAGACCATTTGTGAACCTTAATTTGGGCTAGGTTCCTTTATGCTTTAGACATCCCGCACTTGTCACGCCCCGGGGATTTGTTTTAGCGGAAACGATTCATAAAAGTCGAATATTTGACGTGTAAAATTTTTCTTTTGTTTAAAAGAGAATCCCTCTTCCCCGGCACGTGCCCAGACCCGCCACACATACAGGATCACTCTGCAAACGGACAGAGTCTCCCCTGTACGTGCACGGCGTAGCGTTCAGTACATGTTCCAACATACACAGCCATTCAATCACAACAGTTAACCAGCATTCTAAACTAATATCAGAAGAACATATGGCCGGTCGATTTGGAAAGGATAAATCCACAGTTTTTTTGGAAGAGCGCCTACCCGGCGCTTACGTTTTGAAAGCTAGTTTCGAAATTAGCATAAATCCACAAGGTTTGAAAGCGGTGCCCACCCGACACCAAGTTTTGAAATCTCTGTCGCAATCCACAAATCCACAGGGTTTTGAAACCAGTGCCCACACGACACTTAGATTTTTAAAAACGGTTTTCGCAATCTTTTCTTTGGCTTCTGCTTTTTTTTTTTTAAATGGCCAATAGAAATAAAAGGGAAAATATTCCACCAGGGGCACTAAATGTAGCCCGTACCGACATCCATGCCGACCCCACGAGGGTATCGCGAACCACTCACATAACTACAAAGTAATGAAAAGCGAGAGTAAAAGAATGAACACAGTCCAGGGTCCCCAGCGACCCAGCTGCTCCTGTCCCGTCCTCACCACCGCCTACCTCTCTCCCCGTCTGGACCCTGTCACGAAGTGGGATGTCAGTGACGCAGAAGTAGTAAAGCATGAGAATATAGTAAAACAAACCGTGAAGACAACTGGGGCAACCACCCTCCCAAGGAGGGAGGGAAAGAAATGGTAACCTGTATATCTGCATCCTGTAATACCCTGCCGCGTCGGTCCACTACCGACGGCCCATACCGTACCTGCAGCACCGCGACCGCGCCGGACAACTAAACCGGCGGGTCGCTCCGCTCGCACCTCGGCGCCTCAACCCCACAGCTAATAAGGGGCCCCACTACGTCACCTCGTGGGTATACACGGGTCCTACGACCTCTTTTCCGGAAAAGTGCACCCCTCACGGTGGCCAAACCGCGGGTGCACGTGTTGCAGCCTCGAGCACAGTAACCACAATGTATATGAAATAGTAATGCAGTAATCGCAATGTATATGAAATAGTAAAGCAGTAACCATGATGCATGAATCAGAATAAGGTATAGGCGTGTAAACTCATGTTGCCCTACTATTAGCATAGTCGAAGGAAAGACGGTAGCTGAAGCATCAAAACACGAGACTACGTAACTATCGATGTGTAGCAATAATCCGTAGCATCTAGAATAATGATTACTGAAGTGAACGGTGACATATAATATTTGAATTAAAACAATCGATGTGGTTCGATGCCAAATATCACACTCAACCCATTAACATGCATAAGCCATCACCCATCAATATTTAACCCCAGTATGCTTTGAATTGACCCCGTCCAATACGATAGAGTTAGATGCTAGGACCAAGAAAATAAAACCCACCTGAATGAAGGCCGATCCCGAACTCCCGCTAGCTACTGGGAGGCTGGTGCTGAGCAACTGGGCCCTGAATAATGAGATCTGGTCAGTAATAGACTCACGCAAATCCTTCCCGACGATCCGACAGCAACGAAAAGCTTAAACGGGAGGATATCGCCGATTTATCGATCAAAATCCGATTCCCGGTCAACGAGGACCTACGGAACCCTAACCAGATGCCTAGTAGATTTAAAAACACTATCTAAAGGCAGCTGATATGTCCAACTTACATTTTAGTCTAATATGTTCTTAAATTTGCATAACAACATTAATTTAATTGCCCGTTTCGGCTCGTTCTTGAAATCCGGGGGTCCAACGACGACGCCGTAAGTTTCAGCGCGTTCGTTACGTCGAGACGGAGGCCGTGCTCACAGTATTTGGGCCGAGACCAGGCCCATTTACAAGTTGGCCCATAAACACAAGTGCTCCCAATTAGTATTGTTGCGACTTAATATATACTTGATCTACGAGTGATCTAACTGGAGCATGGGGTTCAGTAATAACAGAGGAGTGGTGTGCTCACCTTGCACGCGTCGGAGGCCGGCCGGAAAGATGGCCGGAGCAACACCCAAGTTTGGATCAAGGCTCGGTTTGGGTGTTCTTGGAACAACAGTGACTCAGACCTGGAACCAAGGTGAGCATCAGTTAGAAGAGGTCCCCAGGAGGTCTCGGGTCTATGCGGGGTCGAGCCCCGGCGGCCGGAGGCGGCGGCGGCCGGAGATGAGCCCGAATGACAAGGCTCGGGTGCAAGAATTAAGACCCAACACAGAGGGGTGATCTGGGTTAAAATAAATTCATGGAGAGCTTGCTTAGGGTCTGTAGACCTCACCTGAGTGGTTTCCGGAGTCCCGGAGCGCCGGGGATCGCCGGCGGTCAGGTCGAGGCAAATCTCGGGTGCAATCCTGTAGATGAGGATGCCGACACTAAACCTTGCATGCAACCGGATGGGAGAGCTCCCAAGAGTCAGAGGAGCTTACCCAGTCGGTTTTCCAGCGTCCGGGAGCGACGGCAAGGCGGCGCCGGCGAGGTCGGAGAAGCTTCAACAGCCGTTAATGGCGGATTCCGGCGTTGTCCCTCCGGGCCGGTGCGAGATGGACCAAAAGGTCTGTCCTGATGTCGTGAGGCTTGGTGCAGGGTTGGCCGGCGACGGATGGCCGCGGCAGCGCCGGACGGCGGCGATCGGGCCTTGCGAAGAAAAACCCGTTTCTAGGGCACTCGTGCGCGGGCCCGATCCTCGTCCGATCGCGATGGGGCTTCGTGGGGATGTTTCGGTCACCAAGAGGACCCGATTCAACGGCTCAGATCTCGATCTTGTCGGCCGGATGAAGCCCGCGCCTTTGCCGGGAAAGTGGAGGAAGAAAGGTCTCCCCCGCGGCGGCGCGCGGCGGCGGCGGCGCTCGGGTTCACCTCCACTCGGCTTCTGCTACACGAGGGACCCTACAGGTGGGTTCTTGACCGCTCAAAACTCTCCCGAGCACCCTCCTTTTTCCAGCACCCGAGAGAGGATGGTTTCTCGAAGCCCTTCTTCTCCGGCGACTGGGGAGGCGGCGGCCGGTGCGGCTGGGTCCGAGGAGAGCGGCAGAGGAGAGGAGGTGGTTGCAGAAGCGGCTGAGGCTTGGCTTTAGGGTTTCTTCCAAAAACTCTAGCTCGGGTGTAGAGATCTATATATAGGGTTTGCTACAATCACACTGAAGTCCTTCTACACTCGGTATTTCAACCTAGGTCCACCACAAAAGTTTAGTCTTGCACTTAGGTCCCTCCCTATGCAATGGCACGCATTTCGAGGCAGATTCACTAGGGTCTTATGTGCAATTAACACTATTTTTTGCCTTGTTTCACGCTTTCCGAGGCGATCCGGTTGTCGAAACGGAAAATGGACTGCGCCATGACGTCCGGCTCGACGAGACCTATCAGGTAGCGATTTCTGATTTTCGAAAAACTGCCCGGATAAAATCGCGGTCCATAAAATACAGTTCCGGAATACAGTTTTCACGCCTTTCGAGACTCCAGGGTCGTCAAGCAGAAATTCCGTCAGCGCCATTGCGTTCGGAACGACGAAACCGTTCGAAACGACTACCTGAAGTGCTAGGATCGGTTTCCAGACAGCGATTTGGCAAGCGTTCGCACTTAGGGGTATTTGAATTTAGGGTTTACTGTTCATCAACAGTAACCCACTTAAGTGCACTGCGCACAGAGGACACTGTTACATTGGTCGCGAGATTCGTCCACTTCTTAGTTGAATTCTGGACGATCCGATCGTCAGATCGAAAAGTGCTGAATATGAATCTCGCTCAGTTCGACGAGACGATCGTAACGGTCAACTCGGATTTCCAAGATCATGTCCGGATTGGAAAGTAGCCTTTTTGTCTCGTAAAACGTGCAACTCGCACACTGGCAATTGACTAAGTAAATCAACATAGGTCCTTTGAATTCAAAAACCAGGTCAAAAATTCGCTTTTAGACTATTTATAAAATATTTTGAGTTTTTACATCACTTACAACTTAAAAGAAGTTTCGTCCCCGAAACTTACAACTTAAAAAATTTCATTCCCGGAGCTTACAGCCTGAAGTCATACTCTTATGAAAATGCTCAAAAGTTTAATCGAGGGCTACAAGTCAGTCGCAAGGTATCTACAACTCTAAGGCTACTGATTTAGACCCAATCTGGTACTCCTCATTACAGGGCAGAGTATTTTCTCAGTTCTTTCGACCGTCCGTTGCCTGCAGCCAACGTGCTTACCGAAAGAACAGCGGAATACCAAAGGTTTGTCGCCAACAACAAGTTGGGGACGCAACTCCTACCAGAAGGTATATCTCATACTTCCCAACACAATCTCAGTGCCAAAACATAACCTTTATCGAGGATTACTACCGCCTCGTGGTCACAAACATCGCCATGACTAACACATAGGCGAGTCCACGTCGATCCACAAAACCTGTGCAAAAGGTGGGGTCAATTTGCATCCGTCCCAAAACAGGGTTACCATCGGGCCCATAGGCCAACGAATTAAGACACGGGGACACTGAAGGGTCAGCAACTTGTTCAACCTCTAAGCAAACTGTGAGGCTAGTGCAACAATAGCAGTCATCTACTGCTGTGCCAGCAGCTGGACGATTACGAAGAGAACAGTGATTTAACCCTTAACCACCGTAACTGATCCGAGCACTCTGGCTCCATTGAAACATCAAGCCCACAGCCGAAACCCTGGCCGCGGCTAACCCTGCACTAACAGCGATCCCAAGAATCAGAGTGCGTACGACTAATAACCGAAACAACGAGACTCAACTGTGTGAAACACACCTGGGCTCCAAGCCCCTATGCCAATACCCTGCGCTCTCTCGTGAACGCAAGTCACCCTAGGGCTCGTTCCTAACCAAAAACCCAGGTATCGGATCGGAAAGGCGGAAATTGTGCATCGGAAACTGTGCAATTCACGCGCCGGCATGAAAATCGCTAAGGTTAGATCTGCTTCCTCGCCCGCAAGCACACTAGAATTTCTCGAGCGCTACATCACTCACACCTTAAAAGAAGTTTCATCCCCGAAACTTAAATACGCCAGGAATCCAATACATGGGAAAAGTGGCCAAACATGTCCGACTTGCGCTTCCCACTGGCCTTGCGCCCCTCGTGATCTGTACTGCTTCACAATCACAAACTCGCCACCCAATCCTCAAGACTATGCCTTGGTCATGGGGAGCTGGCGACAAAACCCAGGGAGCACGGTCCTACTTCCGTCTTGGCACCTGAGGGGGTGCGACACTCTGATTAACCTCTACCGCTCGGTCCCAATCCATTGCCCTTCCAAGCACCATGCACTGTGTCGAGCTGCATACCCCCAGACCAAACGATCACCTTCCCAACTAGGAGTATTCTAAGCTCTAGGTCCGCTCAACAAAAAGAAGGAGTCAAGCCCAAATGAACAAGATTTGCTAGCCCCGGTGGTCTCTTTTCTCAACCCTAGGGGGAATCCCAAGACCCCCACAACAACACTACTACACGAGCCCAAGCAACACGACTACATAAACGCGACAACCGAGCTAAAACGAGAAACAAAACTTAACCCGTACTCACACACCCCACAAGTCAGTTCTAGACTCCGCTAGCATAGCACTTAACCAACTATCTAGAAAACGGGACATATACTTTTCCCCCCGCTCCCCCGATCACTCGCGTTCTACGCTTCTATGCCTTATTCGATTCATTCATTCGTAGCTAAGTGTGGCATCTCCGTGGATGTCGGACACTGACTCTGCGTCCCCGGCCGATGATCTAGTACGGGCCATGTCTGTCACACATCACAAGAGTCAACTTTAGACTACCCTACTAACAACAACCATAAAGTGAGAGAAAGGACTCAACATTTCCCCCCCCCCTCGGTCACTCACGTTCTACAGTCCTATCCCCTACCCATTTCATTCGTATGTAGGCATGTGAGGGTTGTCCACGGATGTCGGCACTAACTGTTGTGATTGAAAGAACGCTCTGATACCATTTAATCTGTCACGCCCCGGGGATTTGTTTTAGCGGAAACGATTCATAAAAGTCGAATATTTGACGTGTAAAATTTTTCTTTTGTTTAAAAGAGAATCCCTCTTCCCCGGCACGTGCCCAGACCCGCCACACATACAGGATCACTCTGCAAACGGACAGAGTCTCCCCTGTACGTGCACGGCGTAGCGTTCAGTACATGTTCCAACATACACAGCCATTCAATCACAACAGTTAACCAGCATTCTAAACTAATATCAGAAGAACATATGGCCGGTCGATTTGGAAAGGATAAATCCACAGTTTTTTTGGAAGAGCGCCTACCCGGCGCTTACGTTTTGAAAGCTAGTTTCGAAATTAGCATAAATCCACAAGGTTTGAAAGCGGTGCCCACCCGACACCAAGTTTTGAAATCTCTGTCGCAATCCACAAATCCACAGGGTTTTGAAACCAGTGCCCACACGACACTTAGATTTTTAAAAACGGTTTTCGCAATCTTTTCTTTGGCTTCTGCTTTTTTTTTTTTAAATGGCCAATAGAAATAAAAGGGAAAATATTCCACCAGGGGCACTAAATGTAGCCCGTACCGACATCCATGCCGACCCCACGAGGGTATCGCGAACCACTCACATAACTACAAAGTAATGAAAAGCGAGAGTAAAAGAATGAACACAGTCCAGGGTCCCCAGCGACCCAGCTGCTCCTGTCCCGTCCTCACCACCGCCTACCTCTCTCCCCGTCTGGACCCTGTCACGAAGTGGGATGTCAGTGACGCAGAAGTAGTAAAGCATGAGAATATAGTAAAACAAACCGTGAAGACAACTGGGGCAACCACCCTCCCAAGGAGGGAGGGAAAGAAATGGTAACCTGTATATCTGCATCCTGTAATACCCTGCCGCGTCGGTCCACTACCGACGGCCCATACCGTACCTGCAGCACCGCGACCGCGCCGGACAACTAAACCGGCGGGTCGCTCCGCTCGCACCTCGGCGCCTCAACCCCACAGCTAATAAGGGGCCCCACTACGTCACCTCGTGGGTATACACGGGTCCTACGACCTCTTTTCCGGAAAAGTGCACCCCTCACGGTGGCCAAACCGCGGGTGCACGTGTTGCAGCCTCGAGCACAGTAACCACAATGTATATGAAATAGTAATGCAGTAATCGCAATGTATATGAAATAGTAAAGCAGTAACCATGATGCATGAATCAGAATAAGGTATAGGCGTGTAAACTCATGTTGCCCTACTATTAGCATAGTCGAAGGAAAGACGGTAGCTGAAGCATCAAAACACGAGACTACGTAACTATCGATGTGTAGCAATAATCCGTAGCATCTAGAATAATGATTACTGAAGTGAACGGTGACATATAATATTTGAATTAAAACAATCGATGTGGTTCGATGCCAAATATCACACTCAACCCATTAACATGCATAAGCCATCACCCATCAATATTTAACCCCAGTATGCTTTGAATTGACCCCGTCCAATACGATAGAGTTAGATGCTAGGACCAAGAAAATAAAACCCACCTGAATGAAGGCCGATCCCGAACTCCCGCTAGCTACTGGGAGGCTGGTGCTGAGCAACTGGGCCCTGAATAATGAGATCTGGTCAGTAATAGACTCACGCAAATCCTTCCCGACGATCCGACAGCAACGAAAAGCTTAAACGGGAGGATATCGCCGATTTATCGATCAAAATCCGATTCCCGGTCAACGAGGACCTACGGAACCCTAACCAGATGCCTAGTAGATTTAAAAACACTATCTAAAGGCAGCTGATATGTCCAACTTACATTTTAGTCTAATATGTTCTTAAATTTGCATAACAACATTAATTTAATTGCCCGTTTCGGCTCGTTCTTGAAATCCGGGGGTCCAACGACGACGCCGTAAGTTTCAGCGCGTTCGTTACGTCGAGACGGAGGCCGTGCTCACAGTATTTGGGCCGAGACCAGGCCCATTTACAAGTTGGCCCATAAACACAAGTGCTCCCAATTAGTATTGTTGCGACTTAATATATACTTGATCTACGAGTGATCTAACTGGAGCATGGGGTTCAGTAATAACAGAGGAGTGGTGTGCTCACCTTGCACGCGTCGGAGGCCGGCCGGAAAGATGGCCGGAGCAACACCCAAGTTTGGATCAAGGCTCGGTTTGGGTGTTCTTGGAACAACAGTGACTCAGACCTGGAACCAAGGTGAGCATCAGTTAGAAGAGGTCCCCAGGAGGTCTCGGGTCTATGCGGGGTCGAGCCCCGGCGGCCGGAGGCGGCGGCGGCCGGAGATGAGCCCGAATGACAAGGCTCGGGTGCAAGAATTAAGACCCAACACAGAGGGGTGATCTGGGTTAAAATAAATTCATGGAGAGCTTGCTTAGGGTCTGTAGACCTCACCTGAGTGGTTTCCGGAGTCCCGGAGCGCCGGGGATCGCCGGCGGTCAGGTCGAGGCAAATCTCGGGTGCAATCCTGTAGATGAGGATGCCGACACTAAACCTTGCATGCAACCGGATGGGAGAGCTCCCAAGAGTCAGAGGAGCTTACCCAGTCGGTTTTCCAGCGTCCGGGAGCGACGGCAAGGCGGCGCCGGCGAGGTCGGAGAAGCTTCAACAGCCGTTAATGGCGGATTCCGGCGTTGTCCCTCCGGGCCGGTGCGAGATGGACCAAAAGGTCTGTCCTGATGTCGTGAGGCTTGGTGCAGGGTTGGCCGGCGACGGATGGCCGCGGCAGCGCCGGACGGCGGCGATCGGGCCTTGCGAAGAAAAACCCGTTTCTAGGGCACTCGTGCGCGGGCCCGATCCTCGTCCGATCGCGATGGGGCTTCGTGGGGATGTTTCGGTCACCAAGAGGACCCGATTCAACGGCTCAGATCTCGATCTTGTCGGCCGGATGAAGCCCGCGCCTTTGCCGGGAAAGTGGAGGAAGAAAGGTCTCCCCCGCGGCGGCGCGCGGCGGCGGCGGCGCTCGGGTTCACCTCCACTCGGCTTCTGCTACACGAGGGACCCTACAGGTGGGTTCTTGACCGCTCAAAACTCTCCCGAGCACCCTCCTTTTTCCAGCACCCGAGAGAGGATGGTTTCTCGAAGCCCTTCTTCTCCGGCGACTGGGGAGGCGGCGGCCGGTGCGGCTGGGTCCGAGGAGAGCGGCAGAGGAGAGGAGGTGGTTGCAGAAGCGGCTGAGGCTTGGCTTTAGGGTTTCTTCCAAAAACTCTAGCTCGGGTGTAGAGATCTATATATAGGGTTTGCTACAATCACACTGAAGTCCTTCTACACTCGGTATTTCAACCTAGGTCCACCACAAAAGTTTAGTCTTGCACTTAGGTCCCTCCCTATGCAATGGCACGCATTTCGAGGCAGATTCACTAGGGTCTTATGTGCAATTAACACTATTTTTTGCCTTGTTTCACGCTTTCCGAGGCGATCCGGTTGTCGAAACGGAAAATGGACTGCGCCATGACGTCCGGCTCGACGAGACCTATCAGGTAGCGATTTCTGATTTTCGAAAAACTGCCCGGATAAAATCGCGGTCCATAAAATACAGTTCCGGAATACAGTTTTCACGCCTTTCGAGACTCCAGGGTCGTTAAGCAGAAATTCCGTCAGCGCCATTGCGTTCGGAACGACGAAACCGTTCGAAACGACTACCTGAAGTGCTAGGATCGGTTTCCAGACAGCGATTTGGCAAGCGTTCGCACTTAGGGGTATTTGAATTTAGGGTTTACTGTTCATCAACAGTAACCCACTTAAGTGCACTGCGCACAGAGGACACTGTTACATTGGTCGCGAGATTCGTCCACTTCTTAGTTGAATTCTGGACGATCCGACCGTCAGATCGAAAAGTGCTGAATATGAATCTCGCTCAGTTCGACGAGACGATCGCAACGGTCAACTCGGATTTCCAAGATCATGTCCGGATTGGAAAGTAGCCTTTTTGTCTCGTAAAACGTGCAACTCGCACACTGGCAATTGACTAAGTAAATCAACATAGGTCCTTTGAATTCAAAAACCAGGTCAAAAATTCGCTTTTAGACTATTTATAAAATATTTTGAGTTTTTACAGCACTTTTCTTATCCTTCGGGACCTAGAGTTTCCTCGCCCGGGTAGTGGGCCGAGTGGTCAGAGTGTTGTGGGACGGGTGTTGCACTCGGGCCCGGGGGGCCGAGTGGGGTCTGGTGGCTGGGTTAGGCCAGTGTTAGCATTTTGGGGAGCCGTTTCAGATAAACGGTGGTCCCGGGGGTTTTCCTTTCCACTGTTCTTCTCGTCACCACCAGGTTGGGATCGTGGTGCACGTGTGTTAGCAGGACCTTGAACCCAGAACCTTTTTGGATAAATACATGATTTTAGTCAGCCAATGTTTCTTCCAAGCCTCGCAAGGTTGGTTGAGTCTGTTCTCGTCTGTTGGGACGAAGGCATCAGCTCTTCGAGGTTTGGGCATAAAACTTGATTTCAAAGGGTTTTCCTAAAAGAGACTAAAAATCATTAAAAAGATGGATTTCTCTCAGATCGAATGGTTTTCTGAAATAAATGACATGGTTTCTTATAAACTTATCCACCCGAGCGGATTCGAGTGATCTGGGTTTTAAGGGCTGCTTTCTCTCTTGGGGACGTAGATGTTAGTCTCCCTGGGTTTCGGACCCTTCGTAGATCTGGCCGTGGAGTAGCTCCGGCCGTGAGTTGAGTGTTGAGTTCAGTGGAGTTGTGTTGTGGGAGCCGTGGGAGAGACGGTGGTCCCAGCTGTGTAGTACCTTCGTTGAGTGGGTCTGTGTTGTGAGATTGAGTCGTGGAGGGTTCTCCGACTGAGTTTGTGCTTTGAGCATCGAGATACCGATCTGTTTGATCGAGGACCACAGCCTGCAGGAGCCACTTGTGAGACAGTGATACTGATGAGATACTGGAGTTCGGTGGGGTCGCACCCCTCGAACCACGCCCCGGGTGCGTTGATGATTCCGAGCTTGATGAGGCTGCGATGATGATACCGAGCCTGACGAGGCTGCGATGATGCGCCTAGTTCATATACTAGAGGTCGCTTGATACCCCTGGCCGTGCTACCATGGGGTCACTGTGTGAGATATCGAGTTTGTCCGTTGGGACACCCTGGTTGATACACCAGGGGGCGCAGGCTTGACTCGACTGGACCCGGGTGGGCAGTCGCTGAGATTTGTGATGTACTGAGAGAGTGATGGTGTAGCATGTGTCATAGTAGAGCGTCTTGGGCTTAGTACTTGTGACATGGTGTCAGCTGTGAGTGACTGCATACCATCATCCATAGTCTCTTCTTATTGAGCATAGTAGATAGAGGCATGATAGCTGTAGATTCTTTTCCAGCTTATTTATCTTATTATCAGTCTTTTCTCTATCCTATGCCTCTGGTAGACTTAGTGGGCAGACCGTGGTTCTTGGAGACGGTACCCACTGAGAACTACTGTAGGATGTAGTTCTCACACCCTCTGTCGGTGACAGGTTGCTGAGGCTTTCTTCCGTTCCTGATGTGCTTGACTGGACGGACCGAGGACAGGGAGTCGCGTGATAGTTCCCTACCAGCATTGTTACTTTAGAGAGAGGTAGATGTACCATCCCGGATTGTGGGAGTTGGTTATGTTTCCTGTTTAGCTATCTCCCATTTGGATTTGTAGATGTTGTATAGGTGTGCTTCTTTTTGTATCATCTGATTTTGGGAGATAGGCTATGTGTTGTGGCAGCTTTGTAGTTGAGAAAAATTTTATAGTACAGCTTTTTATCCGCTCTGATATCTGTGTAGCTGTAGTTTTGTCTTTTGCAGGCTAGACGCTTCGTCTGTACGGCAGTTTCCGTACAGATGGCGGATCTGTTAGCGAGCCCGGGTCGCAGTTTCGACCCCGGGGCGTGACACGCGCACCCCCGCGCGCCCCCACGGGCGCGCGTCCCCGCGCCCGTGCGGCCCAATAGGGGCCTGCCATGTGGCGGCCCCCCCCTGACCCGCGCTGCTGCGCGCCTTGCGCAGCACGCCACCCTGCCTCCTCGATCCGCGCGCTGTTACCTCAAAAATCCGTTTTCGTCCCGTTTTTTTTCCGTTTTTCGTCCGTTTCAGTCCAAATTTGACAGGCAAGTTTGTCTCAACTTAATCTATCACAGAAAATTTTAAATTTTCAATTTGGCCATTTCTGGGTCACCGAAGGTCTCGCTGTATCCAGAATCGTTGGCGGACCCCGTTCTCACAATCCGGAAACCCGATCAACGCGAAATTTTTACTGTTACCTCAAAACATATTTACGGACCTCCCGTAATTTTATTAGAATTTTTTGATACGGTTGGCGGAGCCCGTTCTCACTATCCGGCATCTGATCAACGCGAAACTTTTACTGTGTCCTTAAAACATATTTATGGAGCTCCCGTAATTTTCTCGGAATTTTCCGACACTGTGAATTTTCCACTAAAAATCCAGGCCCCCTTTTCTCCAATAAAATTCTAGATCTCCTTATTTTATCTCGATGTGGGCCCAACTCGCTTCCAAATGTTCTTTACTTCCCCAACTTTCATAAAAATCGTATTTCATACCATTTTTACTTACATTTATTTATGTGCCAAAATTCGGTTCATTACATTCTACCCCCCTTAAATAAGTTTCATCCTCGAAACTTGAATCACATCTCGACTCCTAATTGATCGAGAGAGAGGAATCTTGCCGTCACTGCTGGGCTCACTGTATATCGTGACCGGCATCGCATTGCCTGCTCGCCCACAATTACGCGAGCAGCCCATTCCTGGATCCCTATCTCAACTCAGGGGCAAACTCAGACCCGGTGTCTGGCCACTTTCACCAAGTAGGTGAGAGACACATTTGAGCACTTGCTCTCTTCATCGCCACGAATGACCCAGTCTTTATTTGCAGAATTCTTGTCAATTTCGCAACCAATTACATTTACCGCATATTCCGATCGCTCCGCTGCCTAATTTGGAGGGCAAGGCCAATCCACGAGTTCCCAGCTATCACACACGCTGCTAGTGCTCTAAGTCCACGGGTTCCCTAACTCTATGTTGATCACTAGTTCTCCTTAGGTTTCCTTTACCTAAGTTCCATATGATATACATCCTAGAGTTCTCTGACTCTATGTTGATCACTAGTTCATCTTAGGTTCCCTTTACCTAAGTTCCATGTCATACTCATCCCAGAGTTCCTTGACTCTATGTTGATCACTAGTTCTCCTTAGGTTTCCTTTACCTAAGTCCCATGTCATATACATCCTAGAGTTCCTTGACTCTATGTTGATCACTCTATCCAGTGTCCCTAGGTTATCACCTAAGACCATGCCACTCGTCCACCCTAGGATAACTCCTAAGTTGATGCCACTCGTCAAACCACTATACTAGATTTTCTCCTAGTCTTACTACCAACAAATGTTGTTCCCTTATGTCACGTGATTCCTAGGGTTATACCCTAACATGATCACAATCATAAATAGCTAATCCTTTTTCATGCATGCAGTTATTTTCATTTCATTCATCAAATAGTAATTACTTCTATGCATGCATATTCATCATATATCTTTGGCAACCAACAGTTGCACTTTTCCTCTGTGTCCATTTACACATGCACATCTATTCCTCTATCTCTGGCAACTAACAGTTGCACTTTTTCATCTGAATCCATCTACACAGGCAATCATAATCATAATTATCTAACGCCTCTAACAGGCTACTATCATGCTTCGAATCGAAAAGCAAAGGAGCAAGGGAAGAGGTCACCCAATTTCGGCAGAATTCCCCACCTTGTGATGCACCCAATTGCTTGTAGACACTTGCAATTGGTCTCCGAGCGATTCCACTTGTTTTCTCGAGCTTGCACGTAAAACGGTGCACATCCCTCGAGTCCGCACGCAAAACGATGCACGTCCTCCAATCCTGCACGCAAAACGGTGCATATCATTAAAAACCCACACGTAAAATAATGCGCGCCACATCAGCCGGCACGCAAAACAATGCGCGACAACACGATCTGCACGCGAAACGGTGCACGTACCTCAAATCTGCTCGCAAAACGGTGCACGCTTCACTGTGGGGTTGCACGCAAAACGGTGCACATTTTTCCAACCCTGCATGTAAAATAGTGCATTACATTAGCGATGGCACGCAAAACGGTGCGTGACAACACGATCTGCACGCGAAACGGTACACGTACCTCAAATCGGCACGCAAAACGGTGCACGCCTCACTGTGGGGTTGTACGTAAAACGGTGCACATTTTTCTCGTCCTGCACGCAAAACAATGCAAACATCAGAGTCTGCACGCAAAACGGTACTCGTTAGTCCAACCTGCACGCAAAACGGATCACATACCTTGTATTGGCACGCAAAACGGTGCACGTTCCTTTTTCAAAGTTGCACGCAAAATGGTGCACGTTTTACGAGTTCGCGTTCAAAACTGCGCATATTCTTCGAATCCGCACGCAAAACGGTGCATTATTTCTACAGGCTTGCACGCAAAACGAGGCGCGCCCAAAATGCTCGCGACAGTCCGCGCAGTATAACGACACAGTAAAACACGGTCCCTAGCACGCATAAGAGCATGGGGTCAAATCCAATGTCCAAAAGGACGTTCCAAAACAGTGTCAAAAATACCGCAAAATAATACGTGGGATTTATCTCGACAACGCCATCTGACTTTTGCAACACTTCGCGCGCTTCACGAGGTCGCCGACGCGCCGCTCCAACCCACGAAATCCCCTCCCTCTCTCCCTCACGATGCTCGGTTGGAGTAGAAGAAGAGAAAAGAGAGGAAGAAGGGTCTGCGGGTGGAGAAGGAGGAAGAAAAGAAGAAGAAGAAAAAGGAGGAGAGGGAGGATTGGTCCAATGGATCGGGTCCACGGGGCACCCAATGAGGAACCACCGGGTGGCGGTCCACCACACAGGGGCGCGCGCATCCGGTTCAGGCGCGCGCCCTGTGCGCGCCTGTCACGTCCCGAGTTCAAAAACCAGCGTCTAAATTTTATTTATTTATTTTTTTTTTAAATCAGAGTTGCAAACCAGCCAGGGCGCAACAGACCGCCACATATATTGAAGAGTCCCAATCCCACTGGGGATTGAGCCTTTTCTATATATGCACGGCTAGCTTGGCAATCAACAGAGTACTAACTACGTACCACTAATATAACACGGATAGTAAATTACACAATTACAACAACTTATTACATTTTCCTTGTTACATCAAATAACTAAATGCTTGGCTATCGGCTGTCCAGGGTCAAGCTCTATCTCGTGATCTCACCAACTCGTCCCGACATCTCAACACCCGCTCGACCTGAAAAACAGTCACCCGAGGGTGTGAGACACACCGGAGTGTATCCCAGTAGGCACGACGAGCCGAGAAATAGCAGATCGTACCTACTGGTATACAATGCTAGAGGATAGTAATAGATCAGGGTTAGGGTAAAGCAGATATAAAACTGGTGCTGTAAAGAAAGCAAAACTCATAATCTGGGTACAAGCATAGGAGATAATTTTAGCAGAATTTAAAACATGTATCAGGATAATCAACACATCAAGGAGTTAGGACAATCAGCAAGATAACAATGAAACTATAATCAAAGGCATCACATAGAATCATATAAAGGTAGATAACTAGAAGCCAGATCAAAGAATCAAAGAATCATGTTAAAGCAACTTAACAACACATGCATCAAATAGATGAAAACGCAAAGACCCAATCACAAGCTACCATATTGGCCTTCACAAGACCTCAGGCTAGGCTGCCCACTTGGCACCACCTGGTTGACATTCCCTTCACAAGGGTCGCGGGTTGCCACAGCTAACCACTTTACCGGTAAAGAACATCGCTACGGGTAGCAAATCCGCTGATGTTCGTGAAGTACAACGGTGCGGGCGAATCATATGCAAATGCTCAAGCTCACGGTCCACTGACCGAGTAATCGACAACAAGTCGGGAAATCCCCACTGGGATGCAATGACAAGATCAACTGAATCTCAACACTTATGCAGGAACACTCAGCAATAAAACTCAACTCATATGCAAGATCAAGGCAAATCTCAACTCAGCAGAAGCTCACATATAAACTCAACTCAACCACACAAACCAACCAAATGATACAAAACTTAAACACGTATTTTTAAGAAAACTGTTTTGAAAAGTCGAAACCCCGAAAAGCATTGCCCTCGTCCTATCAAACAAGAACAGACTCAGGCGACACTACGAAGCTCGGTAAAAACATCAGTTAGACAAAGCTATGTGCTCAGCAGTGTATCATTTGATCGACAGGACAAACAGGCTTACTCATCAACCATGGAAATGTTCCAAGATAAGATATAAATACCAGAGGCACTAAGAATAATAATGTAAGGCAGAATAGAACTGATAACAGGCCTGGCTCAACATCTCACTCAATCAGACAGACTAACCCCTTATGCAACTAAACACATGTTTTTAAGAAAACCTTTGAAAACAATAGGTTTTTGGGTCCCAACCCTCGTAGAGCGTTACCCTCGTCCTATCAAACAAGAACAGACTCAGGCTACCCTACAAGGCTTGGTAAAAAAAATATTTATTTTAAAAGATCATGTATTTAGCAACATAACGGGCGAACAACAAGGAAGCAGGTATAAAGCAGGCATAAGGTAGCAAATCACTGAATCAATGGAAAGGCAGGCTCAAGCATTAATAGACTGATATAATAATCAATCATAGGAGTGCAACTACGAAATGGCCAATTAGTCAGAGCAACTAACAGTAATATATATTGCAACCAAAGGCAGACAGGCTCAAAATAAACTAAGTTACCAAGAACAGGAGTCCAACCAGTATCGCACCCCAGAGGGCCGAACTGATAAAACCCGGACCGAAGATAACCCACCTGTTGTTTTGCAGGCGACTAAACTGTATCAACTGAACACTCGAAACCAGAGGCAAACCGTGCCAACCTGAATAAAAAAATACTGATCAGGGAAAACTCAAACCCGACCAACAACTTACCTAGACCCTTAAGGTTTTCAAAAACCGCACTTTTAATGCTTTTTGAGCACTGTTTTCGCTCGTTCTCTTAATTCGAAATTCATTTTCACGAACCGTCACTTCCAGCAGGTGACATTTGACTTGCTGAACACCGTGCTCATCACTACAAGAAAATTTATCTATTGTGGCGAAACTAATGGCCACAATAATATACAAATTGGTCACAAAATACTTATTGTGGCCAAATTAGCTTCGCCACAACGTCGCCACAATAGGACTGCTGCAAAAGGTTATTGTGGCCAAAATTTTAATTCGCCACAAAAAACACTATGAATTTGCGGCGATAGAATTCGTCACAAAACTTCTAACCTCCTCTACAAAAGGTTACCATATGGCTACAGATAGTGATTAAAATAATAATTAATATTCTAACATTTTGTGGCCAAAATTACTTTTGGCCACAAAAGACATTATATAATTTATGACCAAATATTAAATTGGCCACAATATGTGGTGTAAATATAGTGGCGAAATTAAGTAGTCGGCCACAAATAATATTGAATGTATTGTGACAAATTTATTTGATGGCCACACATAATGCCACACATTTGATGGCCAAATATTAAATTGGCCACAAAATATAGTATAAATATAGTGGCGAAATTAAGTAGTCGGCCACAAATAATGTTGAAAGTATTGTGACAAATTTATTTGATGGCCACACATAATGCCACACATTTTATGGCCAAATATTAAATTAGCCACAAAATATAGTGTAAATATAGTGGCAAAATTAAGTAGTCGGCCACAAATAATGTTGAAAGTATTGTGACAAATTTATTTGATGGCCACACATAATGCCACATATTTTATGACCAAATATTAAATTTGCCACAAAATATAATGTAAATATAGTGGCGAAATTAAATATAGTGGCCACAAAATTTATTTGACTGGAACAATATTTGGCCACACTATATTTACATCACATTTTGTGGCCAAATATTGTTCTAGTCACTGTAAAGTTTTCAAATTACATATATTGTGGCTATTTATTATTTAGCCACAGAAAATTTATAGTACTAATTTAAATAAAAAATAAATAAATTTTACACATTATTACTGCACAATAATAGTTGAATACTACTCAATCAGGATTTAAACATAATATCAATCACAATAATCAAGATATGTTCAACAAAATACAAAAATCAAATATATGTTCAACTGACATAATCAAAATAAGCTAACGGTTAATCGTTTACATTAGAATAAAGATAATAAAAATTCTACGCTAAAAGTAAAATGAAATTCTTGGGATGATCCAACTCGGAAATATTGAGCTTCCAAGGTTTAGTCCTGCAGAATAAAAAAGAATAATGATAAGAATTATACATATATATTATCTATTTATTTTATCAAAAGAGTAAAATATATTGCTAATTTATACTCCAACTTACCTTTCTTGTCGATGGTGGCTGAATAGGCACAGGCAATCCCATTTGTGAAAGTTGTTCTATCATATTACGCATTTGAGAAATCAACTGTACCGAGATGATCAGACCATGAAATCAACTGTACCGAGATATATGAACTGCTGAAAGATATACAGAAAATGTCCAAGTAAATGTCTATCATCTAGGAATATATGTCATGTAGGCATAATCAGGGCTAAATCAAGAACAAGTGTCCGACTGGACTAAAACAACCAGAGGGCCGAAAAGATAAAGCCCGGACCGAAGATAACCCACCTGAATGTAGGCCGATCCTGAATTCCCGCTAGACTACTGGGAGGCTGGTGCAGAACTGCTGGGCCCTGAACAAGAACTATGGTCAGAAACAGACTCACTCATACCCATCCCGACAATACTGTAATGTCCTGTCGCTAACACGGGAAACTTAGCCGAAACTAGGCTTTTACCGGAATTTCCGGAAAACCTCTAAAATATCGAAATCCAGGAGGCCAAAGACTGCGCCGTAAATTTTAGCGCGTATGCTACAACAAGACGAAGCTCATGCTCACAGGCTTGGGCCAGAACAGGGCCCAAATACAAACTTGGCCATTTAACTCTTAAGGTCCAAAAAGACTTGTTGCTACAATTAATGATACACTTGATAAACTTGAGATCTACTGTGAGCATCATGCATAAAGGGGACTGAGAAAGACTGTGCTCACCTGAGTCTTGCCGGAAAGTGGCCGGAGAGTTGGCCGGAGCAACACCACTCAAAGCACAAGGCAAGGGTTGAGGCAATTGGGTTAACACCTAGTGCCAAACACCTATAAAGTGGAGCATTTGTTAGAGGAATGTCCCAGAAGAGATTTTGCCGATTTACGGTTCGGGATCCAATTCCCGCTCAACGAAAAGCATCGGACCTCCAACAAAAGATTTAGAGATCATGTGCACACTGCATAAAGCAGCTAGTATGGTCACAATTGCATTTAGGCCCCCGGGACTTTACCAATTTGCATAAAAGCATGCAATTTCATGCTATTTTCGCTTGTATTTAATTTTGGAATGCTATTTTAACGAACCGACACCACTAGCAGGTGGCTCTCGACTTGCTGGACACCGTGCTCACCTTTTGGAAGCAACGTGGAACTCGAATAAAACTTCGGGTCAACAAAACTTATGCAAATAAGCTTAAATTGGCTAAGATTGCTAATTACCATATCTTCACTTGACCAAACCCAAATTTTGGGTGAGCATCATGCTCAGAGGGTCGAAAGAACTCAGAGGCTCACCCTGAGGGTGCAGCTAACCTGCTGGAACAGCATAGGGGCCATCAAGTGCTCAATTAGGCTTGGCTTACTCGATCTTCTTAACCACTCAGTCTTTGGCTGAAGTCGGGTGAGCATCAAGCTCCTGGGATCTTGAGGACACCAGGGCTTGCTCTAACAAAGCTACAAGGGTGCTGGAACAGTGCAAAAGGCCACATAGCTTAGGCTAGGGCTTGGAATGCGGAATCCAACAATCCACCAGATCATTTTTCAAAATAACTTGAGCAGAAGGTTCCTAGGATCATGTGGAGTCATTTGATAAATTGCTGGATGCTTGTAAGTGGCTAAAACCCATTTGATCTCTCTCGGGCATTTTCCCGAACACATGGTGGGCAACTTAGCACACAACACACTACAAGGGCATTAATGGTGGATCCCTATACAAGGGTTCTGGGCCTCCAGCACAAGCACCTGTAGGTGCTACTGGACTCTAAGAAGCTTGCTGAAAGCATGGCCGGCGACGAGACCTGGTGGCGGCGGCGGCGGAGCGCTCATGGCCGGAACAAGCATCAATAATGGTGGAATCATCACAGGCCAATATGGGTTGCATGCAAGGGTACCCATGGCTCTGTCTCGACATGCTGAAGCAAACTGGGCAGGTGGCCGGCAGCAACAAGCGGCGGCGGCGGCGGCGGCGGCGGCGCAATCTTCGGGCGAACCCGAGATAACCCAAGCTAGGGCATCAAACTGCGAAGCGCACGCTAAATGAAAAGCTATGAAATTTCTTGGGGAGGTTCCTTAGGCCCTACAGAAGTTGCCCATGATTTTGGTTTCGAAGCTGAGCCATCGGGTGCGGCCAGCGGCTTGGGCGGAGCAATATCGGTTTCCGGCGGGTGCAATTTCCCCGCCGGCGACCGGGGGCATTCCCGACTTCGGGGTTCGGCTGGGAGGTTCACCAAGAGGTGATGGATATACTCAGGAGGCCTAGGTAGCAAGAAAAATAAAAACAACAAGACCTCACCTTCGCCGGATCCGAGGAAGAAGACGATGTTCTTCCCAGCGTCGCGCGACCACGACGGTGCACAGCCCACCTCAGAATGCCTTCTGGATGAAGAACACCACCACAGAGAGATCCAGGCACAGTTTATAAGGTTTCTGTGCTCTACCTCTCGAACAACCTTGGAAACAAGAATGCTCCAAGAATAATCCTTGCTTTTCCGGCGACCAGGGGTGGCGGCCGGCGGCGGCTGGTGCACGGGAAAGGTTGCAGAGGAAGAGGAGAGGGCGAACGTGGGTCTGCGGTTACTTGGAGGGCTGCGGCTAGGGTTCCTCGAGTAACCTAAGTTACTTATAGAACTTGGCAACAAATGCAACTAAGTCCCCGAACATGCATCCATTAGATCTAGGTCCTTTGCTGTAGAACAAACTCACAAAGAAGTCCCTCTTGTACAAGTTTGGAGCAATTCGACACATAAAATATAGGGCTTTTATACAAATTACTGTGATTTTTCCCATATTTCACGCTTTTCGAGACAACCGGATTGTCAAACTGAAAAATGGACACCACCACGACATCCGGCTTGACGAAACCTATTAGGTAGCGATTTTGGTTTGCTAAAATTTAGCTCCATAATTTTTAAATTCCATCTTATACTGTAAATTATACAGTTCGGCACACTTTACGATGCTTTAGGCTCGTCAAATGCAAATTTCGTCAGCGCCACTGCGCTTAGAATGATGAAGCGGTTAAAATCGACTACCTGGATCGTTAAATTCTGACTCCAGACAGTGAATCGGTCAACGTTCACTCGACGGGGAATTAAAACAGGAGGTTACTATTCACGACTTAAGTCGTGGGCCCCACCAGCTTCTACACTGATTTCTGAACAATCCGACCGTCGAATCGAAAATCCGTTTATATCATCTTTAATCGATTCGATGAAACGGTCGCACTGGCGATTTCAGATTTTTGAGATCAGACTCGGATCTGAAAGGCAGACATAGTACTTCGAAAACTGTGCAACTTGCACACCAATATACAACCACATAGGTTCAACTTAGCAATTTCTCATTCATATTGACATTTGAATTTCTAGATTACTACACGGTCGCACTGGTGATTTCAGATTATCGAGATCAAACTCGGATCTGTAAGTCGGGGGACCGTGTTCCGAAAACTGCAATTTGCACACCGGTACACAAACACTTAGGTTTCTTTTGCATTTAATTTTCACGAGTCTTACATTAAGTGGCCAAATTTTATCGACGGTTACCAATAATGAATTGAATAGATAAATGTGTGGCGATAAAATTTGCCACAATAATTACATATTGTTATTGTGGCCAAAATTTATTCTTGGCCGCAAATAGTGCATTGAATTAGTGACGATCATTAAAACACCCCTACCGTAGGTATACGAAAATTCTGATTAAGATTAATAGTGAAGACAAGCTGAAAATAGCCACGAAAATCTTAATAAATGTGTGGCCATACAAATTCGCCACAGTTAATTATTATTATTTCAGTGGCCCAACGTTATCGCTGGTGATAAATGGTGAATTGAAAAGTAAATATGTGGCGATAAAATTTGCCACAATAATTACTTATTGTTATTGTGGCCAAAATTTATTGTTGGCCACACATAGTGCATCGAATTAGTGACGATCATTAAAACACCCCTACCGTAGGTATATGAAAATTCTGATTAAGATTAATAGTGAAGACAAGTTGAAAATAGCCACGAAAATCTTAATAACTGTGTGGCCATACAAATTCGCCACAGTTAATTATTATTATTTCAGTGGCCCAACGTTATCGATGGTAACAAATAGTGAATTGAAAAGTAAATATGTGGCGATAAAATTTGCCACAATAATTACTTATTGTTATTGTGGCCAAAATTTATTGTTGGCCACAAATAGTGCATCGAATTAGTGACGATCATTAAAACACTCCTACCGTAGGTATACGAAAATTCTGATTAAGATTAATAGTGAAGACAAGTTGAAAATAGCCACGAAAATCTTAATAAATGTGTGGCCATACAAATTTGCCACAGTTAATTATTATTATTTTAGTGGCCCAACGTTATCGATTGTGACAAATGGTGAATTGAAAAGTAAATATGTGGCGATAATATTTGTCACAATTATTTCTTACTATTATTGTGGCCAAAATCTAGCGATGGCCGCAAATACTGCATCGAATTAGCGGCGCTCATTACTAAATTCCTACGGTATGTATATGAAAATTTGAGTTAAGATTAATAGTGAGGAAACGTTGAAAATAGCCACAAAAAATGTTAATATAGTAGGGTTCATTAATTGGCCACAAAATATTGGCCACAAAAGATATATTTTCTTGTAGTGTCACCAATTTGTGGCAGCACGGAACCCGAGGGAAACTTCGGGCCATAGTTTTCTTCTCTAACCTAGCCTATTTGTAATTTTGTTTCTCCGGATCATCAAAACCTAATTTCGACGCGAGCACCGCGTCCAGTGACCCCAAATTAGCCAGGAGCTCACTGCCTCAGCTTTTTAAACAGTCCAGAAACAGGACCTTGGCCAATTATTCATTCTAGGGTTGTTTAACCTATAACTTAACTTTTATTAATCCAAATAAAAATCTGCTTTAAACATAAACCTAAAATGGCTCAAAAATCACTGGGCTTGCCCTAGTGCAACACAGAAATGGCTGGATCAAAAGATCCATCAACCTTGCTTACTAACATAAAGTACAATGCTCCAAACCTCTGTCCACACAGATCTAACTTGATCTGAAGTGAGCATCAAGCTCAGGGGATCATTTGAAGCATCTTTCATATTTACATCAATGTCTAATTCCAACATAAAACTCTCTGTGGCATTTAATCAAACACCTAATGTGCACTATTCATATACAAGCACCCACAACCATAACCCGAGCTCTTTCTCTGCAACCACTGCACCAGGGGTTTTCCAACTTGGAAGGAAATGCTCCTCCAAGTTGCAGGAGCTTTTCTAGCAACTTGGAGCAAGCCCAAAACCCACGGTTGGCCGGAGCTCGGTGAAGAAGATGATGTGTTTATCATTGAAATTCGTGACCACTCCACCAAGAGATCTGGGATCAAACCAATTGCACAATTTGATGCTAAAACACATCCCAAACTTACCTGAACCCGTGCCCGGCGACGGGGTGCGGCGGCGGCGGCGGTGGAGCAAAGTTCCATTTCGAGCTTCACCCCGTTAATGGCGGATTTTGATAGAGGCTAGAAGAAGCCTTCTAACTTGGATGGAAGGTTCCGCTGGTCCATACAAAGCTTCCCGACCAACCCTCCCCGGCCGGAGTTGGCCGGAGCGCCGGCGACCACAAGTTGAACCCATTTCGGTTCAAACTTGGCCGCGCCACCTCCAGTCTGCATGGTTGCCATGCAAAGGCATGGTTGGACTCTAAATGGTCCCATGAAGCTTCTTGGCCATGTGCCCGGCGGTGGGGAGGCTCGCCGGCGCCGGAGCACGAAGCTCGGCCGAAGTGAACTTTTCCCAAAAACTAGGGCATAAATCTGCCATTGATCCGCTCGATCATACTCCACCAAATTTGGTGGGGTCGATCCTCATCCCCTACAGTCCATGCCTACCAATTTTGACCCGTTTTGGTCCATTGGTTGAAGAGAACGACCGCGGCGGAGCAAACTTAGGTTTCCGGCGAGATCTCGCTTCCGCCGGCAAACCAGTGTACATGGGGAGCTCAAACTTGGCTCGAAGCATCCTAAGGACCTAAATAATCTACTGCTAGTGGTCTCGGGCTCAAACAAACCGTGGTTTGAGAGAACCTTACCTTGGCCGGAGTTGATGAAGAAGGGATGAAGCCGGTTCTCTTCCTCCTCCTTTGCGCGGCCAAGGCAACCTCCCAGGTTGCACCACAGGCGCAGGGGAACTCCTGAGGGACTCCAAATCCAAACTTGAAGAACTTGGTCCCAACCTTCTTCCTCCTCTCTCTCTCTCTCTCTCGGGTTCATCTCAATGGGGTGATCTCTCTCGTCCACCCCAGCATCCGAGGCTTAAGAGGAGTTACTCTTGGGAGTTAGAAAATCCCAAGAGCCTCTCTTGTAACCCCCCCCCCCCCCCCCCCCCCCCCACGAGGGAGCCCAAAAGCCCAACAACTCTTTGCAAAAAAACCAACTCAAACCCGGTTCAGACCTAACCCAAGCCTCCGGGGTCTTCACAGTAGGTACAAAATGCACCCAACACCCCATGGTTTAAGCCCTAACATTTAGGCACATAAAATATTAGGTTCTTACACAATTTAGTCCAATTTTTGGCACTTTTCACGCATTTCGAGACAAACTGTTCGCCGAATTGCGAAGCGGACTTCGCCATGACGTCCGGCTCGTCGAGACCTGTCAGGTAGCGTGTTTGTTTTGTTTGTTCGACGCTCGAATTAAAAGTCGTTCCATAAAGTTCGTCGAATTATCGCGCGTGGCACGCACTTCGATGCACCCGGGTCGCCAAACGCGAAATCCGTCAGTGCCATTGCGCTCAGAACGTCGAAATTAGCTAGGTTCCATTACTCATACCTCTAGGTTAAAACTCTAGATAGTGGTTCGGCCATTAGTGAAAGCGAGGGATTAAAAACTCGAGGGTTACTATTCACTTAAGTCGCGGGGCCCACTTTTGATTTCTGATTTCTAGAAGATCCGACCGTCGGATCGAAAACATATGAATATGAAACTTCTATGTTTCGACGAGACGATCGCAATGGTGATCTCGGAATTTCCAGATCAGACCCCGATCAAAAGTCGATATTTCTGGGCCCACTATTGACCCACTATCTCTCCACTTTTGCCAAAAATTAATAATTTAACATCTTTAAAAGCAAATAGAGGTTTTATAATTCTGGATTACTACATCACCCACAACTTCTAAGATGTTTCGTCCCCGAAACTTAACAAAACATACATTTAGTAGGTCTCTAATGGATTCACGATAGTGACAACTAGTCACAAGACATCATAATCTTCAAGGCTACTAGGTTAGACCCAATCTGAATATTCCCCATCACAGGGCAGAGTGTTTCTCAATTCTTTCGAAAGTACGTTGTCGGCCGCCAACGTGCTTACCAAAAGAAAGGCGAAAATACCATAGATCTGTCTCCAACGACTGGTTGGGGACACAACTTACACCTGAAGGGTACATCACATACCTTCCCATACAGTCTCTATGCCGTTAATATCACCTCTACTAAAGGTCACTATACTCCCGAGGTCATGAATGCTAACTCACGAGAAACTGGAACCATACTTCAGTGTTTACTAATTACAACACGGTGGTCTATCTTTTAGTCTCTGATACCTGTAACCGATCTGAGCCTTTTGGCCCTACTGAAACTTCAAGCCCACGGTCGAAACCATGACCGCGGCAAATCCTGAAATGTGAACACGAAACACTTCTAAGTTCCCAACTTACTGTACCAAAACCCAGCGCTCTCACGTGACACGAGTCATCCTAGGGTTCGTTCCTAGCCAAACCTAGACATTGCGTTTCCTATTGCTCTGATACCATCTATCTGTCACGCCCCGAGTTCAAAAACCAGCGTCTAAATTTTTTTTTTTTTTTTTTTTAAATCAGAGTTGCAAACCAGCCAGGGCGCAACAGACCGCCACATATATAGAAGAGTCCCAATCCCACTGGGGATTGAGCCTTTTCTATATATGCACGGCTAGCTTGGCAATCAACAGAGTACTAACTACGTACCACTAATATAACACGGATAGTAAATTACACAATTACAACAACTTATTACATTTTCCTTGTTACATCAAATAACTAAATGCTTGGCTATCGGCTGTCCAGGGGTCAAGCTCTTCTCATGATCTCACCAACTCGTCCCGACATCTCAACACCCGCTCGACCTGAAAAAACAGTCACCCGAGGGTGTGAGACACACGGAGTGTATCCCAGTGGGCACGACGAGCCGAGAGAAATAGCAGATCGTACCCTACTGGTATACAATGCTAGAGGTAGTAATAGATCAGGGTTAGGGTAAAGCAGATATATAACTGGTGCTGTAAAGAAAGCAAAACTCATAATCTGGGTACAAGCATAGGAGATAATTTTAGCAAAATTTAAAACATGTATCAGGAATCAACACATCAAGGAGTTAGGACAATCAGCAAGATAACAATGAAACTATAATCAAAGGCATCACATAGAATCAATAAAGGTAGATAACTAGAAGCCAGATCAAAGAATCAAAGAATCATGTAAAGCAACTTAACAACACATGCATCAAATAGATGAAAACGCAAAGACCAATCACAAGCTACCATATTGGCTTCACAAGACCTCAGGCAAGGATGCCCACTTGGCACCAACCTGGTTGACATCCCTTCACAAGGGTCACAGTTGCCACAGCTAACCACTTTACCGGTAAGAACATCGCTACGGGTAGCAAAATCCACTGATGTTCGTGAAGTACAACGTTGCGGGCGAAATCATATGCAAATGCTCAAGCTCACGGTCCACTGACCGGGTCATCGGCAACAAGCCGGGAAATCCCACTGGGATGCAATGACAAGATCAACTGAATCTCAACACTTATGCAGGAACACTCAGCAATAAAACTCAACTCATATGCAAGATCAAGCAAATCTCAATCAGCAGAAGCTCACATATAAACTCAACCAACCACACAAACCAACCAAATGATACAAAACTTAAACACATATTTTTAAGAAAACTGTTTTGAAAAGTCGAAACCCCGAAAAAGCATTTGCCTCGTCCTATCAAACAAGAACAGACTCAGGCGGGAACCTACGAAGCTCGATAAAAACATCAGTTAAACAAATCTATGTGCTCAGCAGTGTATCATTTGATCGACAGGACAAACAGGCTTACTATCAACCATGGAAATGTTCCAAGATAAGATATAAATACCAGAGGCACTAAGAAATAATCATGTAAGGCAGAATAGAACTGATAACAGGCATGGCTCAACATCTCCTCAATCAGACAGACTACCCCTTATGCAACTAAACACATGTTTTTAAGAAAACCTTTGAAAACAATAGGTTTTTGGGTCCCAACCCTCGTAGAGCGTACCCTGTCTATCAAACAAGAACAGACTCAGGCTACCCTACAAGCTTGGTAAAAAAAAAATTTATTTTAAAAGATCATGTATTTAGCAACATAACGCGCGAGTGAACAACAAGGAAGCAGGTATAAAGCAGGTATAAGGTCGCAATCACTGAATCAATGGAAAGGCAGGCTCAAAGCATTAATAGACTGATATAATAATCAAGCATAGGAGTGCAACTACGAAATGGCCAATTAGTCAGAGCAACTAACAGTAATATATATTTCAACCAAAGGCAGACAGGTTCAAATAAAACTAAGTTACCAAGAACAGGAGTCCAACCCAGTATCGCACCCCAGAGGGCCGAACTGATAAAAACCCGGACCGAAGATAACCCAACCTGTCGTTTTGTAGGCGACTAAACTGTATCAAACTGAACACTCAAAACCAGAGGCAAACCGTGCCAACTGAATCAAAAATACTGATCAGGGTAAAAAACTCAAACTCGGACCAACAACTTACCTAGACCCTTAAGGTTTTCAAAAACCGCACTTTTAATGCTTTTTTGAACACGTTTTCGCTCGTTCTCTAATTAGAAATTCATTTTCACGAACCGTCACTTCAGCAGGTGGACATTGACTTGTGAACACCATGCCTCACACATTTGTGGCAGCAAGGCAACCCGAGGAAACTTCGGGCCCATAGTTTTCTTCTCTACCTAGCCTATTGTAATTTTGTTCTCCGGATCATCAAACCTAATTTCGAGCGGAGCACTGCGTCCAGTGACCCCAAATTAGCCAGGAGCTCACTGTTCAGCTTTTTAAACAGTCCAAAAACAGGACCTTGGCCAATTATTCATTTAGGGTTGTTTAACTATAACTCTCACTTTATTAATCCAAATAAAATATGCTTTAAACATAAACCTAAAATAGCTCAAAAATCACTGGGCTTGCCCTAGGGCAACACAGAAATGGGCTAGATCAAAAGATGCCAGCAACCTTGCTTACTAACATAAAGTACAATGCTCAAAACCTATGTCCACACAGATCTACTTGATCTGAAGTGAGCATCAAGCTCAGGGGGGCATTTGAAGCATCTTTCATACTTTACATCAATGTCTAATTCCAAATAAAAACTCTCTGTGCACTTTAATCAACACACCTAATGTGCAACATTCATATTACAAAACCACAAACCAAACCCGAGCTTTTCTCTGCAACCACTGCACCAGGGTTCCAAACTTGGAAGGAAATGTTCTCCAAGTTGCGGAGCTTTTCTAGCAAACTTGGAGCAAGACCCAAAAACACCACGGTTGGCCGGAGCTCGGGAAGAAGATGATGTTATCATTGAAATTCGTGACCACTTCCACCAGAGATCTGGGATCAAACCAATTGCACAATTTATGCTAAAACAGCATCCAAAGCTTACTGAACCCATGCCCGGCGACGGGGTGCCGGACGGCGGCGGAGGGGAGCAAAGCTCCATTCGAGCTTCACCCCGTTAATGGCGGATTTGATAGAGGCTAGAAGAAGTCTTCTAACTTGGATGGAAGGTTCTCTGGTCCATACAAAGCTTCCGACAACCCTCCCCGCCGGAGTTGGCCGGAGCGTCGGCGACCCAAGTTGAACCCATTTCGGTTCAACCTGGCCGCGCCACCTCCAGTCTGCATGGTTGCCATGCAAAGGCATGGTTGGATCTAAATGGCCATGAAGCTTCTTGGCCATGTGCCCGGCGGTGGGGGGCTCGCCGGCGCCGGAGCACGAAACCGGGCCGAAGTGAATTTTCCCAAAACTAGGGCATAAATTGCCATTGATCCGCTCGATCATACTCCACCAAATTGGTGGGGTTGATCCTCATCCCCTACAGTCCATGACTACCAATTTTACCCGTTTGGTCCATTGGTTGAAGAGAACGACCGCGGCGGAGCAAACTTAGGTTTCCGGCGAGATCTCGCTTCCGCCGGCAAAACCAGTGTACATGGGGAGCTCAAACTTGGCTCGAAGCATCCTAAGGACCTAAATAACTTATGCTAGTGGTCTCGGGCTCAAACAAACGTGGTTTGAGAGAACCTTACCTTGGCCGGAGTGATGAAGAGGGATGAAGCGGTTCTCTTCCTCCTCCTTCGCGCGGCCAAGGCAACTCCCAGGTTGCACCACAGGCGCAGGGGAACTCCTGAGGGACTCCAAATCCAAACTTGAAGAAGCTTGGTCCCAACTTCTCCTCCTCTCTCTCTCTCTCTCCTCAGGTTCCTCTTACTGGGGTGATCTCTCTCGGCCACCCCAGCATCCGACGCTCTAAGAGGAGTTACTCTTGGGAGTTAGAAATCCCAAGAGCCTCTCTTGTAACCCCCCCCCCCCCCCCCCCCCCCCCCCAAGAGGGAGCCCAAAAGCCCCAAACCCTTTGCAAAAAAAAAACCAACTCAAAAACCCGTTCCGACCTAACCCAAGCCTCGGGGTCTTC
>CM055069.1:23210831-23272853 GCA_029204045.2 Tillandsia leiboldiana | reverse complement strand
AACACAGAAATGGCGTGGATCAAAAGATCCATCAACCTGCTTACTAACATAAAGTAACAATGCTCCAAACTCATTCCACACAGATCTCACTTGATCTGAAGTCGAGCATCAAGCCAAGGGATCATATTGAAGCACTTTCATATTTTACATCAATGTCTAATTCCAACATAAAACTCTCTGTGGCATTTAATCAAACACCTAATGTGCACTATTCATATACAGCACCCACAACCAAACCCGCTCCCTTTCTCTGCAACCACGTGCACCAGTTTTTCCAACTTGGAAGGGAAATGCTCCTCCAAGTTGCAGGAGCTTTTTCTAGCAACTTGGAGCAGCCCAAAACCCAACGGTTGGCCGGAGCTCGGTGAGAAGATGATGTGTTTATCATTGAAATTCGTGACCACTTCCACCAAGAGATCTTGGATCAAACCAATTGCACAATTTGATGCTAAACACATCCCAAACTTACCTGAACCCGTGCCCCGGCGACGGGGTGCGGCGGGCGGCGCGGTGGAGCAAAGTTCCATTTCGAGCTTCACCCCCCGTTAATGGCGGATTTTGATAGAGGCTAGAAGAAGGGCCTTCTAACTTGGATGGAAGGTTCCGCTGGTCACATACAAAGCTTCCCGACCAAACCCTCCCCGGCCGGAGTTGGCCGGAGCGGCCGGCGACCACAAGTTGAACCCTTTCGGTTCAAACTGGCCGCGCCAACCTCCAGTCTGCATGGTTGCCATGCAAAGGCATGGTTGGACTCTAAATGGTCCCATGAAGCTTCTTGTGGCCATGTGCCCGGCGGTGGGGAGGCTCGCCGGCGCCGGAGCACGAAGCTCGGCCGAAGTGAACTTTTCCCAAAAACTAGGGCATAAATCTGCCATTGATCCGCTCGATCATACTCCACCAAATTTGGTGGGGTCGATCCTCATCCCCTACAGTCCATGCCTACCAATTTTGACCCGTTTTGGTCCATTGGTTGAAGAGAACGACCGCGGCGGAGCAAACTTAGTTTCCGGCGAGATCTCGCTTCCGCCGGCAAACCAGTGTACATGGGGAGCTCAAACTTGGCTCGAAGCATCCTAAGGACCTAAATAATCTACTGCTAGTGGTCTCGGGCTCAAACAAACCGTGGTTTGAGAGAACCTTACCTTGGCCGGAGTTGATGAAGAAGGGATGAAGCCGGTTCTCTTCCTCCTCCTTTGCGCGGCCAAGGCAACCTCCCAGGTTGCACCACAGGCGCAGGGGAACTCCTGAGGGACTCCAAATCCAAACTTGAAGAACTTGGTCCCAACCTTCTTCCTCCTCTCTCTCTCTCGCTCTCTCGGGTTCATCTCAATGGGGTGAGCTCTCTCGTCCACCCCAGCATCCGAGGCTTAAGAGGAGTTACTCTTGGGAGTTAGAAAATCCCAAGAGCCTCTCTTGTAACCCACCCCCCCCCCCCCCCCCCCCCCCCCCCCACGAGGGAGCCCAAAAGCCCAACAACTCTTTGCAAAAAAACCAACTCAAACCCGGTTCAGACCTAACCCAAGCCTCCGGTCTTCACAGTAGGTACAAAATGCACCCAACACCCCATGGTTTAAGGCCCTAACATTTAGGCACATAAAATATTAGGTTCTTACACAATTTAGTCCAATTTTTGGCACTTTTCACGCATTTCGAGACAAACTGTTCGCCGAATTGCGAAGCGGACTTCGCCATGACGTCCGGCTCGTCGAGACATGTCAGGTAGCGTGTTGTTTTGTTTGTTCGACGCTCGAATTAAAAGTCGTTCCATAAAGTTTCGTCGAATTATCGCGCGTGGCACGCACTTCGATGCACCCGGGTCGCCAAACGCAAATCCGTCAGTGCCATTGCGCTCAGAACGTCGAAATTAGCTAGGTTCCATTACTCATACCTCTAGGTTAAAACTCTAGATAGTGGTTCGGCCATTAGTGAAAGCGAGGGATTAAAAACTCGGGGTTACTATTCACTTAAGTCGCGGGGGCCCACTTTTGATTTCTGATTTCTAGAAGATCCGACCGTCGGATCGAAAACATATGAATATGAAACTTCTATGTTTCGACGAGACGATCGCAATGGTGATCTCGGAATTTCCAGATCAGACCCCGATCAAAAGTCGATATTTCTGGGCCCACTATTGACCCACTATCTCTCCACTTTTGCCAAAAATTAATAATTTAACATCTTTAAAAGCAAATAGAGGTTTTATAATTCTGGATTACTACATCACCCACAACTTCTAAGATGTTTCGTCCCCGAAACTTAACAAAACATACATTTAGTAGGTCTCTAATGGATTCACGATAGTGACAACTAGTCACAAGACATCAATAATCTTCAAGGCTACTAGGTTAGACCCAATCTGAATATTCCCCATCACAGGGCAGAGTGTTTCTCAATTCTTTCGAAAGTACGTTGTCGGCCGCCAACGTGCTTACCAAAAGAAAGGCGAAATACCATAGATCTGTCTCCAACGACTGGTTGGGGACACAACTTACACCTGAAGGTACATCACATACCTTCCCATACAGTCTCTATGCCGTTAATATCACCTCTACTAAAGGTCACTATACTCCCGAGGTCATGAATGCTAACTCACGAGAAACTGGAACCATACTTCAGTGTTTACTAATTACAACACGGTGGTCTATCTTTTAGTCTCTGATACCTGTAACCGATCTGAGCCTTTTGGCCCTACTGAAACTTCAAGCCCACGGTCGAAACCATGACCGCGGCAAATCCTGAAATGTGAACACGAAACACTTCTAAGTTCCCAACTTACTGTACCAAAACCCAGCGCTCTCACGTGACACGAGTCATCCTAGGGTTCGTTCCTAGCCAAACCTAGACATTGCGTTTCCTATTGCTCTGATACCATCTAATCTGTCACGCCCCGAGTTCAAAAACCAGCGTCTAAATTTTTTTTTTTTTTTTTTTTTAAATCAGAGTTGCAAACCAGCCAGGGCGCAACAGACCGCCACATATATAGAAGAGTCCCAATCCCACTGGGGATTGAGCCTTTTCTATATATGCACGGCTAGCTTGGCAATCAACAGAGTACTAACTACGTACCACTAATATAACACGGATAGTAAATTACACAATTACAACAACTTATTACATTTTCCTTGTTACATCAAATAACTAAATGCTTGGCTATCGGCTGTCCAGGGTCAAGCTCTATCTCATGATCTCACCAACTCGTCCCGACATCTCAACACCCGCTCGACCTGAAAAACAGTCACCCGAGGGTGTGAGACACACCGGAGTGTATCCCAGTGGGCACGACGAGCCGAGAAATAGCAGATCGTACCTACTGGTATACAATGCTAGAGGATAGTAATAGATCAGGGTTAGGGTAAAGCAGATATATAACTGGTGCTGTAAAGAAAGCAAAACTCATAATCTGGGTACAAGCATAGGAGATAATTTTAGCAAAATTTAAAACATTTATCAGGATAATCAACACATCAAGGAGTTAGGACAATCAGCAAGATAACAATGAAACTATAATCAAAGGCATCACATAGAATCATATAAAGGTAGATAACTAGAAGCCAGTTCAAAGAATCAAAGAATCATGTTAAAGCAACTTAACAACACATGCATCAAATAGATGAAAACGCAAAGACCCAATCACAAGCTACCATATTGGCCTTCACAAGACCTCAGGCAAGGCTGCCCACTTGGCACCACCTGGTTGACATTCCCTTCACAAGGGTCGCAGGTTGCCACAGCTAACCACTTTACCGGTAAAGAACATCGCTACGGGTAGCAAATCCACTGATGTTCGTGAAGTACAACGGTGTGGGCGAATCATATGCAAATGCTCAAGCTCACGGTCCACTGACCGAGTAATCGGCAACAAGTCGGGAAATCCCCACTGGGATGCAATGACAAGATCAACTGAATCTCAACACTTATGCAGGAACACTCAGCAATAAAACTCAACTCATATGCAAGATCAAAGCAAATCTCAACTCAGCAGAAGCTCACATATAAACTCAACTCAACCACACAAACCAACCAAATGATACAAAACTTAAACACATATTTTTAAGAAAACTGTTTTGAAAAGTCGAAACCCCGAAAAGCATTGCCCTCGTCCTATCAAACAAGAACAGACTCAGGCGAAACTACGAAGCTCGATAAAAACATCAGTTAAACAAATCTATGTGCTCAGCAGTGTATCATTTGATCGACAGGACAAACAGGCTTACTATCAACCATGGAAATGTTCCAAGATAAGATATAAATACCAGAGGCACTAAGAATAATCATGTAAGGCAGAATAGAACTGATAACAGGCATGGCTCAACATCTCACTCAATCAGACAGACTAACCCCTTATGCAACTAAACACATGTTTTTAAGAAAACCTTTGAAAACAATAGGTTTTTGGGTCCCAACTCTCGTAGAGCGTTACCCTCGTCCTATCAAACAAGAACAGACTCAGGCTACCCTATAAGGCTTGGTAAAAAAAACATTTATTTTAAAAGATCATGTATTTAGCAACATAACGGGTGAACAACAAGGAAGCAGGTATAAAGCAGGTATAAGGTAGCAAATCACTGAATCAATGGAAAGGCAGGTTCAAGCATTAATAGACTGATATAATAATCAAGCATAGGAGTGCAACTACGAAATGGCCAATTAGTCATAGCAACTAACAGTAATATATATTTCAACCAAAGGCAGACAGGCTCAAAATAAACTAAGTTACCAAGAACAGGAGTCCAACCAGTATCGCACCCCAGAGGGCCGAACTGATAAAACCCGGACCGAAGATAACCCACCTGTCGTTTTGTAGGCGACTAAACTGTATCAACTGAACACTCAAAACCAGAGGCAAACCGTGCCAACCTGAATCAAAAAATACTGATCAGGGAAAACTCAAACCCGACCAACAACTTACCTAGACCCTTAAGGTTTTCAAAAACCGCACTTTTAATGCTTTTTGAGCACTGTTTTCGCTCGTTCTCTTAATTAGAAATTCATTTTCACGAACCGTCACTTCCAGCAGGTGACATTTGACTTGCTGAACACCATGCTCACCAATTTGTGGCAGCAAGGAACCCGAGGGAAACTTCGGGCCATAGTTTTCTTCTCTAACCTAGCCTATTTGTAATTTTGTTTCTCCGGATCATCAAAACCTAATTTCGACGCGAGCACTGCGTCCAGTGACCCCAAATTAGCCAGGAGCTCACTGCCTCAGCTTTTTAAACAGTCCAGAAACAGGACCTTGGCCAATTATTCATTCTAGGGTTGTTTAACCTATAACTTAACTTTTATTAATCCAAATAAAAATCTGCTTTAAACATAAACCTAAAATAGCTCAAAAATCACTGGGCTTGCCCTAGTGCAACACAGAAATGGCTAGATCAAAAGATCCATCAACCTTGCTTACTAACATAAAGTACAATGCTCCAAACCTCTGTCCACACAGATCTAACTTGATCTGAAGTGAGCATCAAGCTCAGGGGGGCATTTGAAGCATCTTTCATATTTACATCAATGTCTAATTCCAACATAAAACTCTCTGTGGCATTTAATCAAACACCTAATGTGCACTATTCATATACAAGCACCCACAACCATAACCCGAGCTCTTTCTCTGCAACCACTGCACCAAGGGTTTTCCAACTTGGAAGGAAATGTTCCTCCAAGTTGCAGGAGCTTTTCTAGCAACTTGGAGCAAGCCCAAAACCCACGGTTGGCCGGAGCTCGGGGAAGAAGATGATGTGTTTATCATTGAAATTCGTGACCACTCCACCAAGAGATCTGGGATCAAACCAATTGCACAATTTGATGCTAAAACACATCCCAAAGTTACCTGAACCCGTGCCCGGCGACGGGGTGCGGCGGCGGCGGCGGTGGAGCAAAGTTCCATTTCGAGCTTCACCCCGTTAATGGCGGATTTTGATAGAGGCTAGAAGAAGTCTTCTAACTTGGATGGAAGGTTCCTCTGGTCCATACAAAGCTTCCCGACCAACCCTCCCCGGCCGGAGTTGGCCGGAGCGTCGGCGACCACAAGTTGAACCCATTTCGGTTCAAACTTGGCCGCGCCACCTCCAGTCTGCATGGTTGCCATGCAAAGGCATGGTTGGACTCTAAATGGTCCCATGAAGCTTCTTGGCCATGTGCCCGGCGGTGGGGAGGCTCGCCGGCGCCGGAGCACGAAGCTCGGCCGAAGTGAAATTTTCCCAAAAATAGGGCATAAATCTGCCATTGATCCGCTCGATCATACTCCACCAAATTTGGTGGGGTTGATCCTCATCCCCTACAGTCCATGACTACCAATTTTTACCCGTTTTGGTCCATTGGTTGAAGAGAACGACCGCGGCGGAGCAAACTTAGGTTTCCGGCGAGATCTCGCTTCCGCCGGTAAACCAGTGTACATGGGGAGCTCAAACTTGGCTCGAAGCATCCTAAGGACCTAAATAATCTACTGCTAGTGGTCTCGGGCTCAAACAAACCGTGGTTTGAGAGAACCTTACCTTGGCCGGAGTTGATGAAGAAGGGATGAAGCCGGTTCTCTTCCTCCTCCTTCGCGCGGCCAAGGCAACCTCCCAGGTTGCACCACAGGCGCAGGGGAACTCCTGAGGGACTCCAAATCCAAACTTGAAGAAGCTTGGTCCCAACCTTCTTCCTCCTCTCTCTCTCTCTCTCTCAGGTTCCTCTTAATGGGGTGATCTCTCTCGGCCACCCCAGCATCCGAGGCTTAAGAGGAGTTACTCTTGGGAGTTAGAAAATCCCAAGAGCCTCTCTTGTAACCCCCCCCCCCCCCCCCCCCCCCCCCCCAAGAGGGAGCCCAAAAGCCCAACAACCCTTTGCAAAAAAACCAACTCAAACCCGGTTCAGACCTAACCCAAGCCTCCGGGGTCTTCACAGTAGGTACAAAATGCACCCAACACCCCATGGTTTAAGCCCTAACATTTAGGAACATAAAATATTAGGTTCTTACACAATTTAGTCCAATTTTTGGCACTTTTCACGCATTTCGAGACAAACTGTTCGCCGAATTGCGAAGCGGACTTCGCCACGACGTCCGGCTCGTCGAGACCTGTCAGGTAGCATGCTTGTTTGGTTTGTTCGACGCTCGGATTAAAAGTCGTTCCATAAAGTTCGTCAAATTATCGCGCGTGGCACGCACTTCGATCCACCCGGGTCGCCAAATGCGAAATCTGTCAGTGCCATTGCGCTCAGAACGTCGAAATTAGCTAGGTTCCATTACTCATACCTCTAGGTTAAAACTCTAGATAGTGGTTCGGCCATTAGTGAAAGCGAGGGATTAAAAACTCGAGGGTTACTATTCACTTAAGTCGCGGGGCCCACTTTTGATTTCTGATTTCTGGAAGATCCGACCGTCGAATCGAAAACATATGAATATGAAACTTCTATTTTTCGACGAGACGATCGCAATGGTGATCTCAGATTTTCCAGATCAGACCCCGATCAAAAGTCGATATTTCTGGGCCTACTATTGACCCACTATCTCTCCATTTTTGCCAAAAATTAATAATTTAACATCTTTAAAAGCAAATAGAGGTTTTATAATTCTGGATTACTACAGCGCCACACAGGCACGCACCCCCGCGCGCCCCCATGGACGCGTCCCCGCGCCCGTGCGGCCCAATAGGGGCCTGCCATGTGGCGGCCCCCCCCTGACCCGCGCTGCTGCGCGCCTTGCGCAGCACGCCACCCTGCCTCCTCGATCCGCGCGCTGTTACCTCGGAAATCCATTTTCGTCCCTTTTTTGTCCGTTTTTCGTCCGTTTCAGTCCAAATTTGACAGGCAAGTTTGTCTCAACTTAATCTATCACAGAAAATTTTAAATTTTCAATTTGGCCATTTCTGGGTCACCGAAGGTCTCGCTGTATCCAGAATCGTTGGTGGACCTCGTTCTCACAATCCGAAAACCTGATCAACGCGAAATTTTTACTGTGACCTCAAAACATATTTACGGACCTCCCGTAATTTTATTAGAATTTTTCGATACTGTTGGCGGAGCCCGTTCTCACTATCTGGCATCCGATCAACGCGAAACTTTTACTGTGTCCTTAAAACATATTTACGGAGCTCCCGTAATTTTCTCGGAATTTTCCGACACTGTGAATTTTCCACTAAAAATTCGGGCCCCCTTTTCTCCAATAAAATTCTAGATCTCCTTATTTTATCCCGATTTGGGCCCAACTCGCTTCCAAATGTTCTTTACTTCTCCAACTTTCATAAAAATCGTATTTCATACCATTTTTACTTACATTTATTTATGTGCCAAAATTCGGTTCATTACAGAGCCTGTTCTTGTTTGATTTGGGTTGTAGGTTCTAGTCTCTCGGGGTTCTCGGACCCATCATCGTTATTAGCTGTGGAGTTTCTCCAGTCCTGTGGTTTGAGCACGTTGGCAGAGTGATGTCCGTTTTAGGGAGCCATTGGGTTGACAGCGGTCCCGACGGTTGAGTGTTCCTTATTAGTGAGTTAGAGAGGGGATTTGGGTACTGTCGATCTTGTTGATCGTGATTTGGACTTTAGCCTGCATGAGCCATATTGAGTTCGACAGAGATGCGCGGATACTTTCCTCGGTGGGGTCGCGCCCCTCGAGTGCCACTCCGGAGTTGGGCCTGTTTTTGCTATCGCGACTTGTCGACGCAGTCCCTCTGGCTGGGCCAGTTTTGGCAGTCACGGACACCCTATGGTAGATCCGTCCTTTTGTGGATGTGTGGCAGTAGGTGGGCGCAGGTTTGACTGGACCCTATGCGGCAGTCAGTGTAGATTGGGTAACTATACTTGAGTGTTAGTAGATGCATCATGTTTCCATCTGTTCCACTTTTTGAGCATTTAGATAGAGGCATAGTAGCTGTAGAGTTTATTTTCCAGCTCTTTACTTTCAGCACTGCATTTGTTACTGTATGCCTCTAGTAGACTTAGTGGGCAGACCGTCGGGCTTGTTGGAGGCACCCACTGAGAACTACTATGGGATGTAGTTCTCAAACCCGCCGTGGTGTATTCTTCCCCAGGGACTTCTGATCCTGTTCCTGCTGCACCAGTTGCTGATCCTGTTGATCGAGGTAAGGGAGTCGCGAGATAGATCCCTACCAGTCGTCCTCCAGAGAGAGTAGATGTACCCACTTTTTATATTTTGAGAGTGTTATTTTGAGAGACCTTTGTAGTAAGGATCAGAGTTGTACTTTTCTTTTCTTTCAGTTGAGAGACTTATGTTTTGGTGGGGACTTGAGTTGTATATTTATGTGTGGAGTTGTATTTATTTTTATTTCTAGCAGTTTACTCTTCAGCTCTGATATCTGTTTAGTATAGTATCTTTCTTTTGCAGGTTAGTCGCTTCGTCTATACGGGGCTTCCCGTGTGGGCGGCGGATCTGTTTGCGAGCCCAGGTCGCAGGTTCGACGCCGGGGCGTGACAGATTAGAGTGGTATCAGAGCCTAGGATGTAGGTCATTGTGGACTTAGAGACCCTAGGCTTGTGGTTGGACATTAGGATGACTACGTGAGAGTTGTGACTTTTGGCGAGAGTCCTGATTGAGTTTTATACCTCTCCCAAGAGACGGGATGAGTGATTGGCATGTTTATTCTCCTAAGCGATTATGTTGGCTGCAGACAACATAATGCTATGGAATGGATGACATGTCTTTGACTTTCGCTAGATTGGGTCGAGTGTTGTTTTGGTTCTGTCCTGATGTTGGAATGTTGCTGCAGGTGAGCACGATGCCTCCCCGACGCAGGATGCGGACGAGTTCACAGCCTTCCTCCTCCGATGAGCCTGAGCAGGAGGAGTCAGCCCAGGGTCAGCAGTTTGAGATACAGGAGCTTCGGGCTCAGATGGCCCATTTGTCAGAGACTCTCCGACGTCAGGAGGAGACATCACGGTGCCAGGAGGAGACTTTTCGGCGCCAGGAGGAGACCATGGATCGGATGCTGCGCATGTTTGAGCAGAGAGCACAGCCTGTTGTTACACCCCCTGATAGTTTCCCCGCACCCCCTCCGCCAGTAGTGGCACCCCCTATTGCACCGGTTACTAGTAGACAGCCGTCCGAGACGGCAGGACAGTTGACCCCTGCAGAGCAGTGTGAGGTGGTTGATTTGTTGATGAGGCTACGTCAGTTTGACCCACCTCGTTTTTCGGAACTGAGTGCGGAGCCGTGGGAGGCAGAGTCGTGGATCACGGCTATGGAGCGACACTTTGAGAGCTTGTTCATCGAGGAGAGGTTTCGGGTCCTTTTGGCGACAAACTTCTTGGAGCGCAACGCCGAGGCTTGGTGGCTGCGTGTGCGACCTGCTGGTCCGCCCGGGACGCAGCTTCTTACTTGGGCTAAGTTCCGCAGTCTTCTTCTTGGGGCTTTCTTTTCGGAGAGCGTCCGCCAGAGGCTGGAGGAGCAGCTGAAGAATCTCCGCCAGGGAGATCGGCCCGTGCAAGAGTACATTGCTGATTTCAACTAGCTGTTAGCTTGCGTACACACGCGGCCAGGGATGAGGCTCACCGGATATGTATGTTCGAGCGAGGTTTGCGCCGGGAGATTTATCAGTTCGTCGGTTCGCGCAAACTGCAGACTTTGGACGCGTCTATGGAGCAGGCACTCTATGTTGAGCGCGGAGAGGCTGTGATGGATGAGGTGGCTCCAGCTCCCGCATTGATTTCGGGGGCGAAGCGCCCAGCACAGGATGACGAGGGACAAACGAGTCGGCAGGGACCTCCGAGACCTCCATAATCTCACCCTGAGGATCGTGGGTATCGGAGGCGCCAGAGATCAGGTGGGCCCCAGCAGCAGCCGCAGTATCAGCAGTATCATCAGCGACAGCAGTTTCAGCAGCAGCAGTATCGGCAGCAGCGACTGGATCAGTGTGTTATCTGTGGCGGGCCTCATCCACCGTCGCAGTGTGACCAGAGACAGTGACGGTGTTTCCTGTGTAGAGAGTTGGGACATTTTCGAGCAGCTTGTCCCCGAGCCATTTTGTCAGTGCGACCTCTTGCTACAGCACCTCCCTTGCCTGTTCAGGAAGCCCCTCCGGCACACCGTCAGACAGAGTGGGTCACGACTTCGGGACAGATGGGACGACGATCTTCAGCACCCAGTGGACGGGTCTACGCAGCCCTGGTGGAGGGCACCCCGGCAGCAGATCGTGACGCCGCAGGTATGACTTTATTTTTCTGCCAGCTGAGTTTGAGCATCCCTGTACTACTGTTTTTCCTGCATGTGTTAGTAGGGCATTTGCATCTTTGCATGGATAAGAGATAGGATTATCACTACTTGCCTTAGCGATTAGATTCTTGACGGTATCCTATGAGTAGAGGATTGCGGTGCTTGATCAGTACAGTGGAGACTTGGGATTTTACCGGCAGGTGTGACGGTTCAGGGACAGCTCCAAGACCTTGATGGAACACACGGGTTGGACTGGTTGGTGCGGTATCGTACAATGACTGATTGTGGAATGAGAGCAATCACCCTTCCGCGAGTTGGACAGGAGGAGTTCATCTTCACGGGTTGCCGAAGTATTCTTACTGCAGCGTTGGCTTCAGCGGCATTGGACAGACGCCACCTCGGGAGCTTTGTTTGTTTAGGACTAGAGGTTGTGTCCTTAGAGGTCTTGGTTAGATTGTAGCTTCATTTTTGTGGCCACAGCAGGAACGACATCAACACTTCTCTCTCCCCTTTTTCTCATTATTGTGCTGAAATTTATGAATGGGACGAAAACTTCGAAAGGCTGCTTCAGAAATGGAGACAGTGCCCGAACTTGTTCTTGTTTGATTGGGGCGAAGGCACTGGCCTTTCTGAATTTTCGGACTTTTCACTAATTTCAGTTGTTTTCCAAATTGAGGGTTGGGGGTTGATGACTTTCCTGTTGGTGGGGCCTTACCTTTCTTGTTTGTTTGCATTGTTTTTGTCGGGTTAGTCTTGTTGTTGTTTGAGTTGTTTTAGTTTCGGGGACGAAACTTTCTTTTAGTGGGGGAGGATGTGAGGACTCGGATCCCCGTGTTGAGTTTTTTGGTTGTTTGGCAGCTTTCGGAGACCTGCGTGGTATGTTGGTGGTGTATGTGCACAATTTGGACACGAGTGATGGACTTCGGGCTTAAAAAGGGATCACGTGGGTAGTTGGAGGACCCGTCGAGTGTTTAGAAGTAGTTTCGTGCGAAACGGAGATTAAAATTGGACTCAGTGCGAAGTTTGGACAAAAGATCACCTTTTCGGATGCCTTCGGAAAAATTGAGGTTTGGAATTTGGCAAAACGGACTTCGGATTTGGATTCAGCGCGCGAAAACGATGAGAATGGACTATTTACTTGTATTTTTCGGAGCCCAGATGACGCGCACGTTTTACGAGGCATTTGGTACGGTAGCGGCGGCCGGCGGGTAGCGGCGGCGGCGGCGGGCAGCGGCGGAGCGCGGCGGCGCGGGCGCGCGGGCAGGCGCGCCAGCGCGCGTGCAGGCGCGCGGTGCACATGTGCACCTTGCCACGTGGCATCTCCTCACTGGTTCCTTGCGGACACATGGCGGGCTTGGAGTGGCCGGTGCAGTGGACTGGGATCACGGAGCTGGCTTGACTACCTCGGGGCGCGTGCCTGGCAGGGTGCTTAGGCGGCGCTGGTAGCGCGCACATGCGCGCGCCAGGCGCGCGTTGACCGGCTGCCGTGCCACGCGTCACCGTCCGGGACGGGCCACGTGTCGTGCGGTGAGTGGTCATCGTTGCTGTCGCCCGTTTTGGCGGTGACGTGGCGGAACCAGATTAATCCGGGCGTTCCGTGGGACAGTGTACCGCGCTACTGTAGGCACCCGAAAAAATTCGGGCGCCCGATTCACAGGACACAAATGGCATTTTGGATTTGTTTTCTGGAGCCTATTTAAGGATCCGAGCCGCTTCTTCTTCCCTTTTTTCGGCATTTCCGAGCCTCCCCTCGCCACGACGCCCTCAGGAAAGTTGATTCCCGTGCAGTGCTGCTTCCAGCTGTTGATTTCGGGCATTTTACGTGGCACGCTTTTCGAGGTACCATTTTCTTCGGCGCGTCGTCACGCTCGTTCGGCGGTGTTCCCTTTCGTCGCGTTTTGGTGCGCGAGCTCCCCCAGCCTACCCCGACCACCTTTTCAGGCGATTCTTTCGCCATTGGAACAGCGATAGACAGAGCTACGATCTTCGTATTTCCTGCTTCCCCTCGTTTCGTGTTTTTTGAGGTGTTTTTCTGAGTTTACTGTGACACTATTTCTGTGGTAGAGATTTGGATAGCGGCGCGATCCTTCGGCGATATCTCCACACTCGGACATCGGATTGAGACGTGCCTGTACACTTTTTGCATCTACGCATCGCAAGGATTATTGTCGTATTTTTTGGGGATTTTTCAGAGACTTGCTCGAAGGTATATTTTTCTCCCTTTGCTGTGCAGAGTATTACAGTTGTGTTTGTTGTGTGGTTTTGTGCACCCTGCGTTGTGAAATTTCTAACTCGGCCTACGGGGCTCGGAATTGGACGTGCAAGTACCTGTTTCGAAGGTCTCGACGCGACGATCGCGACAGTATTTTTGTTGGATTTTTTAGAGTCCGTTCTATAGGTGAAAATTGCACATCTTTGGGACTATTTTCTGCGGATTGTTGTACTTGGATATTTTTGGAATAAAGTGTAACTTTGGACTGTATGTTTGTACCAGGAGGAGTTGTTCAGTGTCTTTGGACCATAGGGACTGCGGATTAGTGGAGGATGTTGCTCCTGGCATTTTCAGCTGTTGGACTTTGGACAGTTTAGCACCTTCAGGTGGGTAGCCTCGTCTTAAAGACCTTTGGACTGTTCTGTAATTCTATTGATGTAGGATCATGCATGGTAGTTCTATGTAGCATCCTATGATGTGAGAGTTGATACTCCTAGTGTAATTTGTTTAGCATGTGATCTTTGCTTCCTACCATCTGTTAAATTATAGTTATCTTGGAACTTGACCTAGCACCCCATCATATGTTGCATGTGTAACCAGACTAATAGAAAACCCTTATCTGGGCTAGGTTTACTTATACTTTAGACATCCACACTGTTCTTCTATTCCTGGACATAGTATCTTCCTCACCCGGTTAGTGGGCTGAGTGGTCGGGTTCTCTTAGTGTGGGATGCATATTACACTCGTGCTTGGGGGCCGAGTGGAGTCTGGTAGATAGAGCTAGTCGTTTAGTTCTGGCGGGAGCCGTTTGGGTAGACGGTGGTCCCGAGATGTTGTGTTCTTCGAGTTGGTTGTCACTACAGTGGTAGTGGCAGTAGTGTACTAGTGACAGCAGGACCTTGAACCCAGAACCTTTTTGGACGCACACATGATTTTAGTCAGCCAATGTTTTCTTCCAAGCCTCGCAGGGTCGCCTGAGTCTGTTCTTGTTTGATAGGACGAGGGCATTAGCTCTTCGAGGTTTGGACATAAAAGTTGTTTTCAAATTGTTTTCCTAAAAAGACTAAAAATCATTAAAAATGGATTTCTCTAAGATCAAATGGCTTTCAGTAATAAATGTCACTGTTTCTTATAAACTTACCCACTTGAGATTGTTGGGTCACCTCTATAATAAGGATCTGAATAGGGGAAAAAACACCTAGAGGGGGTGTGAATAGGTGTAAACGATAAACACTCAAAAATCTTTGCGTAATAAAAACCCAATGCGAAAATGAAAATAACACGGTGAAATCAACTAAGATTATAACACGTACAAAGGTGATATAACGCACTCACAGACGACTCATCCTTTTTCCATACGCTCCGAGTTGATCCTCTCCGCTCGCTCCGCAACGCGCCTCGAATCCACGATTTGCGTCCAACGCCGAATCCACAGCGTCCAACGTCGAGTCCACGACGTCTGACCGAATCCACGGTCTTCACCCAGTAGTACGTCTCGAATCCACGAACGTACCTCGCTCCGAATCCACGAGAGCGGTAGCACCTTGAATCCACAAGGCCACGCGAGTCCACGCGCCAATTTGGGAAAATCGTTGTTTTTGGGTGGTGATAATCCGCCGAATACTTAGATCAAAGATAGATCGGAAATACCATCTAAGTATTCATTAATTTGATTCTACTCAAATTCTGAGTATGAAAACCTAGAATCAAATTAATTAATATAGATGAAGAAACATAGAATTAATCTAGTTATTTCCTTTCTTCTCTATATGTGGATTAATAAGTTTATCTCCGTTAATTTTTCTCATTCATTTCCCAGAGATAAAACTTATTTCGGATTCTATTTGATTCACCCTAGAAAATGAATCGTAGGCTTTATTTATAGGTTGAAACCATTGGAAGAGGATAAGAATAAAAAACTAACCTTATCTGGAATTTTTCAGGACGACGGTCCGGACTGGAATACTGCGATCCGGACTGTCGTAGCTAAACAGACTATTTCCAGAAAAACACACGTTCGGGGTCCGGACTGAAAATCCACGGTCCGAACTGTTCATGCAGTTTCTGCAAAATCCACGTTCGGGGTCCGGACTGAACCGATGTGTTCCGGACTGGATTTGCGCATGAACTACCCTATGTTCGGGGTCTGTACTGTAGTTACCTGTTTCGGATCCTGAACATATAACATGTCCAGTTTTTGATTTTTTATGCGATTAAAAATCCATCCAAGTGTTTCTACACTATAAGAAGTATTCGGATCACCAAAATTATTTAGTTAAACGTACCTGATCCTTTTGAATTCTTCTTACTTGAGATTGAGGTATATGATCCAAACTTCTTCATCTTCAATCTTCAAGACTTAACCATTTTCACGAAATACGCCAAAACACAATTCCTTAACAATCTCCCCCTTTGGCGGTTTCGTGACAAAATAAAAATCCACTTAAGAAAATTCAAAAAGATATTTTTGTTGCTATCACCATACAACAAAAATTTACATTTGAGAACCAATAAATAAATACATGAGATAAACTCATAAAACAGACTCTAGACTTAGACATCTGTACTCTCTGCAAAAGAATTAATTCTTGACAAAACAAAATCGTTAGATACCTCAAGAATGTTCAACATTCAAAAACAAAACAGAGATAGAGTTTATACACACCATGACATTTATGAACTCAGATATGTAATAAGATCTCAATCAGAAATAGACATATCTTCTAAGCAATAAAATCCAAAGGTCATAAATTTGTTAGTAATCAAACAACTTGTTAGTAATAATACATGCCCAAATAGTTAGTCAGATAGTTAGTCGAGGCATGCATGCAATCACAATACAAAACCAAAAAGTTGCTTTGATAGATACTTACCTTCAAAGTTCACAGTTCTTACAAACCATTGTCACCATTGTTGTAACCATTATTGTAACCATTGTTCTCTCCCCTTTTTTGTCACTAAAGTAGCCAAAATTACAAAATAAAGGAGAGGTAAAAGTTCAAAGAGAAAATGTAAGAACGAAAAACTTAAAAACTGCAAGAGAGAAAATTAGCTAGAATAACAAAGAAACCACAGATTAGATCATCAGAGCAAATGATCATTCGAGATCAGACTGGTCTGAACTGCTACAGTTCAATTTGTTCAAAATTCCTTTAAGCATTCCTGATATTTTTGAACATTTTCTTTTCATCTTGTGAATGTTAGTGGACATTCTTTCTTGTTCTGCAGACATTCTCCTCTGTTCTCGTTGGATAGATAGTATATCAGCCTCTGTGGTGTTTCTCCTGGAGGTCGAAGGAGATTGTGTGGACGCTGACGGTGCATATTGACCTTCATTCCATGGATGTTCTCTAGGCAGAGAGCGTGCTCTGGCGAGGGGTTCATTAATCTAAATTCCAGTGCCCCTCGAATTCTTTTGCCTAGTGTACTGCTTTGTTGTTGAAGAAGACTTCATCAGCTTTTTGTTCTTTAAATAGAACCTATCTTCGTCATCAACAGCCTATTGTACTTCTTTACAAAATGTGTCCCAATCCTCTTCATCTTCTGATTCTGACTCAATTTGAGGAACATTGTTTGTTTCTTCTTGATTTGTTCCATCTTTTCCTTTTTAACAGATGCTCGAGTTCCTACTAACGCTACAATGAGCACAATGATCCAAGCAAAAACCATCCTTGCTAGTGCGTTAGTCAAGAGCAACCTGTGAGCAAGAACTCAAGAACACGAAAAAATTGTTTATTTTAAAAATTTTGAAAAATTGTACCTAAACAATCATTATCATGTAGAGAGACTTGGAATCAAATTAGTTTTGCAAAATAAATTTTAAAAATAGATCAATCCCATGATTTTCAAAAATTCCTATTATATGCCCTAAAATCGAATTTTCAGAAATCGAAGCCTAAAAATCCGTTAATCAAGAGAGTAACAAGCATATAAACAAAACTAATCTACACAGAGTTCTTATTTCAAAAGAAATTTGATCAAAAACCAATCTCAAACGAAAAAGATACATGATTTCATCCACGTTTTGAGCAAAATAGAGAAAAACTGTGAAATACCGAAGTTTTGATCATGAAAACTCATTTTGATTCGAAGAACTCTAGTTGAAAAGGCTCCAAATTGGATGATTTCTAGAGAGAGAAGCTCTGGAGACTTGGAAATAAAAGATTGTTGTAAAAAGAAATCAAATCCCTTTTGTTTCTTATAAAACCCTAGCCGCGGTCCGGACTGCCTCATGAATCCAGTTCGGATCGGCTACCCGCAGGAATTTCCGCCGATTGAAATAAGAACTCTGAGTAGATTTTTGAGTGTTTATCGTTTACACCTATTCACCCCCCCTCTAGGTGTTTTTTCCCCTATTTAGATCCTTATTATAGAGGTGACCTAACAATTGGTATCAGAGCGGGAATAGGGTTGTAAACAATGGTTGAAGGTGGAAACATCAACAGACCCCCGTTCTTCGATGGAACAAACTATGCCTACTGGAAAGTACGGATGAAAGCCTTTTTAATTTCCATCGACGAACGGGTGTGGCAATCTATCGAGTTAGGATGGTCAAATCCAACTGAAGTTATTGTTGATGTTCACACCATCAAACCTAGGTCGAAATGGACCAAGGAAGAGATTGACTCATCTTCTTACAATGGCAAAGGAATTAACGCCTTATTTAATGCTTTGTCGCAAACTGAGTTCTCTCGCATCTCGGCATGTGAGACTGCGAAAGAAATCTGGGATGTTCTTCAAGTTACACATGAGGGAACTAACCTTGTGAAGATTCAGAAACTGCAAATGCTTATGAGCAAGTTTGACTCTATTTTCATGGCAGAAAATGAATCTTTCACAGATTACTATACGCGATTGCAAGACATCGTGAATACATGTGCTAACTTGGGAGAGAAAAATCTAGAATTTAAAATTGTAAGAAAGATTTTAAGAACTCTTCCTGAAAGATTTCGTTCTAAGGTTACGGCCATTGAAACTATTAAACACCCGGACGAAATCCGTGTAAAAGAATTAGTTGGTTCATTACAAACATATGAAATGACATTTCCTACTAACTATTCTTCTAGAAAAGCATCATCTTCTAAGTCTTCAGGTTTTGCGTTGAAAACAACAAAAGAAGAAGACGCGGATTCATCCTCCTCATACGATGACGAGAACCTATCTATGGAGGACTTTGAGAAGCAACTTGCTCTCTTGACAAGAAAATTTCGTCGAAACTTTCGAAGAGGTAATTCAAGTAAAACTTCATCCTTTGTAAAATCGAAGAAAGGCAAAGGTTTTTCAAGCCACAAGTCAAGAAAGCAAGAGAGTTTTTTAAAGGATAAGAAAAGCTCAGAGGGACAAGTCCAATGCTTCAAGTGCCGAGGGTACGGCCATATCTCAACGGAGTGTCCCAATAAGAATCCGTCAAAGAAGAAAGCGATGCAAGCCGTCACTTGGGATGACACCTCAACGTCAAATGAGTCATCTTCCAGTGATGAAGAGAATAACGCAACGGCGTTCCACGCGTCCACAACTTCACCTTTCGTGTGCTTTATGGCAAGCACATCCGATTCCTTGTCCAACTCCTCCCAAGTTGAAAAGAATGCAATGGACAACGAATCGAGCAACTCCGAAGGTGAAGACTTTACTTTTGCCTACCATAAACTTTTAAAGGATTCAAAGAAACTGGTAAAGCAAAACAAGGGGTAGAGAGGGAGATTGCAAGATCTCGAAGAAGAAGTAAAAAGGGAAACTTCTCTCTCAACCGGTCTTGAAGTGGAAAGGGATAACCTGATAAAAGCAAATGCTTCACTTCAAGAGAAAAATGAGCATTTCGAGAAGGAACATGTAGAAATGGTTGATAAAGCTGGTTACTTCTTGAAGCTCTACTCCGAGGCTCGACAGGAAAAAATGGAGATGACGAAGACCATTTTCCAACTTAAAGATGATTTAAAGAGATTTTCTTCTGGAAGGAGCAAGTTGGATAAGATGCTTGGTCTTGGTCAAACAAACCGTTTCGGCCTTGGATACAATCGAACTGAAGACAATCCTAGTTCGGTTGGGACAGTCTTTGTGCCTCAGTCGGTAACTCCTCCGACGACGACGGAATTCACTGCAATCAACGACAACAACCTTACCTCACCTACTTCGGGATCGTCAAGTACAAAGGTATGTTTTCGTTGTGGTTATGCAGGGCACATAAGAAGAAATTGCAAGATTGGAGCGAAAAGAACAAATCAAGCACCTCTTGCAACTACTACCAATGAGTTCACTCCCCGGAAATCAAAGAAGGATTTTTCAAAAGAAAAGAATATTGGTAGTACATTAAACAAGACGACGACGTCAAGAAAAAGTGATGAATCAATCAAGACGCTTTCACCTAGGAGAATAACTTCACAATCATTGTCGACGCAGTCCAAAAAGGTTTGGGTGCGTAAAGGTGAAATCTTCCCTTGTCTTGTTGTTCATACTTCTTTACACGCTTATGACAACTCGTCTTGGTATCTGGATAGTGGATGTTCCCGTCACATGACCGGTGACAAAAACATTTTTCAAACTTTAGAGAAAATCTCCAGAGGACATGTTGTTTTCGGAGACGGTCGTTCTTCCAAAATTGTTGGAAAAGGAACAATCGCTATTCCAGAAGGCCCGGTTTTGAACAATGTCTTATTTGTTGAAGGCCTAAAGACTAACCTCATTAGTATAAGTCAACTTTGTGACAATGGTTTCTCAGTTAATTTTTCTTCTGTAGAATGTATTGTAACTGATAAGGACCATGTATTCTTTTTGAAAGGGGTTAGGTCAGAAAATAATTGCTATATTGTTTCAAACAAAATTTCTGAAAAGTGTAATCTAGTTTCTTTAGATAATGAAACTCTTTGGCATGAAAGACTAGGTCACATAAATTTTAAAGAACTAGCAAGGATTTCAAATAAAGACGTGGTTAAGGGGGTTCCTAAACTTTCTTTTAAAGATAACATTGTGTGTGGAGGTTGTCAAAAGGGAAAACAATCAAGGGTTGCACACAAGAACTTAAACCACGTTGGTACCAATCGGCCTTTGGAATTACTGCACATGGACTTAATGGGGCCGACTCGTCAACCATCTTTGGGAGATAAATGGTATATTTTTCTTTTGGTTGATGATTTCTCTAGATATTCATGGGTAACATTTTTAAAAGAGAAATGGGATACTTTCAATTCTTTTCATGAGGTTTGTCATCGTATTATGATTGAAAGAAATGAAAAGATCGTTTGTGTTCGAAGTGATAGAGGTGGAGAATTCATTAATTCTAAATTCATTGATTTTTGCACTTCCAACGGCATTAAACATGAATTCTCAGCACCCTATACACCTCAGCAGAATGGTGTAGTCAAGCGCAAAAACAGGGTTGTTCAAGAGATGGCGCGTGTGATGCTTCATAGCCGGAAACTCCCGTTACATTTTTGGGCTGAAGCTGTGAACACCGCCGTCTATGTAATTAATCGAGTGTATTTGCGCCCGGGAACTTTAAATACACCATATGAGCTGTGGTTTTGTAGAAAACCGAATATCAAATATTTTTGTATCTTTGGGAGTCGTTGTTATATTTTGCGTGATCGCGAAAATCTTGGTAAATTCGACTTTGGAAGTGACGAAGGGATTTTCATGGGTTATTCTACAAACAATAGAGCATATCGGGTATTTAACTTGGAATCTAAAACGATGGTAGAATCTATAAATGTTAAAGTAGATGAAGCTTTCCATTTTACATCTGATAAATCTACCCCTGATATGTCTCTAGATGATGATACTCCTGTAAATGCATCTTCTCATAATAACTCTTTTGATAAAGTTGATGCATCTAATGGTTCTTCTAGTTTATCTGAAATGCAGGAATCATCTCATGTACCTCCGAGTACTCCGTTACCTCAAACGCTACGGATCTCCAAGGATCATCCGGAATCGAACATTATTGGAGACCCACAAGAAGGAGTCAGGACTCGGAGACAGTTGGTTTGTGGAGTCGCATGTTACGTCTCCATGGTAGAACCAAAGAACGTCGATGAAGCTCTTCAGGATGACTACTGGATTGAAGCAATGCAGGAAGAGCTCCATCAGTTCGAAAGAAACAAAGTCTGGGAACTAACGAAGCCACCGAAGCAACACAATGTGATCGATTGGTACTAAATGGATTTTCAAGAATAAGAAAAACGAGGATGGTACCATCATCAGGAACAAAGCACGACTAGTTGCTCAGGGCTATTCACAAATAGAAGGAATAGACTTTGATGAGACGTTCGCCCCGGTAGCTCGACTCGAGTCGATTAGAATTTTGTTCGCAATTGCTTGTCATTTTAAAATCAAACTCTTTCAAATGGACGTTAAGAGCGCGTTTTTAAATGGATTTTTAAACGAGAAAGTTTATGTGGCTCAACCGAAAGGTTTTGTAGACTATAAACAACCTAACCATGTTTTTCGTTTGAAAAAGGCTCTTTATGGTCTAAAACAAGCACCGCGAGCGTGGTACGAAAGGTTAACAAAGCACCTATTGGAAAAGGGCTATACTCGAGGGGGAGCAGACCGAACTCTCTTTGTGAAGCATTATCAGGATAACTTCATTGTGGCACAAATCTCTGTCGATGACATTGTATTTGGTGCAACTAGAGACAATGATGCTTCTAAATTCGCGAAAACCATGGAAAGCGAATTTGAGATGTCTATGATGGGCGAATTGACATACTTTCTTGGATTGCAAGTGAAACAAAATGAAGAAGGGATCCATTTGTGCCAATCCAAGTATGCAAGGGAGTTGGTGAAGATATTCGATTTAGAGAACTCTAAAGACTTTCCGACTCCAATGGGAACTAGCAATAAGGGATTAGGAAGTGAATCTCTTAGTGAAAGTGTAGACAAGAAGCTTTATCGCAGCATGATTGGAAGTCTACTCTACCTCACGGCTAGTCGCCCGGATATATCCTTTAATGTTGGGATCTGCGCGAGATATCAATCAGCACCAAAGGAGGTTCACTGACTTCCTGCTTGCTTTATCTGCGGTTTGCTTTATCTATAGCCCTTATTGCTTTCGTACTTTTTATTCCTGGTCACTGACTTCCCACTTCGTGACAGGTTCGTCCAGGGGTGAGTGCTAGGGCGATGGTGAGGCCGCAAGAGAGATCTTTTGGTCCTTCGAGGCCATAGACCGTGGTTACTTCTTCTTATGCGCATTTTATTACCGTTAGTAGCTTGTTATGTAGATTTCGATACCCCTGTGGGGTCGACGTGGATGTTGGAATGCTTTTCGTACATTTGTGGATGGATGGTTGTTTTATTTCTCCTGGTTGGCCGCTTTCAAACTACAAGGAAAAAAAAAGGAAAACATTGCGAAAATAGTTTTGAAAATATGGGTGTCGTGTGGGCACCGTTTTAAAACTCTGTGGATTTATGGATTTGCGAAAACGGTTTTGAAAATATGGGTGTCGGGTGGGCACCGTTTTAAAACTCTGTGGATTTATGGATTGCGAAAACAGCTTTGAAAATATAGGTGTCTTGTGGTCACCGTTTTAAAAACTTGTGGATTTATCCTTTCAAGGTTAGTCGGCCTCTTTATTATTTATGGAAAAATAGTTGTTAGTACTCGACTGTTGAACTAGTGTGGTTAAAGTGATGATTGTATAATTATTGTAGTCAGGACGCCGTGCATATACAAATGAGACTCTGCCCGTTTGCAGAGTGAATTCGTATATGCGGCGGGTCTGGGCACGCACCGGGGGAGATCGGTTTCAAAAAAAAAAAAAAATATAGGCAAATTTGACAGCTTACGGTGGCTATCCTTCCGCGCGTTTAAAACCCCCGGGGCGTGACATTAACTCCCCCATGCCCCGACGAAACACCCAATTTACCCAACTAAAAACCCCGGATAGCTCCAACGATAAAACCGTTGATCGGAGACCAAATGAAACATCGATCGGAAACCCGATCAAACCTCCGATCAAGACCGATTAAAAACCATCGATCAAACCGAACAAAAACTATGATCAATTTACCGAATAAATCGACCTCAAAAGAACATGAAAAAAACCCACGATTAATCCGACCAAAGAGAAATAACGGTCGCTAACCTTGCTCCGATGGAGGAGGCAACGCGATCGCGATCTCCGTTCTTTGCGGTGGTGGGAATCCGGATCCGCCCTCTGTGGATGGTGGCGTCTCGTTCTCCGGTCTCCGGCACGTTGAACGGGAACGAACGGGTTCCTTCGCTTCCTCCTTCTCTATTTCTTTTTCCTCCGGTTAGGGTTTCCTTTTCTTTTCTCTTTTCGTTCTTTTCAATCTCCGAACTAGGGTTTTGTTTTGGTCTTCGGCACGCACAAGAGGGAAGGGTTTGAGGAGGCGATCTTTTAAAACTAGGGTTTTCCTTTCGGTATACGGGGAATAAATAAATCTTATTATTAATTTATTTTCTTTTATTTTTCCTTTTCATACGTACGTAAAAAGGAAAAATCCCCATATCCGGATATTTATTATTTAACAATAAATATCTATTCCCACGAGATAATTCCACAATTCCTCAAAAAGCGTGCCCGATCTTTAGCACGGATTTCGAAACCCCATTCCGGGGTTCAAAACCCCATTCCGGGGGATCCGTAAGTCGGATTTTAGATCCGATTGCACCGCCGTTCATCGTTTTTCGAGCTCTATCACCGAAAAATACCCGCACCGTGTGTTAGTCAACTTAAGAGAACTCGATCATTCAATTTTTCCTAACATGTAGATTATTAGCAAAAGGGTAAAACGATACACGAAAAGTCATGATATTACAGAGTATCCCTCCTTATTACTATCGGTTGCGACTGAATGTCGCGGTGCTCTACGTTACACATTGACTACGGTCATTCTGCTCGAGATTTGCTTACACATACACAGGCGGTTTGGCCACCACATGGGTGTACTTTTCTGGAGAAGTGGTCCGATGACCCGTGTACCCCACAAAGGTGAAAGTGTCGTGGTGGGGACGCCTCGCGGTTACTTACGGTGATGCACAAGTACCGTGGAGGAGTTAAAGCACAAAGGTGAGAGCAAGGTGTTCACTTTTACCCTAGGTCTTTAGACCTTTGGTAGGTGCTTTGTTTCGATGTACAGGGGGTGTAGTGGATTCATGAGGGAGAGTTTGGATGCTCGGGTTTATCGGTTTGCTTTTATTTTAGTATTTACCGCATTGTACTTGTTTACATCAACTCTTCTTGTCACTGACTTCCCACACTGTGACAGGTTTGGCCGGGGATAGGACCCGGGACGATGGTAAGGCTGCGACCAGAGGGTTTTAGCCGATTGGGGCTAGTGACATTCCCCTTTCTTACTTTTGATTATCTTGGTTATTTGGTTAGTGAGTTTTGTGATTGCCTTTATTGTGGAACTATGTGGATGTTGGATTGAGCTCTTGACTTAGTGTTGGACCATCTTTAATATATTTCTATTAGTCTTGCATGCGGCATGTTTTCAAGTGGGAAAAAGATTGCGAAAACGTTCTCAAAACTGAGTGTCATGTGGGCACTGCTTTACAAACCCATGGATTTATCCTTTCAAAGTTATATTGCCGCCGAAAGAGAAATTGTGAAAACGTTTTAAAAACCTAGTGTCATGTTGACACCGATTTGGCAAACTTGTGGCTTTATCCTCGTTCAAACTTGTGTTAATGTTAGTAGTTGTGATAAATTGTAATTCCCCTCTTTGGCTCTCAACGTGACTGCATGGTTAAAGCATGTATCGTGATTGTGACGTCGTGCATATACAAAGGAGACTCCGTCCGTTCGCGGGGTGAATTTGTATATATGGCGGGTCTGGCGCGTACCGGAGGATGAAGTTTTCAAAAAAGAAAAATGTATACGCTTTTCTGCTCATTTACAACATCCGGGGCGTGACACTTGGCGACGCGCGGCCCCACGTTGCGCGGGCATGCACCAGCAGCGCGGCGAGACCCCACGCGTCCGGATTGCCGTGGTTGCGCCACGTCGCCACGTAACAGCCAACAGCCGCGCCAACCAACGCACGTGCGCCACGTGGCCCACACAGATGCCGACACGTGGCGCTCCAAATGCGCGGGAACCCGCGGTCAGCGCCCACGTGCGTGCCTGCGACGCCGCCTGCCAACCCTGTACGCACGCGCGCCGAGGCCAACAGCCCTCGTTCCGTGAACCGGGTCAACAACACCGACCAGTACAATCATGCCACGTGCCCCGCCCTCCGGTGCATGCCGGCCCGTGGACCGCGCGCCTGCCCGCACCCACGCGCCTTCCCGCGGTTGCTCCGCCGCCTGCCCGAGCCCGCGCCGCCGCGCTCCGCCCTGCCCGTCGCCGCCGCCGCCGGAACAATGCCCCCTTGCCTCGAAATCCGTGCGCGGCATCCGAGCTCCGAAAAACACAAGTGAATAGTCCGTTTTCATTGTTTTCGCGCGCTGAATCCAAATCCGCTGTCCGTTTTGCCAAATTCCAACTCTAAAAATTATCGAAGGCATCCGGGAAGGTGTTGTTAACCCAAATTTCGCGCTGAGTCCAATTTTAATATCTGTTTCGCGCGAAACCACATCTAAAGATCCGACGGGGTCAACCGATCACTCATGTGATCCATTTTAAGCCCGAAGTCCCTCACTTGTGTCCAAATTGTGCACAAACACCACCGACACACCACATAGGCCTCCGTAAGCTGCCAATCAACCAGTAATCTCATCGCGGGGATCCAGGTCCTCACATCCTCCCCCACTAAAAGAAAGTTTCGTCCTCGAAACTAGATCAATTCCACCAGGAGTCAAAACACTAAGGGTAAGTACTCAACATCACCATCTCCAGCTCCCAAGTCACTACTCACTTGTCACGCCCCGGGGATCCGAATCGCGCGGAAGAGAAGCCACCGATGCTCCTAATTCAGCCACATATTTTTTTTGTGTAACCAATGCTCCCCGGTGCGTGTCCAGACCCGCCGCATACACAAATTCACTCTACAAACGGGCAGAGTCTCCTTTGTATATGCACGGCGTCTCAATTACAAAATGTCTCACAAGGTGTAGCACATACAATCTCTAACCACATCAGTTGGGGTCTCGTTCACATACAACCAAACAACTCACATGATATTCTAGTATTCACTTAGAACATAGAGGCCGACGTTTTGAAAGGATAAATAATCACAAGGTTTTGAAAGCGGCATCCACACGATGCCATCGTTTTAGGAAAGACCGTTTGAAAGCCACATACATCCACAGGGTTTGAGAACGGCACCCACCCGATGCCGAATTTGTAAAACTAGTTCGAAATCGCATAAATACCACAGGGGTTTTAAAAACCGGTGCCCATACGACACCAATGTTTTAGAAGCGGTTTTCGCAAACGGTTTTCTTTGTTTTGCGTAGTTCAAAACGGCCCAGTAAGGAAAGGAACAACATTTATTCGCATACAATAAAAGAAAAGGCAACATCCACTTCGACCCCACGGGGGTATCGCAATCCACGACTAACTAACATGAGTAATAAAAGAAGAGAGATAGAAGAGTCACTGTGTCTGAAGTTCGCACGAAGTCAGAACAGCACCCTTGCGGCCTCACCGGTGCCATAGCACTCGCCCCTGGACGAACCTGTCACGAAGTGGGGAGTCAGTGACTAGAAATAACATAATATGCAAAAAGGGCTAAAGTCAGGCAAACCACGTTAGAAACCAGAGCAACCAACAATGAAGCACCATGTGCAAACCATACAATGCAGAACCCCGTGCAAACAATATAATGCAGAACCTCGTGCAAACAAAACCGGGCACCTCCCCCGGCAACCACACCGAGCACCTGCCTCGGAAACCCCTGCCGAGCACCTGCCTCGGCCACCGAGCACCCACCTCGGCATCACCGCTCACACCCCCCACCCACGGGGGCCCCCATTCCTAACGTCACCATCACGTGGGGTACACGGGTCAACGTACCACTTTTCCGGAAAAGCACACCCTTGCGGTGGCCAAACCGCTGGTGTGCGTGTAGCAAATCTCGAGCCTCATCTGAGCACCAACCTCGGCAAACCAGACCGAGCACCTGCCTCGGCAACCAAATATCCACACAATAGCTTTAACAGGGTTAGCAATGTAAACATGCAATTACTAAGATCTTTGTGCGTGTAGTAAATCTCGAGCCTCATCCGAGCACCAACCTCGGCAAACCAGACCGAGCACCTGCCTCGGCAACCAAATATCCACACAATAGCTTTAACAGGGTTAGCAAATGTAAACACGCAATTACTAAGATCTTACCCCTTTTCCCATAACTCCGGAAACCAAGACAATGGAAGAGTCCCCACAGCGACCCATAGTCGCCATACTATAAAGATAATAAAACACAAACCTTTACCGGAGTTAACAATATTCCACAAGTTGAACTTTAATATTCTGAAAGGTCACGTCGATCACCGTCCCCAACGCTAGTATGTCCCGAACAACCCTACCTTTGTTCGGGTAGGGCGAACTGCCCGCCCGGTCTTCTACCGCGACAGCCGTAAATCCGGAGGTCCACATCACCCACCAAACCCCTCAACAAAATAAACATAGCAACAACGAAACTGTGCATAAAGAGGTTCTAAGGGGTACCCACCTGGATCGCGAAGAAAAGGGTGTGCGGGAAATTCCAGTCAGAAGTTCTCCCACTTTGCGCCCGGAAACTAAGGTAGGAAAAGTATTGTTAAAAACATCGTCGTGGTCAAAAACACTCAAAAACGGGGCGAAATGGGGCAAAAACGGAGCTCCCGGGCTTCCGGGCTGACGGGTGGTGCACGGAGCAGCGCGTGGACCGGGTCCACGGCAGCAGGTGACCGCGGCGCAGACCGGGTGCACCGCTCGGCAGGGTGAGCCGGTGCGTCTTGGGCCGGGCCGCGCATGGGGAAGGGCGCGGACCGGGTCCACGGCAGCAGGTGACCGCGGCGCAGACCGGGTGCACCGCTCGGCAGGGTGAGCCGGTGCGTCTTGGGCCGGGCCGCGCACGGGGAAGGGCGCGGACCGGGTCCATGCCGCGCGGCTGCCGCGGCGAGCGCCGGGTGCATGCCCGGAGCGTGCACCGCGCACAGTGCGCAGCCCGGCGCACGGTTCCGTGCGCCGGGTCTGCGCCTCCGGGGCTGCGGGGTGTGCACCGGGTGCACGACTGGGGTCTGTGGACCGCGGCTGGAGGATCCGTACGCGATGAACAGTAACGCCCCCTTTTTCGTTTTCTTCTCCGTTTTCGCTCCCGTGCGACTCCGGCGACGACCTCGTGGGCATGATAACGGCGGCGGCGGCCTCCCGTTTGACAACGGCGATGGCGGCTTCCCGTTACCACAACCCACGACGCGTGCGACACCCGAACGACCCCCAACCAAAACCTCGACCCCACAGAAAATGCAATAAAGGCGGAACGACGCTTACCGTGATCCTGCGAGGAAAAGGGTGGGAGGGTGGATCGTCCCTCTCGTCTCCAACGGAAAGCTCCACGAGGGATGGGTTTCCCCCGTTCTTCCCTTCTCCTCGTCTCGTCGCCTCGGTTTCTCACGCACCTCATGAAAAGGGAGGAAAAATGGAATGGGGTTTCTTTCTTAAAAGCGCCGCCCTAAATCCTAGCCGTCAAGAGAGAAAACCAAGAGGGAAAAGAAAAACCCTACGGCCCCCGGTTTTATGGAAACCCTAAAAACAATCGGCGGCTAAGATTGTCTCGAAAAGCGTGTCATCCAATCGCACGGATCCCGGAGCGCCTAAAGGGGTCCGAACTTCAAAAATTTATTCTGGGAGAACCGGGAGTCGGAATCCGAAACCGATCGCGTCCCCGTTCTCCGTTTCGCGAGCCCTTCCGCCTAAAAATGTCCGCGAGTCCCGACGGACTTTCCGGAAAAACACCAAAAATTGCCCCATAGTCGGACAGTCGTAAGAAAGGGATAACGGGAAGGGTCACGGAAAAGCCAGGTCTTACACCACTCACCAATAAAAACAAGTTTCGTCCCCGAAACTTAACTCCCGCTTGCGGCGAAGAGGTCCGGGTAGCACTCCCCCATCTTTGACTCTGGTTCCCAAGTTGCCTCACATTCTTCCTGGTTGCTTCACAGCACCTTCCCATAGGGGGATCGTCCGGTTGCGCAACCTTTTTGTCCTCTCGTGCTAAGATCCGCATCGAGGTTTGGCAGTAAAGCCAACCGGTATGTCACCGGGCCTACGCGCTCCAAAATCCCGAATATCGGGTCATTGACGCCAACCAACGATCCCAAAAGCTCGAACTATTAGCAATACGCAACTCATTTACTTAAGGCGTTCTGTCACACCGCCACCGATCTTGACCTGACTCAACCCACCTGGACGTCTAAGGCGTACTGTTACAACGCCTCGGGTCTTGGCCCGACTCACCTCACCTGGACGTCTAAGGCGTACTGTTACAACGCCTCGGGTCTATTGTCACAAGGCCGGAAGTTGGACCTATTTAACCCTTAACTAAAAAGCCAACATAAAAGACAACTAAGTCTTCACCTCCTTATTGGGCAGGAGGGTACGAAGCATTACATCTAAGGGTTCCTCTGGGGTCGTGGCCAAAATTTCTCTTGTACGAGGTCTTCCTTGCTACTACCTCCCTCGTAGCCGAAACATCTGCTTTCCCCCCGCCGGTGGCTGATGTTTCGCTTTCACCTATTGGCACACCCAATATTGCGCCACAATTTGTGCCACATCGCTCTTTCGATTTGGGCCACCAGAAGGTCTGCCATAGATCCCTGCACCTCTTTGTACCTCCGGGATGCGCGGTATAGGAGGTATTATATACTTTGGCTAGATTTTCTTCCCTCGTTTCTAGCTTATCGGGCACACGAATTCGTCCCCGGAACCTTATTACATCCCTGAGTCACTCGTAAAAATTCCGCCTTGCTCCGAGGACATTCCGTCTTGCACCAGTTGTAGTTACGTGTCCGTCGTTTGGTCTCCCAAGATCCTCTTGGAGATTCGTCAGACTAGATCTTATAGTCCTTTCCGGGCTTCGGATGTATGAGCACTGGCGCCTGTGTGCGTCTGTCTTTAAGTTCTTTGAAACTCCTTTGGCACTGGCTGTCCAGACGAATCTCTACCTGCTTTGGGTTAGTCGATTTAGGGAAGTGGCCTCCCACGAAGCGTCTGTAGTAGCCTGCCCGTCCTAAGAAGCTTCGGATCTCCGTCACCGTTGTTGGCCGAGCCCAGTTGGCCACTGACTCGATCCTCCTCGGATCCACTGCAATTCCAGACGTCGAAACGATATGCCCCAAAAAGTCCACCTCACGGAGCCAAAACTCACCCTTTATGAGTTTGGCATATGGTTGCTGATCCTGGAGGGTCTAGGGGATTACTCGCGAGTGTTCCCCATACCCCTTGTCTGTTGTGAGAGTAGATCGGAACGTCCACTATAAGACCATTACCGGCTGGTCTAAGGAGGGCTTGAGTATCCTATTCATCATGCCCGTGAATACCGCTGGTGCGATAACGAGTCTAAATGGTATGACCGTGAACTCATGTCGACCACTCCGAGTTCGTAAGGCTGTTTTTCGGTAAGTCCGGTTCCCGGAGACGCACTTGGAACTTCAAGCAGTCAACTACCACTTAAAGATTGCCGCGACTGTCGGCCCCAAGCGTGATGCCGTTAACTTTTAACGGAAACCTCATTAGTCCTTAGAGACTAAGAACCCGTCTCGCCCTCGCTGGGCAGGAAGGAGTACAGCCGCCTGCCTCGAGGGGTAGCCGGAGGATCCGACCGAACTTATTTCTACGATGGGATTTCTTCTAATATCTATGGTAGGGAGAAATATGAAGCGAGGTGGAAGAGTGGGATGCTTAGGTGTTGACACAAACGTTCTAGCACGATGATCTGAAACTCGAGTATTACCTGCTACATCGTGCTCTGTGGGTCCGTCCCCTGGTGGGTCTTCGCATAGACTCTCCCTCCTCCCGATTGCGGAGACGAAGGTGGAGATGCTGCTACGGGTGCTGTCCCCGTTTGCGATGGGCAGTTGAAACAATAGTGCCCCGGGTTGCCGCATCGAAAACAGTGGTCTTGCTTCTGGGGACATTCGGTCACTTGGTATATTCCATCGCAATTGATACAAGACTTGTCCACCGGCCATTGTCCTCCTGTCGACGCATTCTTGGTTCCTTGTTGCCATCTCAGGTATTTAGGAGGCCGACTCCTCTTGGTATGCTCTTTTCCAAAACAAGGTCGAGCTCGTTTCTTATCCCCGCTGTGATCTGAGCTCTCCCGTCGGGCTCGTGAAATCGCAAATTCGTGCTCCACTGTGGTGGCTCTATCGACCACTTCCTAGAAGGTGTGCAAATCCGCCGTTTGCACCACCTTGTAGATGTCGCTTCGTAAACCGTTCACAAAAAGACGGGCTTTGTGAGATTCATCTCTTATAACAGGGGGAACACATTTGATCAACCTCACAAATGCCCGTTGATATCCCGTAACTGTCTGACTTCCTTTCTTGATGTGCTTCAGGTCATCTTCCATCTGCTGTTTGATGCTGTCGGAGAGAAATGCCTCAGACAGTTTTTCTCGGAACGTGGTCCAAGATGGAAGGGCGGTGCCCCCCGAGGGGTCCGGGCACACCGCCCTCCACCACCTGCGGGCGTTTCCCTCAAGAAAGTGGACTGCCAAAGGGACCCGTTCATGTTCCTCCATAAATAGGTCTTCAAAAAGCTTCTCCATGGTATCCACCCATTTTTTCACGACCCAAGGGTCGGTCGTCTCTCCCTCAAACACGGGTGGGTCGTACCTCTTGAAATTTGCCAAGTTCGCTATCACCCCATCCCATTCGGTTTGCCGGATAAGGGCTTCCCCCGCAGCAACGGCGGTCATTCTGGGGTTAGGTGTCACCACGGTCTCTCCCAAGGGAGCTCCAACAGTGGCTCCCGGCGTAAGTCCCGAAGTTGCTAGTGTTAGTGCTACTGAAGGCGTCGTCGGATGAACCGACGGTATCTCGGTCACCGTGGTCGGAGAAGGGGCAACCGTAGTCTCGCTGACCGCCACCGACGGCCTCGTCACTGGTGCGGTTGGTCCGGGCAAAGAAGCCTGGGCGACCTCCATTGGTATTGTCGACTGTTGCGCCCACTGCCGCATTTGTTCCATAAGGGTTGCTAACTGCCCGGCCACCTCTTGTAGTTGTTGTCGGAGCAGCTGATACTCCGCCGCTATTGGCACCGTACTTTCTGCCCCTGCGTTCTCCGCTGATAACCCATTTCGGGCCATTATTCACTATATACAAAGAAACCAAGTCAACCCTAGACCTAACGGGTCTAGCACCACGACCTACAGACGTACCGAAATTAAATCCCCCTTTTTCCCTCGCACACTCACGATCTACTGGTCTACCCCAAGTTCACTTTATTAATCAGTAGTTAGTATATTGCGCCCCGTGGATGTTGGGCCCCGACTGTTGTGGTTAAAGTTTACCTCTCTGATACCATCTTAATCTGTCACGCCCCGGGGATCCGAATCGCGCGGAAGAGAAGCCACCGATGCTCCTAATTCAGCCACATATTTTTTTTGTGTAACCAATGCTCCCCGGTGCGTGTCCAGACCCGCCGCACACACAAATTCACTCTGCAAATGGGCAGAGTCTCCTTTGTATATGCACGGCATCTCAATTACAAAATGTCTCACAAGGTGTAGCACATACAATCTCTAACCACATCAGTTGGGGTCTCGTTCACATACAACCAAACAACTCACATGATATTCTAGTATTCACTTAGAACATAGAGGCCGACGTTTTGAAAGGATAAATAATCACAAGGTTTTGAAAGCGGCATCCACACGATGCCATCGTTTTAGGAAAGACCGTTTGAAAGCCACATACATCCACAGGGTTTGAGAACGGCACCCACCCGATGCCGAATTTGTAAAACTAGTTCGAAATCGCATAAATACCACAGGGGTTTTAAAAACCGGTGCCCAAACGACACCCATGTTTTAGAAGCGGTTTTCGCAAACGGTTTTCTTTGTTTTGCGTAGTTCAAAACGGCCCAGTAAGGAAAGGAACAACATTTATTCGCATACAATAAAAGAAAAGGCAACATCCACTTCGACCCCACGGGGGTATCGCAATCCACGACTAACTAACATGAGTAATAAAAGAAGAGAGATAGAAGAGTCACTGTGTCTGAAGTTCGCACGAAGTCAGAACAGCACCCTTGCGGCCTCACCGGTGCCATAGCACTCGCCCCTGGACGAACCTGTCACGAAGTGGGGAGTCAGTGACTAGAAATAACATAATATGCAAAAAGGGCTAAAGTCAGGCAAACCACGTTAGAAACCAGAGCAACCAACAATGAAGCACCATGTGCAAACCATACAATGCAGAACCCCGTGCAAACAATATAATGCAGAACCTCGTGCAAACAAAACCGGGAACCTCCCCCGGCAACCACACCGAGCACCTGCCTCGGAAACCCCTGCCGAGCACCTGCCTCGGCCACCGAGCACCCACCTCGGCATCACCGCTCACACCCCCCACCCACGGGGGCCCCCATTCCTAACGTCACCATCACGTGGGGTACACGGGTCAACGTACCACTTTTCCTGAAAAGCACACCCTTGCGGTGGCCAAACCGCTGGTGTGCGTGTAGCAAATCTCGAGCCTCATCCGAGCACCAACCTCGGCAAACCAGACCGAGCACCTGCCTCGGCAACCAAATATCCACACAATAGCTTTAACAGGGTTAGCAATGTAAACATGCAATTACTAAGATCTTTGTGCGTGTAGTAAATCTCGAGCCTCATCCGAGCACCAACCTCGACAAACCAGACCGAGCACCTGCCTCGGCAACCAAATATCCACACAATAGCTTTAACAGGGTTAGCAAATGTAAACACGCAATTACTAAGATCTTACCCCTTTTCCCATAACTCCGGAAACCAAGACAATGGAAGAGTCCCCACAGCGACCCATAGTCGCCATACTATAAAGATAATAAAACACAAACCTTTACCGGAGTTAACAATATTCCACAAGTTGAACTTTAATATTCTGAAAGTTCATGTCGATCACCGTCCCCAACGCTAGTATGTCCCGAACAACCCTACCTTTGTTCGAGTATGGCGAACTGCCCGCCCGGTCTTCTACCGCGACAGCCGTAAATCCGGAGGTCCACATCACCCACCAAACCCCTCAACAAAATAAACATAGCAACAACAAAACTGTGCATAAAGAGGTTCTAAGGGGTACCCACCTGGATCGCGAAGAAAAGGGTGTGCGGGAAATTCCAGTCAGAAGTTCTCCCACCTTGCGCCCGGAAACTAAGGTAGGAAAAGTATTGTTAAAAACATCGTCGTGGTCAAAAACACTCAAAAACGGGGCGAAACGGGCCAAAAACGGAGCTCCCGGGCTTCCGGGCTGACGGGTGGTGCACGGAGCAGCGCGTGGACCGGGTCCACGGCAGCAGGTGACCGCGGCGCAGACCGGGTGCACCGCTCGGCAGGGTGAGCCGGTGCGTCTTGGGCCGGGCCGCGCACGGGGAAGGGCGCGGACCGGGTCCACGGCAGCAGGTGACCGCGGCGCAGACCGGGTGCACCGCTCGGCAGGGTGAGCCGGTGCGTCTTGGGCCGGGCCGCGCACGGGGAAGGGCGCGGACCGGGTCCATGCAGCGCGGCTGCCGCGGCGAGCGCCGGGTGCACGCCCGGAGCATGCACCGCGCACAGTGCGCAGCCCGGCGCACGGTTCCGTGCGCCGGGTCTGCGCCTCCGGGGCTGCGGGGTGTGCACCGGGTGCACGACTGGGGTCTGTGGACCGCGGCTGGAGGATCCGTACGCGATGAACAGTAACGCCCCCTTTTTCGTTTTCTTCTCCGTTTTCGCTCCCGTGCGACTCCGGCGACGACCTCGTGGGCATGATAACGGCGGCGGCGGCCTCCCGTTTGACAACGGCGATGGCGGCTTCCCGTTACCACAACCCACGACGGGTGCGACACCCGAACGACCCCCAACCAAAACCTCGACCCCACAGAAAATGCAATAAAGGGGGAACGACGCTTACCGTGATCCTGCGAGGAAAAGGGTGGGAGGGTGGATCGTCCCTCTCGTCTCCAACGGAAAGCTCCACGAGGGATGGGTTTCCCCCGTTCTTCCCTTCTCCTCGTCTCATCGCCTCGGTTTCTCACGCACCTCATGAAAGGGGAGGAAAAATGGAATGGGGTTTCTTTCTTAAAAGCGCCGCCCTAAATCCTAGCCGTCAAGGGAGAAAACCAAGAGGGAAAAGAAAAACCCTACGGCCCCCAGTTTTAAGGAAACCCTAAAAACAATCGGCGGCTAAGATTGTCTCGAAAAGCGTGTCATCCAATCGCACGGATCCCGGAGCGCCTAAAGGGGTCCGAACTTCAAAAATTTATTCTGGGAGAACCGGGAATCGGAATCCGAAACCGATCACGTCCCCATTCTCCGTTTCGCGAGCCCTTCCGCCTAAAAATGTCCGCGAGTCCCGACGGACTTTCCGGAAAAACACCAAAAATTGCCCCACAGTCGGACAATCGTAAGAAAGGGATAACGGGAAGGGTCACGGAAAAGCCAGGTCTTACATCACTCCCCGATGATCACTCCTCAACAACTAGTACGACATAGCCCGATTGCGCAACCTCTAATCTCACGAGCCAGAATTCGCAACGGGCGTCCCTCGTACCCCAAACATTCTGAGATCTCAAATAGGGCGAGTAACTCACAAGCGAGGGATCCAAAAACAACACACTCCCGAGCTGAGACATGAAATACCACAGGGCTCCATCAAAAGCTTGGGGGGGGGGGTGGGGGGGGGAACGGAATAACCACCAGTGCAACACGTACCAACCACATCCTATGTCAACCCGACCAAAACATCCCGAAGCATACCCACTCTGCCATCCAATAAGGGAAAAGGGCCCTAACAAGGAGGAGTCCTCACTCGGTCACTCCCGAATCTTGACCATCCGAGTGAACTACTCAGCCGCGGTCTATTATCCAAAGGAACCCTTAGGGACACAACCATAAGCCATGTTTGCCTCAACAGTCCACACAGCGCCAGCTGTGGAATCATCCAACTCAACCCCAGACAGCTTTCCTGCTCCAGGAATCCGCCAACACAGTGGCGCTGTCGGGGTGATCCAGAATGCTCAAAAGTAAACCAACGGTAACTCCACCGCCACCATGGGAGGCATCGCTATAACTCGCAAGTCCATCACCCCGCCCTAACAATGCAAAAGCCGGCGCTGATATCAGTGTCATTATCCATTAGCCAAGCTCTCCTGGCACTGCCCTGTCCAAGAAGCTCCTTACCTTGACCATAAATATTGATCTCGGCCAATTCCCAAATAGAATCCATATTGGCCGAATTTCCCACCGCCGCCCCTACGGCTAACACAATGTGACCCAAGAAATAAGCTTCTGAAGCTAAAACTTGTATCTCAATAACTTGGCATACAGCTTCATCCACACAGGCATTGTAGCACATCCATAAGTGCTCCTCTTATTCCTGGTCACTCAAGGAGTAAATCATAATATCCTTGGGGAACACCACTCCCATACCCCTGCTCAAACCCGAGCAACACTAACCGCTTGACTAACAAAGAAGGAGAAAGGAAAAGCATGGTTTCTCCTAAGTCAAGTTCCAATAAGTAGTGTAGCAGTAAAAGGTGGCCTAACCATATGTCCATACAAGCATGCATTTGTTCTCAAGAAGAATATAAGAAAGTAAACCACATGCCAAAATCCTCAATGCCTACACCTATCCATAATCCTCGATCATAATAACTCCTCGGAGTAAAAATCCGCACATAGCTATATAATCCTGCCCCATCGCATAAACCAACCACATAAAAGGCTATGTACTAACATGGCATGTTACATGATCACATAGGGTAACATTATCCTAGGTAAGCTTATACTAATCATCAACATAGATGTCCAGATCATGCAAGTCCTCAGTATACATCATAAATACTATTCTTGCAATTATTTACACAATTATCATTATCAAGCTTACCTACCTCTCAATCACAAACCATGTACCCTAGACATGCATGCATCCTGACATAAAGAATTAGAGAACCGTCCACCGGTTCTGGGAACAAGGCACCCACCTGAAATGCTTTCCGCAGGCAAAGCTGAAGTCGGTGAAGAGCGTGGCCACCTGCTAACATAATCCGCTGAACCCGCATCCTCGATACATGTCACGCAAGTCTCGGCTCCAAACAACATCACCCCAACATGCAACACCACACAAACAACACAACTCACTAATTAATACCCCCAAACATACACTTGCTGTTTTTCCAAAACAACACATGCTGTTACAACAAACCAGCTGAGGAAAAGGGAACTTTCACCTGTGTACAGTGCTCCAAAAATTCCAGAAAATGCACGGTTGCGATCCTCGCGACGAGTAGCCCCAAAACGAGTATTTATATGCCCCGTTCCGACACCTGTAGGCCAAGATACAAATTATACAATGCGGGGCGCCGACAATCCACAACACTGTAAAAACTGCGGGATACAACCCCGAAAAAGCTTAAATCTCACCTGCGAGATGAACTCAGAAAAAATCCGGAAAAATAACCGCTGCGTTCGTCGCGTCGAGCCCTTCGAAACAAGTACCTGTACGTCCCAATCCGAGTTTTGTAGCTCAAGTTACAAATTCCACAATGTGACCATCTCGAAATTCCCCGAGTACAAAAACTGTACAACTCTGTCCAGAAAAATGGGATTTTCTTACCTTCGGGAAAATTCAGTAAAATCCAGAAAAATTACGAGGACGTTCCTTGCAATGTATAGATGCAAAACGACTACAGGCACGCCTCCATATGTGCTTGAGCGCGAAGATAGGAAATCGACAAGCCTCCGCTGTCAAAAACCTCACAGCAGGAAAAGGGGTCACAGAAACACCTCGGGAACAGTGCCGAAAACTCGAAACGAGGAGAAGTGAACATCATGAAAAACGAATCCTTACCTCTCGTGAACGCGCTGCCGTGAAAATCGGCTCAAAATTCCATCGGGGTGTAGAACACCGGGATTTGGATGACGCACCGACCTTGCAGGATGGTGTGGTGCGGAGGAATTTGCCTTGGATGTGTCCCACTTGTGTTTTCAGAGGAGTTCGGGTTGATTTGGATCCCCGCGGAGGCCTCTGCTTGTTTCGGGCTTTGTACGCGTTAGGTGACTGGTACGGGAAGCTCCGACACCGCTATGGGTTGCAGAAAATTTGGGAAACACTTGGAGCAGGTGTACTTTTGTTTTACAGCGAGGTTCGGGAGGTTCCGGACTGACGCAGAGGACCCGGAGGCAAAAAGTGAGTCGGAACTGGCATTTTTGGAGCCGGTATTTGAATTGAGCACCCCGACTCAACGGTTGAGCTTTTTGAAGAGAAAAAGCTGTGAGCGCGTGTACTTTGGAATTACAGCGGAGCTCGGGAGGTTCCGGGCGGCGGCGGAGGGCCCGAGGGCAAAAAGTGAGTTGGAGTTGGGTTTTGGAATTAAATTAATTAAGTTAATTAATTTATTTAAAGCTTCAGCTTTATAAAACCCTCCCCTCCACCTCTGCTGCAAAGAAAGAAAAGGGAAAAAGAGAAAATGAGAGAAGAATAAGAAGAAGAAGAAGAAGAGGGCTTTGGAGGAGGCTCCTCTTGGGCGTTTTCTTCTCCGAGCGTGGGCATGGAGCCGAGTGAGGACCGGCGTGCCGCGAGGAGGTTGGTTTCTTTTTATTTTTTTTCACTCTTTTCTTCTCCCCGGTGGCCGGAGCCGTGCGGCTAGTCGTCCGGCGCGTGGCCGGGAGGGGGCGCTTGGGCGCCGCGCACTGCTGCGCCCTGCTGCCAAGGTGGGACAGCAGGGCGCCGGGCTGCACAGGGGCGGCATGGTGCCGCGCGGCCCTGCAGGCTGCGCGCTGGGCGCGCGGCACTGCAGGGGTGCCGCGCGGGCATCCCCTGTGCCGCGCGGCCTGGCAGGCCGCGCGGGGCGCGCGGCCCTGCAGGGGCGCCGCGCGGGCATCCCCTGTGCCGCGCGGCCTTGCAGGCCGCGCGGGGCGCGCGGCACTGTAAGGTGCCGCGCGGGCGGCCTTGGGGCCGCGCGGCCCTGCAGGCCGCGCGCTGGGCGCGCGGCACTGCAGGGGTGCCGCGCGGGCAACCCCTGTGCCGCGCGACCTTGCAGGCCGCGCGCTGTGCGCGCGGCACTGCAAGGTGCCGCGCGGGCCTGCGGGCCGCGCCCGTGGGCGCGCGGCCCTGCGGGGGGCCCCGCGCGGGCGGCCCTGTGCCGCGCGGGCCTGCGGGCCGCGCCCGTGGGCGCGCGGCCCTGCGGGGGGCCCCGCGCGGGCGGCCCTGCGCCGCGCGGGCCTGCAGGCCGCGCCCTTGGGCGTGCGGCGCTGCAGGGGCCCCGCGCGGGCGGCCTTGTGCCGCGCGGGCCTGCAGGCCGCGCCCGTGGGCGCGCGGCCCTGCAGGGGCCCCGCGCGGGCGGCCCTGCGCCGCGCGGGCCTGCAGGCCGCGCCCGTGGGCGCGCGGCCCTGCAGGGGCCCCGCGCGGGCGGCCCTGCGCCGCGCGGGCCTGCAGGCCGCGCCCTTGGGCGCGCGGCGCTGCAGGGGCCCCGCGCGGGCGGCCTTGTGCCGCGCGGGCCTGCAGGCCGCGCCCTTGGGCGCGCGGCGCTGCAGGGGCCCCGCGCGGGCGGCCTTGTGCCGCGCGGGCCTGCAGGCCGCGCCCTTGGGCGCGCGGCGCTGCAGGGGCCCCGCGCGGGCGGCCTTGTGCCGCGCGGGCCTGCAGGCCGCGCCCTTGGGCGCGCGGCGCTGCAGGGGCCCCGCGCGGGCGGCCTTGTGCCGCGCGGGCCTGCAGGCCGCGCCCGTGGGCGCGCGGCCCTACAGGGGCCCCGCGCGGGCGGCCCTGCGCCGCGCGGGCCTGCAGGCCGCGCCCGTGGGCGCGCGGCCCTGCAGGGGCCCCGCGCGGGCGGCCCTGCGCCGCGCGGGCCTGCAGGCCGCGCCCGTGGGCGCGCGGCCCTGCAGGGGCCCCGCGCGGGCGGCCCTGCGCCGCGCGGGCCTGCAGGCCGCGCCCGTGGGCGCGCGGCCCTGCAGGGGCCCCGCGCGGGCGGCCTTGTGCCGCGCGGGCCTGCAGGCCGCGCCCTTGGGCGCGCGGCCCTGCAGGGGCCCCGCGCGGGCGGCCTTGTGCCGCGCGGGCCTGCAGGCCGCGCCCTTGGGCGCGCGGCCCTGCAGGGGCCCCGCGCGGGCGGCCTTGTGCCGCGCGGGCCTGCAGGCCGCGCCCTTGGGCGCGCGGCGCTGCAGGGGCCCCGCGCGGGCGGCCTTGTGCCGCGCGGGCCTGCAGGCTGCGCCCGTGGGCGCGCGGCCCTGCAGGGGCCCCGCGCGGGCGGCCTTGTGCCGCGCGGGCTTGCTGGGCGCCGCGCGGGCGGCTGGGCCAGCGCCGCGCGGCTGGGTTTTGTGGGCCGTGCAGCTGCGCCGCATTGGCCGCGCAGGCTGCGACTCGGCGACGCGCCGCGGCGTGTGTGCGCGATGGGTTTTCCGTGCAACGCGCGGCGTTTCTCGTCGCCGGATGGGTTTCTTTCGCCTTTGTGAGCGCGGTTTTAGCCGCATGTTTTTCTGATCCCGGTCCCTCTTCTTATCTCGCAGTTGTGGCATAGTGTTAGCTTCTCACGTGGCCGGTGGCGCGTGTTTTGCCGCGTGGAGCTGCGGGATCGCATCGGGACCTCCGTTTGGCGCACGGTTTTCGCGGATGGATCGCAGGTGGGTTGGTTTCTTCCAAGGAACTACGGATTGCCCTTTTATGCTTCCGAATGCAAAGGTATCGTATCCTTACTATCAGGTATTTGCGGAACAGTCGTGCAAGTCGAGGGTTGTCGTTTCCGACTTGGACACGAGTGTTAGTCGCATCGTTAGAGTATACGAGTTGTACTGGCAGAGTTACCAGAGGGGTATAAATCACTGGCTGAGTTACCAGATGAGCAGATACCACTGGCGGAGTTACCAGACGGGTATAAATCACTGGCTGAGTTACCAGATGAGCAGATACCACTGGCGGAATTACCAGACGGGTATAAATCACTGGCTGAGTTACCAGATGAGTAGATACCACTGGCGGAGTTACCAGATGGGTATAAATCACTGGCTGAGTTACCAGATGAGTAGATACCACTGGCAGAGTTACCAGATGGGTATAAATCCCTGGCTGAATTACCAGATGAGTAGATACCACTGGCAGAGTTACCAGATGGGTATAAATCACTGGCTGAGTTACCAGATGTGTAGATATCACTGGCTGAGTTACCAGATAGATAGTTATGCCCTGGCCGAGTCACCAGGTGGTTACTAGAAGGGATTGAGGTGGCCTTCTAGTGTCTTGTAGAGTTCTAGCAGTCCCAGTGCGGGGGCGGAAACTATGGGCGCCTAAGCCTACAGCATGTTCTTGTTTGATAAGGGCTGTAGGGGGCGCAGACGTTCGTAGTTTCCAGGCCTCCCGTGAGAGAGACTGAGAACTTACTTCCAGCATTGCATTGAGACACGTAGCGATAGATTCATTTTCAGTTATCTATCTATCTATCTATCTATCTATCTATCTATTTGAGTTTTTTGTCTCCAGCAGACTGAGTGGGTGTACCGTGGGGTTAGCTTTGGTGCCCACTGAGATCTGACTGTTGCAGTAGATCTCACACCCGCTGTGATGACAGGTGTTCCTGAGGCGACCGTTCCAGGTTTGGCTCATTCGGAGCTTTCTGACCGAGGTTTGCGCGTGGCTGGCTAGCTCCTACCCGAGTCGGTGGTGTCGGTGTGGTGTCTCTTGTACTTTTCAGTTTCCACTTTTGTACTTATGTTGGGGGTGCTAGTGGACTGGTGTACTTGGACTTTTCACCGCTTAGTGTTTCAGCTTCCTTTCAGCTCTGATACTTGTTAGCTTTAGATCTCTTTTGCAGGTTAGACGCTTCGTCTGTACGGCAGTTTCCGTACAGACGGCGGATCTGTTGGCGAGCCCGGGTCGCAGTTCGACCCCCGGGGCGTGACAGATTAGGTGGTATCAGAGCCTAGGAATATAGGTCGTTGGGGACTTAGAGACCCTAGGCTTTTTGTTGGACAGTGGGAAGACTGTCGTGTGAGACGTGACCTTAGCGAGAGTCTTGTCTGAGGGTGTACCTCCCCCTGAGGATTGGGGTGAGTGACCTCGCATGTTATTTCTCTAAAGGTGATTGTGTTGGCTGCAGACAGCATAATGCTTTAGAAAGGTTAACATGTTTAGACTTTCGTTTGTTTGGGTCGAGGAAGTCTTAGTCCTAATGTTTGTTTGTTGCAGTGGTTTTTGGATGCTTCCGAGACGCCGTGCAGCGGCGAGGGCGTGTTTGACCTGGGATGAGGGGCTTGTTTAGCGGGAAGCTAAATGGATGGAGCCGAGAGAGGCTTGAGAGATCCAGGCCCAAGCAGTCCTGGTATTTGAGGCGTTATGGCGCCAGGAGGAGAGAGCATAGAGCGTGTGATGCACATGCTTGGACCGAGAGCATCTCCCGGAGTATCGTCAGTAGTACCTCCGGCCGCGACTTTGTCGATTTCTGTTCCTGATCGCACCATTGATGGTGCGGAAGCAGCGAGAGGTTACTGATAGGTTGTGTACCGCATCCAGTTCTATCCCTTGAAGGTTTCGGGACCGAGTTGGAGCCGTGAGAGGCCGAGAACTGGAACGCTGTTATGGAAGATTTGTTCGAGGATTGGTTCATCCAGGATAAGCATCAGGGCGCTTGGTTATGCACTTTTGCATTCGGACGCCAAAAGAGCTGGCGGCGTCGGATTCGTCTTGTTGGACCATCGTGAGCGCAGTTGATGTTCTGGGGTGAGTTTCTGTGACAGTTGAGCGGTGTATCCCTGGTCGTCCAGGATGAGGCTTAGAGGTTGGTTGTGTTCGAGTGGGAACCGCCTCAAGATGACTATCTCTTTGTGCATTTTCGGCGATTGCCGACCTTGGATGCAGTGAGCATGCATACGCGATGGTTTGACCGAGGATCAGTGTTCCGTCCGAGGGAGACGGTGAGCGGGGGACCCGCTTCGGAGAGAGAGCTCCGGCATCGCCGATTTTGTGATAGTCGCGTGATTCGAGGTTGCCGTGTTTCCACCCTCTGGATCAGGGGCCTCAGAGGAGACAGAGACCAGGAGGTTCTCGACAGTGCTCGCTTCAGCAGCAGTGCCAGGATGTGAGTTTCCCTGCTGCATGGGCCGCATTCTTCGTCAGGGTTGAGGATCGCGTTTCACCTGGTGTGGCCGTCGGGTTAGAGCTTGCTTAATGCCAACGCCGTGTGTGCGTTTCGGTAAAGCGGGGGTACCTTCGTGTGGGCCAATGTCAGGACTGATGGTTTTGCACGTTTGGATCGATTTTCAGATCACGTGAAGCACGTGGATGAGTGCTGCCTGTCCTGCCAGTGCAACTAGGACCTTGGATTGATCATCGAGATGTTAGTCCTACATCGGAGCTGGGGTGTTGATACGAGGTTGGATAGGAATCGGTCGTCCCAATTTATGCTATCATGGATTGTCGAAAGAGAAGACATTGACCCTCCGTAGACCTGGTCAGGAGGAGTGTATTTTTATAGCATGCGATGAGATATTTGATGCCCTGGCTGAGTTACCAGGAGGTTACCTGCCCTGGCTGAGTTACCAGGAGGTTACTTGCCCCTGGCCGAGTTACCAGGTGGTTGATGCCCCTGGCCGAGTTACCAGGTAGTTACTTGATTGGGACTGAGATCGAGACAGTCATTGACGTGGTTTGGTAACCGCGCCAACTTCGACAGCACCTCGGGGAGTATCAACCGTGAGACAGGGAGAGTTGTGAGCGCAGCTGCGAGATTTGACGGATCGAGAGGTCTCTGAGACCTAGTGCCTCGTCGTGGGAATACGACAGTGAGGATCCAGGTGGTTGTTACACCGTGGTGATGTCACGTTGTGGGTACTCAACCGTGTGAGTTCTTGTAAGGTTCGAACTTGATTAGTCTCACCTTGTGCTTGGGCAGATGCCTTCGAGTGATTGATATCTTTATGGAACCTTACAGCCAAGGGCTGTGCCTGGATACTGACCCGGAACCAGTGGGGCAGTTTGAGCGGTTTGCGTGGTCAGGTGGATTGACTAATGCCCTACTGATTTGAGAGCTGTGTTTTTCCCTGTTTCACTGGACGGGTTGGTGGTGTTACCGTCGTGGGTTTTTGCTTATCTCCGAGTTGACTTGGAGCTTGAGGGGCTCTTGAGGTTAGTGCTACAACTTCTGAGGAGGAAGAAGTTGGTTGCCAAGCTTTGAGAGTTGCACTTCGACATCGAGGATTTCGTGTTTGGGCCTTGTGTTTTAGCCGCTTGAGTGACAGAGGATATGAGGTGTGTTGAGGCAAAGCTGAGGAGGATACCAGCTTTGATCCGGATATTGCCGTGATAGAGAGGTCATGGGTTTGTTCAGAACCCTCGAACCTAAAGTGCTTGGACACTCAGGAGGTCAGGTTGAGGTAACGCCGGTGATAGATTTTGCAAGGATGTATGATTGCTTTATCCCGGCGAGGACATTTTGTTCAGTATGCCCTGTTTAGGCGAGCTGTGTAACCCTGGGAATTGAGTGCCAGAATCGAGAGAAGGTTCTCGAGGTTGAAGTTTTCCCCCTGTCAAGGGGAGGTGATCCATGTTTTGTGGAACTGGAGCTTTGGTGGCTATGAAGCAGCTGAGGAGTTTTGCCTTAAGGAGGCTTGAACTTCGGTTTTTGAGTTCTCGAATCGGGGGAAACTTCCAGCCTGAGAGTTATATATAGAAACGAGTTATGCGAGTTGTGGATCCTCGAGCTGTGATCAGGCTGGATGAGGCCTATTTGAACCCCGAAAGTTTTGTTTTGCTTTCCCTTCCTTGGTGATGGACGAGGACTGCGTTATCCTCATCGACCGATGCGATTCTTGTTGGTGAAACCAAAGAATTTTGCAGTCGAATCATACCTTTGGGGAAAGTTCAGTGTTGTCAGCATGAAGAATGTGAGTGACCACTTGAGAGCCTTGGGCAATTTGAGGATCTCCTATCCCTTTTGTTTTTGATTTACCCTCCTAAGTATGGATTTTGTTGGATTTCGAGGACGAAACCCTTTTAAGGGGGGGAGAGTGTAGAACACCGGGATTTGGATGACGCACCGACCTTGCAGGATGGTGTGGTGCGGAGGAATTTGCCTTGGATGTGTCCCACTTGTGTTTTCAGAGGAGTTCGGGTTGATTTGGATCCCCGCGGAGGCCTCTGCTTGTTTCGGGCTTTGTACGCGTTAGGTGACTGGTACGGGAAGCTCCGACACCGCTATGGGTTGCAGAAAATTTGGGAAACACTTGGAGCAGGTGTACTTTTGTTTTACAGCGAGGTTCGGGAGGTTCCGGACTGACGCAGAGGACCCGGAGGCAAAAAGTGAGTCGGAACTGGCATTTTTGGAGCCGGTATTTGAATTGAGCACCCCGACTCAACGGTTGAGCTTTTTGAAGAGAAAAAGCTGTGAGCGCGTGTACTTTGGAATTACAGCGGAGCTCGGGAGGTTCCGGGCGGCGGCGGAGGGCCCGAGGGCAAAAAGTGAGTTGGAGTTGGGTTTTGGAATTAAATTAATTAAGTTAATTAATTTATTTAAAGCTTCAGCTTTATAAAACCCTCCCCTCCACCTCTGCTGCAAAGAAAGAAAAGGGAAAAAGAGAAAATGAGAGAAGAAGAAGAAGAAGAAGAAGAAGAGGGCTTTGGAGGAGGCTCCTATTGGGCGTTTTCTTCTCCGAGCGTGGGCATGGAGCCGAGCGAGGACCGGCGTGCCGCGAGGAGGTTGGTTTCTTTTTATTTTTTTTCACTCTTTTCTTCTCCCCGGTGGCCGGAGCCGTGCGGCTAGTCATCCGGCGCGTGGCCGGGAGGGGGCGCTTGGGCGCCGCGCACTGCTGCGCCCTGCTGCCAAGGTGGGACAGCAGGGCGCCGGGCTGCACAGGGGCGGCATGGTGCCGCGCGGCCCTGCAGGCTGCGCGCTGGGCGCGCGGCACTGCAGGGGTGCCGCGCGGGCATCCGCTGTGCCGCGCGGCCTGGCAGGCCGCGCGGGGCGCGCGGCCCTGCAGGGGCGCCGCGCGGGCATCCCCTGTGCCGCGCGGCCTTGCAGGCCGCGCGGGGCGCGCGGCACTGTAAGGTGCCGCGCGGGCGGCCTTGGGGCCGCGCGGCCCTGCAGGCCGCGCGCTGGGCGCGCGGCACTGCAGGGGTGCCGCGCGGGCAACCCCTGTGCCGCGCGACCATGCAGGCCGCGCGCTGTGCGCGCGGCACTGCAAGGTGCCGCGCGGGCCTGCGGGCCGCGCCCGTGGGCGCGCGGCCCTGCGGGGGGCCCCGCGCGGGCGGCCCTGTGCCGCGCGGGCCTGCGGGCCGCGCCCGTGGGCGCGCGGCCCTGCGGGGGGCCCCGCGCGGGCGGCCCTGCGCCGCGCGGGCCTGCAGGCCGCGCCCTTGGGCGTGCGGCGCTGCAGGGGCCCCGCGCGGGCGGCCTTGTGCCGCGCGGGCCTGCAGGCCGCGCCCGTGGGCGCGCGGCCCTGCAGGGGCCCCGCGCGGGCGGCCCTGCGCCGCGCGGGCCTGCAGGCCGCGCCCGTGGGCGCGCGGCGCTGCAGGGGCCCCGCGCGGGCGGCCCTGCGCCGCGCGGGCCTGCAGGCCGCGCCCTTGGGCGCGCGGCGCTGCAGGGGCCCCGCGCGGGCGGCCTTGTGCCGCGCGGGCCTGCAGGCCGCGCCCTTGGGCGCGCGGCGCTGTAGGGGCCCCGCGCGGGCGGCCTTGTGCCGCGCGGGCCTGCAGGCCGCGCCCGTGGGCGCGCGGCCCTGCAGGGGCCCCGCGCGGGCGGCCCTGCGCCGCGCTGGCCTGCAGGCCGCGCCCGTGGGCGCGCGGCCCTGCAGGGGCCCCGCGCGGGCGGCCCTGCGCCGCGCGGGCCTGCAGGCCGCGCCCGTGGGCGCGCGGCCCTGCAGGGGCCCCGCGCGGGCGGCCCTGCGCCGCGCGGGCCTGCAGGCCGCGCCCTTGGGCGCGCGGCGCTGCAGGGGCCCCGCGCGGGCGGCCTTGTGCCGCGCGGGCCTGCAGGCCGCGCCCTTGGGCGCGCGGCGCTGCAGGGGCCCCGCGCGGGCGGCCTTGTGCCGCGCGGGCCTGCAGGCCGCGCCCTTGGGCGCGCGGCGCTGCAGGGGCCCCGCGCGGGCGGCCTTGTGCCGCGCGGGCCTGCAGGCTGCGCCCGTGGGCGCGCGGCCCTGCAGGGGCCCCGCGCGGGCGGCCTTGTGCCGCGCGGGCTTGCTGGGCGCCGCGCGGGCGGCTGGGCCAGCGCCGCGCGGCTGGGTTTTGGGGGCCGTGCAGCTGCGCCGCATTGGCCGCGCAGGCTGCGACTCGGCGACGCGCCGCGGCGTGTGTGCGCGATGGGTTTTCCGTGCAACGCGCGGCGTTTCTCGTCGCCGGATGGGTTTCTTTCGCCTTTGTGAGCGCGGTTTTAGCCGCATGTTTTTCTGATCCCGGTCCCTCTTCTTATCTCGCAGTTGTGGCATAGTGTTAGCTTCTCACGTGGCCGGTGGCGCGTGTTTTGCCGCGTGGAGCTGCGGGATCGCATCGGGACCTCCGTTTGGCGCACGGTTTTCGCGGATGGATCGCAGGTGGGTTGGTTTCTTCCAAGGAACTACGGATTGCCCTTTTATGCTTCCGAATGCAAAGGTATCGTATCCTTACTATCAGGTATTTGCGGAACAGTCGTGCAAGTCGAGGGTTGTCGTTTCCGACTTGGACACGAGTGTTAGTCGCATCGTTAGAGTATACGAGTTGTACTGGCAGAGTTACCAGAGGGGTATAAATCACTGGCTGAGTTACCAGATGAGCAGATACCACTGGCGGAGTTACCAGACGGGTATAAATCACTGGCTGAGTTACCAGATGAGCAGATACCACTGGCGGAATTACCAGACGGGTATAAATCACTGGCTGAGTTACCAGATGAGTAGATACCACTGGCGGAGTTACCAGATGGGTATAAATCACTGGCTGAGTTACCAGATGAGTAGATACCACTGGCAGAGTTACCAGATGGGTATAAATCCCTGGCTGAATTACCAGATGAGTAGATACCACTGGCAGAGTTACCAGATGGGTATAAATCACTGGCTGAGTTACCAGATGTGTAGATATCACTGGCTGAGTTACCAGATAGATAGTTATGCCCTGGCCGAGTCACCAGGTGGTTACTAGAAGGGATTGAGGTGGCCTTCTAGTGTCTTGTAGAGTTCTAGCAGTCCCAGTGCGGGGGCGGAAACTATGGGCGCCTAAGCCTACAGCATGTTCTTGTTTGATAAGGGCTGTAGGGGGCGCAGACGTTCGTAGTTTCCAGGCCTCCCGTGAGAGAGACTGAGAACTTACTTCCAGCATTGCATTGAGACACGTAGCGATAGATTCATTTTCAGTTATCTATCTATCTATCTATCTATCTATCTATCTATTTGAGTTTTTTCTCTCCAGCAGACTGAGTGGGTGTACCGTGGGGTTAGCTTTGGTGCCCACTGAGATCTGACTGTTGCAGTAGATCTCACACCCGCTGTGATGACAGGTGTTCCTGAGGCGACCGTTCCAGGTTTGGCTCATTCGGAGCTTTCTGACCGAGGTTTGCGCGTGGCTGGCTAGCTCCTACCCGAGTCAGTGGTGTCGGTGTGGTGTCTCTTGTACTTTTCAGTTTCCACTTTTGTACTTATGTTGGGGGTGCTAGTGGACTGGTGTACTTGGACTTTTCACCGCTTAGTGTTTCAGCTTCCTTTCAGCTCTGATACTTGTTAGCTTTAGATCTCTTTTGCAGGTTAGACGCTTCGTCTGTACGGCAGTTTCCGTACAGACGGCGGATCTGTTGGCGAGCCCGGGTCGCAGTTCGACCCCCGGGGCGTGACACGGGGTGATCCGGTGTGCCTCGCGGACTGAAGAGCAACGGTAATAGCCAAAAATCCAAAGTGCGTCGCTATGCGGCGCGTCGCAGATAATGCCGAAGCCGGAGTGTCCTAAAATGCCCAAGATCCAAGGGAGGGTAGAAAACACAGTGTAGAAGCCTCTGTGAAAAGGGGGAGCTCCAAAATTGCCAAAAACCCCGCTCATAACGCCCTCAAACTCTATTTATAGGCTGAAATCCGGGTCCAAAAATACACTTTGGGGTACATTTTCGGGCAACCGAAAGAATCGGGCGTAAACAGTGCTTTAATCCCAGCCGTCCATCACGCGTCCGGATTGCCCTGGTTGCGCCACATCGCCACGTAACAGCCAACAGCCGCACCAACCAACGCCCGTGCGCCACGTGGCCCACACAGATGCCGACACGTGGCGCACCAAATGCGTGGGAACCCGCGGTCAGCGCCCACGTGCTCGCCTGCGACGCCGCCTGCCAACCCTGTACGCACGCGCCCCAAGGCCAACAGCCCTCGTTCCGTGAACTGGGTCCACAGCACCGACCAGTACAATCATGCCACGTGCCCCGCCCTCCAGTGCACGCCGGCCCGTGGACCGCGCGCCTGCCCGCGAGCCCGCGCGCCTGCCCGCGCCCGGGTGCCTGCCCGCGGTTGCTCCGCCGCCTGCCCGAGCCCGCACCGCCGCGCTCCGCCACTGCCCGCCGCCGCCACCGCCGCCCGCCGGAGCCGGAACAGTGCCCCCTTGCCTCGAAATCCATGCGCGGCATCCGAGCTCCGAAAAATACAAGTGAATAGTCCGTTTTTATCGTTTTCGCGCGCTGAATCCAAATCCGCTGTCCGTTTTGCCAAATTCCAATTCTAAAAATTGTCGAAGGCATTAGGGAAGGTGTTCTTAACCCAAATTTCACGCCGAGTCCAATTTTAATATCTGTTTTGCACGAAACCACTTCTAAAGATCCGACGGGGTCAACCGATCACTCACGTGATCCATTTTAAGCCTGAAGTCCCTCACTTGTGTCCAAATTGTGCACAAACACCACCGACACACCACACAGGCCTCCGTAAGCTGCCAATCAACCAATAATCTCATCGCGGGGATCCAGGTCCTCAAATCCTCCCCCACTAAAAGAAAGTTTCGTCCTCGAAACTAGCTCAATTCCACCAGGAGTCACAACACTAAGGGTAAGTACTCAACATCACCCTCTCCAGCTCCCAAGTCACTACTCACACCCCGATGATCACTCCTCAACAACAAGAACAGCAACAACCAGTACGGCATAGCCCGATTGCGCAACCTCTAATCTCACGAGCTAGAATTCGCAACGGGCGTCCCTCGTACCCCAAACATTCCGAGATCTCAAATAGGGCGAGTAACTCACAGGCGAGGGATCCAAAAACAACACACTCTCGAGTTGAGACATGAAATACCACAGGGCTCCATCAAAAGCTGGGGGGGGGGGGGGGGGGGGGGGGGGGGGGGGGGGGGGGGGGGGGGGGGGGGGGGACGGAATAACAACCAGTGCAACACGTACCAACCACATCCTGTGTCAACCCGACCAAAACATCCCGAAGCATACCCACTCTGCCATCCAATAAGGGAAAAGGGCCCTAACAAGGAGGGGTCCTCACTCGGTCACTGTGAGGACCCGAATCCCCACTTAAGAGGTTACTGTCGGATTAGTGGCCTTTCGGAGTGTTTGTGCGCATGTCGGGCCCAAAAATGCATTTGTGGTGCAATTTGGGATTTAGTTTGCATCACTGGAGGCTTGCGTGGTGTGTCGGTGGTGATTGTGCGCAATTTGGACACAAGTGATGGATTTCGGGCTTAGAAAGGGATCACGTGGGAATCGGGACCCATCGGGTGTTTAGAAGCGGTTTCGCGCGACGCAGATGTCAAAATTGGACTCAGGACGAAGTTTGGATAAAGGATCACCGCCCCGGATGCCTTCGGTAGTTTTTAGAGTTGGGTTTTGGAAAAACAGGTTTCAGAAATGGACCCAACGTGAAAATCGGAGCAAGTGGGATTTCCGGGGGGCTTTCGGCAAATTTTTGGATAAGAATTTGGAGAAATGGACATCGTTTTTGGATTCAGCGCGCGAAATCGTTGAGAATGGACTATTTATTTGATTGTTTTGGAACCCGGTTGACGTGCGCGTTTTTCAAGGCAACGCAGCACGAATCTCGAGGCGTGGCGCGATGGCATGGATCCCGGGGAGGCGCTGGCGTGCAGTTCGAGGCGTACGGAGCGCATGGGCGCGCCAGGCAGGCGCGCTGGGGAAGCGCGCCTGCGGTGCGTGGTGCGGGGGGCCGCCACGTGGTGGGCCCCCACTGGCGCGCATGGTCACGCGGGTGGCGCGCGCCCGTGTGGCGCGCGGCATGTCCCGCGCCTGCGCGGCGTTGGGTGTCACGCGCCCGTGTGGCGCGCGGCAACCGCGCCCGCGTGGCGCACTGGCCGTGCGCCGCGTGGACAGGCAGGCATGTGCCTACGCCTGGCGCACGAGCCCCTGTGCGGTGGACCGGCTGACAGCGGCCGGTGCACCGTGGACCCGGTCCACCGAGAACCCCCCCTCCTCCCTTTACTTCTCTTCTTCCTTTTTCTCCCCGCACACCATTTCTTCGTCCCTTTCTTTTATTCTTCTTCAACCGAGAGAGAGGGAGTAAGGGAAGAGATTTGGTGAGGGTGTGGAGGGGCGCCGTGGACCTCGCGGAGCGCGCGAGATTTTTCCAGCTGGACGGATGCGCGGCGCGACGCTCGTCTTATTGTAATCCCCTTCGTCGTGTTTCGGTGCGCGAGCTTCCCCAGCCTACTCCGACCTCTGTTTTAGGCAATTCTTGCGCCGTTGGATCCGCGACGGATAGAGCTACAATCTTGGTATTCTTCTCTCCTCCTGGTTTTGTGCTTTTCGAGGAGTTTTTCCATGCTTATTGGGATCCCATTTTCTGTGAGGAATTCTGGATAGCGACACCTTGCCGGATTTTTATCTCCGCAACCGGGCATCAGATGGAGGCGAGCCTTTGGACTTTTTCATCTGTACGACGGAAGGAATGTCACGGTAATTTTATTGGATTTTTCTAAGACTTGCCCGAAAGTATACTTTCCTCCCTTTATCTGTGTATGGAAATACAGTTATGTGTTGTGTGGTTGTGAGCACCCTGTGTTGTGGAATTTGTAACTTAGTCTACGTTGCTCGGAATTGGGCGTGCAGGTACTCGTTTCGAAGGTATCGACACGAGGAACGTGATAGTATTTATGTTGGATTTTTCAGAGTTCTCGCTGCTGGTGAAATAATTACATCTTTGGGACTGATTTTCGCACTGTGTGTACTTTGTTAAATTTTGGAATAAAAGTGTCATCTTGGATCCTACTGTTGTACCTAGGTGGGTTCGTGACTGTTTCTGAACCAGTTGGGACTGGAGAAAATAAAGATAGTGGATTACGGGTGTTTTCAGCTGTTTGGTGCCGAGGCTCGCGCGACAGGTACCGTGGATACGGGTTCAGAGGATGGTGCGTACAAGTGGCGACACTCTTCACCAACCCCAGGTTTGCCTTGGATTCAGCACTTCAGGTGGGTGCTCTATTCTCAGAACTGATGGACAGTTCTTCAATTCTTATATTAGAACGCACGCACGTTTAAAGTACAGTAATTGTATGATATTGGGAGGTAAGCTAGGAGGGATGATTGTACAAAGGGAATTGCAAGATTAATATTCATATTTAATATTATCGAGAACTTGCAGCGTTCATATATTCATGATGATAAATTGTAAATGTTTACTTAAGGGACTTACCCTATGTGAAGGACATTTGCATGGTTGCATGGACATGTAGTTAGGCCATCTTTTACTGCTGCACTACTTTTGGAACTTGACTTAGGAGAAACCATGTTATCCTTTACTCCTTCTTTGTTTGTCAGGCGGTCTGTGTTGCTCAGGTTCGAGCAGGGGTTCTGGGTAGTGTAGTTAGGACTTGGTGTCTGGGACAGGTTGGATTAGTTGTGGGGCTTTGCGGCAACCGCGGATATTGGGCGGTTGACCGGACATTTATTTATGCACCAGATTGGGTATCTGTTTTCTCTAGTGGACAGAGTTTCCCACTAGTTGAGTATTTTTGCATCTGATTGAGGACCCAGGGCTTTCCTTAGTGGTTGGACTTTCCTACATTGATCAGAGTCATGATCCAGTCCTGCTTTTGGTTACTTATTTCTCAGGCACTTTACTCGTGTGGGTCGCTCCCCTCGAGTGCCACTCCGGAGTGTGCGACCGCGCCGGTCAGGAGCCGGCCTATTACGTATTTTGGGTGCGACCGTACCGGGCAGTAGTCGGTCTGTCACCCATTGTGGGATGCGACCGTACTGGTCAGAAGTCGGTCAGTATTCCCGCAGATGAGACTTATAGCACAGCAGGCAGTACCAGTTTTACTGGTGGTGGCATTAGATTGGGTTTATTACAGACACCTGCTTTATAGTTGCACTCGTGTCAGGGGGAACGAGTGGAGTCTAGTAGCTGTGTTTAGACCAGTGCTAGTGTTGTTGGGCATCGTTTGGGGATACGGTGGTCCCAGGGTCATTGTGAGTGGTTGACCGTTGTACGGGAAGGCATAGGCAGGCATGGCAGGCATAACCGGCATAGGCAGGCAGGGAAGGCATAGGCAGGCATGGCAGGCATAACCGGCATAGGCAGGCAGGGAAGGTATAGGCAGGCATGGCAGGCATAGCAGGCATATGCTGTGAGGACCTGGATCCCCACGTCGAGATTACTGGATCATCTACAGCCCCCGGAGGCCTATGTGGCGTGTTGGTGGGATTTGTGCCCCAATTGGACATTAGTGTTGGGCTCAGTGTGTTTAATGGATCACGTGGGTGATCATTGGACTCCGTCGGATCGTTAGAAGTGGTTTCGCGCGAAGTGGATATTAAATTTGGACTCAGCGCGAAGTTTGGACCAAGGATTACCTTTCCGGATGCCTTCGGCAAATTTTGGAGTTGGAATTTGGCGAAATGGACATCAAATTCGGATTCAGCGCGCGAAAATGGTTAAAACGGACTACCCACTTGTCATTTTTGAGCACCGGACACTGTTCACGCCGGAACAGTGTTTTCGGCGGCGGCGGCAGCGGCGGAGCGGCCGCCGGCAGCGCGGCGGACGGAGGCGCGGGCCGCCCGGTCCACGCGGCAGGCGTGCACCGGGGGCTGGACGCGTGGCGGCTCAGGAGTGGGCCGGTCCGCGGGGCGCGGTCTACGGGGGAGTGCGGGGTGCACGGTGGACCGGGGGTGACACGTGGCATCATCCTAGAGGTGGGTTCACGGCTGTTCGTCTACGCAGTTTCGGGATGGCTCAGGGTTTACGGTGCACCGGGCTTGGACACGCGGCAGGTTTGCATTGGTTCGGTCCACATGATTTCGTGCACCGGGTTCACTAGGAAGTGGCATGACACGTGGCGTTCTCCTATTGGTGGGTCTACTGTGCGCGGCAGGGTGGCAGGCGGCGGCGTCAGGCGGGCACGTGGGCGCGGCAGGCGGGCGTTGACCGGGGAGCGTGCCACGTGTCGTCGTCCGCGGGTGGCCACGTGGCGCGACGCTTGCGGCGGGTGCGGCTGTCGCCTGTTTGGCGGGCGACGTGGAGGCCCAGGGGACTTCCGGGCTGCTACAGTGCGCGCCTTTGGGATTTTCGGGCTGCTACAGTACGCGCCCGAAAGTGGCATGCGCCCGGAAATTGGGACATAACCGGTATTTTCCCATTTGTTTCTGCAGCCTATAAAAGGCGATCCGAGCTCTCTTCTTCTCCCTTTTCCGCCATTTCCGAGCCTCTTCTCGCTGGGGTGCCTTCAGCAAAGTTGATCCCCTAGTTTGGCTGCATCTTTCTGCAAAGTTTTGGGATTTTTGGTGGCACGCTTATCGAGGTTTCTATTTTTACGGCGCGGCGCGACGCTCGTTCGTTTGTGGTCTTCTTCGTCGCGTTTTGGTGCGAGGACTCCCCCGGCTTACCCCCGAGCACCTTTTTCAGTGATTCTTGCGCCGTTGGCTTCACGACAGGTAGGGCTATGTTTCCCATGTTTACTGGTCTTTCCCATTCCGAGTTTTTCATGGGTCTTTCGGATCATCTTGTAACCCCTTTTTCTGGGCGGAGTTCTGGGACAGCGGCGCGGTGTTTTGGTGATATCTTCGCGCACAGGCATCGGATTGGGGCGATTCAACAGGCGATTTGCATCTACACTTCACGAGGAATATGCCCAAATTTTCTTGGAATTTTCTGAATATTTCTCGAAGGTGAAGATTATCTGTGAACAGTAATTGTTGCTACAGTTTTTGAGTGTAGTTTGATTCGGGGTGGTTCCCTTGTCGGAATTGTTTCTCAGTGTAGGAAGCTCGGAATTGGACGTGCAGGTACTCGTTTCGAAGGTATTGACGCGAGGATTACTGTGGTATTTTTATTGGATTTTTCTGGGCACTTGCAGCAGGTGAAATATGCGCGGCTTTGGGACTGGTTTTCAGATGGTGTATGTTTGGTTAATTTTGGAATAAAAGTATAATGTTAAGCCTTATTGTTGTACTCAGGGGTGTTTTCAGCTGTTTGGAGCCAAGGCTTGCGCGACTTGTACCGAGGGTGTTTTGTTGGCAGATTTTGGACGCGGGCGTCTACCCACTTCACCGACTTCAGGTTTGCCTTGGGTTAAGCGCTTCAGGTGGGTGAGCTTATTATCAGTAATTGTTTAAGGCAATGTTTATGTGGTGGCAAGTATAAGTCCACTTGTGGGGATGTCACCCCTCTATGACTGATGCATGCATGTGTAGGGTACATAGTTTATATTGGTAAGTAGGTAAGCTTGTTATTGATATTGGTATAAATGATTGCAAGAATAGTATTTATGAGGTATACTGAGGACTTGCATGACTTGGACATCTATGTGATGACTAGTGTAAGCTTACCTAGGATAATGTTACCCTATGAAATTATATAACATGCCATGTTAGCACATAGCCTTTCTTGTGGTTGGATTATGATTTGGGACAGGATTTCGTAGCTATGTACGGATTTGTACTCTGAGGAGTTATTATGATCATTCTATTAATGAACCCTGAGTTGTGGACAGATCTAGTTTTGGGATTCCGGCATGTTGCTTATTCCTAAAGGAACTGTTATTATGCTTTACCCCCTTTATTTCCTTGAGGACATTGCATGCTTGTATGGTCATGTAGTTAGGCCATCTTTTACTGCTGCACTACTTATTGGAACTTGACTTAGGAGAAACCATGCTTTTCCCTTCTCCTTCTTGTTAGTCAGGTGGTCAGTGTTGCTCGGGTTCGAGCAGGGGGTCTGGGTAGTGTAGTCGGGACTTCGTGTCTGGGACAGGTTGGTTTAGTTGCGGGGCTTTGCGGCAACCGCGGCTATTGGGCGGTTGACCGGATGTTTCTCTATGCACCAGATTTGGGTGTCGGTTTTCCCTAGTGGATGGAGTTTTCCCACTTATCGTTTAGTTGCATCCGATTGAGGTCGGGTCTTTCCTTGGTGGTTGAGTTTTCCCACTTTGATCTGATTGATGATCAAGTCCTGCTATTTCGAGATACTGTTGATGTTGATGACTGAGATGCTTTACTCGTGTGGGTAGCTCCCCTCGAGTGCCGCTCCGGAGTAGGCTTCAGACAGTGTTGGGTTCCGGTCAGACCGTGTTGGGTCCGGTCAGACCGTGTCGGGTGCCGGTCAGACCGTGTTGGGTTCCGGTCATTTGGACAGTGGATATACTGAGTTCGAGAGATTGGTGACAGAGCAGGCAGTACCGGGTTTTATACCGGTTCATTCGATTGAGTTTATTTCGGTCAAATACTTTTATTGTTACACTCGTGCCTGGGGGCGAGTGCAGACTGGTAGTTGAGTTTAGATCAGTGCTTGTATTGTTGAGAGCCGTCTGGTTGACGGTGGTCCCGTGTTGTTGCGAGTACTTGAACGCTGTGTGAGAGGTTGAGCATCATGATTCTATCCGTTCTGAGAGAGAGCGTGGATTTTGACCATAGCCTGCATGATCCTCTACTCGATAGCGAGTAGTCCGTTTGGACACCCTACGTAATTCCTGCCCGTCAGCGGGAGGTGGTTGTAGGTGGGCGCAGGTTTGACTGGACCAGGTGTGGCAGTCAGCTCGATTGGGTCGATGGTGCACTTCATGTGCTAGTGGTTGCATACCACTGTTGTTCTCCCCCTTTTAGCCTTTAGTTAGGGGCAGGGTAGCTGTTGATAGTCTCCAACTTACTCATTTCAGTCTTATGACTTGGGTTAGTTTTTGTCTCTTGAGGACTTGGTGGGCAGACCGTCGGGTCTGGCGGTGGTACCCATGAGAACTCCCTTTTTGGAGTAGTTATCACACCCTTTGGGGGTTTCCCCCCCCTTTTTCTCTCCTCTCTTTGGTTGTGCAGAGTCTTAGCAGGTGTGGCCGGCTCTGCGGTTGTTGATCGTGGCGAGGGAGTCGCGAGCTAGATCCCTACCCGGCGTTGGAGAGTAGCGGTACCCTTCAGAGGAGATCATCTGTAGTTTAGTTGTTTCTTTTTCCTCTTTTGAGAGACTATTGTAGTGAGGATATTTTGTATGAGAGACTGTACACTGTTGTATATATTGGGGTTACCTCCCGGTTGGGTTTAGAGCTGTATTTGAGGATATTGTGTATTATTATTATTTTTGGGAGGCAGACGGTGTTGTTTCATTTCCAGTTGTACAGTGATTGATTTTAGTTACAGCAGATTTTCATTTATAGCTCTGAATATCTGTTTAGTTATAGTACTTTTCTTGCAGGTGGGACGCTTCGCCTATGCGGGTTTGCATAGGTGTGCGGATCTGTTTGGCGGGCCCGGGTCGCAGTTCGACCCCGGGGCGTGACATATGCAGGCAGGGCAGGCATGGCAGGCATAGGCAGCTTAGCAGCATAGCAGGCATAGCAGGCAGGGCAGGCATGGCAGGCATAGGTCCGGCTTAGCAAGCATAGCAGGCAAAGCAGGCAGGGCAGGCATGGCAGGCATAGGCAGGAGGCTTAGCAAGCATAGCAGGCATAGCAGGCATGGCAGGCATAAGCAGGCATAGCAGGCATGGCAGGCTTATGTTGTTTTTTTTTTTTAGGATCCACAAGGATCTAAATAGGTACTATCAAACAATTTAGAGGGGGGGGTGAATAGGTGTAATACTTGTAAAACCAAATCTCAGTGCAAAATAAAAACCAATGCGGAAAATAAAAACAACACACCGACGATTTTACGTGGAAACTCCCATCCAGTAGAAAACCACGGACAAACACGCTTACAATCCACTAAGAATTGAAAATAACAGTTGATTCCGACTGCCACGACCAACCCCTCCTCGTCTTCTTCCGACCTTGCGCTGACCGGTTGAAATCCTTTGTATGTCGGATTTAAGTTGATGGACTTGCTTGGTCAAAGCTTGGTTGGTGACATGAATCTCCTCAAACTGCTTTTTCAAGAAAATCAATCTTGTAATATGGGAATTAACGATCGTTTCCGATTGTTTATCTTTCCTGGAGGATTTTATTATTATCCAATAAAAGCTCTCGTTCCTCCTCGAGATCATGAAGTTTGATCTTTAAAGCATGATTCTCGTCTTGATTCTCAAGTCGTTGCTTCCTCAACTTCTTGATATGCTTGGCCATCTTCTTAGATTCCGCAAGAAGTTGTTGATATGCCTCAACGAGTTCTTCTTCGTCCGACTCCCCCTCACTTGATGACTCTCCGCGGATGTTGATGTTTCATGCAAAATCAAAGGAATAGAGTCAGTGATTAAAGATGATAAACAACATTAGAAGAGGGAATTGAGAGGCATGAAGGCAACGACTTTTTCCTCTTTACTTGAGGTCGATTCATTAGAAGTAGAATCGTCCCAAGTTTTCGCTTGCAAAGCCTTCTTTTTATATGATTTCGAGAAGGACAATCCGTTGAAAATGGCCGTAGCCTTTGCATCGATAGCATTGGATTTCCCCTTCGAATCATCTTTTTTCTTTTTCTTTAGAAGGTTTTGCAAAGCTTTGAGTTTAGAGGATTTAGAACCCGATGATCCTTTAGATGGTTTCGTGGATGAAGATCCATCGGTTCGATTCTTCCAAAACTTCCGACGAAATTTCTTTGTGATCCGCGCCAATTGTTCTTCAAAATCGGCAAAAGAGATTTCATCGTCGGAACTTGATTCGCTATCTTCTTCCTTTGTTGATTTGAATGCAATACTGTAAGCTTAGAAGAAGACTTGGAAGAAACTTGATTAGTAGGAAAGTCATTTCATAAGTTTGCAAAGCACCTACTAATCCTCTACACTCATCTCATCCGGATGACTAACGGTTTCAATGGCGGTAACCTTTGCCCTAAACCGTTCCGGAAGAGTCCGAAGTATCTTTCTTACAATTTTCGACTCCGGGATCTTTTCTCCTAAATTAGCACATGTATTAATTACATCTTGAAGTCTAGTGTAATAATCTGTAAACAATTCATGCTCTTCCATATGAATAGAGTCAAATTGACTTGTAAGCATCTGGAGCTTTTGAATTTTTACAAGATTAGTACCCTCATGTGTAATTTTGAGAATATCCCAAATTTCCTTCGCGGTTTCACACGCGGAAATTCGTGTGAACTCAGTCGAGGAAAGAGAATTAAATAAAGCGTTCATACCTTTCCCATTGTAAGAAGATCTTTCAAATTCCTCTTTGGACCATCTAGAGCGAGGTTTTGGGTAGTAGAATTTCCTACTTCCTCAACAGGATGCACCCAACCGTATTCCACGGATTGCCATACCCGCTCATCAATTGCGATGAGAAAAGCTCTCATCCGCACTTTCCAATAAGCATAATTAGTCCCATCAAAAAGAGGAGGTCTATAAATATTACCACTTTCACCCACATGATAGATAAACCTAAAACCTCTCTGATACCATGTTGTTTTTTTTTAGGATCCACAAGATCTAAATAGGTACTATCAAACAACTAGAGGGGGGGTGAATAGGTGTAATACTTATAAACCAATCTCAGTGCAAAATAAAAACCAATGCGGAAATAAAAACAGCACACCGAGATTTACGTGGAAACTCCAATCCAGGAGAAAAACCACGGGACCAACACGCAATAACAATCCACTAAGAATAGAAGAATAACAAGGTGATTACCGACTCCACGGACTCAACCCCTCCTTCAGCTTCTTCGGACCTTGCGCTGACCGGTTGGATATCCACGCAATAACAATCCCTAAGAAAAGAAGAATACAAGGTGATTACCGTCTCCACGGATTTAACCCCTCCTTCAATTCTTGGACCTCGCGCTCCACCGATTTGCACGTCCACTGCACACGTTCGAATCCACGAACGCCACTCGAATCCACGAGCACACGTTTCGAATCCACGAAACGCCTTTAGCACACCGAATCCACGATGCCACGTCGAATCCACGACGCAAACTCAGTCGATAAAATATTGACTTCGATGGTGATCCTTTGCTTAGATTCTCATTGAGGAACCGTAGAAGAAATCTCTAAGCAAAGATTAGATCAATTCGACAAAAGATATGTTCTTGAAAGAACCGTCGAATTGACCTAAAGAGGCTATAAAGAAGAACGATAAAACCTAGCCTCTAGGGTTGCTCTCAAGTGTTTTATTATTAATCGGTGAGAACCCCCGTTTTTGAGAAACCCTAAATGTCTATTTATAGTTTAGAAACCTTTGGAAAGAGATAAGAATCAAAAACATACCTTATTGGAAATTTTTCAGGACGCGATCCGGATCGGATTTACTGCGATCCGGATCGTCGTAACGAGATTGACGATTCCAGAAAACCAAGGGTTCGGGATCCGGATTGAAGGGCCCGATCCGGATCGTTCATGAAATTCAGCAAATCCAATGTTCGGATCCGGATCAAATGGCCTGGATCCGGATTGAAATTGCCATGAACAAGTACCCTTCGGGATCCGGATTGTTCATCTGATCCGGATCCTGAACATGTCCCATGTCCAGTTTTTGATTTTATGCAATTAAAAAATTCATCCAAGTGTTTCTACACTATAAGAAAGTATTCGGATCACCACAATTATTTAGTTAAACATACCTGATCCTCTTGAATACTTTCTTCTTCTTGAGATTGATGTAACTGATCCACAATTCTTCAACTTCAATCTTCAAGACTCAAGACACTGAGTGTCAACTTGAGCTCTTGTTGAATCTTCTCTAAGTCTTTGATTGCTGATTGACAATTTGATCCCTTTAAGACTCCGACTCAACTCACTGACTTGACTCACGAAATATGCCAACACCAAAATGCCGTAACAATCTCCCCCTTGGCAATTTCGTGACACAACCCAAAAATACATAAGCGCTCAACTTACTCATCTTAAACCAAAAAGTCAAAATTCAGTTATCACCAAAACATTGATTTTTTTTGCGTGAAAGACCAATAAATACCAAAAATTAACATTTGAACCAAACAGTCCTAGAACATACTCTATGACCTTAGGATTGGAGTCTTAAAGTGATGTATTCCTGCAAAACAAACTCCAAACAAATCAAACGTTAGTCGTTAGAAATTAGAATCCTACATTTGTTCGTCCTTTTGGTTCTTTTGTTTTCGGCTCTTTCACAGTCTTTTCTTTATCTCCCCTATCTGAGCATCTCTAACATGTTCTCCATGTTCTCCATGTTCTCGCCTATCATGAGCATCCTAACATGTTTCTCCTTGCTTCTAACATGTTCTCCAGTTCTCCAGTGTTCCCCCCCTGTCTTGACATTTATGTTTCGCACCGCCCCTTTGTGACGATCATTAATTTCTGTTCGCCCCCTTTTTGTCACAAATT